>BSEG01000014.1:14233269-14838461 GCA_036245055.1 Diospyros kaki
ATGCTATTTTCAATCTGCACACTACCTATCCGCGAGTATCTGTACTATAGCCTGATGGTAAGTCCATATAAATTTCCTCCTCTAGGTCTCCATGCAAGAAGGCATTTTTTACATCATATTGCATTAATGGCCAGCCTAGGTTAGCAGCTAAAGATAGGAGAACTCACTGTATTTAGCTTTGCAACTGAGGCAAAGGTGTCTACATAGTCAATGCCATATACTTGGGTGTATCCCTTTGCTACTAGCCTTTCCTTATATCGGTCTAGGGTCCCATCGGATTTGTATTTGACTGTATACACCAATTTGCATCCTACCGGTTGTTTTCCTTTGGGTAATTGAACTAGCTCCCAAGTGTTGTTTTTTTTTTAGGGCTACCATCTCGACTTCCATGGCATTCTTCCAATTCTCATCCCTTATTGCTTCGGAAAAATGGTGAGGAATTGGAATGGTATGTAGGCTAGTTAAGAAGGTTTTGTGTTGGGGAGATAGTTTGGAGTAGGATAGGACCAGGTGTAAAGGATGCTAAGTGCAGGTCCTGGTGCCTTTTCTGAGGGTTATAGGCCATTCTAGATCACTGGGGGAAAAGGTAGGATCATTCTAAGGTGTAAGATGTTCAGTTATAGATGCAGTGGAGTCAATAAAAGTGATAGAATTGCTACTTGTTGGTGTCACAAGAGAGTTGCTGGTGTCAGTGCGAGTAACAGGTGCAGGAGAGGAATTAGATTCTTGGATCTGCATCGGGCTAGCAGCCAGCTTCTGTCGCCTTGAGTAGACCTACAGGGGAGGAGTACTGGGTGAGGTTTCCTCTAGAGCCTTGTCTGGTGCGTCCTCCGTAGTAACCGAACCTGGTGAAGAGGTATTTTGAGGTGAAGGATCTAGATTAGGTAGAGATATGACTGGATCTCCCTCGGTAATTTGTTGGCTGTCATGAGAATGATCAAAATAGGGAGAATTTTCCACAAAAGTGACATCAGTCGAGACTAAGAATCTTTTGGAAGGAGGGTGGTAACACTTATAGCCCTTTTAGCTGGAGGAATATCCAATAAAAATGCATTTCAGAGCGTGGGGATCTAATTTGCCTCTATGAGGGTTGTGAACATGCACAAAGGAGAGACACCCAAATATTTTTGTTTCCAGTAGCTAGATATATGTAAATCAGGAAAATAGTTGCTCAAGAGTTGAAGAGGGCTATAGGATCCAAGAGTTTGAGATGATAGTCTATTAATAAGGGTAGTGGCTGTCAGAACAGTCTCTCCCCAATAATTTTTTGGAACATTATGGTGAAAAAGCAGTGCCCTAGTCACAGCCAATAGATGCCCATTTTTTCGCTCAGCCACTCCATTTTGTTGGGGTGTATATGGACAAGATTCATGAATAATTCCTTTTTGTTGAAAAAATTGTGCAAGGGATTGATTGACAAAATCTTTGGCATTATCAATCATTAACCTCTTGATTGGCACTCCAAATTGAGTACTAATCATGTTATAGAAGTTAGGAAAAATAGTGTTCACTTCAGATTTGTTTTTCATAAGAAACAACCACATTACCCTAGTACAATCATCCACAAATATTATGAACCACCATGCCCCCGAAAGATTGGGAACAGTTGCAAGGCCCCAAACATCACTATGGATAAGAGAGAATGTACTAGAGGTTCGTTTATTGGATGAAGGGTAAGACACCCTTTTATGTTTAGGGGGTGTTTGTAAATCAAGATAAGAGGGAGAAAATGTCAGATATGGGAAGCATTTCAGATGTTTGGTCTTTCCAACGTGTTTGTTAAATTTATCTGACCATTTTCGAAAAAACCTCACATGACCTCTTATCTCCTCTTTTCAAGATAAATTTATCCGACCTCTCCCCTTGGATAAAATTATCTGGTTCTTTTAAGATAAGGTTCAATTACTTATATGCCCCTTGTAGGATAGTTAATGCCATTTAATGCATTTTAAAGATTTAAATTTATTAAAAAACTTATTTATTTAAGTCTTATAATTAATATTATTTAATACATTTTTAAATTGTTATATGTTTTGACAATTTTTAAAATTTAAATGACATTATTCATTTCATTGATTTTTAAAATTTAAATTTCTCTCTCTCTATATATATATATATTATTAACTAATATAATTCATTTCACCAATTTTTAAATTATTTTATTTAATTTTATATTTTATTATCTATTATGAAAATATGTTTTGGCCATTTTTAATTATCTAGGTGGAATTATTGTAATTTTAATAATAATTATTTCTACTTTTCAACTCATTTTAAATTTATTTTTGAACATGAATTTAGAAAATAAAATATTATTTTTAATTTTTATTTTTATTTTTTTGATAATTCATATTAATCATAAAATAGTATTTTAATCATAAATTTAATAATAGGGATATTTTGGTAAAAAAACTCTTATTTTAGTACTTATCATATGCATTAACAAATACATAAAAAGAAAAAATACAATTATCAATGGATTCCAAAAAATTTAACAAACACTCTGATAGACATCTTGGAATGCTTTTTAGCCTTATCTTGATCATTTCATATCTTGATCCGGAATGCATTCCAAACTTATCTTGATACCTCTTATCTTGTTCATTTTAACAAATGCCCCCTTGACAAATTCACAAATAGGACAATGAAAGTCTACAACTCCTAAACAAAGCTGGAAATATAACTCTAAGAGTAAAAAACGAAGGGTGACCAAGACAATGGTGATGTAACCAGATATTAGATCGCACCAAACAAGACACAAGATTCACCTTGCCCTTGTTTTCCTCCCCATTTGATCCATCAAACTAGTATAGGGCAGCCCTAGCTTTAGTAAGCCCAATCCTCTTCTTCAACCCCTGTCCCTGAATTTCACAAGTAGAAGAAAAATGAACACTGCAATTGTTGTTTAGGGTAAGCTTTTGAATGGAGATGAGGTTGGTGAAGAGTTTAGGAACATGGAGAACATCCTTGAGAGTTAGATGGTTATTAAGGATAATATCTCCTTGGCCAGCAATAGTGGTCAAGGAGCCATCTGCTATGGTTATCTTTTTAGAGCTTGAACAAGGGCTATAGGTAATGAAACAATGGGATAAAGGGGTCATGTGATCTGTTGCTCCGGAATCAAGAATCCAAGAATTAGATTGGATTATTCCCAAACCATGTGGGGTAAGAGAATGAGAGGACTTATCTATAAGTGCAAGAGAACAGGTACCTTTTTCTTTCTATTTAAGAGAGTTTAGAAAGTTTCTTAACTTTTCAATTTATGCCCGATTGAAATCCAAGCTGTCTGCTTGCTCCTTATGTTCCCCTTGCTTGTGCTTTGCCTGCTGGTGACTGCTGACCACATAGGCTTGATTTTGGCCCCCAAGCTATCCTCCTTTAGATGGTTTTCCATGTAACTTCCAGCATCTCTCTATGGGATGCCTTGGTTTCTTGCAAAAGGTACACCATAGAGAGTCTCGAGAATCTCTATCACTGGAAGTCTTATCTCCAGAAGAGAAAAAATTTCAGGAAGGGGAAAGAAGAAATCCAGGGAAGTAGTAGAGAATCTAGAGATCAAACTTCTATTCTATTTCTAATCAAGCATAGGATCCGATTAAGGATTAAAACTTCTATTCTATTTCTAAATGCTATAGTTCTATATGAGTATACTTGAAAATTTGTAAAGACTAAGGCTAAATTATGCCAAAAAATGTTAAAAGAAAAACGAAAAAGAAGAAGCAGCAGCAGGCATCAACAAATAAAAATTTTTAAAAAAATAACTGAAGAAGAAGAAGAGGAATAAGAAGAAGTAGCAGTGTAAGAAAGAAGAAGAAGAAGCTGCAGCGTAAGAAAGAAGAAGAAGAAGCAAAGGAAGAAGAAGAAGAAGAAGAAGAAGAAAAAGTAGCAGCAGCAGCATAAGAAAGAAGAAGAAGCAGAGAAAGAGAAGAAGAAGAAAAAGAAACAAGCTAGCAGCAGCGTAAGAAGAAGAAGAAGAAGGATAGCAGGAGAAGAAGAAGGAGCAAGAGGATAGCAGCAACGTAAGAAGCAGTCGTGTAAGAAAAGGAAGAAAAAGAAGAAGAAGGATAGCAACAAAGCAACGTAACATTAAGAAGCAGCCGCGTAATAAGAAGAAGAAGAAGAAGAAGCAACAATGATTGCCGAAGAAGAAGCAGGCTAGCAGCTGCCAGCAGCATAAGAAGAAGAAGAAGAAGAAGGGATTGTCGATATGTTACCTTGGCCTGGAGAAACAGAAGTACCGAGAACTGGAGAAGAACTTGAGGAGTTGCAGTTGTTGTGTTGCAGAGAGAAAAGAATGCTGCGTAAGAGAGTTTTGGAGCCTTGGAGGTGTAGTCTCTTGGTCTTCTAGAAATCAGATGAGCTGGAACATCATATTTTTGAGTTTTGTTGACTTTTCAATATTGTATTTTATTATTTTCTCTCTTTAAGTTTTAACAGAAATGTTTAAAAAATAAAAGATGTTGATTTTTCAGCTAGGCACGTGCGCCTAAGGGAGGCGCGCCTGGCTGGATCTCGCCTCGCCTGGACATGGCAAGGCGAGATGGCTGCGCCTTGAGGCGCCTTGCCCCTAGGCGCGCCTTTAACAACACTAGTTTCATAATAATGTTCCTAAAAACTATTGAGGAGAAGCTGCTTTAACAGTAACCTATCTCATTAATTGGTTGCCATCTAAAAGTCTTGACTCACACAACCCCATTCAATTGTTTTCTAAGTTTTTTCCTGACTTTAGTCCCTCTCATGGTCTTTCTCCTAAGGTGTTTGGATGTTTGGCTTTTGTTCATAACCATTCGCCTAATAGAGGTAAATTAGATCCGAGAGCTTTGAAATGTGTTTTTGTTGGGTATTCCTCCACTCAAAAGGGATACAAGTGTTTCCATCCTCCATCAAAACGGTTCTTTGTCTCAGTCGATGTAACTTTTGTGGAGGAAAATTCCTATTTCAACAAGTCCTATCCTCAGGGGGAGACAGCATTCTTGGAGGATAGTGATAGGGAATTATTCTTTCCTACTCTAACTTCATCATCTTCTTGTCATCTCAAGGATATTCCACAGGATTCTCTAAATGTGATGCATGGGGAACAAGTTTATACTAGTCCACTAAAGGTCTATTCAAGGAGAAAAGTCTCAGATCCTCTTGAACCTAAGCATGCTGAATTACCCGCACCAAGTCCAGATTCTCATCCGAGCCCTGATTCAAAACTCGAGCCTATGTGTTGCCCTGATTCTAACACATCAGAACCAAATTCCTCTACCCATCAAGAATCTGAACCTAATTTAGATGATCTTGACATTTCAATTGCCCTAAGGAAGGAAACTCGAACCTGTACGAGGCATCCCTTGCACCTATTCTTGACTTACTCCCACTTATCTCTAGCTCATAAAGCCTTTCTGACAAACCTACATTCTATCCCCATTCCAAAAACCTTATCTGAAGCATTAAGCAATAAAAATTGGAAGGATGCCATAAAGGTTGAGATGGCAGCTCTTGAAAAAATTCAGACCTGGGAGTTAACTAAGTTACCAAAAGAGAAGAAGCCAGTGGGGTGTAGATAGGTTTTCACAATGAAATATAAATCTGATGGGTCTCTAGAGAGGTATAAAGCTCGGCTAGTAGCTAAGAGGTATACTCAAACATATTAGGTGGACTATCTTGAAACTTTTGCCCCGGTTGCAAAGATGAACACAGTGAGAGTTTTACTATCATTAGCAGCTAACTTTGACTGGCCTCTTCTACAATTTGATGTAAAAAATGCTTTTTTGCATGCGGACTTAGAAGAGGAGATTTATATGGAAGTGCCCCCTAGTTTTGGAGTTCAAACTCAAGGAGAAAATGTAGTGTGTCGTTTAAATAAGGCTCTATATGGACTGAAACAGTCACCAAGAGCTTGGTTTGGGCGGTTTGCACGAGTTATGGTTGGTTTAGGGTACAAGCAAAGCCAAGCTGATCACACTCTCTTTATACATTATTCAAAAAATGAGAAACTTACTGCCTTGCTAGTCTATGTTGACGATATTATTGTTACCGGGGATGATAAAGAAGGAATGGAGTTTTTGAAAGTGTGCTTGATTAAAGAATTTGAGATAAAAGAGCTGGGAAATTAAAATATTTTCTAGGTATCGAAGTGTCAAGCTCGGAATCTGTTGAAGGGGTTCCTTCCGTAATTCTGGAAGGAACGATTTAAGCGGGAAGAATTAAGAAGGGGAGATTGAGAGAGAGAGATTTAGAGAGGGCGAGAGAAACGTGAATGAGAATAAGAGGGAAAGGAATCTGTGGAATAATCCTCACATGAATTCCCCATCCTCAACTTATCTTCATTTATAGGAGAACTACACAGCATAGCGTGGCAGTTAGGAAACAGCCCATGCGCGCGCCATTTGAATTAGTAGCTATAGGGTTATTACAATTTTGCCATTACTCCTCTAATTACAATTATACCCTTGGTCTATGACAATTCCCGCCCCTTAAAATATTTCTTGTCCCTAAGAAATTATAGTAGACTTGTAATTCTAAGAAAACGTTGCAGGAGGTCAAGGAGATATTCCCATGAGGTGTTTTTCGGGTGGAGGTTGGACCATTGCACTAAAACTTGTGTCAGGGGAGCCTGGTCTTGGTAAACCACTCGTTTATCCAATACTGCTACTGGCTCGGTGGTGGTCTCAATGTTTTCCAATGGAGTTGGCAGTAGTGCTGGAACCGTCAGCTGGGCCAATGGATTTTTTCAATAGGGAAACGTGGAATACTGGATGGAGGCCCACTCCCTCAGGCAATTGAAGACGATAGGCAACCGGTCCTACCCTTGCCACGATCTTGAAAGGCCCACAGAATTTAGGACTGAGCTTAGAGATTGGTCCCTTGTGAAAAAGGTGTTGTTGAAACCTTTTCACCTTTAAATACACCTCAGTTCCTTCCTCAAACTGTCTCTCTGTGCGATGCTTATCTGCCAATTGCTTCATCCGCTGACTGGCTAGGGCCAATTCCTGCTTAATAGCTAGTAGGGCATCTTGTCTGTCCTTTAGGTACTGATCTGTGGATGTTTCCTGAGGAGAGTAGTGCATTATAGCTGGGATGATGGGTGGCAAGTACCCAAACAGAGCTTCGAAAGGAGTCCTCTTGTGTGCGGTATGGTAGTTGGTGTTATACCACCATTGGGCCAGAGCTACCCAACGACTCCAGCTCCTAGGTTTGGATACACACAAGCATCTAAGGTAAGTCTCGAGACATTGGTTGACTCTTTCAGTCTGCCCGTCAGTTTCCGGATAGTAGGCAAAAGAAAGATGAAGCTTAGTGCCAAGCCCTTGAAATAGTGACTTCCAAAACTGACTTGTAAATACTTTATCACAATCAGAAACTATCGCCTTAGGCAACCCATGGACTTTGAATACTGAATCCATTAGTTTCCGTGCGACTTCCGTGGCTGTGAACGGGTGGGCCAACGTGAGGAAGTAGCTGAATTTAGTTCACTTGTCTACTACCACCAAAAGAGTGTCAGCACCTTCAGATTTTGGTAAGCCTTCAACAAAGTCCATTGAGATTAGTTCCCAGGCTTGTGAGGGTATTTCCAAGGGCTGAAGGAGGTCTGGATAATGAATTTGCTCATGTTTGCACCGTTGACAAGTAGTGCATTCTGTGACAAATCTAGTGACATCTTTTTTAAGGCCCTTCCAGTAAAAAAAGTTATCTTACCCACTAGTAAGTTACGTTGAGCCCGGAATGTCCCCCTATGGGGGAGTCATGCAAGCTTTGAAGTATCTTTTTCTTCAACAATTCGTCTTCCCCAATCACCACTCTGTTCTGGAACCTCAATAGTCCCCCTTTTAATTGGTAGTTAGAATCATTAATGGCCTGTGCGGAAAGCCTGATAAGTAGCTCTTTAATCCAGGGAGTCTGATCATAACTATGGGTAATGTCTTGCACCCAATCTGCCACCACCGCTGAAATGGCCTGACAAGCGGCTGGCACATCTCTCCGGGACAGAGCATCGCCTGCCTTGTTTTCCTTTCCTTTGCGGTATAAGATGGTGAAGTCAAAGCCCATGAGTTTGGTTATTCCCTTCCTCTGTAACTGATTGTGTACCCGTTGTTGGGCTAAGAATTTGAGGCTCTCGTGGTCCGTCTTGATGGTGAATCTCCTGCCCTCCAAGTACTATCTCCACTTTTCTACTGCCATTAGGACTGCCAACAACTCCTTGTCATATATACTTAGGCCCTGATGTCGAGGGGCCAATGTGTGACTTAGATAGGCCACTGGTCGCCCTCCCTGGCTCAGCACTGCCCCTATACCGGTGTCACACGCATCCGTTTCCAAAATAAACTCCTTGGAGAAGTCGGGTAGAGCCAGTGTTGGGGCTTGCAGCATGGCTGCTTTGAGGGATTTAAAGGTGTCCTCTGCTTCCGGACCCTAACCAAAATTATTCTTCTTAAGCAGCGTGGTCAAGGGTTTGCTAATTATTCCATACCCTTTTATGAAGCGCCTGTAATAACCAATTAGGCCGAGGAAGCCTCTTAGTTCCTTCAGGGTTCTTGGCCGGGGCCAGGCCTAATAGCTTCAATTTTGTGAGGATCGATATAATATGACCCAAGTATTCAACCTGCCCTTCTGCGAATGAGCATTTAGATCTTTTCACATACAACTAATGGAATCTAAGGATCTGAAATGCCAGCTTGAGGTGGGATAGATGCTAGTCTAAGGTAGTGCTGTATATAAGGATGTCATAGAAAAAAACCAACACGAATTTGCGTAAATAGGGAGCAAAAATGTGGTTCATCAATGCTCGGAAGGTTGCAGGCGCATTGGTGAGGCCGAAGGGCATTACCAATCATTCGTAATGCCCTTGATAGGTTCTAAAGGCTGTCTTAGGACAATCGGCTAAGTTCATTCGGATTTGGTGATAGCCAGAGATCAAGTCAAGCTTAGAAAAAATGGATGTGCCTGTTAATTCGTCTAGTAGGTCTTCAATAATAGGTATAGGGAATTGGTTCTTGATAGTTAATGAGTTGAGTTGCCTATAATCTACACAAAACCTCCAAGTGCCATCTTTCTTTTTCACTAGGAGGACTGGTGAGGCATATGGACTTTGGCTTGGTTGGATCAAGTTTCGGGACAACATTTCTCCTATGAGTTTTTCTATTTCAGCCTTTTGTATGGGAGAATACAAATAGGCCTTTAGATTGACTGGTTCACTGTTGGGTTTAAGGTGAATGGAATGGTCAAGGATTTGATGGGGTGGCAAGGTTTGGGGAGTGGCAAACAGATCCTCAAATTCCATTAGCAAATTATGGATGGGTAAAGGGAGGTGTACCTTATTGTCCTCTGTTGCCAAGGTAATGTCCCTTGGTGCAGCAAACTTCTATTCTTCCGTTGACATTAACCCCATGTCCACAGCATAAATGGAGTGCAGCTGTCCCACGATGGTACTCCCCTGTTCCAGCAATTTTTGGATTCGTTTCCCTGAAACCACCCTACAATCCCCTGTTTCTTGACTCCCATGTAAGGTAACCTGTTGGCCCTCCAAGTTAAAGGTTACTTCCAGCATGTTAAAATTGAATATCAAGGGGCTCACTGTCTTCATCTAGTCTACCCCCCATACAACATGGCACCCTCCCAACTTGAGTATTCTCAGATCTGTCGAGAATTCTCATCCACTCATTAGCCACTTGAAGCCCATACATCTGAGTTAGCTGACCATTCTAGTCCCATCAGCTATTAGTACTGATAGTGGGGGAGTCTCCTGGAGGTTGTACTGTAGGTTGTGGGTTGTGGTCTCATTTAGGAAGCTATGTGTGCTGCCACTATCTATCAACACGACTATCTTCCTTTTTCGGGCCACCCCAGTCACCTTTACTACTCTACCAGCTGCTTAGCCCTGCAAGGCGTGCATTGAGATCTCTCCACCTTCTTTTTCCACCGGCATTCCTTCATTTTTGTCCGTATTCGCTTCCTCCTCCTCAACTTCCTCCTGACCTTCCATGGTAAGTAGGAGTTTCTTACACTAGTGGCCTTGTCCATACTTTTCACCACAACAGAAGCATAGGCCTAGTTGTCTCTTTTGGTCCACCGTGAGATTTCTTGGTTGGATCACAAATTGGAGAACCTTACTGGTAGGTCCTCCTCACAGACTTTGGAAATTACTTCCCCTGTGATATCCCCCATAGGTGTGATCCTCCCTGCTATTTTTGGTCGACAACTTATGTCTCCTCGCAAACATTTCCATCAAAAGCTCGTGCAATCAAGCTTGTTCAGCTGCTTGTGCCACCATGGTGGGGTATAACATCTTAACCGTCGGTCTAATTAACTCATCCAGGCCGCTGATAAAGCTCAAAACAAAGTACTCCTCATCCAGGTAAGGCTGCAACAAGGATAGCACGGATCTTAATTCTTCAAATCTAGTTTGGTACTCCTCCACTGTTCCATTCTGTTTTAATTTGTTAAACTCCTCAATTATATCCGATCTGGTCTTCTCTCCAAACCTTCTGCACAATTGGTTAACAAACTCTAGTCAACTCAAATCCAACCTGCCATGACTCCAATTTTGGAACCAAGCATCCGCCACATCATCTAAGTAGGAAGCAGCCATACATACCTTATCACCTTCTGCGATTCGATGTTGATAGAACACGCATTCACATCTGCGTATCCACCACCTCGGCCTATCCCAATCAAAGGCCGAAATCTCCATCCTCAGCCCCGGTTGAGCGGAATTGATACCCCCATAACCCCTCTGATGGGCTCCCTCCCCTGCTTCCATTGGTTCTTGTGGTCGCAGCCTATTCACCGATGCAGTCAGTATCGGTGCCGTCGTTGACCTTGGGGGAAAATCCGTTGGCAAGCTAACATTCGACTGCCGAGCAAACATGCTCAACACTACCGTCAATTGCTGGCTGAGTCTCAAGAATTCTTCTCGCAGTCTGGTCACGGCCCGATCCAACGTAGCCATGTATTTCGATCTACTCTGGTGGATCTCTTCCTGTGTATTTCGAATTCCTAACTCCAACATCTCCAATCTATCGTCCACCTATTCCTAGTGTTGTCGCAATCCCAACTCGATCGCGTCCAGTCTGACCTCCATCTGCTTCGCTCACGTTCTGTCGGCCATCCTATTTGCCAAGTCGCGAGCTCTAATACCAATTGTCAAGCTCGGAATCTGTTGAAGGGGTTCCTTTCGTAATTCTGGAAGGAACAATTTAGGCGGAAAGAATTAAGAAAGGGAGATTGAGAGAGAGAGATTTAGAGAGGGTGAGAGAAATGTGAATTGAGAATGAGAGGGAAAGGAATATATGGAATAATCCTCACATGAATTCCCCATCCTCAGTTTATCTTCATTTATAGGAGAACTACACAGCATAGTGCAGCAGTTAGGAAACAGTCCATGCGCGCGCCATTTGAATTAGTAGCTATAGGGTTATTACAATTCTGCCATTACTCCTCTAATTACAGTTATACCCTTAGTCTATGACACGAAGTTGCTCGATCTAAGGAAGGAATATTTATTTCTCAACATAAATATGTGCTAGATCTTTTGACAAATGTTGGTAAGCTTGGTGGCAGGGCTGTTGATACACCTATTGAGCCAAATCATAGACTTGGTGCTGATTCAGAAAAATGTACAATAGATAAGGAATCCTATCAAAGGTTGGTACGAAGACTTATTTATTTATCTCACTCTCGACCAGATATTGCATATGCGGTAAGTGTGGCTAGCCAATTTATACATTATCCTAATAAGAGTCATCTAAGAGCAGTGCATAGAATTCTTCACTATCTTAAAGGGACTCCACCTAGTAAGGGCATTTTGTTTAAAAAGGGAGGAGAATTGACTCTAGAAGCATATACAGATGCAGATTATGCTGGCTCTATTGTTAACAGGAGGTCTACTTCGGGTTATTGCACTTTTCTTGGTGGAAATCTTGTCACTTAGAGAAGTAAAAAAGAGAATGTGGTGGCTAGGTCAAGTGCTGAAGCTGAATTTAGATCCATGGCTCTAGGTATTTGTGAGTTATTGTGGTTGAAAATTCTGTTGGAAGACTTAAAGGTGAGTTGGTCAGCTCCAATGAGGCCTTATTGTGACAATAAATCAACAATCAACATTGCTCACAACCCAATCCAACATGATAGGACTAAGCATGTTGAGGTTAATAGACACTTTATTAAAGAAAAACTAGAGAGTGGCTTGATCTGCACACCCTTTGTTCCTACAGGAGAACAATTGGCAAATATCTTGACTAAAGGTCTCCTGGGTAATGCGTATCACAGGTTCTTGAGTAAGATGGGCATGCATGATATACACGCTCCATCTTGAGAGGGAGTGTTAGAAGGCTGGAAATTCTATGCTTTCCTAATATGGAGATTTCCGAATTAATGATTGGTTTCCTAAAAGTGTTTGTATCATATGTTCTTTATATTCTAGATTGATTTGATTTGATTTGATTGTATCAATAGCTGTGTGATTTATTTCCTTTCTGTAAATATTTCCTAAGCTAGATTAGGCAACCTTTAATTAAGAATCCTTCCTAATTAGCCTTAGGATCTTGCCTATTCAAGATAGGTGCATGTGTATATATGTCTTGTCATTTCATTGAGATAATAAGATCTGTTTTTTCAGTCTTCTTGACATGGTATCAGAGCCACTTCAGATTGGTCTAGGGGTCGTTGGGGTGACAAGGAATTTGGCCCATTAACCAGGTCCTTAAACTCAATCAAAAGTAAGTGCAAGTCATATGGGAGTTGTCCCTTATTAGAGAGCTGAGAATCAATAGAGTTAGTTGTAGGTGGCTGCTCCTCCTCCCAACTGCCTTCTTCTTCCATTCCCACAGCTTGTATGGAATACAATTGTGCTATCTGACCTCTTTTTTTAAGCATCATTTTCTATAGCTTCTTCCCTTCTATCATCTTGCATTCCCCTTGCTCAAGGTTGCCCAGCAAGGTCAACCTTTTGCCCTCAATCCCTACCGTGACTTCCAGCTTGTTAAAAGCAAAAGTCAAAAGGCTAACAGTCCTCATCCAATCTATCCCGATGACAATATCACAACCACCCAATTCAAGAATCCTTAGATCTATCGTAAACTCCTGCTCTTGCATTACCCACTTGAATCCCATACATCTGTAATGGCTATACATTTTGCTCCCATTAGCTACTGTCACTGATAGAGAGGTGGTTGTTGTCAACAGACACTTAAGGGTGGTAGCAGTAGCTTCACTAAGGAAGTTGTGAGTGCTTCCACTGTCAATCAGCACCATCAACCTCTTCTTCCCCACATGGCCCTTCACCTTAACCTTAATGATTTGTCCCATAGGACTTCCTTTAATGCGTGGAAGGATATTTCCCCTCTTTCCTCCCCTTGAACTTCCTCTTGGATGCCATCTTCCTCTACAACCACTTCTTCTTCTTCCTTTTCCCCATCCAATCCCTCCATATTCATCAATTGTACATTGATGCCCGAGGCTGTACTTATCCCTACATTTGTAACAGAGCCCTACTTGCCTCCTTTGCTCCAAAGGGTCTTTTTAGTACCATTGTTATTGTATGGTACTTTGGCTACTGCTTGATTAAGCCCTGTAAGCATGAGCCTAGAGTTCCCTCTTACTTGTTGACCAGCCACCAAGCCCAGACTATACGAGACCTTATGCTTCTTGAAAATGGCCTCCACCGTCAATTCTTGTAACTATGCCTTTTCAGCCACCTGCCTCATAGATGTAGGCATCATCATCTTCACCATTAATCTCAATTCCTCCTCAATCCACTTATAAAACTGGACACCAGGGACTGTTCCGTTAATCCCGGTTGCACAGTACATATAATTGACCTTAACTCCTCAAATTTCACTTGGTACGCCACCGCTAACCCTTGTTTTAGTTTGCTAAACTCCTCAATACATTGGTTATACTTCTTTCTCAAAACCATTCACACAGCCCCTTTACAAATTCTGCCCAATTCCCATCATTTTCCTCATCTTGGATCCACCCTTGAAACCAAGAATTGGCCGTATCATTTAAGTAGGTTGCAACCAAATTTACCTTTTGTTCCTCCAGCCATAGTTCTGAAAGGCGCGAGGCGCAGCGAGGCGCAAAGAGTCCTGGAGCCTGAGGCGCGAGGCGCACGAGGCGAGGCGCGCCTTTGCGAAGCGAGGCACACCTTTTAGAAAAAAAACTAAAAATCTTGTAAAATCATAAAAAACTATCAAATTATCAATAATAATACATGCATATCATTAATGTTTCATTATCTTCAAATTCTAAACTAACAACATCAAAGTTAATTCATTCATCATACAATTTCTAAACTAGAAACATCATTAAAGCTCAAACTTAAAGTCTCAAACTCAAACAAGTACCAACCATCGTGCAAAGTTCCAAACGAACATATAAACACTACAAGTCCACAATCAATAAAGAAGTTTTAATCATCATCATCATCATACCCTTCACCAAATTGAAAATCATCTTACGGTGCCATATTTTGCTCATCCCTGATTCTCTACTATTTTTCTTCTTTTGCATGTACTCTCCAATCTCTTGTTTTATTGATGGAGGACATTTTGGAATAGCTTTAGTATTCTCCACAATCAATAAACACTACAAGTCCACAATCAAGAAAATGCTTTCATTTTGAAAAATGCTATTTTTCTAGGTCTGGAAGATTAGCGCATTTTTTCTAAGTCTGGAAGGTTAAGACATTATAAGGAGACATATAAGAAAATGTTTTCATTTTGAAAAACTAACTCCCGGTATTTTGATAGTTAATATTCATTGTTGTTAAAATGATTTTTAATGAATTTTTCAAGAAATAGTAGGTATGTATTTTGGGGTGGTAAAATCGCTAAATTTTGAGTTTGTACTAAAATCAAAATTCTATTTTCTTATTGTTATGGATTTTGATTTTTTAGATATTTTTATTGAATCCAAATGGGGGGTACTTTCTTATTTACATTTATGTATTAAAGTAAATGGAAGGTAAAATATAAATAAAAGAAAATGTGGACATTTACTTATATAAAAGAAATGTAAATAAGCTGAAACTGAGAAGAGGGGATGCTGGGGAGGAGAGGAAGAAGTGATGCAGGCAGGATGGGCGCAGGTTTCATGAGGCGCGCCTCAGCGCCTCACCTGCAAGGCGCGCGCCTTGCAGAAACCGCCTCGCCTCAGCAGAGGCGAGGCGCAAAACCTGCGCCTTAAGGCGCCTCGCGCCTAGGCGCGCGCCTAGGCGCGCCTTTCATAACTATGCCTCCAACACCCTATAAAATTGGAAGAATCTTTCACACCTTCGAATCCACCATCTTGGTTTCATCCCATCAAACATGGGAATTTCCAATCTTGGCATAGGGGGGTGATTATTAGAAAAGGGATGGAAGTTCTTAACCTACACCTCTTGCTTCGTCAGTGGTTCCTCCACTTCAAGAACTCCCCGAGTTCTTGGAACACTACCCTGATGTGGCAAAATTGGATCGAGAACCTGTTGTGGAAGGAAATCCAAAGACAACCGAAACTAGAGCAATGAGGGCAGCATACTGAGCATGTTGTTGAGTCTCTGCCCGTATCGCTCCATGGACTCCTTATACTACTCCAAAATCTCTTGATTCTTTCCTGACTCCCCTCGCATTGTTTCCCTCAAAACCGCCACATCTTCCCTACTTTGAACCATCACCTCCTGAGTTTGCGACATCCCAAACTCCAAGGCTTTCATCCTCACCTCCAATTGCTTCATCCTGGTGCCCTCCCCATTCACCTTTATCGTAATTCACTACTTCGATCTCTGCACTTCCCTGATCCCACCGGAACAACTAACGCCAGCCAATTCTGACGCCTACCCTCACCGTGATACTACTCGTTGATCACCCCATAGCCAGTTTGTTCGGCTCTGATACCACCAATGTCAAGCCCCAAGAATTGGGAGATGGACAGTTATGGAATTCAGTTGTTTGAACATAATAGAATGAGAGAGAGAGAGAGAGAGAGGGGGAGAGGAGGAAAAATACTTATGTTATTTGACGCCCTTCTCCCTTAACCATTGGTTACATATATAGCCTACCTCATCACTGGTTTAACAAAAGAGGTTAGGCTGCTTAGCTCTTCAACTCCCTAACTATTTAACAACCCAGTTTGCCAACTGCCTAACCACTTAACAACTACCAGCTAACTAGCTAACTGGTACAACTGGTTATTTATTGACAAATCCCCTTTTTACCCTGGGGATCGTGATAGGGTCCTTCAACTGTTCCTAACATCATTGGGGCACGTTGGTTTATTTCTTTTGTTGATAAGTGCACCCAAGTAGTTTGATTGTATTTGCTAAAAAACTAAATCTAAGGTGGGAACCATCTTTCTTATGTTCTACAACATGGTTAAAAATCAGTTTGGGGTTGAAATTAAAAGATTCAAGTTTGATAATGACAAAGATTACTTCAATCAATCCTTATCTCTTTTCTTTCAATAGAAAGGCATTATCTATGAATCTTCTTGCCCTCATACCCCTCAACAAAATAGAGTAGTTGAGAGAAAGAAATACCACCTTTTGCCTGTTACTAGAGCTCTTGTAATATCCCATATTTTCGTGAGGTTGTCACGTATTTTAAGTGAGTTTAAAATACCGAAAAAGTTTCTTGATAGCAAAATAAATCGTCGAATCAATAGCAAGGAGTGCCCTGGAGACTAAATTGTGAGAAGTTAGAGGTAGAACTCCAACCTGAAAAGCTAGCTTAACAGGTGGAGTGATCATCCTCCTTAAATATAGCCCAGGTCTCCCTTGTGAAGGCGATGTGGGATTCTCAACACTCCCCCCCCACGCCGAAGCTTCTCCAGTAACTGATACATGCCAAAGTGATCAGGTAGGATACTGGTCCATGACCACGACAGTCAAGCATTAGCTCTGATACCATGTGAGAAGTTAGAGGTAGAACTCCAACTTGAAAAGCTAACTTAACAGGTAGAGGGATTCTCCTCCTTATATACAGCCCAGGTCCCCCTTGTGGAGGCGATGTGGGATTCTCAACATAAATACCTGAAGACAAAGGTATGTCTATGACAAGTGTCTCGAGCCGGGATTTATGATGCCCAAAAAAATCAAATCTGAGACAGTTTTCAGTACAGATGTGATTCAGCCTAGAAAACCGAATGATCGTAAGGGACCTTCGGGAAATCAACGGAACCTTGAGGGGATTTCGGTTTTACGTAAGGATCAACCTTGAAATGGTTTCGGGATGAAACAAAAGTCCTATGAGGGTGCAGAGACGAAATCATCCTTATCGAATAAGCTTGGAGTTATTAATTTTGCATTTTATGTATCGTAATGCAAATTAATTTGATGTTTGAGGATGTAATTGCAATTAGAGAATTACCCAAGCGAAATAAGGATGAAATTAGGAGTTCATGTGATAAAATATCAAAGATTGAGAACTTGAAATCAAGACCAAAATGGCATTTGGAAGGAGCTTGGGGTATTAGTGTAAATATCCCTTTAGATTTCAAGATTTATTCCAATATAGTTTTGAATTACTTGGATTTCAAAACTCAATCCAATATGGATTTGGATTTCAAGCAACATTCAATTCTAGCTTTGGATTTGAAAACTCATTCCAATATAGCTTTGAGTCTTTGGAATTCAAAGTTTATCAAGTGACAAGTGGCATCATGTGATTAGTCTGAGGAATCTATAAATAAAGGCCATGGATTGTTCTCAAATCATTCCAAGGGAGTTTGAGGATTGAGGCATTCTATGGTGAGGAGCTTGCTCTTGAGAAAGGAGAGGAAACTCTGCAAGAAGGGAAGAAATCGGAGGAGAAGCAGGGGAGAACGAGTCTCGTTGGAGTTTTGGATTTTCACCAAAGTTCGTCTCAAACAGTCAGAAAAATAGCGAGGTAAGTCCTTTTTTTTTAATAATCCTATGGAGGGGGAAGAGAGAGACCCGTAGGTTCAAACGGGGGTCGAATTGGAGTTAAAATGACGGAGATATGGCCAAAATACAAAAATGATGCGGTGCTATCACGGTAGCGCGTGAGATACACACACCGGGAAGTGTTGCGCATGAAGGCTCGTCAACCACCTTCCCAGGGCACATATGAGGCCCATTTTCCTTGAAATTTTTCAATTATGACTCATATTTAATGCCCTTCAACCTTATATAAAAATATTGGAGATTAGGTTTACCGAAACTCGTGTTTTCTACAGAAACCTAGGCCATTTGATGTGAAACCATAACTTTCAAGAGATAAACCTTCAAGGTGGGGCTCCTAAACTCCAAACCCTATATTTTTTTCTCTCTTGTGAGAGACTTCTATTGCATGAAACATGTTTTGTGAAGTTCTTGTATGTAAATTCTTCTTGTTCTCTTACGTGAAATCTTGTTGCATATATGAAATGTGTTTTTCTGAAAATATATGTTGTTGGCTTTTCAACTGTTGCATCTATAAACTTCGTGTGGCCATACTGTTGTACCTATTTGTTGTTGCCCGAAGGCAAAAGTCTGGATATCTCTCAAGAGGCATTGCGCGTGTGCCATCAAGAAAGCTCTCGTAGGGAAGATCGTGAGTTTAAGAGACAACGGATGTGGTGTTTGCATAAGTTCTATAAGGTCGAACCGAGGTGACATGGTTAGGGACCTCTCGAGAGGCGCTATGCGTACGCCATTGAAAAAGCTCTCGTTGAAAGAGGCTGGCATGTTCACGAGGCACTTCGGAGTAGTCCTCGTTGTTTCCTCATATCTTTTATATTTGTTCATACATTTGTATAAACTATTTTGGAGTTTCTCACTAGAAGATTCATCTTCTAATTGGACTATGTCCCTGGAGTATTCAAACTTTCTAGGTTCGACAAGCGGCTCTAAGAGAAAGGAGGTAGCTGAAGAATGAGCTTAATTTGCCGTCTGTAGCATGTTTAGCATATCTTTGTTTATGTGCGAACCTATGTATGTTTTGGATATGTTTAAGACATTCGGTTATCACTTACGAGAGATGATGTCCTTGTAATGTATTTTGTAGACGTCTTGAACAATTTCCTATATAATAAATAAAACATTATGGTTATGTACCATATCAGGTTCGATCTAGCTTCTGCATTTGTAATGATATCACCTATCTTTGTTGTATGATTATCGGGTTTGTTAGGCTGAGAAGGTGAAATTACGATTATTGGAAATTGTATGTATATCAGTCATTGTGGTGTGAAAAAAAAAAAATTTCCAGAAATCCTAAAATATAACACACTCTAAAAATTTGGGGTGTTACAGCTCTTCTCTTCCACTATAATGTTCCCAAACATTATTAGGGAAAAACAGCCTTAACAACCACCTTTCTCATCAACAGGATACCTTCTCGAACTCTTGATTCTCAAAGTCCAACCCAGCTTCTCACCAAAACGTTCCCTGACTTCCATAAATCTAGCTGTTTGACACCTAAAGTGTTCAGTTGTGTCACTTTTTTTCATGTTCATACTCCTAACAAAGGCAAGCTTGATCCTTGTGCCCTCAAGTGTGTTTTTATTGGGTATTCCTCCATACAAAAAAGTTATAAATGCAATCATCCTTCTACCAAGAGAGTTCTTATTTCAGCAGATGTTACCATTGTTGAGGATACTCCTTATTTTGTCCAGACTTATCCTTAAGGGGAGAATACAGTTCTAGAGGATACAGATAGAGATTTAGTTCTTCTTGAGCTACCATCTCCCCTCTGTTATCTCAAAAGACTCATCAAGTATGCCACTAGGGAAGCCTCCACTACTTACTTCATGTCCACTGCAGGTATACTCAAGGAGAAAAGTACTGGTTCCTCTACCTATGCAAGCTACAACATATAATTCAAGTCTTGCCACTGCCAGTCCTATTGATATTTCACCAGGTATTTCACCTACTGAACCTATACCTAATGCTGAACTTGAATCCTCTAATTATGATGTTGAACCTAAAGCTTCTAATTGTGATCTTGATCTGCCTATTGCCCTTAGGAAAGGTACAAGGACCTGCACAAAACATCCTCTACATTTATTCCTGACTTATTCCAAACTGTCACCTAGACATAAAGCTTTTCTCACTAGCCTTTATACCATTCTTATTCCCAAAACCGTTTCTTAAGCAATAGGTAATGAGAATTGGAAGATTGCCATAGAGGTTGAGATGGCAACCTGGAGAAGAATCAAACTTGGGAGTTGGTTCGGTTGCCTAAAGGGAAACATCCAGGGGATGTAAGTGGGTCTATACGGTAAAGTACAAATCAAATGGGTCCTTGGACAAGTACAAAGTAAGGCTGGTGGCTAAGGGTTACACACAAATTTATGGGGTAGACTATCTTGATACTTTTGCTCCAGTTGCAAAATTTAATACAGTAAGGGTGCTTTTATCCTTAGTTGCTAATTTAGACTGGCCATTGCAACAATATGATGTTAAAAAGGCCTTTTTGCATGGGGATCTAGAGGAGGAGATTTATATGGAGTTACCACCTAGTTTTGGTCTACCAACCAAGGAAAAAGTGGTGTGCAAATTAAAGAAGGCTCTGTATGGACTGAAACAGTCCCCAAGTGCTTGGTTTGGCCACTTTACAAAGGTTATGCTTGATATGGGATACAAGCAAAGCCAGGAAGATCATACTTTGCTCATCCACCACTCAGCTACAGAGGGAGTGACAGTATTGTTAGTGTATGCAGATGACATTATCATCACCGGTGATGATGTGAAAGCCATGGAAATGTGGAGAGAAAGCCTGATCAAAGAATTTGAGATTAAAGTATTTTTGGGAATAGAAGTGGCTCATTCTAAGGAGGGAATTTTTATCTCTCAACTGAAGTATATATTAGACTTCTTTGCCGAAACGAGAATGTTATGAAGTATGGAAATTGACACTCCAATTGAACGTAATCATCAATTAGGGGAGGTTCCAGAAGATGGGGTAGTAGACAAAGGATCCTATCAAAGACTGGTTGGGAGGCTCATTTATCTGGCACTCACTCAGCCAAACATTGCCTATGCAGTGAGTGTGGTTAGCCAATTCATGCACAACCCAAAGGACACTCATCTAAAAGCAGTGTCTAGGATCTTACACTACTTGAAGGGAACCCCCGAAAAAGGTATTCTATTTAAAAGGGAGAAACTATGTCTCTTGAAGCTTACACAAATGCTGATTATGCTGGGTCTATGGTGGATAGAAGGTCTACATCCGGTTATTGCACATTTCTAGGGGGTAATCTTGTGACTTGAAGAAGCAAAAAACAAAATGTGGTGACTTGGTTAAGTGTTGAAGCAGAATTCATGTCAATGGCTCTAGGGATGTGTGAGTTATTGTGGCTTAAAATACTATTGGATGACCTTAGAATCAACTGGACAGCTCCTATGAGACTCTACTGTGACAATAAATCAGTTATAAGCATTGCCCACAACTCTATTCAATATGACCAAACAAAACATGTTGAAGTGGATAGCCATTTTATTAAAAAAAAAAATTGGATAGTTGCCTGATTTGCACCCCATATATATCCTCAAGTGATCAATTGACAGATGTGTTGACCAAAGGTTTACCTATAGCTGTGTGTCAAAGGTTGATAAGAAAGATTGAAATGCATGACATTCACTCACAATCTTAAGGGGGAGTGTTAAAGATACATGAGATATCTTGTCCATATTCTCAGACAAGATATACTCACTTGATTAGTTTTACTTTCTATAGATGTATGGTATATCTTCTAGATGAATATATGGTTGTGATTGTATTCTAAATTAGTTGTATCCTAAAATTGTATAGATTTCCAAATCCATATTTGGAAACTGCCTATTCTGGTAGGCTGCCTTGCACATAAATTCAGTAAACCCTTCAAGGGAAATAAGATTGAATTTTTCGGGTCATTTTTGACAATGACAATGTCCATCCAAGCCTAATTGTAGGATCACAAGTAGCATTAGCACAATACAACCAGAAAAATTTGGAGCAGTTGGCTTGACTTCTTTTTTCTTGATTTTTTCCCCATAAATAATAGCCTTATAACTCCTGTCTGTTTGAAAATGCGAGGCAGGAAATCACAAATAAAAAGCAAAAAGGCAATATACATGGAAAGCAGAATTAACAAAAAGGATGATAAAAAAGTTTATTTGCAAAGTGAGAGCAGACATAAGGCAGCAAAGATGCACCAAATTTCTGAAGAGAAGTCAAGGTTCAAGTATTCAAATTTAATAGAAAAATTAGAAAAAAAATAATAAATTTTGAATTCATCACTTTTAGAAGAAATTTAGTTTGCCTCGTTTGAAACAGAAAAAATGCATGTTGGCATTCTTCTATTCAAGGTTGTATTATGTAAATCAAGGTTCCTGATAACATCAGTTATGGTTCTAGCAACTGGTAGAAGCATACCATTGTTTATCATGGTTTTGGCAATATCCAGTAAGACTAAAAGTGAAGTGGCTCAAGTTTCTTACTGAATCTCTTTGCACTGGTACATCCAGCCACATTAGTGTTACGATTTCAAAACTTGTAAGTTAAATCCGGCAAAAGCCTAAGATCACTTCTGGTATGAAAGAAGCATGCATTATTTACAGCCATGACATTTGAAGCCAAGGATTCTGACAAAATACAACGTTAGTCTGATCCAATATTGCTATCTAATTATGCTTAGTGATATTTTGCAGGAATTTAAAACAAGATGTATTTAACATCAGAAATTACAAAGCCAAAGCTTGTGAATTCACTCTGGTGGCTAAGCCTTGCTTATGGGTAAAATACAGAGTGTTGTTGCCCACAAATGTATACCTATTGAAAGTTGCAATAAACAGAAGTTTTTATTTACTTCTTTCCTGGTGCTACTCAGTTAAAAACCAAAAAAAAAGGCCAAAAAATTGCATAATTAGAATAATAACCAATGAAGCTCAGAATTCAAGAAGATGAGAATTGAATCCATTTTTTGTTTAGAAAATGAGGATTAAATGAAGGAGCAGGCAGTAATTCAAAAGCAGGTAATTAGAAAACAAATTAATGAAAAATCAGCTGCTAGAGAAAAGGCAGCTATATTCATATAGCATTCCACCATACACCACCAGCATCTATAGCCTACACAAAGCCACGTGTTGATGACTTCAATCAAACAATTTATTTCCCAATTATCATACTTCATTATCTAACAAGAAACAAAATGCAAAATGAGAAAGTTCAGCAATAGCATACCAAGAATAATGGCTGTCCCTGACAATACTTTTGTGAACTTCAGAAGCCTTGCAGAATCCGTAGCCCTAGCACCAATTGTAGACTTCTGAGATTCGCTAGAACTATTATCAGAGCTTGAGATCGATGATGCTGACTTGGTAAGGATTGGATTAGAATTCGGTTTCTTTTTACCTTGGATTTCATCCTACAGCAAAGAGAAAATAAATCCCTTATTAGTTTCACATGCTAAATTTGGCAAGAATCAGACAGTAACCAATATTACCTCAACAGAATCATCCATCCGGTCACTTGTTCCGACATCTTTGTCTGAGAAACGCCTGTGAATGTCTGGAGAGTGCAAACTTGAGTCACTAAGTGGGTCTTGACTACGTGTTATTAGTACCTTGCCGGGGAAACTGCGACCTTTAAGAAGCCTAAATATTGATGAAAAAATATATCAAAGAAAAAGAAAAACATGATTTACAAACATTTACACATTGGCATCACGCAATTAACGCAAATAATACTAAAGAAAACGAGAATACGCCTGCAGTATCTTCCCATCCAAACGGTACAGATCCGAAAAATCCCATGGCTAGGCAACAAATCAAGATGCAGTAATGGAATTGGGTGCACAGACCGAAAGAACGCATTAGTTCACGCCGATTACCGTCAAAACACATAAAATTCGACGATACCTCCCAAGATCAGAAATTATTTCCTAATGGATATTCAAATCTGGTGAAATGAGAGTTGTTGTGATTGAAATTTTGGGGTTTGTCGGTGCTAATCCGCTGGTAAATAACCAAATTCGAGGGGAGTTTTGGGAGAAACGTACCCTTGAACATTGCGAAGCGTTTGGTTGAATCTGGAATCGAGGCTTGAGAGATTAGAAGTATTGGTGTCCTTCTTCCGATCCTCTTCTTTTCTGCTGTTGGTATCGCTGTTCATTGTTGCTGGGCAATGACCATCGTCTGCTTCTGCTGCCTTTCTCAAAGCCCAAGGAAGCTCGTTCAAAGTCGCATGTGGATGTCTCTTTTCTTCTTTGTTTTTTTTTCTTTTTCTCGGATTTTTCATGTAAGAATATAATTTACTCGCGGACAGATCGAAATGACTAAAATATTCTTTTACTGTTAGTGATGGTCGGTCAAACACAAAGACATTTTTATTAATAAAATTGTTATTTAGATATTTAATTATAATATTTATATATTAATATATTATATTTAATTTAAATTCAAAATTCCTTAATATATAAATATTATAAAAAATATTACACTTGAATATCTATATATTTTCAGTTTGTCACTATTGTCATATTTCAACTGATATTATTATCTTACTTTTGATTATATTTTTTTCAAAAGATGCACCGAAGTACCTACAATAAATCAAATTAAGTGACAAGTTTCTGACTTTCTACCAAGTAATTTATTATCTTTTATAATTTTACAAATAGAAAAGCATTCAAAAAATAATAAAAAAGAAACAACATTGCAGTGAGTAAAAAGCAAAAGAAACAATGGACAACTAGATAGAATGCTATGTTAAGGAGTAGTTCATCAAATCGTCAGCCCAACTAGATAACTCATGAAATTGTTTTTTTAATAACTTTAAAAAAAAAATTGGCTCACTACTCTTGTGGTTTCGTCTAAACATTGGCTACCTCTAAGCTTCTAAAAATAGCAATAATTTTTCTTTATTTTACAATTTTTGTTGCAATAAACCCTTATATCGCTATTTAACCTAAGTTAATTTTTTTAAAATTTAACTTAAATGCCCTCATATTTCCTATTGTCTCTCGTCTATTTTATTTTTTCTCTCACTTTCTTCTTTAATAATTGTAGATGTGATGTCGACAATGATAGCTTATTCACTCTCTTACTCCTATGTTTCTTTCATGATTTTTCTTTTTTCTCCCTGGGATTTGATAAACCCAACAAATTGTTGGTTCTCAAATCCCCAAATTTATTGTCAAAGTTGGATGCTAAAGATATATGAATGTATTCACATGAACTTTATTTATCTGGTGGTGGTAATTATTTTGTACGTATACAAAATAAATAAAAATCAAATAAATAGTATATTTCAATCATCCTCTTCTTATTAGGGACATAATTTATCTCGTCATTTATCTAAATAAGTGAGTCATTTATCTATATAACTAGGTAGCTATAAATAGATATCACCTCTCATAGATTTAAGATAGTTCTATATACAAATTTCTCTTCATATACCATCCAAGAGTAGAGTTATGTGGGATTTACATCGTGAGCTCAGTGCTTGTTCTAGTAATAATTATATACCCTAGACATCAAGAACTTTAGGACTTCAAACCCTGATTAGGGAATTAATTGTTAGATTCTCAAGGAGTGAGATTCAACCAAGACTTTATATCTTATTTGTGAAAGATACTCATTGGATTTATCGATGACTACCCATATCTAGTGGTTTATATTTGAACGGTTATAAATATGAAGGAAAATTTTATTTTATTAACTTTGGTCAGAAGTCTTATCTTCGATCAATTTGAAGAAACAAATCAAGGTATAGTTCTCAACAATTGTAAGAGAAAAGATTCATGGTGTGATCCTCTATACTCAATCAAAGTGAAAATTTGAGGTTGGTGCTCAAGAAAAGTCAGTATGAGAACTTGAATTAAAGAAAAAGATACAAAAAAAAAAGAAAGAAATGCATAGCTAATCAAAGATCTAAGTTAATCTAAACTATTAGAATAATAAGGTGTTGATTTTTATGTTCTTGAATGTTTTTATGATGATTATCTTATGCAAAACTTTTAATGTAAGGATTATTCTGTGTTGAGGATGTTTTGAGAATTATCTCAATAAATCTTGTTACATTATATTCTTATAGGCTTATTAATATATTTTATATATGTGAAAATTATTTTATCATCCTTTAGAATATTGCTTAAGCTTATCTTAATAGAGTACATGTTGAGTTTGTCTTGAAAATATATGAGGTTAATGAACCTTGATAGGTTTTATCTTATTAGTATGATTTATTTATCAATGTCTCATATGTGTTAAAATTGTTTTAGCCATATGCATGCTTCTCTCTTTAGGGTCATCCTAAACATAATGCATTAGTATTTGAGGAAGCTCATGATATGTTAAGTGATATAGGTAGCAACATTACTCAAAGTTTAAGAGTAATATGTTCTATATTTCATATATGATGTTTAAGTGTTAAATATTAAGATTTTTTAATAAATGATCATATACTCAAATAAGGGTACTTGAGTTTTGATTTTCTTAGTATTCATGATAAAGTTCTGCTAATAACCTTAATATGTCTTGTTTATGATTAATTTGAAAGGTGACCTAGAAAGTGTATTAAAAACACTAACTAAAGGTGGATTAATTCAAGAGTTTTATGCAAAAATATTTTTCAATCAAGAAAAATAACACATTGGAAGTATAAAACATTATAAATAGTGGACCAAAAATACCTTGCAAAACATGATATATATCATCCACATGCTTTGAGAAGTTTAGTGCCGGTTGTCTGAAGCAATACCTTTTTTCCTTGCTGCCCGGATGATCTCCCACGAACAAGCCGCTATCTCAGGTGACTACCCTGTCTCATCACATGTGGACTTAGTCGCTCTACGCCTAAGACACCCTTAAAACCCCTTAATGGAACCTTGCTAGGACCTCCTCGAAGGAGGTGACTCGAAACTCTACTACAATTCATTCTTGGTTGCACCTTGGTTATCCACAACCTAATCCAAATGGGAGAATAAGAAAGGGAGTTACACTAGCCAAATCTTGAAGCAAGAACAAGAATGACAACAACAACAATGGAGGAAAAAGAAGTAGCAGAGACGGGAGAGAGAAAAAAAGTAAGAAGAAGAGCAAGATGGGAGTTGGCAAGCAAGTGACCTTTTTATTGATTCCTAATGATGGCAAATATATCCAAGAAGGGAGGTGAATTAGGATTTGTATAAATTTTTGATAATTTAAAACTTTGATTGATGGCAGAATATTAGGTTTCGAAATATAGGGGTTATGTTTCGAAATAAGACTTTCTGTTAAGTAGGTTTCGAACTTACTATATATGTTTCAAAATATAACTTATTGTTTTGCTAGTTTCAAAATATAAAATGTATGTTTCAAAATATACTTTTCTAATTTGCTTGATTCAAAATCCTTTAGCTTGAATTTTAAAATAATGATCTTTGGTAAAGATGATTTACATAAGTAAGAATATACCAAATGTGTTTGTATATCAAAGATATGCTTATATGAATATGTAAAAGTCTATGCTCAAGAAAACTATTTTAGTCTTTGATAACAAAACTTAAGAAAACATGTACCATAGGCAATAATGATAAGCGAAAACTAAATAACACTTGCACACAAGATGTATAGTGGTTCGGCACCCCGCCTAGTCCACTACCTTCAAGCTTACTCACTTGAAGGATTTTTCAATCTGAATCACTTTTTACTAGTGATCAACCACAATAAGGGTTTTATTATGATTCACCTTAAAACATTACAAAGTGAGTTTTTACGGGCTCAACTCAAACCTAAAACCAAGTGAGTTTTTACGGGCTTAACTCAAACCTTACACCAAATGAGTTTTAAGGCTAAACTCAAACCTTTGACACAATAAGTTTTAGGTTCAACTCAAACCTTTTCACCATAATGAGTTTTTGGCTAAACTAAAACCTTTATGACATTTACGAAGATAGATAAAATCTTATCTTTACAACCCAATGAAATTTATAGCTTGAAATGCCTTACCACATGGCTGTACAAATGTCTTGGTTTGAGAGATGAGAGCTTGAAAAATGATACTTTGAATTTCAGCTTGCTTCTTCTTTTTACACCACAATGCACATCTAGGAATGGATGAAGGGATCTTCTTTGAAAGCTTTGTCAAGAAGGATTTAGATCACTTGTGCTTGTGTGTGTGTCTCAAGTGTGTGCTCTTTTGTTCTTGCTTGTTGTCTCTCTATCAATCTCTTCTTGTCTTGAAATACCTGATATTTATATCAAGAGATAGAAATCTGGTCGTTTATAGCCTTTAGAGACAAGATAGAAAAATAGATTTCGAAACATCACAATTTTACACATAGGTTTCAAAACATAGACAACAGGTTTCGAAACATACAACCTTTATAGCTGGAAAGCACTTCGAGATAGCAAAGAGTGGGAGATAAAAACTTATGCCTACTTTGAATATTTTAAAAACACTCACATTCAAATTTAAATTCGAATCTCATAGCATGGAAAATGCATTAATAAAATGATTGAGAAACTTTTAGATAGATAAAGAAATGCAAAGCAAAAGCATATCGATTTTCAAATGATCTGCTGACAGAATGTTAGAGGTTTCAAAACATGATATATCTATGTTTTGAAACATACCTCTCTAGAAATGAGATTTCGAAACATAATATACAGGTTTTGAAACATAGTCCAAAACCTGATTTGAAAACATATACATTGCATAGATGTTTCAAAATAACATACTCAAAAATCATTGAAAACTTTTTTAAATGAGTAATGTCCACATTTTCTTTTATTTATATTTTACATCCATTTACTTTAATATATAAATGTAAATAAGAAAGTACCCCCTATTTGGATTCAATAAAAATATCTAGAAAATCAAAATCCATAACTATAAGAAAGTAGAATGTAGGTTTTAGTACAAACTCAAGATGTAGCAATATTACCACCTCCAAAATATATTCTTTCTATTTAATGAAGAATTCATTAACAATCGTTTTAACACCAATGGATATTAGATATCAAAATACCGGGGGATAGTTTTCCAAAAAGAAAACATTTTCTTATATGTCTCCTTATAATTTACTAACCTTCTAGACTTAGTCAAAATAGGGTTTTGAAATCTTGATATTTGAAATTCATTTGGTTTCATTTTCACAAAGTGATACTTGATATTGAAATTGATATATGTTGAAAACCATACACTTGACTCATGACTTAAGGATTAAACCAATATATGGTTTTCATCATTAAAACTAATGAACAAAAAGTACAACAACATTTTTCTCCAAAACCCTATTATCTTCAAAATCAGTCTTTTGTTCCTTCTCTTGCACGTTTCACGTCTGCCCATGCCCACCTCTCATCATGTAATTCATTAATGCATTAAATGCACTAACAAGACAATGTGACGGAAGTTCGATCGATTGAATTGCAAGGTTCAGTCGATTGAAGTCGATTAGAACCTTGCGGTTTGGGTTCGATCAACTGAACATGAAGTTTCAGTCGACTGAAGTTGCTTTCTTTACCAAACCTCACGATTTAATTTTGGTCGACCGACTTAAAGGGTTTGATCGATCGAAGCAACCCTGTTCTCTTACTTCGTCTATTATACATACCAGCCCTACTATTAACAAGTAATAACTTTTGCATTATTCAATAACACAAACAAGGTCCCTCTGCTAATCAATAACAACCTCCCATATCCATAGATTAATGTATCCAACACATTCACGCAACCAACATAATTAACGAACAACGACGAAGAACACACTGAGAGTAATGGATCACTAATTTAGACATTATTGAGTATGCGTGTGACTTTCTAGATTCACAGCCATGTAGCAGTTAGGACATGTCAATTCCTTGACGTCAGCCAATCCCCATGAACCTACTAAGAAGATCTCTCCAAATCCCTAGAGCACCCTAAAAGATCCTAAGTATCCTCTAGCTATGACTTAGGAGAATCCTAATGGCAATGAAGTTAAGCTTCATATGAACCTATTAACTTGATTACTATGCATTATAGTCCTTCCACTAACTAACATCTTAATCGAATGAGAGTCATGGACTGATTAAATTCACAGGACTCGAAAATTGGGTCTAATCGATACCAATGTGACTAAGGTAGCATATCAGAGCCAATCCGACATTGGAACTTTTTCCAATCTCATGCTCACCCTAGCCAGGGAATTTCCATTCACCACCAACATAGACCACACAAGATGTACCCCCTCCAACCATTGAACGTTAATGGATCCTATCAACAAACATCTATCTCCATACACTATTGCATAGAGACCGTATGTAATGACCCGAATTTAGTTAATTAAGTGTTACGTGTAAGTTTGGAGTATCGGAATTAATTTAATAGGTATTCGATTAGGATAGCGAGTGTGACCCGAATTGAGAGAGAGTGATTCAAATTAGGTGTAGGTGATTCGGATCTGATAATATTTTCAGTATGCAATGTTTCAGTTCAAGCCAATTTAGACCCTTATTAAAACCAAATCTCTGAAAACCCAAAACACAAAAGTTGTATCTATTTCTCTTACCTTTCCATATCATCTTGAATCACCAAAATTGGAGATCATATGAGAGCGTTATGGCCAAATTAGTGCGGTGTGTCGCAGCTGCCCAGAATTCCATAAGTGTTGCATTCCAGCTTTCTGCCTCCTTATTCAACCCTAATTTTGACTGTGATTAAGTTCGATTCTCTCAAAACTTAAATCACAAAAGTTGTAGATCTATATCTTTTATTTCCATACCATTTTGATTCAGCTCAATCGGAGCTCGGATGAATGAGTTATGACCAAAATTCGAAAGCCTATCGAATCTGTCCAGAAGATCCGCTTTTCATTAAATCCTCTTAAATCCGGATCCGGGTCGGGTCAACCAAGTCACTTCTTAAATTAGACGGATTTGTCTTTCTGGAAATGAGTTTCAGACCATTATCCCGATTTTTGGGTAGTGGTAGAGAAATTTGAGGTGGTCGGGCGTGTGTTAGCCATTATTCATTGTCTCTTCCCTTGCCAATGCATTTGGAGATATATTTAGAGAGAATAGAGGATGTTTACAGAATTTTTTAGTGAGTTGCAGAGAGTGGCGAGAGCTGGGAAGAAGAAGAAGAAAGAGTCATTCAGCAGTTTCTTCTTCCATCAGGCAAGCTCTCTTTTCCCTTCTCTTCTCCTCCTTGAGTCCTTGTTACCCACTGGCGGTTGTGTGTGAGCCTGTATCGAGCTCTATTTTTCTGGTTATATATATGTATAAATATACATGCGGGTGAGTTTTAGGGAGTTCTGGGCAGTAGCAAGCTTTGAGTTTTTGCTTGCCTTTAATTCCTCTCTTATTCTTGTTTAATTAGTGAGCTTGCTTGGTGATTTCACGAGAACAAGTAAGGTTGCCAGCTTGCTATTCCTTCTGTCAACATCCTTGGTCTTATTAGTTTAATTCTTCTGTCAACATTTCTTCTCGGTCCTTTGGCCCAGTTCGGTACTAACTACATATTAATTCAAAAATCTAGATTTTTAACTATCTTAACTTTAATTGAGGTCTTGATTCTTGATCGAGCAATAACGATAAGTTTAACTGTTAAATTATACCTTGCAGTTGCCTATATATATATATATTTTTTATATAAATATGTGTTTATATAATTTCAGTAATGGCCTTACATTCTCGGTGATAGTGAATATATATAAATATACTGTATATCTTTCTTGTTGCTCTACCCCACACCTAAGTTGATCTAGTGATCTCACTACAAGAAAAAGGGTTATTGGCGGCAAAGTTTTCCCGACGGTTTTAATAATCGTCGGGAAAACACCACAATTACCGGCGGTTTTCAGAACCACCGGTGATGGGTAAAAATGACCGGCGGTTTCAAAACCGCCAGTAATGAAATACACATCTCCGGCGGTTTTTTTAAAACTGCTGGTGATTTTTGAAGCATAACCGGCGGTTTTATTAAACCGGTTGTGTTTACTCATCCTCGGCGGTTTTAGAACCGCCGGGGATAGGATTATATAAACCCTTGCGCGCACCCAGCGCTATTCTCCCCTGCACGCACCCGCCCAATTCTTCCCCTCACCCCCTTCGATCTCTTCCAAAATCCCCCCCTCTACAAACCCTAACATTCTCTAGCTCACGCCTCGCTGCCTCCCTCGATCACCCTCGCTCGCTCGCCTCACCTCGCCTCGCCTTTCCTCGCTCACTCTCAGTTGCTCTCGCCCTCGGCCTCGCCCTCCCTCGCTCACTGATCAGTCGCACATGCAACCAGAGAAGTGTTGATTGGAATTGGGAGATGAAGGAACGTCGTTGGAGTTCACTCCGACATGGATCGTCGCTGGCGTCTGTACCGTCATTGTCGGCATCTCACTTGTCGTTGAACGCCTTCTTCACTTCGTTGGCAAGGCAATGTCGTTTCTCTTCCTGTTTCTGTTTATTTCTCTTTCGGTGATCATGTCGATCGTTTCTGGTTGTTATCAGCTTGCTCCACGGTGTTAATTTCAATTCCGAAAGTTTAATTTGTGACTCGTGTGAATGAACGCAGTATTTGAAGAAGAACCGCGAGAAGCCCCTCTTCGAAGCCCTACAGAAAATCAAAGAAGGTAACAAAGTCTTGTCGTCCATCACTTGCATTAAAGGTTGTAACTATGTTATAATATGTTCATGGAGATGTAAAGCCAGAGAATTTTTTACTGGGGAACTTCGTTCTCTCCCTTGAACCAAGTTATTTTTTGGGAAAATAAGAGGTTACTTTGATGTTGATTATAGCCACAACCTCTAGATTTTGAATCTCTTTTTACGGCTCATGCTATTGGTAAAGCATATAAATTTCATATTTGTACAGTCTCTTAGCTTATGCTTATTTGATTGGTTTTGGGGCTCTCTGAATGTGTTCATCTTTTTCTGGAAAATGTTCTTGTAGTCCAAGGAGAGCCTTTATTATTTTGGTAGTAAGTTGTACAATTAAAGGGAGTTTTCCTCCCATCCCTTTATATGCAGAGATCATATAATGATGCCATTTAACTTTATACATGTTTGTAGACAGAATACTGGCATGTTTTTCTTGCATTCTGAGACTGACTAAGTATAAGATATGATGTGATATAATGCTTAATACAATTACATTAGATTGCTCAGCCATATATATAGCTTGGGGGATAGGATGGAATTTCTGGATTCAATTAATTGCCAAAGAAAAGTTAAGAGCATCTTTCCCAACTCCCTCTGTACAAGAAAATTGCTTAAAATTTTACCCCATATCTCCAGCCAAATTACTCAATTTATCGTATCCTATTTTTGAGGGAGGAAATACTGGAAGTTCTTGCTTGAGGAAAGAGTCAAAACACATTTTCTTCTTTCGTGATCTCTCTCTCTCTCTCTCTCTCTATATATATATATATGTGTGTATGTATATCTCTATGATATATATCTGATTGCTTCCTATTTTTCTAATTGATGTTTTTTTTTTTCATTTTGGGAAGACAGGAAAACTAAACTATTTATGATGAAATAAGCTAGCATTAAGTACTGCTTCTATTCTTGTATTTTATATAAAATAGAGTTCAGAAAATCAAGATAATTAAAAATCTTAAGACAGAAATGTCATTATATCCATGTATCTCATTAATATCACTAGCCAGAGAAGCCATTTCTTGGAGCTTCAAGGGCTTACTAGAAATTCCTAGTTGACAGTATTTGGTAACTGCCTTGAATTTTATGGTATATTATACTCGGCACGTTAAAGGTTCTCCTACATAGATCTTAATGCCCTTGTAAAGGGACCCAACCTGCCTGCCCGATCTTTTTGGTACTTGGTTTGGCCTACTCTGAAGCTCTACTTAAATAACATATCTGTATCTATGCTCTACTTAAATAACATATCTATGCCTACTTATGTAACATCACTTGCACTTACTTGGATGGGACTTCATTACAAAATTGATCCTTTTGTAACCATTCTTTCTTGCTCTGTCTCCCATGGGGAGAAAAATGCTTACTATATTTGTGCCTTATTCCCTCCTCCTCCCCCTTCTGGCATTCCCCCTATATTTTTTTGTGGATTCAAATGCTTTACATTTATTTAGTAGAATATTTAGACTGAGATTCAGAAAGTAATGGCATCTTATTTGGGGTGAACACCATATTTTATGTTTTGCTTTTGTATGTGACAGTGATACTTGTCTGGTTATCACTATAAACTAGAATCCTTTATCTGGCCATAAAACTTTTCCAGACTGGTAATGTGTTCTCTTCTTATTGGTATTTATCAATTGTTCTTGATTTGTCATTGGTTGTTTTTTGGTCAATGAAATTTATGCACGCACATGAGAAGCTCTGTCGGGGGAAAATTGTTCCTTGTTTTCCCGGCCTACTAAGATTAAGGCTGTGAAGATGTAATTGTTTTTAAATATTGCATATTTCCGCAGAAAGTGCTTCCACATGCTTCTATTTGTCTTTAGGTTCTACATGCTAAATTGGATCAAATAGCCTACTTGAATATAACCCACTAACACGAACTTCATTTATTTTTATTGAAGCATGCATCTAAAGGATCTTTAAGAAGGCTAATTAAGGAGAGAAATTGTTGATGAAATTTTCATATGTGGGGAAGCCATCCCTTTATAATTGACCTCTATTGATTTAGTATATATTCTGTAGAACTTAGAGAATTTGATGGTGTCCATCTAAAGAACTGTTATTGCGTTGACTGGATAAGGGGTTTGATGTGTCTCCACCCCCCTCTCTAATGGTGCAATTTCCCAATGCTTGGGGCAGTTTATGTTGTTTATGCTGTTGAACTTGGTATAGCAAACTGATCAATTCACTGATGTTGCGATTACCTGAGATAATTTGTTGGGTTTGTTCTTATCTGGAAATGATGCATCTTCTTGTAAAAGTAGATTGATTAGTTATTGCCATTATAAATGCAGGTGGTTTCTAGGTTATACTTGCTGTGATGCTTGTGGAAGGTTGTTTGTGAAAGGAAACTACTGCCCTGTTTGTTTGAAGATAGCATTTGGTTTTTTATGTTCTTCATAGTTGCAAATTTGTGAATGAAAAGGACTGGATCCAAACAGATAAAAGATGCATTATTTTTATAATTTTGGATCTAAAACATCTTCCATTTAATCCAATGAAACTTTTCTCTCCTTCCGAATTTAGATACTGCAAACCCTGGATCCACTCTCTGCTACTGTCACTGAAACTTCCTGTATCCAATTGGTTTCAACAACAAATCATAGTTCTCCAGAGAGTAGTTTAAACAAGCTAAAAGGATGTAGTTTAGACAAGATGCTAGTGGTATAAGAGAATAATGTTTCTGATTATTCTAATTTTAAGCAATTTGACCACATTTCTGTTGCTGATTATATTTTGATAAGCTGAAGAATATTACCAGGAAAGGCACACCTGTGGCATGCGTGGGAATGAGTTGTCATCTTAAAGCCGGCGGTTTTAAAATTGCCGGCAAAATTATTCCTTTGCCGGCGGTTTTAAAACTGCTGGCAAAGGTACGGCGGTTCTTAAAAATTGCCGGGAATGATTATTTTTACCGGTGGTTTTGATAAACCGCCGGTAATTAATTTTTTCCAGCGGTTTTCAACCGCCGGGAACCTTTTCCGACGGCGGTTATAATTACCGTCGGTAAAACTTTTACCGGCGGTTTTCCAACTTTTTCTGGCAATTTTTTCACCGCCGGAAAAAGTTAAAACTCTTGTAGTGTCTCTTTCTAAAGCAAGCTGGAACTATTCAAGCAAAGAGTTAGTGAGAGTTGTGCACTAACAGAAGGTGGTGCGTGGGTGCATGTTAGCAAGGATTATGTAATAATATCTAATAGTATTATTTCATTGGTTTGGAATGATATGTAGATGATGTAAAGTTATTATTATTATTATTATCCTTCTTCTTAATAATAATAATAATAGTAATTATGCTAGTAAATAATATGAAGTATTATTGTTATTATTATTTTTCTTATTTAGTAATAATAAATATTAGTAATAATACTAGTAAGTAGTAGGTATTATATCTTTATAACTCATTAAATTATATATATATTATAATATGTTTTTAATAGTATGTATTATATGTAATAACTCATTGAGTTATTATAAAATAAAGATATAGTTTAATAAAACCATAGAAGTTGTAAGTATACCCAGTGTGTCTTGACTACATTTCTAGAGAGCTTGTTCACTCTCTACTTCCTAAGCGAAATGAAGCTAGGTTATCCTCGGGGTAGTTTCCAACCTAGGGCAGAGTTCGGTCTCAGGGTTAGCCAAGTCTTTAGGTGTGGTCATGTTCTCCCTCCGAGAGGGCGGTCTATTATGGTGACGAGTGTTAAGCTACTGGTTGTCGATCGCTGTGTCCTGGTAGATGATGGTTGGTGATATGAGCCCAATTATCAACTACCATGACTGGCCACAGACGAGTCAGGATAGCTAATACTGTTAGTCACCCACCTTTTTGACATCTTGCATATCAGGGTATTGTGTGCCGGGATTTGGGCTGCATCCATTGGGGGACTCATGTAACTGAATGTTTGGTCACATGCATACATTGCTGTTTATTTATTTAATAGTTAGCTAGTCATGAGCACTGCATTGAGTGTATTTGCTTATGTGGGCGGGCGTGACTTGATGCTTGGTTTTATGGGGGCCTTGTATCAGGTTTCTGCCCATGTGCCACTGCATTTTATATGTGTGCATTTACTGGTTGTTTGATGCCGGCTTTTGATTGAGATTGAGATTGAGACCACAACTGTGATAGTGTCGGGTACACCGCGCTGGTTATATTTCCACACACGCGAGTTCTTTTGGGTTAGCGTGTTGTGACTCAGTGAGGTCGCTCCCACTTGAGGTTTTCTTTATAGGTTGCAGGTTCAGTCTGCACTGGCTCACTCAGGTATATATCATGGGTCTGGGCGCCATTGTTTTCTTTTGTGGGCCCAGAACCCTGTATGTGCGCATTTCTTTTATGCACGAGATACCTGGCATTTGTTTGTTGACATGGACATGCTTTGCATGGATACTGCATGTTAGGTGCAGGGTACTCTGTAGAGCTTACTCTTGTTGTCTGGTTCTTTTTGTATGAGCTTGCTGAGTCTTGTGACTCGCTCCTTTGCTTCTCTTCATTCCAGGTAAGGGCAAGATTGGGGATGGTCCCAGTGAAGTCTAACTTCTCCGTAGATGGTGTACAGGGCAGATTGAGTTAGCTTTATCTTATGGCTTTTGTACCTTGAGATTTTGGGGATTTCGACGTCTTTTGTGGAGGGTTGTGGTTTGTTTTGTGGTTTGGATTTGTCTTTGGCCAGGGATTGTAAATGTAACCTTGTCGGGCCTGTGGTGTTTTGTTATGCATGCGGTGTTTTGGATTTTGTTTCAGAATTTCAGATTCATGATCAGGTTTATTTGAATGTGAGGTGCATGCATGACAGGTTTTGTATTCGTTATTCAGGACACCTGCTCGGGTTCTATGGCTGGTTTGGGGAACCTGGGTTGGGGTCTTACACCGCATATAGAGCTTTCCCACCTCTTACACCGGATGATTCCTCTCAATGATAAATCCCTAACACCAGTGTATAAGAAACAATGTTGCCTCTAGTTTAAGGACCAGATATACAATCAAGAGCCAACGACTAATCATTAATTCCAAAGCCATGTGATTGTCGCAAGCGTCACATTCAATGGATGTTCTCCAACACCCACCCACATGTCTACTATATGCTTCCCTATATAATGTGGCGTGTGACTCACCACCCCATCCCATTAGTATTTCCATGCTAAACAATGGTAGTAGCCCATTTGCTAATCCATTAATTGACAAACCATAGTCGCTTTATTATAAGTCCTAGGATTGAGAATACATTCAAGAAATTCTAGACTAGATATCCAAGTCACACAGTCTCAAGCCTTTGAGAGTAGGAAGTGTCTCAGGAAATCTAAGGAGTCATTCATAAAGATGAAATGGAGAGTTATGAATGAAGATATAATCCTTTTATTATCAAGAACATTCAACAGTGTCACACTTATGCATTACATGAAAATGTAAATTTACCATCTAGGACACTATTGATGTGAGAATTTATTCACACATTTATTGGTTATAATTGAGTGGTGTTTTTAGCATTTTATATGTGTTTTACCTATAATTGTCTAGTGTTTTTAGTTTCATTTACATATATTTAATTTCTAGTGTTTCTTGTTATTTTATAAGAATACTATTTGGTGTTTGGGTAAAAAAAAAAAAATTATAAAGTTAATTTCAAAATTAATACTATAAATTAATATTACAATATAAATAAAAAATAAATATTATAAATGATTAATATTATAATATAAATAAAGTTAATATAATTAATAATATATTAAATATTAAATTATCTATTATATTATTTATATATATTATATATTATGTTATTAAGTAAGGTGTCGTGAACATGCATGGAGTTAGGGAAGCCTTACCTTGCATATATATATATATATATATATATATATATATATAATATGGGATTTGGCAGGCATGAAGGGAATTGAGGAGGCTAGGCGGCATAGTGAAGAATTAAAGGTAAGATAGAGAGGCTAAAAAATAGAAGCGGCGTAAGAGATTGGAAGGTGAGAGAAGATTAGAAGAAAAGGGGGCAACACACAGTAGTAGACGCGAATCAATCAGCAAATCCAGATTCGTTCTAGATCTGGGCAAGGGTCTTCTTTTCTTTTCTTTTTTTTTTCTTTTGAGTCTATGTTTTCTGTTTTTCTTTAATTATTTAGAATTTCAATTATGCAGCAACTCTTGGTTAGTATTGAGAATATTTTATTTATTATGAGTGGCTAAACAAATGTCTAGGTTTTTTAAAGGATCCTATGCATTGAAACTTTATTGGTTACTAAATTTTTTGTTGTGATTGTTACATCAGCTATGCTTATTTTGTTCTAAACTTAATGCTTGTAATTGCTTGATCATCAATTACAGGATTTGAAATTTCTTATGATGCTAGACATAGATAAATAAGGAATAGGCTTTAGACAAAATAACATGTGTTAATTGGGGAAGACATTCACTTGATTACATGTGCAATTTTTTATTATATTTGTAATGAATATTTTCATATAATAAGTACATATGCTTACTGTGTTCTCTAATTCTAGTTCACATAGACATATAGTGAGGTAGGTTAGTTGAATAAACTTATTAGAGCTAGACATAGGTTAACAAATAAATTATAGTGCTCAATTGACAAAGTCCGTAATCTAATCAACCAACAAAAAAAAAAAAAAAAGATAATTTAATAAAGTGGATTTGCTAGGTGAATTTAGAAAATCTTAGGTCTTAACCAATTGTTTTTTAATTCTTAGGTAATTATTAGTTATATATTAATTAATTTTCTTAATTAATCAATTGTCCAAATATAATTAATTGTGAATAACTTTAGTATTTAAAATGTTAGTAACCATCACTTTACTTGTCTTGACCGCATATACTTGTGTGTTATTCGTGGGTTATATAAAATTACGAACAACTATCACTAATATAATATTGTTTCTATTTTTTAATATGCATATTTGTGATCAAGCTTGTTTTTTTTCTTATCTATCTATATGCTTAATATGTCAATAAGTTGCTCTAGGATCTCAAGGGATATCTTAAGTATCATAATGCATTAAAATTCAAAATTTAGTGATAGGGTTATACCCGTCGCTGAAAAAACAGAAAAAAAATTTAAAAAAGTAAAAAATTAGCGATGGGTTTATACTCGTCTCTAAAGAGGAAAAAAGATTAAATAAAATATTCAAAATTTAGCGACGGGGTTATACCCATCGCTAAAAAAAACAAAAAAAATCAAAATTTAGTGACAAGGTTATACCCGTCACTAAAAAAGAAAAAAATTAAATAAAAAATCCAAAATTTAGTGACTAGGTTATACCCGTCACTGAAAAATAAAAAAAATTAAATAAAAATTTTAAAATTTAGCAACGGTGTTATACCCATCACTAAAAAAAATAAAAAACAATGGTGAGTTGTAAACATATGGGTGGATGTTAGTGGAATATCTATTAAATGTGACACAAGTGATAGATCACATGGCTGAGAGGATTTATGATTTGTTACTGGTTTCGATTGTATTACTAGTCCTTAGACTGGAGGCAACGCAATTGTCTTGTAAGTTGGTGTATGAGATTTGTCGTTGCTAAGAACTGTCTGGTTATCGGGTGGGAGATACACTGTGCAGTCTCTATGCAGTAATGTATGGAGGCAGGTGATCACTAATGAGATTCGTCAACCTTTGGCGTGAGGCAAACATCCTATGCGATCAGTGGTGGTTGTGATTGCTAAAACTCCTAGACAGTGCACATGACTAGAAAGGTGTTTCCAGTGTCAGAAGGAGTTTTGATGTGTCATCTTGATCACACCACGCTAGATCTTGGCATAGCTATCAAGTTAGTGAGATTGATCAATCCATAACTCATACTCGATGAAGATGTTAGTCGATGCAAGGATTATAGTAAATGAGAATTGGAAACCCAAATAGGTTCTTTTTGAAGTATGACTCAGGGTCTTTCGCCGTGACATAATACAAATTGTTACTTAGAGTCTTTCGAGGTACATCGAGGAGATGAAGAGATCCTCGTTATAGACCAAAGTGATTTGGTCGGCGTCAAAGAGTTTGACGTGTTCTGATTGCTACTTAGTAGTGAATCTAGAAGGTCACACGCATATCCGGGTGTAGTGGTTGATTAATGGGTAAAAGTTGTAATCATCATTAAGAGTTAATGATGCCATCGATAAGAATTCATGGATTGGGTTTAATGATTAAATCAATATGAGCAATTGTTAAGTGTTGACAGGCATGCTGTTAATAATTAACAGGGGCCTCGGTTTCATCTTGAGATGTTGAAATGGTCATTAAGAGTTAATGGTAAGCCTAGATGTAATTTCTGAAAACTTGGACAAAAGGGTTAAAACCTGTCAACCAACCTTAGAGGCTGTTGATTGGATCAAGGCTAAATCGATCGACAATTCTTTTAGAACGGTCAACCAGTTCGTGCTGAGCAATCGACAGTTCTTTGGAATGGTCGATCATTTTTATTGTAAATGGTCATGATTTAGCACGATCTTTTTGTTGTTTATGTAACAAAAATCAGACGACATGTGGCTGGGAAAGACGAGGGAAGGACGACATGTAGCACCCCAAAATAAAAGAAAGTAATTTTAAAATTTTTAAGAATTTTCCATGTAACTATGAAGCAGTTTAGAAAATTAGAAGTCAGTGTAATAAGCCAAATCCACTGAAGGGAATACCCCAGAACTTAAATACTTAGAAGAAATACATGATATTGACAAGCATCTCGAGACAAGATTTATGAGGCTGAAAGAAATTAAAATGGAGATAGTTTTTGGTATAGTTAAAATACAACTTAAAAAATTGAATGATCGTAAGGAACTTCTGGAAAGCTAACGAAACCCTGAGGAGGTTCCGATTGTATGTAAGGATCAACCTTGAAATGGTTTTAAGACGAAACAATTGTCTTATGAGAACACTAGGGTAAACACGTACTTATCGAGTAAATCTTGAGTTATTAATTTTGGATTTTAAGTATCTCAATGAGAATTAATTTAATATTTGAGGATGTAATTGCAATGTGCAATGGTTCAAGTGAGATTAAGGATCTAATTTATGGATTTATATGTAATTTTTATAATTTTAATTATATAATAAATTATATAAATCATATATGTATAAAATATATATAGGTATATATATAATTATCTCTGCATTGTAGAGAAACTGTGTGTGCAAATCAGTGTGTATATGCAATTCAATGGGCTAAGTGAAGTGGCACCCACGTCTCATGCCTATATATATAGGTTTGAGGAATTGAAGAAACAGAGAAATAGGCAAATCGGCGCGCATGCGTGCGAGAGAGAGAGAGAGAGAGAGAGAAGTTGAGAGTAGGGGCAGCTGGTGGTGGTTGAGGTGAGTAGTGGTGGTGAAAGCAGTTGGAGATGGTTGGTTGAAGTGGTGGTGTCGGTGGTCGGGGGCAGCAGTACCAATGTGTAGACGGTTGCAAAGGGGGAGGCCAGTTGCAGTGGCTTGTGGTGAATGTGACGATGGCGTTGGTTGTGCAGCAATTAGGGGGTTGCCAGCGGCAGTAGAGCTAGCCGCAGTAATGGCCAGTGGAGGCCCAGGCAATGGTGGGTGGCAGTAGTGGTGCGCAGGCGTGTGCATGCTAGAGGAAGAAGAAAGAGGAAGAAGAAAAAGAAAGAAAAAAGAAAAATAGGAGGATGAGGAAAAAAATGGAGAAAAATAAGAAAAGTTTTTGGAAAATTTCATAAAATTCGGCGAATTAATTTGAGGCTAGAGGAGCATGCTTGAAGTCAGGAAATTGTCCTAGCACGCGTTTCGAGGTAAGGGTTGTTTTTCAAAATAATACGCAAATGTTTTAATTGTCATTTTTTCATATGTTATGATGCCTCATACATTTAGAAATACATTCATATGATGTGTTGTAATCACTTTTAGGAAAATCTTGTTTTGCGATTGACTTTTTGCGGCCGATGGATTCAGTCAGTAATTCGCGACAGATTAAAGATCGATTTTTAAATTTTGCGATCGAATTTTTTTTGACCGATTCAGCGACGGAAACTCTCGTCGCTAATTCTGCTATCGATTTTGACCACAAATTTGCGATTAAAGTTTTTCCCCGACTAATGCAGCAATGGAAACTACCGTCGCTAATTTTGCGACCGATTTTGACCACAAAATTTGTTACGAAATTTTTGCTTGGTAGATTTCTGACCAACTTTGCCACTGAAATATGCTGGTCAGTAATTACGGATTGAGTTTGCGATTAAATTTTCGATTTGAATTTTTTTTTCTTTGTTGAAACATTGAATTAGTTGTTAAATCAAAATAAAGTAATTTATAAAAATAATATTAATAATTAATATACATTCATAAAAATAAAATAATTGATGATTATGATAACTGATAAAATAATTTAAATTATGACAGTTATTAAATAATTTATGATGATAATCTAAAATATGATAATGAAGTATTTTATTGTATTGCATCAAATTAATATTTATTTTAAAATGTAATTATATTATGAAATATTTTACGTTATTGCATAAAATATTAATTTATTATCATTTTGAGCTCCTCAACCCAAAAACATTATAAATAAATAAATAAAAGTTAGTTTAAATAATGTTCAAATAAAATGCAACAGATTCAATGGTTAGTAATTTAAGGTAGTAGATGAAATTTTCAGCAAAAATTTGCATTATCTCTTTATATATTACTCAATTTGTTTATACTCTGTGAAATAATTTTTTACCACAACACTTAGCAATAAATATAAGCTCACTATATTGTATATATATAAAGGCGGGTCAAACCCTGACTAGGCTTAATAGGCCTATTAAGGGAAATTCTATCGGCAGCCCGATGAATTACTCTTCACAGCCTGGTCAAATATTGCCTCAACTACCCTCCATTAAAATGTTTTTATTACCCTTACCTAACTACTTTCTCCGCACTACTTTTTCTTTTTATTTACTCTTCGCGCAGCCATCTCCGATCATTTTCACTGTGAAGGTTTCTGATCAAAGCGATTATCTTCTTGTTCTTATTTCTGTTAGTTTTAATTCTGTTTTTCTACTTTTCTATAATGGATGATTATATCCAAAAATTGATGAGATGAGAAGAGTTTTATGGAGAATATTATGGAGAAGATGATGAGCAGCATCTCGTGAACTACAATGAAGCGCAAATCCTAAACCAGCAAACCCTAAACAAGCAGCATATCAATATTCTGGTAACTCATTTTATTTCTAATTTTGGATTGTTGCATGTTCGAAAATGCTGAGAATGATTAGAAAATACTGAGAATGATAATCAGAGAGTTGAAGTAGAGGCCGAATATCGGAGAACTCAAGCTTCCTCGACGCATTGCAGTCGGGGAAGCTTGAGTTCCCTAAAGAGTTTTAGTTGAGGACGTTGAGCTTCCCCAACTAGTTGTCGTCGGGTTCCCAAGGATTCCTTGACCATTACGAGTCGGGGGACCTTTGGGTTCCTGACTCGTAGCGGTCGAGAAGCTGAGGGTTCCACGACAGGTACAGGTCGGGGGGCCCGAAGGTTCCCGACTCGTTACAGTCGGGAACCCAAGGGTTCCCCGACCGACAGATATGGGTAGGGGGACTCGAAGGTTCCCGACTCGCAGTGGTCGGGAACTCGCCTGCAAGATCCGAAACCACTTATATAATCTTGTTATTTTTATATATAAATCTTTTGTTTATATAAATCTTATTATTTTAATTTATATATTTTATTTTTTTAAAGAACATTTTTAATTTATGTATCTTATTTTTGTTTTGATAATAGGGATTTGAAGATCAAAATTTAGAGAATTTTGAGAATGAGTATGCCGTATTGTTTGATGCTAGTCAAACTTTTGTTTGTAATGAGATTTTTAGTAATAGAAAAACACTTATCGAATGGGTTAAGACAGTTGGAAAAGAAAATGGAATGGTTGTTGTTATAAAGAGTTCTTAATCTAGGGGTATAGGAAGACCTAGACTTCGTCTTACTTTTGAATGGAGTGGAAAATATAAATCATCAAGAAAAGGAGATGAGACAATAGGAGAAACAAACCGTAGGACGACAGGTTCTAAAAAGTGTGGTTATCCACTTGAGTTACTTGGTGTTAAATTGTCAAATGAACACTGGTTGTTGAAGGTTGCATATGGATTGCATAACCATTTCCCAGCAGTTCAACTTGAGGGTCATTCATATGCTGACCGACTTACAGAGAAAGAGAAACAAATTATGATAACAATGTCTAACAATCTTGTGAAATCTAGAAATATTTTGATGACGTTAAGGGTAGAAGATGAAAAAAATGTGAGTACCATCAAAACTATATATAACATATGACAAAGATATAGAGTCATGGATAAAGGTGGTCGATCACAAATACAACACTTGATGAAAAAATTGAAAGATTGTAATTATGTAGAGTGGCATAGAAGTGATAGATTATCAGATTGTATCATAGACTTATTTTGGGCTCATCCGATGGCTATAGAGTTATTTAAAACATTTCCCCATGTATTAATAATTGATTGTACATACAAAACTAATAGATATAAGTATCCATTGCTAGAGATCATTGGTATGACGTCAACTAAGCTAACTTTTTCTATTGCTTTCGCATTTTTGGATCACGAATATGAGGATAATTACACATGGGCAATGGAGAAATTAAAGAGTCTAATGACTGATAATATGTATCTAAGAGTAATTGCAACCGATAGAGAATTTGGATTGATGAATGCAATACAAAAAGTGTTTCCAACCACAAGCACATTGTTGTGTAGGTGGCATATATCAAAAAATGTGCTCGCCAAATGTAAGAAATTATTTGATAGAAAGGAAACATGGGAGAAATTTATGTTAAGTTGGAACCTGATTGTTTTTGCTTCAACTGATGATGAGTATGAACATCATCTGTATGAGTTAACACTTGAGTATCATGCATATGAGGGCGTATTTAATTATGTGAGAAAGACATGGTTGAATGATTATAAGAAAAAAATTGTTGCAACATAGACAAATAGAATAATGCATTTTGGCTACGTTACTACGAATAGGGCTGAGAGTGCACATGCAAAGTTGAAGAGACATCTTGGATTTTTTCAAGGTGACTTAGAGTCATCATGGACAATTATCAACAGTTTTATTGAGTTGCAACATGTAGAGATTAAGGGGTCATTTGAAAAAGTTTAACGTTGGTGCAACATAACTTTAAGCCAACAATTTTTAGAGAATTGCAAGGTGTTATAGCGAAAAGTGCATTGAATATGGTGCTAATGCAATCATAACTTGCTCATAAAATTGGGATAGACAAAGTTTCATGTGGATGTGTGATTAGAAGCACATATGGTTTACCTTGTACACATGAAATTGCAGAGTTCATGGTACAAGGATGGCCAATTCCTTTGTCAACTGTGCATTCTCATTGGACAACGTTGCAGGTAGTGCAGTCAGCTTATGATGGTGTGTCATTCAGGTAATGATTGAGCCAGAGATGAAGAGTATATATAAAATATTTTATTCAGAACCGGAGCTAGTGAAGCTAGTATTAAAGCAAAAGTTGAGAGAAATAGTTAATCTAGACACGACTTCACTACAGCCACCAACCATGAAAGTTAGGACAAAGGGTAAGACAACATCGAAGAAGAAAATTCAGGTTGATACATCCACCAAATGTGATCCATCCTTGTTTGAAATAGTTTAATCTGGTCAAGACAGTACATCCCTAACAACATAGATATCGAAGAGAAACACCAATCGACTCAAAGGGTATGATGATTGTTTCCCACCACAAATACAATTGTTCGTGTATAGTATTGTTAATGTAGAATCAAATGGAGATTGTGGATTTCACGCGATAGTTGGGTTACTTGGTATGAGTGAGCACAGTTGGAGAGATATTTGTTTTAGTCTGATAGGAGAGTTGCAATCTTTTCGTGCGATGTATACGCAATTATATGGATCAAACATACCTGTGGATGAGTTACTACATATATTGTATTGCTTTGATGACATTGCACCGTGCGAGCATTGGATGACTTTACTTGACATGGGTCATTTAATTGCTTCAAAATACAATTTCGTATTGGTGCATTTGTCAAGAATCTAGTGTCGTACATATCTTCCACTCAGATTGATTCCTCCTCCAGCAGTACAACATATGATGATTATTATAGGATTTGTGAATGACTGTCATTTTGTGCAGGTATTCTTACTTATTTTATTATTTATTTATTTATATAGTTATTTATTCATATGTTTGTTTTAACAATAATTTTTGTTGCATATGTCATTTATCAGGTATTCCTTAAGCCAAGCTCACCAATTCTTCCAATCGTATTGAATTGGTATAGATTTTGATGTGATAATGCATGTGATTGGGAAATGCCATACATATCCAGAATTCACGCATTTTTATCTCTAGTTGGTCAAGATGTCGCAACACATGAAGTTTTTGACTTATCTGACACATGATTCTTAGGTTGTGTTTTCGAATAAGGCCCAAGACGATGATGATTTTTCGGGCAAGTTTAATCTTCATAGGCTTTAGCCTGTGATTGAAATATTAACCTATATCACCACTTATTGGCAACTCAATTTGAAGTCCATAAGCCCATTTACTATCTCTTTAGAGGAGAAATAGGCATAAGCCCATTTGCTCAAGAGATGGAGAAGCCTAGTCTATTACGTATGTTAGCCATGCTTTCAGCCGAGAGAGGAGTACGGTTGAGTGATTCGGGGCTGGGTTTCGTTGGGGCTTGGTGGTATTATTTTTGGAGTTACCTAAATAGTGATTTGTTGCCCATATTTGAGTCTTCCTATACTTTGTATATATTTTCGTATTTTATTTTGTGGATTATATTGCACTAATATTTTATTTGACACAAGATGTATTTGATTTAATTGATCTATAATTAAAGTTTATGATATAAAGGAGTCTGATATAAAGGAGTTTCAATTTTGAAAAAAAAAAATTATATTCTGTTAGTAATGATAAAATTAATTTTTAAAATAACAAGGTTAGTTATTCGAGTTATGAAAATAATTTTTAAAAAAACTAACATAGTTTCAACATTTATATTTTTATTACCATTTCATCGACTAACTACCCTCTTCATCAGCCTAACTTACAATAATCAATTAGCCAACTGTATCATTTTATTTTATTAATATAACTTCTAATTATCTGTCACTAATTTTTTTTTTAAAGACTATCATTTTGTTAATAAAAATAATGCTTACGTATATGCTGTTCTTACATTTTATTTTAAAGTATTTATAGAAGCAACATTATTGACACAATATTTAGTTTTTTATTTTTAATGAAAAAATAAAAACAAATACAAAATACATAAATAATAACAAACACATGATAACTAAACTATACAAAGTATAACATTCTGAAAGTGTAATTAGTGACATTGCACTAAATACAAATAGTTTCATATTACAACAAAAATCTAATCTCTGTCAGTCTTTTTTCTTGTCTCTTGAGGGGGGCCTGGGGCTGAATGATGTGGATCTGAACTCATAGATGGAGGATTTATAATTGGTGCTGGAGGTGATGTAACCACCGTCGGTATTCGTACCACACTAGAAGACGCTCTGCTGGATATTGTATATGCATGAGACCCAGTAGAAGAAGACCCAGTAGGAATAGTTAAAATATCATATACCTGAAGACATGTCCGTCTCCACGCATCTACATCCTAAGTGAATCCACCTGATATGACGTGCGTAAGAGGAGATAGTGATGCCATGATGTGCTACAAGACACAACTATTTTAAATATGAAAAATTAAACATAATATATTTTAGAAAATATATTTCAAAAAATTACAATTACAAAATTAATCTTAACACATCAGCAATGGTAACTCTATCTTGATCACCTCTGTCACACCTGGATCTATGTGCAAGGTTTTGTATGACTCGATGCGTAATGCGATGATACCATGCCAAGTAATCTTCACTGTACTCCTATGCACTCGGGCAAGTCCACCCCGTCGGTGTGCTGGCAATAAGTGAAAATCCCAGCGAGTCCAACTATCATTGATAAAATCATAAATTACCTTATATGTTGTCGTAGTTGTATCCCGCTTGGCTTCAACAGGGGATAATGGAGGTGGAGATATATTCTGCATATGCCCAAATTGTCGCAGAACCCTCTCCGAATGATATGGATCAATCACGCCTCCACACTTAAGACATCCAGAGAAGAACGCAATCTCATGCAGTAGGTGTTGTGCATGATGCCTCTTATATGGTATCCATATGACTTGCACGTGTTTCAGAATTTCAATGACGAGCTATATTAAGTTATAAATAATGTGTGAATAAAATACCTGATCTTCAATTAAGTCATCAAGTTGCTCTTGCAAAGATTGCAAAGAATCGTACTCACGAACAGGAAGCCAACTGTGAGCCTTAGGCAACTCGTCAGAATATGCTAAGTTATGTTTACTTCTAGTCAATAGAAAATGTTCATATATCTAAGTCTAAGTCTGTGTACATTTAATATGAATAATTGTTAATATATATGAAAAGATGTCAAATATATGCACATAATAATAAAATTTAAATGATTACCTCAAGTAATATCAAATATCCACAAATTCCTTTGGCATCTCTTCTACTCGCGATACCCAGCTACCTATATAAATATGCCAAAGAAGTAGCCCCCTATGCATACGTACCAAATACACTTAAGTCTTCCAACAATGCAAGATAGGAAACCGAAATCATAGTACCACTCTTATCCACAAATAATGTACAACTTAATAAAAATAACAAATACGTCCTACTGGCATTGTAGATCTCTTCATCCGGAGCTGAATCTGACACATTCATAAACGTTCTTCTCAGCTAATCTAATTTCACATACGGTCCCCGAGTCTCCTCTATCTGGCCTACTGCTTCTACTACTGAGACCCCAAATAAACGATATAGTAAGTTTTGAGCTTCATTACCTGTCAAATGAGGGACTGATACAGGGCTGCCAGCAGCTGGTATCTTCAGAATAGTAGTAACGTCATCTAGCGTGATTGTCATCTCACCAAATGGTAGATGAAATGTGTTAGTCTCTGGCTGCCATCTCTCTAAAAAAGCTGATACGATTGTAGGATTCGCAAATTGATACGTGCATTCTATCAAAGGTGCCAACTGAGATCTAATGACAACATGATGAATATGTTGCTGATTTTCCAATGACCAATCAGGAATTCTTTGTCCATGGCTATTGCACTTCAATACACTTCTTTCCTATTACACAAAAATAATAAAATAATTAATAAAATTATAATAATTAATTTAAATGTAAAATTATTTTTATAATCATTTACCTCTCCAGCCCATATGCTAACAGCAACATGATTTTTAAAACTCTTTAAAATGGATGGATCTTCAGGGCCTTCTAAAAATGGTCCAGCAATGTCGTTTGGAGCAGTAATAGATGGCTATTCTAGAGCACTAGTAAATGGCTGCTCATGACCCTCTACCCTTCTCTTCCTTGTGGAAGCTGTCGGACGCTGAAGAGATGAAGATGGGCAAGTGGCTGCGCTTAACCTTGTGCACTTATTTCAAACAAACACATACAAAATAAACAAAGAAGAAACAAGCATGCAAGCACAAGGCGTTTATACTCGCCAGTGTACGAGTGTGCGCTGTAGCACAATTTAATTTTCTGGGTAAGTCCAGGTCGATTCACTGGGAGATCAAAACAGAAATAAAATGCGGCGAAAGATTTTTTATGTGCTAAATGGGTTTGTCAGACCAATTCAGCTAAATGATTTTCTTTTCTTCAAGAAGAAAATGGATGTTTGTGGATGGAAGGTAATCTTGGGACAAAGCAATTTATGTGCCAGCCCACTGATTTACCACAGAGATATCAAAATATTAACATCGACTGATTTAAATTGAGATTATGCAGTTAACTATATTTTAAAATGATGATAGCTCTAAGTTAAGCACTTTCCATACATGGCATGAGAAAGTCTGGATTAAGCAACTATCATAAGTCAAAATACATTTAACATACTTTGAGATTCTGTCAATAATCACAACTCAAGATAATGATCATTCTAAGTTAAGTACTCTCCATACATGGCATGAGAGAGTCTAGATTAAGTAATAACCATAAATTGGATCGCAATTTAATGAACAGAGATCAATAACTCAGATTAATCGAATGAGTTTGGGTATGAAAACATTTCCATTTTAAGTAACCTCCATACATGGCATGGAGACTCTAAGGTAGGCTTATGTTTCAACTCAAACCCAAAGATTCAATACACACACATTTCTCAATTCAAATAAGCATTCTGTTAATTCAATAGGAGTTCGGCTCTCTTGGGCAAGCAGTGGCACTGGACACAGTCCTCGCCTTGGCCCAAGCTTAAGCTTAGCCACACATCTCCAACTAAAAATTAAAGAGACAAGAAATAAAATGCTGGAATGTAAATACAGAAATTAAAATTACAGCAGCATAAATAAACAGTTTAAGAACATTACAGAATGTAAAATGTAACTAAAAAAAATGAAGAACGCTGCATTAATGAAACAAAGTAAATGAACAACACTGCTGGAATGAAAGAAAAGAAAAAAAAAAACAGAATGTAAACAATGCTCTCTTCCCCTTATTCTTGCAGAAATGGCGGATGGGGTCTCTCCCTTGCTTCTTGATAGTTTAGTCTATTTATAAGCCATTGGAAACAAAATCTTTTCAAATCTCCCGCCAATCCTCTGAAGCATTCTGAATATCACTTTTGTCAGTTCTCTGCCAAATTCTGCATGCTGTTTTGATTTCCAGGAAGATCATATTTGTCGCGCATGGAGAAGGGGGACCACTTGGTGAAAAGTTTCTCAAAAAGTTGGTTGAATTTACCGCTTGTGCCACCGCGTTCATTTGCGCATTAGAAGGCTTGCTTCAGGTGATCATTCGAATGAGTGAGCAGAGACATTTGAATGTGCGTTTGATTCCCTGTGCTCGCTCAGGCCATTCGAATGAATTTTAATCACATTCGAATGAATTTCACATTTTACTGTTCCTTGCACGGTGATTTTCTCAGTCATTCGAATGCAACAGTAACCATATTCGAATGAATTTCTAATCTTGCTTTTCTGATTACTTCAATGCATTCGAATGAGTTTGGCAGCATTCGAATGGGCTTGGCTTTCTTTTTCTCTTCATATCCGAATTGCTGAACTTCACACTGGAGGTGAGAATATATGTTAGAATATATTATATTATATATATATATGGCATGCACGCATGGAAATGTATTATATTATATATTATAGAGATATATTATATATATTTATAGATATTATAAATTCTTTTCTTTTTTTTCTTTTTAATTTCTTTTATCAAAAATTAAAGAGGAATATTTTTTTCTAAAATTTCTAATTCACTCTTAATTCCTCTTTAAATTTCATTTTCCTCTAAACTTGCATATAACTATTAATTGCATATAGATATTCAATTAAATCCAATTTCAAGGTCAAAATAAGGGTGGAAATATAATAAAATTTTGACAGTTTTGAGCATCAATCAGCAAGCTCCCTCTACTCCTCTCCCTCGAGTACATGCCATACCTATAAATAAATGTACTATATCAGTCATTTTTAAAATAATAATAATCTATTACAAAATGAATTTAATTCACTTATTTTTAAAATAATCATAATCTATTACAAAATTAATTTAATTCATATAAGAACGTTATATTAAATGTCTAAGTACATGATGACAAATAAAATTGTTTATAATAAGATTAACAACAATTGAATTTATTAAAAAGGTAAAGTGTAAAAATATAATTAATATGAAAAATAACATGTGAGAATAATATGAAATTAATGATATTTTAAAAAATTAAAAAGGCTTGCTAAAAAAATAACAAAAAAATTATGGTTCAAACCCCCCCACACCGAAATCCCCCCACCCCGGCAGCGACGATGGCAAACACCATCGCTGCCTTCGTCATCCGCGATGGTGGCGGCATCGCGGCCGCTACCATCGCGACTAACGAAGGCGGCGATGGTGGTTACCATCGTCGCCAATGGCAATGCCACCACGTGCGAGTGCGATTATTAAAGAAATAGAACTGTGAAAAGAAGGTGTACCTGATTTTGCAGTCTCTGGATTTCTTCTTCCTCACAAAAACAATGGTCGACAATTGTTAGGGTTTGTGTGAGGAAGGTGAGAAATGGTGTGGCTGTGGCTGTGAGGGCATATTTGGAAATTTATGGGTTTAAAGAGTAATTCTTGTGGCTGTAAAGAGTAAAAATAAAATTTTAGTTGATCAGGCTATGAAGAGTAATTTATCGGGCTGCCAATAGAATTTCCTGCCTATTAAACCCATATTGAGTTAAATACTATATTATACATATAAAGACGGGTTAAACACTGATCAAGTTTAATAAACCTATAAAACCCATACCGAGTTATTACTATATTATATATATAAAGGCAGGTTAAACCCTGATCGGGTTTAATATGCCTATTAAATCCAGAACAGGTTTAACCTGTCAAATCAGCCCGGAATAAGCAAAATTGGCATTTTTCTTCTTTTTCTTTTCCTACAAACTCGTGGGTTCCAACTGCCCTAACATAGAATCTGGTGCTTGAAAATAACGTTCTCCACGTGAATTGAACCTAGAATGCACAACAAATTTCATGTTTGTTAATAAATACATCATACACAAATGCAAGTTAATCAAATCAAGATCACAAATCATTTTGTACCTGTGTATTGTTCATCCACGGGCATGTGTATAGAAATCAACATTTTGAACAAGAGGTCGCTAAATATATTGATTACATATACCAACTACACTGCTATGTCTATATAAATACATATGAACAAATTATGAATTACATATATAGTTACGTATCAACTACTCTGCTATGTCTATACAAATACATGGCATGCCTGCGAAGGGTACGCATTTCATCCTCGCTCTGATTTGTCACCCGTCGATCCTCGATGTGCCTCATGATGTTATCGATGTACTTAATAGCGTGCATTCCGCAGCTGTGCATGCATTAGAAATAACGAAATTCTGTCAAACTTCAAAGGACAACAAACATTTGACTCAATAATAAATGAAATATTCTATTTTAATTCAGTACCCGTCCATTTGCTGAGGTAGCTCACCATGTTGGGATCAAGTTGCTTCAACTCCCATTCTTTGTGTGGAGTGGTAACTGTGGAGATATGGTCATAATATCCACTGCAATTCAAGATAATGAGTAGGAGTCTCACCAATGACTTGATGCTCTTGGCCTTAGCCCTCTTGCTTTCCTCCTTAGTCTCCATGAAATCGTACATATAACCTTGCCCTCTTTTAGGAAAATCATGGCTACGACCCAGTGGGAATTATTCCCCAGACTGCATGGGATCAAAACCTACATATTTTGAGAATACATTAGTCGGGAGTTAATCCATCAATAAAATAAGTGAACACTTACGAAGTCCACTGTCTACCAAGGCCTAGTCTCATCATTGACACCACGAATATGATCACATATTCTGTCTATGCCCTTCGCCTTAGTAGAAAACACAACACGCTTGTTTGTAGATTTCTCAGTCCACCACTTGTTCAGAAATCCTGGAGAGGAGGAAAATGTTATATTTGCTTTGGAACAAATATAGATGCAACAAAAAAAAGGAGTAACTGAAGATTTGTGTTTAGCACTCACAAATAAGATAGTGGACATGATAGCATATTTCGTATCATAAATAGTATGAGCCTACGTATCGTTTATTCGTAAGATGCAACACAAGTAGCTGTCAATGTGAGTCCCCTCTATCTAGATTTTAGCATCCTCTATGGAACGCAAGTCGCTAGGTAATAGATGGGAAATGTAACCTATGTCATCCTTACAATAACGAATAATTATTATAAGTTTGAGATTGTATTACCAATGTAAATAAAACAATAATATAAATTTTTCTTGACTTATACTTACTCAATGCCTTTCTGGGATTCTATGAAGTCAGTGTAGCCCTCAGAGGGCTTAAGATCATCGACCCCCTGTTGGTCCAAGTGATGCTCGGCTACTTTAGACGCTATCTGTATCACCATGCCCCCTACACTGTCCAGGCTAGGAATAGGAACATTCTCTCCTGTCCTAACCGATGTCAAGGGTGACACTGTCTTCTCCCCATGGAAATGTCTCAATAAGCCACCACTGTAGATAACAAATAATTTTACAATAGTAAACAAAAACGAACAAAATGTTCAGTTAGTATATACAAATCATATACAATAATTTGATGTAATATATGAAAGTAAAGCAAGATCGCTACGGGGCAAGCAGCGTAGGTCAAAAATTTTGAACCTTATCTCGATCCCGACGATTGGATCAACATCAAAATCAAATCATTCACATACAAAATAAAATAAATCTAACCTTTAGATTTTTGAGTCGTTTGCAGATCCGAGCTATCCAAGTATCCAACCTTTAACTCGTGATACGCGACACGCGTTCGTTGACGAGGAGAGCGAAATGGGAGTGCTAGCTCCTTCTCATTTTCGCGACTTGTGTATGAACGAAAAAAACCTCCATGTTTCCAATTGATGTGGAAAAGAAATGGGAAAGAGTGAACTACAATTACTTTTCAACTCTTGAAAAACCACAAAACCATAAGTTCATTTGGGTAACCCTTAAAGGGGTATTTATAGAGAAGCCTTATAGGGTTTCTTAAACCCTAATGGATATGGGCCGACCCATTTATCCTAGTCTAACTAGTAATTAATTAAGTGGCTCAAATTTAATTATAAGTTTAAATAAAATATTTGGTTCAAATCTAATTTAGTCCAAATATATTATTTAATTTAATATTTAGCCAAAATCTAATTTATCCCAAATATAATATTTAATTTAATATTTGGCCCAAAAATGAATTTAGCCCAAATATTAATTTAAGCCCAAATATATTTTATTTCCTATTTGCCTTCAATGAATAGAAAGTTATTAAATTAGAAATTCTTTCATAATTTAATCAATTGTCATTTTAGGAAACTTTTTCCTTTATAACGACCTCTCATTATATCGTCGTTATTACATTTATTTGTTCTTTTTTCGTGAGAACCTATGACAGCACAACTTTTTGCCAAAGTGTCCCACTTAACCATATGTCTACTCTCCTAGTTTAAGTAATGGCTCGGCATGAACACATAAGACAAGATTGGCCTCTAGCAAAGCATCATGCCTACCTAATTATTCAAAATGATTCATAATCTGCAAATAACCTTTCACGAGCATGAGTTTTCTTCGGTTATCCAGATATCTCCACTTAATAAAAAGTGAATCAATAACTCCTTATTGATCTGGCTATGGATTTAATGTGAATATCCATCGAAGGTGCCTTAGATACATCATCCTCTATCAGGGGATAAATGAGTCCAATCTTGGTCATGCACCCATCTTCATAAGCCTCACGATATGCCCAACAATCGCCCATGTGTAGCCTTTGTCTAGGCCCATCGAAATGATGTCAAAACATACCGGTCTTCTTATAAGATGATCATGACAACCTCAGGTCTAAGGATTAGTCACACCGATCTTGTATGAGAATTCCATCAACATATAATCAAAATGGATTCTCATGGTAAGTCATGTCCAGGGACATGTTCTTCAACATTGGTCACCTATGTACTTGTCTAGGCATCCCCATGCCTATGGGTGTGAGACCCCCATTGCTATCACATAGCAAAAGCATAGCACATACAAGTTTTGCCACAATTTTCAATGTCCATGGGAGAGGTGTCAAGAAGAGACGGTACCTGCTGGGGTAGTGGGGGAACACATACACACAAGGCTGGAAAAATAATAGGCTTTATATACAACAGGGCAACATGCTGCCATACACAATGGGTCATACATTTGCAATACCACAAAAGAAGATAAAATAAAGCCCATAAAAGAACTATATATCTATAGCCCAAGCACACGCCAAAAGCCTCGGAAATCTTTCGGCCATGGACGGCTCTGTACACGTCTAGATGCTCAACCTCGCCTGGCTAGGTTCCTCGTCAACCATAGACTTGCCCGTACCTGGAATGATGCAAGCACAAATGATCTACAAAGCTCAACAAGTAACATAGAATAAAAGGGCAAGAAGAGTGATCAAAACCATTCATAAATGACCATAAATACTCCGCCTATGCATGAAGTAAGGAGCGAAAACATGTACATGCAAGTTTCAAGCCATCACAATGTGTACATAGGGTAAGATGCATGTTTCCACATTACCATCATAACAAATATAGCAAGGAAATCTGGGTGCCACACAGGTCCGGCCTCATGGCCCACTTGAGCTTACACGAGTCCAGCTCTCAAGCCACCCGAGCTTGACGGTATACCCTATGGGACATTTCAGCAAATCCGATCTGTGACACACACACACACATGCGTGCTTAATTCACAAGTCCATGCATATGATCTCTTTTACTTTATGTGCACATGGCTATTCATACTCATTTAATCAAGGGTGTCATACATGAAATGCATTCATGAACAAGGAACCACGAGCCAAGAGGAAGAAAAGGGAATCAAAACTTGTAGGAGGCTTTTAATCCAAAATAGGGGCTATCGGTCAACAGATGCCTTGGCATCTGTCGACAGAATTCTTCCAATCTATCAACAGATAGAACCCAAGAACACCTGATTCCCCTATTTTTTTTTTTACATGAATCCTAGGCAAGATGGCTCAAACTCTTGCCTAATCTTTAACCCAACAAAAACACATCATTCCCAAGCAAGATTAGGGAGAACAAATCCCCTTGGAGGCATTAAGGAAGAGAATGAACAAGGAAAAGCAAGTAACTTACAACCACGTAGGAATTTACTTTAAAAATAAAGGGTTTGGCAAAAACCCCTTTTAATAACCAAGACTTTAGGTTTTGAACCGCAAATTGGGACTAAAACTTGCCTTAAATTTCTTGTCTAACACTCTCTAGCTTCACTTGATCCTCATTACCTCTTGTAACCTACCATACATAAAGATTTCCAACTCCTCTTAGCTACAAAGCAGGGGATTAATAGAGTTCTAGGTTAGAGAAGGGTTAATAAATAGGTTCCATACCTCAAATTCCTCCCTTGAGATCTCTAGCAACCACAAGAAGAAAAGAATGAAAAAGAGGGTGAACCCTAGTCGCTGGAATGCTCTCCACCGCCTCACGTCTCTCTCCCTCTTCCAACTTCACCCTATTTATACTTTCCTCATTTGTATTAATTTAATTACTAAATTTCTAGCCCACTTAAGTCCCTTAATCATCCTTTCTTATCCCTTAATTCCCCTTTAATTAGTGGCCCCCTTATCTCACTTTCAACATTCTAAACTTACCCTTTATGTTGACTTGCCTTCTTCTCCCTTGACTTTGAATATTCAACCCCCTTGGTTGTTTCCTTGACTTGTTAAACATTGTACCTTGACGTCTTGTTCTCCCCTAGCCTTCTCACCCATCCTACACATTCCAAATTAAGTCCGAAGTTAGTATTTTTTTCCCCACATAAGATGAAATTCCCACAATAGTAATATAATCAGACCATACTAACAGGGCGTTACACGAACTGTCAAAAGCTAGTTGATTCTATAATGTGTAGTGACCTGCGTCCCTGGCGAAATTACCCGTTGAGCGTGAACGTAAGTAAATTGCTCAAACTGATGGTGAGTCATCTGTAGGGAAAACAGAAAACAATACAAGAACATCGATTGGATTTGTAACATCTCGCATCAAGCGATAGAAAGTACCGGAACAACTTATCCTGATGGGCCTATGCAAACTTCCCAGGGGTCACCCATCCTTAAGCTTCTCCAACTCAAACACGCTTAACCCAGAAGTTCTTTGCCTACATTCAGCCCAAAAGATATCCAGCTGGTGTTGTTTTCTTCCTTACTTATCCTTGATATATACTACCCTTCTTTAGGCTCTTGGGATATTACATTCTCCCTCCCTTGAGCACATGACGTCCTCGTCATGCAACCTTGCAATTGGTACCGGATTTTCTCCCCTTTGAGGGCTTCCATCCTAGAAGCCTTACAGGAGTCGCTTTGAAAGTAAAATAAGATAGCTACGGGGCAAGTAGAGGAGTTCAAAAATTTTGAACCTTAACCCGATCCAGGTAATTGGATTAACGTCGAAATCAAATAATCACATACATAATAAAATTAATCTAACATTTAGATTTTTTGAGTCGTTTGCAGATTTGAGACATCCAAGCATTTGACCTCTAACTCATGATACGTGGCACGCGATCATTGGCGAGAAAGCAGAATAGGAGTGTTAACTCCTCCTTTTCACTACTTGTGTATGGACGGAAAGAACCTCCCATTTCAAATCGATGCAGAATAGAAATAGAAGAGTGTATAGCAATTTTTTTTTTCAACTCTTGAAAAAACACATAACCATTAATTAATTTTGGGCAACACATAAAGGGATATTTATAGAGAAGCTCTAGGGTTTCTTAAACCCTAATGGATATGGGCCAACCCATTTATCCTAGTTCAACTACGAACTTAATTAAATGGGATTATTCTAGTCCAATTAGAAATTTAACTAAGTGGCTCATGTTCAATAATAAGTTTAAATAAAATCTTTAGTCCAAATCTAATTTAACCCAAATATATTATTTAATTTAATATTTGGCCAAAATCCAATTTAGCTCAAATATAATATTTAATTTAATATTTGGCTCAAATACTTTATTTAGTCCAAATATTAATTTAAGCTCAAATATATTTTATTTCCTATTTGCCACTCCAACAAGTAAAAAATTATTAAATTAGAAACTACTTTCTAATTTAATCAATTGTCATTTTAGGAAACTCTTTTCTTTATGACGACCCCTCATCATATGAACATTATTACGTCTATTTTTTTTTCTGTAAGAACCTACGACGGCACAACTTCTTGTCGAAGTGTCCCACTTAACCAGACGTCTGCTCTCCTCGTTTAAGTCAGGGACCGTGCTTATTGCGTATGACTCATTAGGCTTCTGAATATGTTGACAATGTATCGGTATGAACACATAAGACAAGATTAGCCTCTAGCAAGACATCATGCTTACCCAATTATTTAGAAGAATTTATAATCTGTAAACAATCTTTCATGAGCATGCATGGTTACCATGTAATTCGATGATCTTGTCAATGTATCTTTTTGTGATTTCAAGTCTAGCGATGTGTTGATTGGTTACGATCACATGAGTTTTCTTCGGTCATCCAGATATCTTCAGTTAATAGAAAGTGAATTAATAACTCCTTATTGATCTTTTTCACCATGGCCATGGATTTAAAGTGAATATCCACTGAAGGTGCCTTAGATACATCATCCTCTATCAAGGGATAGACGAGTCCCATCTTGGTTATCCACCCATCTCCTTAAGGCTCATGATATGCCCAACGATCGCCCACGTACAACCTTTATCTAGGCATATCGAAACGATGTCAAAGCATACCGATCTTCTTATGAGATGACCGTGACAACCTCAGGTCCAAGAATTAGTTACACCCATCTCATATGAGAATTCTATCAACATCTAATCAAAATGGATTCTCATAGTGAGTCATGTCTAGTGACATGTTCTTCAACATTGATCACCTACGTACTTGTTTAGGCATCCCCATGCCTATGGGTGAGACCCCCATTCCTATCACATAACAAAAAGATAACACATACAAGTCTTACTATAATTGTTAATGTCCATTCTTGACATTGCTACAATTTGTGATGCATCATCTCACATCTTTATAGATTAATCACAATATACATCATATGGACTTCTATCTAGTTTCATCTGATCATTGTAATAATAACAATAAACTAATAGAATGACTTCTTGTGAATTTGAATAATTCCTTATTCAATAATAAATATGATTGCAATTGTCAGTGTATAACATGTTCAATGTGATTGGGTCTAGAACACCTACACTAACACGCTCCTTGTTTAGGCCCTCGCACCTCAGTGCCACTTCCCGCCTTAATTGAACCGCCTTTTCCAAGGGTCGGCTCTGATACCACCTTTAACATCCCGCATCGAGCGATAGGAAGGACTAGGACAACTTACCCTAATGGGTTTATGCGAACTTCCTAGGGGTCACCCATCATTTAGCTTCCCTATCTCAAACACGCTTAACTCGGGTGTTCTTTGCCTACATTCATCCCAAAAGGTATCCAACTGATGTTGTTTTCTTTCTTGTTTATCCTCGATATATACTACCCTTCACTGGGCTCTTGGGATATTACATTCTCCCCCCTTAAGCACATGATGTCCTCATCATGGGACCTTACAACTGGTTCCAGATCTTCTCTTCTTTGAGGGTTGCCATCCTAGAAACTTGCTAGTAGCCACTCTGTAATACCCAGGAAAATTATTAAAAGTATAAATGATATTTAGTGGAGGAATTGGCAGAAAAATAAGACTATAGGGTACACTAATGCAGCTCTGGACGACCAAATTAGTCGGAGGGAGTACCCCGGACCCTAGATAGCCAAGGAAAATGGTATAGTATCGATGAGCGATTTAAACTATGATTTTTAGCAATGAAATAAATTGGATCAGGAACAGTTTTCGGTACAGTTGTTGACCGGGCTGAGAAAACCGAATCGACGTAGGAGACATCCGAAAAGTCAACGGAGCATGTTAGGGACTAATATTTTATGTATAGAACAACCCTTAAGAGATTTTGGGTTAAATTGAATGGATTTAAGGTCAAATCAATCAGTCGGGTCTAAGTGAAGTTTTCTAAATTTGCCCGAGGGAGGTCAAAACAGTAATTTTTCTGAAGTTTCAAGAATGAAATGAATAGTACAAGACTTGTGGTCCTTAGTGGTATATTTGGATTTATCAGGGGTGTTGTGAAAAGGGCAGAATTGTCATTTGAAAAATCAAGGGGTCAAAGTGCAAAAAATGGAAAAAATTCATAGTGTGAACGCGCAAGCAAAAAATGGCCGCCGCCTTCCACGCACATGGCCGCCATTTCCGGCGATGGGACGGCCGAGGGATGACTGGGGGAGGTTGCAACTGGCAGTAGGAAGATTGGGGACCAAGCTTGGCTCGCGATTGGTCGGAAAATGGCCGGGTTTTGGCTATAAAAGGCGGCCGAAACTTGAAGAAATTTAGCGTCAAAATTGATCGATTTTGGGGAAGAATCGAAGGCAAGGGATAGAAGGATTTTGCTCCTTGAGGTATGGGCATCATTTCTGGAGAATTTGGGAAGCAATGGTGTGCGTTTAATGGCCGTTCGAAGCACGGTCGAAAAACCCTAGGCGGACCGTCACGAGCCACCTGCAACTGGCCGTTTGGGCCACTTTCCGGTGGCCTTTCGGCCTAAAAATAGTGCCGTTGTGATCGACTTGCCAAGGGATTCAAGGGGGTGCCCTTATTTTGGCCATCGGAGTGACTGCCGGAGACTGGTTCAACGAGAAAGAAGGTGGCGCGTGCAGTCACGCGCCAGCCTCCACACGCACCCACGCGCTAGGCGCGTGAGAGTGCGTGACAGGGTCATTTTCGGTATTTCCAATTCCAATATTTTTATTTATTTATTTTAGGATTTATCATGTTGAAATATTTTGGAAAATGGTTGAGGAAGTAATTATTTTGGAATTATCAAAGGTGAAAATTGGGAAAAAATGGAGAAAATTATGAAAAAATTGAGGAAAATAGATTTTAATGTTTCTTTAATTAAATATGATGTTTAGGAAGTATCTTAGCTTGAGGTTGAGTACAAGTTCAAGTATTTGGTGTTTAGCACGCAAATCGAGGCCGTGCACGAGGATCGAGGCGATCCGAATACATTCGAGGTGAGTGGTTTGATTCTAGCTTTACCTTGTCTTGGAAATGTTTTTAAGTGCTTGTGGTGGGTTCTAGTGAGCAGTTATACCCTCCTAGACATAGATTGTTTTACAAGCCTTTTACTTATGATCATTGTGTCGATATTTGCTACATTGCATTAACTGTTTTATTTTAAAATGTTGGTGCATAGTGAGTAGATTTTCATATCATTTGGGGTCAAGTTTAATTGCATCGTTGGGTCCGTATGGGGCGGGATGAGGTCTACTTGGGATTGGGACAATGTTAATCCAGGTGAACGGGTGTCACACTGGGGCACTCGAGGGAATAATGTTAAACCAGGTGAACGGGTGTCACGACGGTGCACTCGAGGGATTAACGTTGGACCAGGTGAACGTGTGCCACAGTGGAGCATTCGAGGGATTAAGTATGTCAAGGTGATATCTCAAGTTAGATGTGTCTTGCATGTTGTCGTTTGTCTGAGTATGTCATGATCGTGTGTCTCTCATGCATTGTATAAACTGTTTTATGCCATCACTTAGATGTTTATCATCTAACTTGGGCTATGCCCCTGGAACGTTTGATGTTCCAGCCAGGGACTGTTGCGAGGGCAAGGATGTGGCCGGTTGAGGGCCAATGGTGCTTAGTTTGTTAAGTCGTTGTAACGATTGGAGACTTTAATATGCATTTCAGGTTGTAAATGAACAGTTGTATAATAGCGATTTTATCATTTGATCTGTATTACGTATTTTGCTATGGAAATACAATGTAAGAACTATGGTGTTTGGTGTTAATGTATCCGCTGCGTTGTATTAAGACTCGTTTAGTTTAAGATTATTGAACTTGATAGTTAGACGGGCAGGGCTGGGGTTCGCGGGATTTTGTATCTGCATGTGAAGATTGTTCTTGATATACCGCGCGTGTTGAACTTGAAGAAAAAAAAAAAAGAAATCCCGGGAATACCCTTATAGTGACATGCCTGGCAAGACGGGGTGTTACACACTCCTTGTTCAAACCCTTGTGCCCTGGCGCCACTCCTCGCCTTCATCGCACCACCTTCTTCAAGGGTCGGCTCTGATACTACCTATAACATCCCGCATCAAGCGATATGAAGGATCAGAGCAATTTACTCTGATGGGCTTACGCAAACTTCCCAGGGGTCACCCATCCTTAAGCTTCCATAGCTCAAGCACGCTTAACCCGGGAGTTCTTTGCCTACATTCAGCTCAAAAGGTATCAAGTTAGTGTTGTTTTGTTCCTTACTTATCCTCGATATATACTACCCTTATATGGACTCTTGGGTTATTACATGATTAGTAAGTAGATTGAAACGGGGTTAATGGTTTCACCGGGCTTCACTAGGCGATTAAGCTCGAGAGGCATGTTCCTGGGCTTGATGGATAGATGGAGCCCGAGAGGGAGGCCTTCCCCACACCCTTTTGAAGCTTGATGAAGCCCGAACTTCAACAACCTTCATCAGGAGTGAGGAAGCCTGAAAACATACGCTCGGCTTTATTACCCAATTTCTCATTGGATTTAAAAGGCCGATTAAGCCTGGTAGGGCATCGCGCAACCATTGGCCTTCCTCTCCTCCTTTAGCTTGGAGCCCTGCTAGGAAAGCCAATGGGCACCCTTGCTGATGGGGCTTCCTTGCACAAGGAACCCCCATCGGCCTTCCTTACGGCTTCCTCTAGCCAGGTAGCCCAACACATCTTGACGAAATCCATCGCGATGAAACATATCCATCCCCTCTATAAAATATCACACAAAATAAGAGGAGATATAACCTTTCGACCGTTGGCGGTAAGATTCGGCGGTTACGGCTTCACAACGACGGTTGGGTTTATAGAGTGAGAGATTGAGCTTAATAGAGACATAGGAGATCGGGTTTAAGGAAAGTCTCGATCAAGTTTAGCCTATTATCATTTGTTTTTAAATTCTTTAAATATAATTGTGGTCACATATAATTGGGGGGGGGGGGGTTATGGGATCTGAATGACTCAAGATGTAACATCCCGATCGAGCGATAGGAAGGACCGGAACAACTTACCTTGGTGGTCCTACGCGAACTTCCTAGGGGGCTCACCCATCCCTGGATTTCCCCAGGTTAAGCACGTTTAACGTGGGAGTTTTTTGCCAACATTCAGCCCAAAAGGTATTCAACTGGTGTTGTTTCCTTTCTTTCACTATCCTTGATATATGCTAACTTCTCTAGGCTCTCGGGGTATTACATTCTCCCCCCTTAAGCACATGACGTCATCGTCATGCGACCTTACAACCGGTCCCAGATCTCTCTCCCCTTGTATGACCGATGTGGGATTCGCCTAAGGGGCCTACACGCACCCCCTATAGGTGCCTACACGCCCCCCTCGAGACTCAGCTTCCTCGCTGAGGTTTGCCCCACCAACGCGCTTAGAGGCTCGAGGGTCGGCTCTGATACCACTTGTAACATCCCAATTGAGCGATAGGAAGGACCGGAACAACTTACCATGATGAGCCTACGCGAACTTCCCAGGGGGTCACCCATCCCTGGATTACCCCAGGTTAAGCACACTTAACTTGGGAGTTTTTTGCCAACATTCAGTCCAAAAAGTATCCAGCTGGTGTTGTTTTCTTTCTTACACTATCCTCGATATATACTAATTTCTCTGGGCTCTCGGGGTATTACACAAGAGGCACACAATCAAATTATGGAATAGTGCATTACATGTCAATTCATACTAACATCCATACAACATAAAAAACATTGAAAATACCTCAATGGGAAGCTTGTAACTTAATAATATGATACAAGCCCTTGGTGTATTGTATACTTGTGAGTTTGTTTCATTTCCTCAACTCTTTGCCAATCCTCCAAAGTTTCCACTTGGTGAACTAGAGGTGTCAAATGGGCCGGGGGGCCCACGGGCCGCCAGGCCCGACCCATCACTATTCATGGGGGGCCGGGCCGAGCCCAAGAATTTGGGCCCACGGCCCGGCCTGTGGCCCACTGGGCCCAGCCCGTTTGGCCCTTATGGGCCCAGGCCCATAAATTATTTTTATTTTTATGATGTTGTATAGAAGTAAATTATTTTTATTTAACTAACTAAATGATCTTACAAATCTAAGATAAAATACAGATATCTAACTTAAAAATATTAATTTCTATAGCCAAAAATTATATAGAAATAAATGGCTTCTTATTCATGATCAAATTCTTATTCTTTCTATAAAACTTTATTGAAAGCCTAGCTAATTTAGATTGAATAATAAATTTTTATAATGAATATTTTTTTATTAAGAGGACAAATTGATGACAAATTATGTTTATTCAAATATTATAATAGATAGTATTTTGCTTTCCCATCAAAAAGAGAAAATAGCAAAATACTATATTTTTAAATAAAAATATTTTTAAAAAAATGGGGTCGGGCCCACCGGGCCCAGCCCGCTAGGCCCTGTGGACTAAGGCCCGGCCCGGCCCTCTAGCCCACGGGCCGGGCCCTACCTAAGGCAAAGTGGGCCCAGCCCGACCAGTTTAAAAAGCCCGCGGGCCGATTGGGGCCGGGCCGGGTCGGGCCGACCCTTTTGACACCTCTAGGTGAACCGCTTCCCCTACCTCTCAAGCCTGTTTTTCTCAACAAAACAACAATTCTCCTTGAAATCGCTGATGAGATTCGATGAGGTAAGCCCCTAGTTCATGGTTCCTAACAAAATCGCCAACAATTCGATCCACCAAGTTGTCGCCGAAGAAGCCTGCTCGAATGGTAATGAACTCTACATTGTTGACATCGGAGTCTCCCATGACATCCAATGGTCGAATCAATTTATAGATCAATCTTCTCGACAACCATCCATTAACCAATCTGATTGCCCAATCCATTAATTCCTCTCCAAACGAAACCCTAATTGTCTGCGCCCAGTTCAAACTTGGAGCCACCATAGCATCGACAATCGAACCGAATTCTTGAGATTTCTTAAGAATCTGGATTCTAAGCGATTTTGTTTTTACATAAATTTTAGGAGTTAATTGATGTTATGAATAATATATCTAATTATTAAACTATATATAATTAGAACTTAATAATATGATTTAAGATTTAAAAAAAGATAAATTTTATTTTCTAATAAAATTGTATGATTATATAAGGAAAGGGTGGCAGACATAGAAGGGAGATCAAGAGCTTCTAGAGATAGTGCACAGTGAAGAAACTGCAAGCACATTGGAGGAAATCAAGCGGCGTACAACAGTCAGGACACGGTCGATAGATCGTCAGATTCGTTTTGCCCCAGATCTATTTCAAATTGGATAGGGAGCTCTTATTTTCCTTTCAACTTCTATTTTTTTTATTTCATTAATTCCATTACGAACTAATTTTATGTAACTAGGGTTTGAGATGAAACTTGTTATGAATTCTTGATTTTTATTGATTGGGTTTCTTTCCGTGATTTCAATTATTTATTACTTGTTTTTAATGTGATTGAGTGATTTAAGCATCATTTAATTGATTTTGTATTATAATTTGAGACCGAGAGGTGATTTTCATAACATGTTGAAGTAATAAATTTCATAAGATAGATAGTTGATAAGGGATTTGATACTTGAATCTTATGAGGAATAATGAATTGGAACTTAACAATGAATTTCGGTTTGTAATAACTTTTGGGAAATAAGTTGATTGTTAACAAATTGAGATTTAATTAGGTTAGTAAATCTTGGAAAATATGCTAACCAATTTAGATATTCAACCCATTGAATTCATAGAAACCAACTGATTGAAAATTAAGATAGATTAATAGGTGGATTCGAAACACCTTAATAGCCTCCATTTTATCCAAGTTAAGTTTTTTTTTTTAAATTTGTGTTTAATTTTAGTTCTCATTAGTTTAATTTATTCAAATTCATCTATTTTTATAGTTTAAATAATATTGAAGTTAATCCCATTTTGGTACTTAATCCAATCCTCATGGGATCGACACTCTACTCATTCATTATATTACTTACACGATTCGTACGCTTGTAAATTAGCTTAACAAGTTTTTTGCACCGTTACTGGGGATTAGTATTAATATCAATACTAATTAACTTGAATATTAATTTAGACATTAATTGTTTTTAGTTGTTTGTCTTCATCTTTGTGTTCTCTTTTACTACATTTTTATTTGCATTTTTGAGTTTTCAAAAAAGTAGAAATGAAAATAAAAAAATCATTAAAAAGATCAATTTTTTAACCATTGTGATATTCTATTTCTTCTTTGTAGGTCACATTGGTGTATGGTACGTTCTGATAAGTCTGAAGTTCTTCTTGATTTAGAAATCGAATGTACAACAAAGAAGTTAAGGAAAATCAAAAGAGAGCAAGAAAAAGCAAGTTCATCTCAACAAAACATAGGAGATGAAATTGTGGAGAATAGGAATGGGCAAGCTAGAGCTTTAAGGGATTATGTATGCTTTTTATTCAAAGAACACCGTCCAACATCACCAGACCACACATAGGGGTAAATAATTTTGAGATTAAGCCAGCTATTATTCAAATGATTCAAACCTCTATTTAGTTTAGTGGGTTACCAAGCGATGACCCCAATGCACGCATGGCTAATTTTTTTTGGAGATTTGTAATACTTTTAAGTAAAATGGTGTCTTTATCACGACCTGATTTCTAATAAGTCATGATCGGCACTAATCCCTAGGCCCAGCGGCCCTACCGTAGATTAGTAAGCCTCTTCTTTATCTTGATTTGCTAAAAGCATTAATACTATTGACAAAAATATAGAGACATGAAATAAAATACTATTTTAACTTTTCACAAAAATCTCAATATCTCATATACAACAGGTATAAAAAAAAGAATGAATTTCCATCATCATGCTATCATAAATACATATACAGTCTCATATCTCGGGCTTTTGACAAAATTGTGTACCATAAAAATAAAGTACAAAAGAATAGACTCAATAGTACGTGTGCGTCTCCATAAACCATCCTATATCAAATCAGGAATCAAAAGAAGTCTGACATCATACCAGAAGATTTGCTAGACTAGTATTCAATAGAAGAATCTCTTGAAAATATTTTTAAAAAATAGGTGAGTCTTGTGGACTCGCAAGTTTAAGGTATGTCACGCCTACAAGGAGAGTATGTAATAAAGATGCTAGGGTGAACATCTTGAATATGATAACATAATAGTAAGATGAATGAGTATATGTATCATAAGTTTACATAATTTGAGGTTCAAAGAAAAATATAGTATAAGAAAAATAGGTGTCTAGAGACAACCCCTATAAGTTGCTCATTTAACCACCTAAGTCTCCTATACTTTTTATATGTGATGCATGCACTGAATCTGAGGACACACTAGTAGAAATAGGCCTAGCGCCTATACACACATGCACACAAGTACATATACTGGCACATACATCATCATCACACTATAATACCATAACAGCCTATGTGATAGTAGTGCTGAAATATACTATTCGTGTCTCTCATGGTCTTGGCATGCCAAGGCTCACAATACCATGATCTTTTTCTGTTGTGAGTCACCAGGGAATCTACTAGTTAGTTCTCTAATAATAATGCAAATTATACCCTACTTAATACACAAGTCATAACCATTTATCATTTCATGTGGTGCCCAAAATGCAACATATCATTTAATATTTCACGTACTACAAAACAAGAAATCAGTTTTATAATATTTCTGCTTATGTCTCTCCCAGTAGGATGAAAATATTTCATGTATTTTAGAAACATTTAAAAGTATTCTTCTATGATCTACATATAAAAATCATATACAAGTTATGCATGGAATAATATATACGTGCACAATATAAGGTAAACATAACATATCATGTCTACTCACCTAGGAAGGAATGACTCAAGTTCGAGCTTAGGGAGAAGATCGAGCAAAATCCTGGTAATCTAAGCCTACAATAAATAGAATAGGGTGGTCACGTTTGGGTAATAAAAGTAGTGAAGTAGTGAAGTACTAAAAATTACTGAAAATCCTAACCATTGCCTAACACCCTGAATCAGTTATTTTATACATTGGCTTGCACAATATTTGAATTTGGCGCTATGGGATTCGTCAAGCTTAGCCATCGACTACGTCATCATGCCTCACCTTGCATGATACGCGTAAGTGTATAGTGGAACTACACACCCACTTATAGGCTGCAATAAGAATAATATATATATATTGCTATATTCACCCATAAACTAAATTTCTTTTACCATAGATAATATTTTAAAGTTTTTATTTTTTTCAAAATACATATATATTTATATTTATAACTCAATTGGCAAAATTTTTTAAAAACATAATAATTAATTAATTAGTGATTTAATAGATGGCTTAAAAGAAATGATTTGCAATGTGCTAGCCTCAGAATAAAATGAATCCATCAGGATTTGGAATAACCCAAGTCATCATCATAGGCTAGCCTATAACACACTCGGGGTCAGTCTTGCTTGGTCTCGAGTCATCTAATAGGGCTTCGTCCTTAGAACTCCGATCAACAAAGTGACTTGCCAGTCATATCGCCAATTCCAAGAGACTTAAAGAGAACCTAAATTAGACTGACGTCAATACCTTGAGTAGGACCAACCTAACCAAGTTATCTTAGGTTCATGGACAAGCGACAAGAAGGGAAAACAAGTTGAGTGGGCCAGACCAAGGGCTGCCACAACAGGGTCAAACTATGCCTAACACATTGGGCCATTCTAAAACCTAATTGGGCCCCGCCATCCTAGGCCAAAACCTTACTCGACCTGCCCAACCCCAAAAAACCATATTTTCTTTTCTTTTCTTTTTTTTTTCTTTTTTCTTCCCGACAATTTGCCGCTGCCAGCGATCATCTTTGGCAGGCGAAATATGGCCGACCAGCATACCGATTCGAGCCCTCACCATGAACATCGACATATCTCTAGGGATGACCATTCGGTTATTACGGAAACGAACCCCCTAAAAATTCTTAACCGAATCGAACCGTTTGAAAGAGAGTAATCGAATTGAACCGACCGACAAAACCCACCTAACCGAACTAACTGAAACCGATTTAACCGACCACTGTCTCTGCCGACCAGCAATTTCGATGATCGGAATCGATCATCAGATTCCCACAACAACGATGTCTCATATATTAAAAAATAAGGTTGATCCAAAAGCTAATTTTTTATAGATCTAAAAATTAATTTTATAGTGAAAAATATACTAAAAAAAAGGGAAAATTTACCTGACGAAGGGCTGAGATGGAGTGACTGGAGTCCATGGCATCGGTGTCTTCATCGGAGAGAACGATGGCAGTCACCTCCGCCGTCGCGCCAGAGAATTTGTGACGAAGTGATGAAAAATAGAAAGAGAAGGGAAATGAGAAGGCCGAAGGGGAAGAGAGGGTAGAGAAAGAGAGAGGTGGTGAGGGGTGTGGCGATGGGCCAGTTGACACCGCGGAAGGGGGAGAACGGGAGAGCCAAAGAAGGAAAAGGAGAAGGAGGGCAGAGAGAGAAAGTAGATGGGGGGTTTCTTGGGAGGGAGGGATGGATGTCTGGCAGAGGCAGAAGCCGTAGAACGGATAAAATGGGGGTGGGTTTCTTGGGGAGAGGGGGGTTCTGGCAGGGGTAGAAAAGATTCAAGGGGGGGTTGGCAAAGAGAGTAAGGGTGAGAGGTTTGGGAGTTCATGCATGGGGGGGGGGCGTTACCGCGTGCGGTTCGGTTAACCGAATTAGCTAATTTTTTTATAAGTTAATAACTGAACCGAACCGGTTATTAAGAATAACCAAACCGAACTGATCAAATTGATCGGTTCGGTTTGGTTAATTCGGTTAATCCGAACAGTTGCTCACCCCTACATATCTCAGAATGAGAGCCATCAGACAGTTAGATTTTTACAGATCTAAAAATTAATTTTTGGCCAACATAGGGACGCGTTCTGGCCATCACTGTTCGCTTGCCGCTGATAACTTTTTCGACGATCGGAGGCTACCACGAGGTGCGTTGCACCTAGGCGACCAACATACCCAAAAATGACAAAGATCGGACGACTAGATTTTTGTAAATCTAGGGTTAAATTTTCAGCAAAAAAAAAAAAAAAAAACTCACTGCCAGTCATCGTCGGCCACCATGGTCGGCGATTTCCGATGATCTAAGACCACCATCCGACATCCTCGAGTATTTCGACCAACATATCCCACAACCAAGAAAATCCAACGGCCAGATCTCCGTAGATTTGAGTTTAAACAACCGGCTAAAAACCCAACCGCACCTATATACATACATCTCGTGAAATAATGGCAAAACCAATAGAAACCATATCAAAACACTTACCTCCTTATAGATTGCGGGCTCTTAAACTACAAAAATGAAGTCAGATGGAAGATCGAATGGCTAGATCGCGAAAAATCAACAGAAATCCAAGAGAGAGAGAGAGAGAGAGAGAGAGAACAGATTTTCTAGGGGAAGCTGCCCGCACGCCTCCCCCTTTTCTTTATATATATTTTTTAATTTAGTTTTATATATACATATTTTTATTTATTTATTTATTTTTTAGAATTTGATTATTATTACTATTATTATTTATTATTATTATATTGTATTTATTTATTTTTTATATTTTTTTTTCAGATCTTTGCAGTCTCTAATGATGTAGTTAGACTTAGGCTATTTCCTTTTTCATTAAAAGATAAAGCTAAGTGTTGGTTGAACTCGGGGTCCATTACAATGTGGGATGATTTAGCGTAAAACTTTCTCAATAAATTCTTTTCACTTGCAAAAATTGCAAAAATGAAGAATGATATAACCAATTTCATGCAGGTAGACATGGAGAATTTACATGAAGCATGGGAACGGTTTAAAGAGTTGTTAAGAAGATGTCCTCATTATGGGCTTCCAAAGTGGTTAGTGGTTCAATCATTTTATAATGGTTTAAATCATAACACCAGAATTACTATTGATGCAATTGTAGGAGGAGTTTTAATGGGAAAAGAGATCAATGGAGCTTATAACCTTCTTAAAGAGATGGAATATCTATGCCAAGAATAACAGTTGGAGTACATGCGATTGATGCGATGATAGCATTGAATGTAAAGGTAGATAATCTTTTTAAGAAAATCAACCAGTTAAATATTAACTCTTGTAACACCCCGCTCCCACCTATGGGTGTCACAAGTGAATAATCAACCGAATTGTTCACACATCAACCAGATTCAGAAAGGTTGAACTATGTTTCAACAAAAAACGCCTTAGGTGGGCACTAGTCTTCGTCTTTCCCTTTGCTCCACTCGAGGAATCGGTTCCGAGAATTTGAAAAACATTACAGCGGAAGGAACCTGAAACCTCAAGTGAGCACCACCCTTCTTCAGCTCGACTGACTTGAGCCAAGGATGACTACCCCATGCTTGGGTGATATCTTAGGTTGTATTGCTTAGTTTGTTGAGATTTAATTTTTATTTTATTTGCTCAAAATTTCTTAGCTTGCACGCTTTTTGAGAAAGCCTATTTATTCCTTTTCTATGAAGAAAATATCCAAGATCTCCTGGGTTTCCAAAATATTGAGCTATTTTCCCATGCTTAAGGGAAATTCCTCACATCTCTATATTTTTCCCAAAAATAGAATTCTTCACCGAAAAAAACCTAAAAATCCCTTTATTTAGAAAATTCCTCCGGGGCCTAAAAGTTATTTCAAAATGGCCCAATAAACTCAAATTTTTAGAATTTAAAAAAAAAAATTAGCTAAAGGGGCCTGTTGACGTGCCCGGGGCCAGCACAGGGGCTAGCGGTGCACTAGCAGAACGTGTTGGTCACGGACTGTGCCTGCCCATGCGTCTGCGCTTATTACACGTGCCTACAGGCTTGCTGTGGCCCCCTGGTGACCCCAGTTGCTGCCACCTCATTTTTTTTTTCCTTTGGGCTTTTTATACCAAATTTTCTAGATTTAATGCATAATAAATATACAAAATAAAGCTTACATAACCCTCTTGATGCTTAAACAACATACATCAAAAATAAAAAATACAAGTCCATGCTAAAGCTTCCAAAGCTTCAAGCTTCCAACATTTTCCTTCTCTTGGCACATGAGAGACCTATAAGGTGAGGTAAAAACTTCATGAGTTACAATGCTCAGTAAGGGTGTAATGCAATGTAAAAATGAGAATAAAAATATTCATGTAATGTAAGTGATGCATATGTGGTTGGTCTTTTTGCCCTCACACCCCCCTTGGTTGAGGCAATAACCTACCCCCTTTCCTCGTACTCTAGTCCTCTTTATGGCCAAAGGTCCACTAGTACTCAAATGCATGTATGCTTGCAAACACATGAAATCTCATATCACATACTTACAAAGCTTGCATGGCCAGCCACCCATGGGGCCATCCCTTACCTTTTAGAGCTCTTTGGACTTGAAGCGGTCCTTCTAGTCTCCAATCCCCTTGCTTGCAACTTTCTTACTCAAATGAAACCTTAAGAAACACAAAATGGCTAAGCCACCACTCAAAGAGAAACCAAAAGAAAGAGAAACCATAACATGGAAGAATGCTTACCTTTTCTTCCTTCCTCTTTCTTCTTCTCTTTTCATTTCTTCTTCTCTTTTCTTTCCTTCTTGTTGGAAGACTTCTTCTAATTCCTCTCTTGAATTTTCCTTTTTATATCTCTCAATTCCAAGATCCAATCCTAGCCATTGGATCTGCTTTTTGAGATTAAATCTCATCCACACAAACAAACACAATCCATGCCATTTTATCTTCTTAAATCTCAACCCTTGGATCACTTTGCCTTTTCCATAAAATATCCAATTTCTCAATTAATTTAATTCTTAACTAATTTCAGTAATAACTTTTGAAAGACCATTTTCAATCTTTTCCAATTTAAATAAATCTCCACAATTTCAAGAGACTAATTTCCATTTTCTTTTTGGATTTCTTTAATTCTGCCATAATCATTCCTCTCATAAATGCTAGAATGACTATTTCCTTTTCCTTTTTGATTTAAATAAATCATTCCATTCTCTTGGATAAGAACTTGCCAAGTGTCACCCTTAGATACTCACCTTGGCTTCCAAGCTTCAATCCAAGCCATCCATGTGTCACCACCACACTTATTCACAATTTTTGGGAAAAATAAATTATTTTCTCACATAAATGAATTATAATTATTTTTCCATCTTCAATAATTTAATTCCCTCATGGAATTATACACAAAATTTACCAAAATGCCCTTAATGCATCCTCAATCCAATTTATCTCCACACAAATGCACAAATGAGAATGATTCATAACTATACCCAATTCCAAGAGGAATTATTTTCCAAGCCACCCAATTACCCTTTATTGGGTCTCATTATCCAAATTTACCAAAATACCCCTTTCCTAGGGCATCATTATTCTCATATATCCACTTCTTCCTCAGAGGCACTTTTGGAAGTTTCAAACATCCTTCTTTATTTTGTAATACCAATAACACAGGGTTTTACAACGCTATTCAATCTTGTGTGCAGGTATGTGAGATTTGCACAGGTCCTTATGTTACCAATGTGTGTCATGCCGGGATATCTTTTGTACCTCAACCATCTAAGCAAGTAAACTATATGGCTAATCAATGAGGAAGACAATTCAATCCCAATGCAAACACTTATAATCCAGGATGGAGGAATCATCCCAACTTTTCATGGTCCAATAATCAAAATGTGTTGAAGCCTCCAATAGGATTTCAATAGCAAGAAAAGAAGCCTTCATTAGAAGATTTAGTGGCTATCATGGCTAAAATGACTTCAGATTATATGGCCAAGACAAACACTATGTTTCAAAATCAACAAGCTGCCATCATAAATTTAGAAATGCAAATTGGCTAAATAGCCAATATGGTGAACAATAGAGCTCAAGGAACGCTACCAACCACAACATAAAATAATCCAAAAGAGCAGTGGAAAGTAATAATATTGAGGAGTGGAAAGCAAGTGGGGCAAAATGATGACCAAGAAGCTGAACTAGAAGAAGCTGGGCAGAATTTTCCAAAAACGATCGATTGGGCCATCTGCGATCGTGATCGAATTGCAACTGAGTCAGAAAAGTTGAAATTTGAAGATCAACGATTGACTGAAAGTACAAAGTGGATACCGAAGTGGAAAATAGTGCAGGAAGAAAAGAAGCGAAAAGAAGAGGAAGATGCAAGGTAGGTTGAAAATATGAAGAAATATGTTCCCTTCCTTCAGAGATTGCAAAGGAAAAATAAAGATAAGTATTTTCTCAAATTTATTAATGATTTTAAAAAATTGTATATTAACATTCCTTTTATGGATGCATTAGCTCAAATGCCAAGTTATGCAAAGTTCTTGAAGGAAATTCTATCAAAGAAAAGGCGACTAGATGAGAATGTAACAATGATGCTTACTGAGGAGTGCAACACCATTATCCAAAACAAGATGCCTTAGAAACTGAAAGATCCGGAGAGTTTTACTATACCATGCATTATTGAAAATTGTGAATTTAATAAAGCTCTTTGTGATCTAGATGCTAGCATAAATTTGATGCCATATTCTCTGCTTAAAAAGCTAGGCCTTGGTGAAATTAAGCGTACTTTTATTTCCTTGCAACTTGCTAACAGGTCTACTAAACATCCCATAGGAATGATAGAAGATGTCCTTGTTAAAGTTGCTAAATTTATTTTTCCTGTGGATTTTATTATGCTTGAAATGGAAGAGGATAGGGAAAAACCATTGATTTTAGGAAGACCATTCCTTGCAATAGGTAGAGCTTTAATTGATCTTGAACAAGGTAAGTTAACTTTGAGAATAGGGTCTGAAGAGGTGAATTTTAATGTTTTTCAGGCTTCTAAAGGATTGAATGATGATGACTCTTGTTTAAGAATTGATGTCTTTGATCATTGTGTGGATGAATATGTTGATAGTTTACATGAGCCATTAGATGAAAAACTACTGACTATTGAAAGTTGTGAACTGGAACATGCGTAAAACACTGTTATAAAGCCCAATGGAACTGATCGGTTTAGTGAAGATGAAAAGAAGGCTTTTGAGCAGCTAAGGAAAGAATCTCGACCTTCTATTAAGGTACCTCCTAAGCTTGCATTAAAACTGTTACCATCACATTTGAGGTATGTATTCCTAGGAAGGTCTTCTACTCTTCTTGTTATTATTTCTGCACATTTGACAAAAGAAGAGGAAGAAGAACTTTTGAATGTATTAAGAAGGCATATTAGAGCTTTAGGTTGATCTATTGCTGATATCAAAGGTAGTAGTCCTTCGTTTTGCATGCATAAGATCTTAATGGAAGATAATTTTAAGCTATCTATTGAACATCAAAGAAGATTAAATCCAAACATGCAAGAAGTTGTTAGAGCTAAAATTATTAAATGGCTTGATGCTGGAATTATCTATCCTATTTCTAATAGCAGTTGGGTGAGTCCGATTCAAGTAGTATCAAAGAAGGGAGCTATGATTGTGGTTAAAAATGAAAACAATGAATTGATTCTTACTAAGCCAGTCACAAGGTGGCGTGTTTGCATTGATTATAGAAAGTTAAATAATGCCACTAGAAAAAATCACTTTCCTTTACCTTTTATTGATCAAATGCTTGAAAGACTTGTTGGAAATAAATTTTATTGCTTCTTAGATGGATATTTTGATTATACACAAATTCCTGTTGCACCTGAAGACTAAATACTACTTTTACATGTCCATATGGCACTTTTGCTTTTAGGAGAATGTCGTTTGGTTTGTGTAATGCACCTGCTACTTAACAGCGGTGTATGATGGCAATTTTCCATGATATGATTGGAAATTTTATTGAAGTCTTTATAGATGATTTTTCAGTCTTTAGTGTTTCTTTTGATAATTGTTTAGCTAATCTCTCCTGAGTTTTGCAGCGATGTGAATACACTAATTTAGTGTTAAATTGGAAAAAAATGTTATTTTATGGTGCAACAAGGAATTGTGTTGGCTCATAAGGTTTCCAAAAGAGGAATTGAGGTGGATAGAGAAAAAGTTGAAGCAATGGAAAAATTACCACCTCCTACCACAGTTAAAGAAGTGAGAAGTTTCTTGGGATATGTAGGGTTCTACAGAAGATTTATAAGAGATTTCTCTAAAATCACTAAGACTCTTTGTAATTTGTTGATTAAAGATATACCATTTGAATTTACTAATGAGTGCTTATTTGCTTTTAACATGATAAAGAAAGAATTAACTTCAACACCTATCATGACTTCACCTGATTGGACTCTTCCTTTTGAATTGATGTGTGATGCTAGTGACTATGCAGTTGGAGCCGTATTGGGGCAAAGAAAAGACGAGAAATTGCATGTCATATATTATGCTAGCAGGACTTTAAATGATGTGCAATTGAATTATGCCACCACTAAAAATGAGTTGTTACCTACTGCTTTCTCTTTTGATAAATTTATATCATATCCTATAGGAGCTAAAACAATATTATACACTGATCATTCTACAATTAAATATTTGTTAGCAAAGAAAGATGCTAAACCAAGGTTGATTAGATGGATTTTATTATTGCAGGAATTTGACTAGGAATTTAAAAGTAAAAATGGAGCTGAAAATTTGGTAGTTGACCATTTGTCTAGACTTGAAAGGGAGAACACTCATGAAGAGGAAAGTCTACTCATCAACAAATACTTCCCTGATGAAAAATTGTATGCACTTTTGATTTCCTCATAGCCTTGGTATACTGATTATGTGAATTATTTAGCAAGTGGTATTGTTCCTCATGATCTAACTTATCAACAAAAAAAGAAATTCTTTTCTGAAGTGAAAAATTATTTTTGGGATGATCCATACTTGTTTAAATATTGCACTGATCAACTTATTAGAAGATGTGTGCATGAAGATGAGGTTGTTAGTGTGCTTACTCATTGTCATTCTTTAGAAACTGGAGGTCACTTTGGACCCATAATAATTCTCTTTTAATGGGATAATATCCAAATTACCACATTGTCCTTCTAGAGACATCTCAAATATATATACTTCTATCGGCCAACCTAGGACAATTTTGGGAATGCCACATACCTCTATTCTCATAATTATTTAATTAAATTCACACTCACAACTAGGGTGTTACAAGTGGCATTTGGGGTGCCATTTTCTTAACCGCCAAAATGGCACCCCGAATTAAAAATCATCCACTCCAATGGGGGTGGGATATGGGGTTGTAAAATGGCAACAACCCTCTTGGAGTGCCATTTTTGCAACCTCTGGAGAGAGAAAAATGAAGAGATGCAAACTCCAACCGTCATTTCTAATTGGTCTATTTCAACTTTTATTATAAAATATTGATTATTTGAATTGAAATTTAATAAAAAATATTAAAATATTAAATGATACCTCTATTTTGGCACTTGCCATTGGAGCAGATTTATTTTTTAGAAGTGTTATAATACTATTCAAAGTTGTAAATAGGTAATTTAACACCCCAAAATGGCACTCCCTTTTGGAGATGCTCCAATGAACCAAAAAACACATAGAAATGATCGGGAACACCCTAAAACCATCCCAACTCTTCCAATACCCCATGAAACTCAAATCCCCTCAATTTCCCTCATCTCATAGGGTGCAACAACCTCTATTTCACAACCCAAACGAAATTAACGGAATCAATTTGAGGAGATGAGAGATTTACAAAGATTTTGACATAGGTTTCTATACACCATCTTTTCGGAAAAACCATGAGATCTTTCATGACTAAAACCACCATATCTCAAGTTCTATGCCTTAAAGAAGGAAGAGGAGAGAGAAACTTGCACAAAATAGACTAAAAGTGCAAGGAGAACTTGTAAGGGATTAAGAACTTGCCTTGACTAACTTCACCTTTGCTACTTGCTTGAGGAAAATTACCATAAAGAGTAAGTCTCCCAACCACCACCAAAACAGGGGAAAAGCCCCGCAAAGAAGAAGAAGAAGAAGAAGAAGAAGAAGAAGAAGAAGAAGAAGAAGAAGAAGAAGATGGAAATGGGGTTTCGGGCAAGAAGATGAAGGAGAAAAGGGAAAGTTAACTCCTTAGACAAATGACCATTTTGCCCTTTGTACAAACACACAAACCTCAATCATTCATGCCCATTCTAGACATTTTCCACTCATTTAAGTTTTCTTTTAAATTTAAATCATCCTCTTGTAAATGGGCTCAAGCCTAAACCCACTAATCCTTCACATATAATTTAAAACCAAGTCACTTAATTAGGCCCAACATCTCACAAAACCCAAAGGCTTATTTTCAACTTGGCCCACACCTAACTTTATTAAACCCTCAATCCATTTTATTTAATTTCTAAGTAATGCCGTTATATATATACACCAAAATGAAATAGATATCACTAATGGCATAGATTTGATAATGGGTCGTTACATTAGGATTCAGGAGTCAAATTCTTGCGCTTATTCATCCAAGTTGAACTAAGTGAAGGAACATGCATCTTATTCCTATTGTTTGTGAATAGGGACATGAGGTAAGATGAGATTGGTTGCCTTTTAGGGGTAGTAGCTTGGTGATTTTACCTTGTTGGGTATTTCCCCATCACTTATCCCTCACTCCTTGAGCTAAGTAGTCCATTCAGTATGGAGAGGAACAGAGTTGGATATTTTTTTATTTTGTCACTCAATGTTATCTTTTCATGGTGTTTTTTCAATATAATAGTGTGTTCATTCAAATAACAAAAGGGCTATGCAGATATCTTCCTTGGCCTAAAAAAGGTAATGTCCAACTCTTGGGTCCTTGTTTTCTATTACTTTTGTAGAGATTCTCGGTCATCAAGGGTGCAATGGTCTCTTTAGCTAGGTTAGTATTCTCTTCTTCTTATTATTCAAGTTTTTTTTTTTCCGTAATTTCCTTTTTTGTGCTTCCTTCTTGTTGAGTTATCTTCTTGAATATTTTGATGATGAGTTTCTTTTGCAAAAATTTAATGTAAGGATTGTTCTATGTTAATGATGCTTTGAGATTATCTTAAGGAATCTTGAAAATATAATATTCTCATAAGCTTATTAATATGTTTTGTATATATAGAAATTATTCTATTTTAGAATATTGGTTAAGGATATGGTAAGCCTAGCTTGATAAGATATGTGTTAAGGTTACCTTGAGAGTATATAAGGTTAAGGAACCTTGAAAGATTTATCTTTTAGTTGATTTATCTATTAATGATCCATATGTGTTTAACTTGTTTTAGCCACATGCTTTATTGATATATCTTTTATTATGCCTCTCTTTGGAGTCATCCTAAAGATAATGCATGAGTGGTTTGTAGAACTTACGATATGCTAGGTGGCAACATTACTCAAAGTTTAAGAATAATGTATTCTATATTTCATATTTGATGTTTAAGTTCTAGACATCAAGATTGTTAAGTAAAAAATCATATACTCAAGTAATGACACTTGAGATTTGATTTGTAGAATTTAAGTTGTTTTGTTCTTCTTGTTTAGATTATGCTAATAACCTTAATATGTCTTGTTTATGATTAATCTTGTTTATGTTTTTCAATATGCTTATTTGTGATCAACCTTGTTTGGTTGCTCTAGGATCTCAAGGGATATCTTAAGTATCCTAATGCATTAGTGTCATGGATAAATGCCACATATCCTCATGACACTTAGAGTAACCTTAAGATTGACGAACATCCTAAGTACTCAAATTATGTGAAAGCGTTTCTTATATTTAGGAGCAATGTGATTTAATTGATGAATAAGTATCAATCATCTTTTCTCTTAAGTAAATATGTATATACTCAAGCAGGGATCCTAAGGTCTAATTCATGGAGTCTACAATACCTAAGTGATATTTGATATCAGCTGCAGGGAGCAAAGGTGTTCTCAAAGATTGATTTGAGATCCGGGTATTATCAGTTGAGAATTAAGCCGGATGGTGTTCTAAAAATGACATTTCGGTCAAGGTATGGCCATTTTGAGTATTTCATAATGCTGTTTTGATTAGCTAGGGCTCCAGCAACATTTATGGATCTTATGAATAGGGTGTTTGGACCCTACTTGGATCGGTTGTAATTGTGTTTATAGATGATATATTGGTATATTCCTCAAATATGAGAATGAGTATGAGAAGCACTTGAGGATAATGCTAGGAACTCTTAGGAAGCACCAATTGTATGCCAAGTTATCGAAGTGCGAATTTTGGTTGTCCCAAGTTGCATTCTTGGGTCATGTGATATCAGTAGAGGGAGTACCGGTGGATCCAGCTAAGGTTGAAGTTGTTCAATGATAGAAGCAGCCGACTAATATAACTGAGATACGAAGTTTTCAAGGATTGGCAAGGTACTATCGAAGGTTTGTGGAGGGATTTTCAATGTTAGCCGCACCTCTAACAAAACTTTTACAGAAAGAAGTCAACTATGAGTGGACGGGTAGATGCGAGGAAAGTTTTCAAGAACTTAAAGCTAGTCTGACTTCGGCACCAGTCTTAGCTACGCCAAACGGGCCCGGAGGATTCATTGTATATATGATTACCTCAAAGATAGGCTTGGATTGCATGTTAATGCAATATGGTTAGGTGATCGCATATGGGTCACGATAGTTGAAAAAGAACGAAGTGAATTACCCAACAAATGACCTGGAATTGGCGGTCATGATATATACTCTAAAGTTATGGAGACACTATTTGTATGGTGAAACCTTTCAGGTGTTCACAGACCACAAGAGCCTAAAATATGTGGTGGCTGATGTCTTGAGTAGGAATGTACCTATTTCTATGGCCGGATTGATGGCCCATGAGTGGCGCATGTTAGAGGCTTTTAGTCAACTGGCAGTGAACATAGTGTCAAAAGAATCATCCGTCCTTATTGCTAGTATGGTAGTTCAACTGGAATTGGTGAACAAAATAAAAGAGGCATATGTGGATGATAAACGAATGCAATTTTGGGTAGATGAGCATGGCCAGCCCAAGAAATCTGATTTTGAGATGCATAATGGTATACTCAGATTTCGGGGAAGAATATACATACCAAACTTAAAGGACTTGAGACAAAGAATTTTAAGTGAAGCCCACAGAGTTCATTATACAGTGCATCAGAAAGACACAAAGATGTATAAAGACCTTCTAGAAGTCTATTAGTGGCAGTAGGACTGATGAAACCCTTAGACATCCCGAAATGAAAATGGGAGCATGTCATGATGGATTTTGTGACTAGGTTCCCTAGATGTCATAGAGGCAATGATGTAATTTGGGTTATCGTTGATAGGTTGACAAAATCAACACGCTTTTTGCCTACACGGGTGGATAGGCCGGTTCGAAAGTTTGCAGAGCAGTACATTGGGGAGATAATTAGACTTCATGGCACACCGGTAAGCATAATCTCTAATCGGTATCTGAGGTTTACCTCGAGATTTTGGGGAAGTTCATAGGAGTGTATGGGAATGCAATTAATCTTAGTACAACTTATCACCCGCAGACCGATGGGCAATCTAAGATGATCATTTAGACACTTGAAAATATGTTAAGGTCCTGTGCCCTATACTTTGAAGGTAACTGGGAAGAACACCTATCATTAGTAGAATTCACTTATAATAACAGTCACCGCAACAGTATTGGAATGGCACCTTATGAGGCTCTATACGAGAGGAAATGTTGAACGCCTATCTATTGGACTGAGGCAGGAGAAAGACAAATATTGTGGCCCAAACTGGTGCAGCAAACTACAGAAAAGATCTAATAGATTCAAGAAAGAATCTGAACTGCTCAAAGTCGACAGAAGTCTTATGCAAACAAGAGGAGGCGGGATTTGGAATTTGAGGTTGGAGATCATGTGTACCTAAAGGTATCACCTCAGCATTTGGTAACTCGAGAAAAGAAGAAAGGTAAGTTAAAATCTCGGTTTATAGGACCCTATCCAGTTATAAGGCAAGTTGGACCTTTGGCTTATCGTCTATAACTTCCTCCTAGCTTGTCCAACATCCATGATGTTTTTCATGTGTCTCAACTTCGAAGCAATATATCGGACCTGACCCAAGAAATTCGGGTAGAAATGATCGAACTAAGAGACAATTTAACTTATCTAGATTCTCCCAAACGGATCTTAGGTCATCACGACCAAGCTTTAGGAAATAAAGTCGTTCATTTGGTGAAAATTCAGTGGAGAAATCATATCGAGGAAGAGGCTACGTGGGAGCTCGAGGATACAATTAGGGAAAATACCCCTAATTGTTCAAAGAAATGGAAATAGAATAGCAAATTTTTGTGGTTTCTAAGAAATGTTACCAAAAATTTTGTGAAATAAAGAGATGATTGTAAATAGTATATTTATTTTTGTAATGATATAGGCTATCTTGATGTATGAGACCAACGGTGAAGTGCTACAACGAAAAATTCTGGAAAAAGTACATTGCATGGACATATGATGGGTTCAGAGAAGGATAGTTAATATGATTAGATGCAAATTTTGATGACGAAATTTTTTTTAAGAGGGGCGAATGTAATACGCCAAAATTTTGGGAATAAGTATTTTGTCAAGAAATATGTAATTTCGTGAAAATTGGTATTAGAATAACCCGAAAAAGTGATCGAATCAACTGTAGGAGATATCCTGAGACTTAGTGTTCGACTCCTACCCTTGCATAAAAATTAACTACTCTAAAGACACACACAAATGGGTTACACTCGCCATCGTACGAGGTTTATGTAGTACAAAATTTAAAACTGAGAAGTCCATGTCATATCCACAGGGAAGTTAATTATTAAAAGAAAATAAAGACAGTGTATAAAAGTAAATTATAGCGTAGTGTGATGTGATATAGAAAAAATTTAGACAGTGAATTAACACTGAAAATAAAACGTCTTGGGACAAGACAATTTCAGTACCAATTCATTCATTCCCCAAGCAAGCACAAAATTATAGTATTATCGAATTTAAAAATTATATTATAGAATTTTGCTATTAATTATATTTTGGGATGATGATGGTTTTATTTCAAGCATCCTCCATACATAGCACATGAAAAGATCTAATTTAAGCAAACATCATAAACCAAAATGCAAATATATTACACTTAGACTTGGGTATGGTATGATGGTATTTTCAATTTAGGCAATTCACATACTTTGCACATACTTTGCATGAGAGATATACTCCAATCCAAATCTAAATGTTTTGACAAAATTTCTTTATCTAATTTCAAAACCTCAACTAAGCAATGGAGTTCAGTTTGCTCGGGTTATTCATGGCATCAGATATTGTCCTTGCCTCGAGTCCTCGACCCAAGACTTATTTAGCCACACGTCTCCATTTAAAAATTAACTGACAGAAATTAAATTACGGGAATCTAAATGACAGAAATTAAATGATAAGAAAGTAAAGTTGCAGAAATTAAAATGCTGAAACTAAATTACAGAAATTAAAAGACAGAATTTAAAGAATAAAAATTAATTATGATAAATTAAGATGGTAAGTATCAACAGAATTTAATAACAGTATATAGTAGATAACATAAATTAAAAGTATCTTAAATAAAAATAAAATAGAATGTAAAGCATCAACATAACTCTAATACCGAAATTTTTAACAGAATGTAAGCATCGACAGAAATAAAAATAAGAACAGTAACCTTAATACAATAGTTAATGACAGAAACAAAATCAAAACAATATTCTTAAGGCTTGAAACTTAAAACTAATATTTACTGTGCGCGATTTAAAGAAAACCTCTCCTCTCCCAGCGCTGTGCACTGCGTGTTGCTGTGCGTATATATATCACCCCAGCGCACTGTCTTCTCCTTGCTGCTGTCCGAGCAACTCCAGCTGCTGTCCGAAAATATCCAGCGCTCTCTGCCTGAAATTATCCCTGCTCCGCGCACTCTGCCCAGCATTCCCCCTTGCTGTACGAGAATTGTCCATATATATATATATATATATATATAATTCACACCTCAAAATTGCCCCTTGGAAGTTGAATAGAATTACAGCCTAGGGATCGTGTTTCTGGAGCTGCCGTGAGACTCCTCCCTCCAGCCTTCTCCACGAGCTGGGTTGCTTCATTTTTGGGCTTCAAACAATTGTGGCTGGGCCTTTAATTGCTGGGCTTCAATTGATTATGGGGCTGGGCTTTGAATGGAATTAGATTTGAGCCTCCAAGCCACTACTGCTTCCCTGATTTGGACTTCACGCATGGAGGCAGGGCCGGTTTTGGGCCAGGGCTACCAGGGCTACCGCCCAGGGCCCATAATTGAGAGGGGCACAAAATGATAAAAAAAATTAATGAAATATATTTTTTATTTATTTTTTATCTCCCCTCTACTCACACTTATGCTAATTTAGAAAGTTATCCCATACTTTACATTTTTGTCTCCATCTCTTCTACTTTCATAAAATTAATTTTTTTATTCCTCCACTATTCTCTCTCCTCTCTCACCCCTCCACAAAATTAATTTTTTTATCCCTCCACTATTTTTTCTCCTTCCCTCCCCCCCCTCCCATCTCCTTCACGCAAAACCCACCATTAGCAATAACATTTACTTGAAGTGTTCTGGTTTGAGCTCCATTTTTATTTGAACTCCATTTTCTTTATCGTGTTTTGCTTTGATATTGATCCATGAATTTACTTCTTGCTTGTATTCACATCTTCAACATCTTTAAGTTGATTGCAATTAAATATTTGCAGGTTCAACCCCATGAAAGAGAAAGATGAAACCATCAATTGCTTGCACTAATTTGGAGACTGGAATTTCATTTTTGTTGATGGACCATAACTCTAATGGATGGCAGGTATCTCATCTAAAATCTAGTTGTTCTTTTTGATTCAGTCTTCTAGTTCTCTTGATAAAGTTTGGATGAAATGATGAAGTTTTCATCTCTGAAAATATAACTTTTTTTAATTTTTATTTTTATTCTTTTATCAACTACGTTTAATCCATTTATTCAAGTGTCTTTACATTATTGAGAATTCTTAAAACTATTATGTATTAGCCTAGAACTTAGTCAAATTTTTTAACTTGGATCAATTCTCAAACTTAACCATTAAACCATAGAATAGAACCAATCCAAAAGGCATGGTTCGGTCCAATTTGGTCAAATTCACCAATTTTTGGATATTTTTTTAGAATTCTAGATGAAAGGAAGATTGATCAAATCAAGAAATACTTACGGAGATTCGGGAAGAAGTATGTAGACTCAAAAATATTATTTTCATTTTTTAATGTAATATTTACAATGCAACGTACTATTTTTCCTTCATTTGGGGTTTTGTCCCATTAAATTTTTTTCAAATAAGATTTTAATGAGGCTTCAAAATATTTTTTTATCTTTTATAAATTCTTATAATTTAATAAAATTAATTAATTAATAATTTTTATTTTTTTATTTAATTTGTATAATGGGGCACATTAGAAAAAATTTGCCCTGGGCCTCCAAAGACCCAGGACCGGCTCTGCATGGAGGTAAGTATGTATTAGATTATATCATACATATATATGGCATGCACGCATGCATATGTATATTATATATAGATATGTATTATATTATATATGTATTATAATATATATTATAGATATATATATTTTAATTATTTTCAATTTAATTTCTTTTGTCAAAAATTAAAAGGAAAATATTCTTTTTTTTTCTTTCTAAAATTTCTAATTCATCCCTAATTTCTCTTTAAATTTCATTTTCCTATCATCCTGCATATAATTATAAATTGTGCATAACTATTCAACTAAAATCAATTTTAAAATTAAAATATGACTATAATTATAACAAGATTTTACAAAATTAACCTCTAATCATTTAGATATCTAAGGAAAAAGACATGGAATTAATGAGCGTTCCGAGGTAAGATTTATGGTGTTAAAAGAAATCGAAACCGAGACAATTTTTGGTACAACTTTTGATCTAGCTGAAAAATCGAATAGACATAAGAGACATTTGAAAAGTCAACCGAACCCTTAAAGGGTTCAAATTTTGAGTAAGGAACAACTCTTAGGTAGTTTCAGGATGAAATAAGAAGGTTTCGCAACCATATCGTACATTCACGCCTAAGGATAAATTCTTAATTTTTGTCGAGGGAGGTTGAAAAGACGTCGTTCCTGAATTTTGGAAGATCAAATGAAGAGTTTAGAACTTGTGGGTCTTAATGGAATTTTTAAAAACTCAAGGGGTTGCTCAGAAGGGGCTAAAAAATAATTTTGAAACATGAAGGGGCGAAACTGTAATTTTTGAAAGACTAGTAGTGTGAACACTGCTTGCCGTCGGCCACCTCTCCCATCGTCGATTTCTGTCGTGGGAGACTCAAGGAAGGTAGTCAGGGGCTTCAGGGCTAGGCCTAGGCCATCATGGCCAACCTTTGCTCGAGAATTGGCCATTGGGTGGCAGATTTGACGAAAATTGATCATGAGGTCGTCGGAGAAAATCAAGAGATTTGGGGGTCAAATCTCGGCTAGAGTAGGGCAAGTTAAGGCCATTAAATGGTTGTGATGATGATGGAGGCCAAGGATTTGACAATAATGGACATTTCAAGGCTAAAAAATGGGTATAAATAGGGGTTGAATGGCCTTTCATAAGTTTCAAACTCAAATTGAAGACTTTAGAGGGTGAATCGAGGGTGGGGGATAAGGGCTTTTGTTTCTTGCTCTTGGTAAAGTAATTCTGGAGCTTTTGGTGAGGTTTGGTGTAGGTTTCATAGGGTTTTTAAGTTTCGCTGGAAACCTAGGAGGTAGTTTCGATCGAGTTTTTGAATGACCGGTTGGGGTACTTCCGACCATTGCTTCAAGCATGAAGGCATACCATCGTGATCAACTCAGGGTGTAGAGTAAGGTAGAAGCAAAATCCAACATCGCTAGTGTATTGAAGCCGAAAAAAATGACCAGCGTGTGAAGTACACACGCGAGCCTTCACTCTCAGCACACTTGCATGGCGCGTGGGGTGCGTGGCCAATAGGTATTTTCTAATTTTTATTTTTAGAATTTTGAGAAAATTATTTTATGAATTATGGTGTTGAAAAATTTGAAAAAATGTTTTAGAAGGTATTTATTTTGGATTTATTGAGGTAAAAATATGAAGAAAATATAGGAAAATATGAATAAATTATGAAAAAATAGATGTTAAATTTCTTTGAATAAATACGATGCCCAGGGTACGTTGAGGCTCAAGGTTGAGTGATTTCTATGGCTTGGCACAAAAAACGAGGATGGGCACATTGTTCGAGAAATTTTGTGTTTTGTTCAAATGTGAGTGGTTTTACCCTAAAAACTTATACATGATATGTTTGCCTATATTTAGCATGATATTCATGAAGATTGCTAAGTTATATGAATTTATGTGCATTTTGTCATATTTGTACATACACTATTGCATCGATAGTCGTGATGTTTTACATGGCATATATTATTGGCATATTGATACTCACAGATGGGATGAGATGTCGCCCTGATAGTGTAGTCATAATTCTCTAAGGGTATTGCCATAACAACGTATAGGAGTATCTCGTTGCCTTGGGTGCATGCCGGGATGATTGTCTATGGTTCCGTGTCGGGCTGGATTGTCAGGGAAGTTACACTAGGATATTTGTCTATACATGTCCATGCATCATTCATTCATGTTATTTTAACCCTCTCTTAAAAGATTCATCTTCTAGTGTTGGACATTTGTCCCTGGAATATTCCACGTTCCAAACAAGACGAGCGAACAGAAGGGCAAAGGAATGATTGAGGCATGAACGAGGTGAAGATTGTGATGGGTCCTAAGCCAAGGCTAGGACTAGTTATCCAGTTAGTTTTTTTATTTGCTTTAACTATTGCTGTAAGGATATGTTGGTGAACAATGTGCATGAATCTAATTATGTATTGACTTACGAGATCATGAGGTTCTGATTCTATTTCCATTTATGTTTAAGTTTTTCGTTCCTTAGTTTTATTTGGGAATGTTATTCTTATATGAGTATGTTGAGGATTTTAATATGAATTGTGTATGTGTGTGAAAAAAAAAATCCTAGCATAATATAATGCCCTAAAGAGGCCGGGTGTTACATAGCCAGTCCTCTATCTTCCCGGTTGTGTTGCCAAGTAAGAGCCCCACTATCCACCCCTGTCGACCCATTACTCTGCCCAACACAGCCTTGATGGATAACTCCAACCGCCTTACCACCCCTTTAAGATGATGGATGGATTTGACTCTAATGATGGAGACTTTTTCACCAACCTCGGATGATGAGCCGCTGGATAAGAATAAATCGTTGGCTAAAAAGGCACTGAAAATTCTGCCAAGCCCTGCAAATCCCAACGACCATCTCGACCACTTGCCAAGATTTCCCCCTGCTCTACTGTCATATCTGCCCACTGTAGAGGATACATTGCCTATGATAGACCCTTCTTAGCATTCATTCATTCACCCACTAGCATGGCCTCCACAATCGGATCCAACGTCATTCCCGACGATCAAACACCATCAACCCCACACTACCCCACATTGCCGTCCATATCCTAGCTCATCTTGCCAGCCATGCATTCACTTGCACCGCCACCAAAAACGCCATCACCTCGGGTAGCGTTTAAATCATCCAACTGTTTTCCCATATACTCACCATATGTAAGATCATGAACTTCCTCCTCAACCCTATCATTCCCATCAAATAGAGGGTTAACAGCTTGTATGCCTGACGCCCAGACATGCTCTGGCTCCCATCATTATCTCCCAAAGATCCAAACTCCCCAAATTCCTCTTCCGATCCATTCTCACTTCTTGCACCCGATTTTCATTTTTCAATTTAGAGTGCAAGACTGACAATGTTTCAATGTAAGACCCACCACTAGATATCATCTTCTCATCCCCAGAACTAGAGCAAAGACCACCATCACTGATCAAAACATCAGGGTCAACCTTCATAATCACTTCAGCGACCTGACCAGGCGAGTTATCCCTTTAACCATACCAGGCCAATCAAAATCATTCCAGAGTTAAGAACAATAAGTATTTCTCATTAAGGGAATGATCTAACTATGTAGAATCAAGGATATGTCCTAGGCCCGCATCACAAACCATCTGTTCCAATAGTCAATCATGCCAAAGCTTTTGATTAACAACCGACTCCTCTAGCTCAATCATAGCCACTTCACCCCCACGACGAGCTAGTCTACCATCATGAGGGTTCACTCTTCAGTTTACCACAAATTCTGACGAACACGATATAGCCGCGTCCCGCCATGCAAAACTATCACCCCTAGCCTGTGATTTTGATCTCAATCTGGTCATAGGACCTCTATGAACTTGGAGCCCTAACTGAGATGAAGCCCTTGCCATCAATCTTATCAGCAAAGACGACTAGGATTGGTCAAAATCCTCTGAATGCCTTGGTATCGCCAGGCTTACTCATATGATTAGGTTCCCCAATGAGATATCATGTTTGTGATATATGAGCAATATATACTGTGCTCAAGATTTTTACAGTTTTCCATGTGTTTATTTCAGTCAAGTAAATTACTTGACTTATGAATGTTTCATGAAAATACGCATCACAAAGTAATTGTGAATATGTTGTATCTTTATGTTATATGCTATGAGCCTAGTAAAATGATTCTCAATTGAATCTAGAAAAATGAAGGTTGTTAGTTGAGTAACATATATTATTCTCAACTTATTATCAAAGTCATATGCCTTAAGAATATCTCATTTATCTTCTAAGGCTTTCTATGTAACCAAGTGAATGTATTTGGAAAGTTAGTTTTAGCCAACTTTCAAAAACGTCACTTGTGTTTTTAAGCATCCTATCTGTTTGAGCTTAAGGTTTATGTTATTTAGATGTTGATGAGAAAATTGAGTTTTATATATAAGCTCAATGTTTTGATGTTGATGTTGGCGAAGAAAGTTTTTTGATGATATTCAAAGCAATATATGTTGTTTGAATGATAATCGAGTAAAGCATAGGATAATCGAGTATGTTTGAATATCACTCGAGTAAATGCTCTTAGTAGTTGAGTGTTTATTGCAAATTTTGGCTATATCAAAAGAAATTGAGTGATCAAAGTGATAGCCGAGTGTCATACGTTTTTAATCGACTAGGTATTAAGCATAATTGAGAAAATTCTTTTATTAGTCGAGTATGTCAATTTCATAGTCGAGTAATTGTGTTTGAGCAATGATTATAAGGTTTTATTCTTTTTTAATTGAGTATATTTGGTGAGAAATCGAGTATAAGTTGAAGGATAATCGACTATTAGTGAGAGGTAATCGAGTATCTTATGCATGTCTCTGTGTAATCGAGTATTGCTGAGCATAATTGATTAGTTGTTGAGTATAATTTGATAGAATTGAGCTGATGTGGTATACACCAAGAGGGGGGGTGAATTGGTATATAAAAAAAATTCTTTTGAAAAGTGAAAGTACTTTTGTGTGAAGAGGAATAATAATGTAGTCTTATCAATGAATAAACAAAGTCAAAAGTGCAAGGATGTAAACATAAAAGAGAAAGGATAAAGAGCAGTGAAGACATAGATTTATAGTGGTTTAGCCTTCCAAGCTTAATCCACTACCTTAGCTATCCACTAAGGATTTTAAAACCAATATCACTATCAAACCCCCTACTCAATATGAGCAGGTCCTCTAGTCCTTGACAAAGCAGTGTACAACCTCCCAATTTAATGGGCCCTCTAGCTATTGTTAGGAAGAAATACAAGCAATGAAGTAGAGAATCTAAGAGTACAACTCTTAGTTACAATTTCTCTCTTTAAATAAATAAACGAGGCTTAAAAGTAATAGAACAGTATATATCAAAGCCTCTTAAATGAGAGTACAGAGAGAAAAAAATAAAATTTGATGTAACAGTGAAGGCACGATCGTTCAAGATATTCAATGGTTTTTCCAGTAGCCTTTAATGCAACTTCAACCACCTATTTATAGTTGATGGTGGGAATGTTTGAATTTTGGACCGTTGTGGGTGGTTGGCGAGCATTTAATGCCCTAAAAACTAGCCGTTATAAAATTTTGTGAAACACAATAGTCGACAGAGAAAAGGATTAGTCGACTATTTTTACAAGTAAAACTAAGAATAGTCGACAGACATAAACTGATAGTCGACTATTTCTAATATAAAAATCCAATAGTCGACAGACACACTTGCATAGTCGACAGATGCTGAAATATGAAGAAATTTTTGAATTTCATGAACAAAAATAGTCAACAGACCAGAAGGCATAGCGACTATCCTTACTCGATAGTCGACAGATGCTAAAATAGTCGACAGAACAATCAAAATAGTCGACTATTTTGAGGCTTAGTCAACAGAATGAACCTGATAGTCGACTATCCTTTTGAAAATCTTGAATTTTTAACACATCCTTATTCGATTCTTTTAAAAACTCATTTTGATTATCTTGAAAGCAAGTTGAGATTATCAAAAGTATAATTTGAAGCAAATCATTCTTAACAAGCAAGTTGAGATTATCAAAAGTATAATTTGAAACAAATCATTCTTAACAAGCAAGTTGAGATTATCAAAAGTATAATTTGAAACAAATCACTCTTTCAACCATACTCAAAATTTCTTTAAAAGGATTTCATATTGTGCTTTAAGACTTATATACTAAAAATGCATTTTCTCATTCATATAATCCACATAGTAGAAATTGATTTTCATATAGTCATTATCAAAACTATTTTATTACTTAAGAGTGAAATATCATAATTGAGTATCTGTCGAGTCTACTCGTGTGTTGTCAAAACTTACTCGAGTGGAGAAAATGCTTACTCGACTAAGAGCCAAAATTACTCGAGTAAATGTGTGTTGAAGCTGATTTTTATAGCCGTTAAACTAGCCATTGCAAGTGCATTTAATGCACTATTTTGTTTATTAAGACATGAAAAAGGTTCTAAATTTTACCCTAATTTTTTATCTTAATTTTTGAATATTCTAGCGATTATTTTATGGAAAAAAAAGGCTATCATTACAGATTTCATTCTTGTGACAACAACTATACAAGGAGAAGAAGATGAAAAAGAAGGCTACCATCCTTGAATACTTCTTACTGCCTTGAGCCAAAGAGTTTCTTCAAGCTTTCATCTTCAACTAGAAAAAGAGAGAATGAGTGCTTATATTTGTTTAATTCTTTATATCTCTCTTTTCTTCGTGAAAAACCAATCTTGATATTTGTTCTCTATCTTGTAAGAGCTTCTCAAGGTGTTCAAATTGTAAACCTTACTTCTACTTTTGTGGTTAGTGATTAAGCCCATAAAAAGCACAGTGTAAGAGGTTTCAGCTGATCCTTGTAAAAGCTATGTATCTGGTTACTATTGAGCTTGTTAAAAGTAGAGATTACAACAACACCTGCGAAAAGATGAGGTTATAGTTGAGCCTGCAAAAGCTATAGTTGTTTGTTAAATCCTTGATGAGGAGCCAAGGGAGTGAAATAGGTTGGTTGAGCCGAACCACTATAAAATTCTTTGTGTGCTACATTGTTTCTTTCTTTCTTTTTCTTCAACAATTTCTTCTTCTTTCAGCAAGTGTCATTTTTCTTAGCAAATCTAATTTCAGTTTTAATACTCACAAAAATTGCTTTCTAACACTTTAAGAGGATTAATCTTCTTACATAAAATTTATTTTACACTTTCTACATATCTTTTTCTGTTAAAAATATATTTAAAGCATTGGTGTTGCTAGTTTGAAAAAGTATAAACAATTTTATCCAAAAAATGGAAGTATTGATTCATTTCTCAGGGGCAAGGATCTAGGGTTAATGCCAATCAATAAATTGGAACAACTTCGTAAGTATATCTTCGATATTGAAATCAAAAAGTTTTCAATCCAAAAGGAAAATTTCTTGTAATTGATAAAACTCTTTCGATACAAAGTGTATCACGTGGGAATCAACCATTTGTGTGATTCTTTGATAGAAACAAATCACAAAAAAAGGGTATGTTGATTAAGGATATGTTAAGCATGTCTTGATAGAATATCTGTTAAGGTTGCCTTGAATATGTATAAGATCAAGAAACCTTTATAGGTATATCTTTTAGTATGATTTATCTATTAATGATTTCATATGTGATAAACTTATTTTAGCCATATGCTTTATTGATATATTTTATATATACCTCTTTTTGGGGTCATCCTAAAGATAATGCATGAGTATTTTAAATCATATTCTAAATATAAGTATTATCCTAAATATAAGATAATGCATGATATACTCAATTCATGAGTATTGTCAAGCTCATGATATTCTAAATCATTTATGTGGTAGCATTACTCAAAGTTTAAGAGTAATGTATTCTATATTTCATATTTGATGTTTAAGTGCGGCACATCAAGATTGTTATGTAAATGATCATATACCCAAGGGATAGCACTTGAGATTTGATTTGTAGAAATTAAGTTGCTTTATCCTTCATGTTAAGGTTATGCTAATAACTTTACTATGTTTTGTTTGTAGTTAATTTTGCTCTTGTTTATATGCTTGTTATGTCAATAGTTTGCTCTAGGATCTCAAGGGATATCTTAGGTATCCTAATGCATTAGTGTCATGAATAAATGTCATATATTCTCATAACACTTAAGAGTAAGCTTAAGGAATGGGGAATATCTTAAGTACTAAAAATATGTGGAAGCATTTTCTCAAATCTATGAGTAATATGTTTTATTTGTTTTCAAACATCTTTACTCTTGAGTAAATGTGTATATTCTTAGGCAAGTCATTCTAAGTTCCAAATCATGGCGCCTAAGTTATCTATTTGATATTTAGTATCAAATTCCTAAAGTTCTCACTTTGAAATTCAATGGAAGAAGACTTGAAGAACTTATAATATTGAATGCATGTTGCTTGATAAGCAAAATCATTCAAGTTTTTAACAAAATCTAAATGCTATATGTTTTCCAAGCAATACTTCCTAGTGTTGCTTGCCTAGCTTAAGAATCATGGTTAGATACAATGCATTTGAGTAATAGAATTCTAAAGTTTATATCTTTTAAGAATTACTCAAAGTATGCATTAGTAGTATTTGTGTATGATGGCTTAAGTTTTATAAAATAGAAATCATATATGCTTTGTTTAGCTTATATGTGTTCTTGCTTGGGAATTATGTTGCTTAAGCTAGTGCATCTTGTGATTATATCATGAGCCTTGTTGTTGAGTAACATATATTGTACTCAACATATTTGCAATGCTCAATAACAACCGAGTAACAAGTGAATTACTTGACTTATGTGTGCTTCATATGTATATATTTATTATGTGAATAAATAGTTATTTGCATAATGACATTTCTACGGAGTATCTCATGTTGAGTGCTAAGTAGAATAACCTTTCTTTGATCAAGAAATGAAATATTTTAGTTGAGAATCATATATGTGTCTCAATTTGTTATCAAAACCATGTGCCTTCAGAATATCTCATATTTATTCTAAGGCTTTCCATGTAACCAAGAGAATGTGATTGGGATGTTAGTTTTAACCAACTTTCACAAAGAAAACTTGTGTTTTGTATTTGATCTTAATTTTTATGATAAGTTACTAGTCATATGTTGTGTTGTTCTCAATGAGAAAATTATGTTTTATAGTTGAGCTTAATGCTTATGATATTTAGATGTTGATGAGAAAATTGTTTTGGTGATATTCAAAACAATATATGTTGATTAAATGATAGTTGAGTAAGGTATTGAGCATAATCGAGTATGTTTTTGAATATCACGTGAGTAAATGCTCTAAGTAATTGAGTATTTATTGCAAAGTTTGGCTATAGCAAAAGTAATCGAGTAATCAAGGTAATATACGAATGTTATACCTTTGTAATTGACTAGGAGATAACCATAATCGAGTATAATTTTGTATTAGTTAAGTATCTCTCTTCCTTAGTAGAGTATGATTTCTTAATCAGAGATTATAAGGTTTTATCCCTTTTTCTTTGAGTATTTTTCATAATCAATCGAGTGCAAGTTAATGGACAATTGACTATTATTGTGTAACAGTCGAGTATTTTATGTATCTCTTGGTTGGGAGCATGCAGTGCATATATAATCGAGTAGCTGTTGAGTTCAATCGAGTAGCTGAAGAGTATAATCAATTATTGAAATTTGATAATTGATTATTGAAATTTGATAGTTGACTAATAGCAAAATTACTCGAGTAAGAGCCAAAGTTAGTCGATTAATTTTTTACTGAAGATAAAAAATAGAGCCCGTTAAACTAGTCATTGCAAGTGCTTTTAATGCACAAATTGAACTATTAAGGCTTCAAAAAGGTTCTAAATTTTACCCCAATCACTTATCTTGTTTTTTAAATATTCTAATGATTTTTTATTGAAAAAAAAAAGATGTCCTTGCATATATCTTTCTATTTCATAGCGACTATAAAAGAAGATAAAGATGGAGATCGAGGCTGTTGTTCTTGAATTCTTTAAACTGCATTGAGCCAAGAAAGTTTCTCAAGTTTTCATCTTTATTTAGAAAAAGAGAGAATGAGTGCTTAAATTCTTTTCATTCTTTCTATCTCTCTTTCATTTGTGAGAAACAAATCTTTTTATTTGTTCTCAATCTTGTAAGAGCTTCTCAAGTGTTTTAAATTGTAATCTTTCTTTATCTTGTTCTGGTTACGCCCGATCCCTAAAAGGCAAGAGGTTACACTTGATCCTTTGAAAAGATAGTGGTTACGACTAATCATTTAAAAGAAAGTGGTTTTGATTGAGCCTTGAAAAACTTATTGTATTTGGTTACTACTTAACTTGTGAAAAGTAGATATTACAACTACATCTATAAAAAGATGAGATTATAGCTGAGCTTGCAAAAGCTATAGTGATTCGTTAAATCTTTAAGGAGCCAAAGGAGTGGATTAGGTTATTTAGGCCAAACCACTATAAATCTATGTGTGCTAAATTGTTATTGTAACGACCTATTGAGTGGGTCATAGATGTTAATTATATTTTTATATAGTGCGTTGCATGCGGACCTTATTTGATGAATGCCAAAAATAATTTATGGGTTGTTAAAGAGGTTAAATAGCGAAAAATATTTTATATGGAGTCTAAGAGACAAGTTAGTGGGAAATAATATGTTTAGGGACATCGCATGAGTAAATTAATGGATATGTGTAATATTAAAGTATAAATTGTGTTATTAAGTGGGCTTGGGCCAAGGATTTAAAGCCCAATGGAAGTGGTGGATTTAAAATAACTCCATGGGCTTAATATGAATTGGGCTTTTAAATGGGCTTGAGCCATGTATAAATATGGATTTTATTGTAACAACCCGTTGTTGAGGTCAAGATTTAATTAGCAGGTTATGGTAATCATTTACATGAGCATGTGGGTCTTTGTGTTTTGGATTTGAGGGCTAGAAGATGGTATCCAAATGCATGCTTGGTTTTGGGCTTTGGTATTTGAATAGAAGCATGAGATATCCGAATGGGTGTGCTTGTTTTGGCCTTGGTATCCGAATAAGGCTTATAGTATTCGGATATGCTAAAGTGTTGGAGAGGTATCTAGATAGCTTGAGGCTTATTCGGATATCCTTCTTGAATTATGTATGATATCCAAATAAGAGGCTTAGTATTTAGATATGTTTGAAATTGTTTGGGTAATGTATTCAGATAGGAGGTTTGGATGCCTAGATATCCCTCTTAGTTTTTGGTCTCTTATATTCGGATGGTTGCCCACATATTCATATATACCCACCCATATTCGGATATCACCTATTATATTCGAATGAGCTTCTCTGCAAATGACTTCCCATGCCACTTCGTCGTCCAAATCAACCTCCAGTCAGTGGTGGAGGCCCTTCATCCGATCTTGCCACGTGTTTACATCCATTTTCCCCTGCCTCTTGCTATATAAATTGAGTGAATGTCAAGAGAAGATGAAATATTTTTAGAGTGTTTGACCGAGAGAAGGGGAGAAGAAGAAAAGGATGAAGGAGGAGGGTTCAGCTAAGCTTCTAGGGTTTGGTTTCCTCTTTATTTCAAGCAAGCTCTTACCCATTTTTACTTCTACAACAACTGATGTTCAGCTTGTGAGAGATTCAGCTACTTCTTTGTTCGGTTTATTTCCTTACTATTGAGTTACGAGTGGTTGTATTTGAGGATTTGCTAGTCTCAGATAAGCCTGTTACTTTTTAGTTTCCTCCATCTTGGTTGAGCCCTTGCTCAGTTGGTGGGTCTCTTCTTGTGTGTTTTGAAGGGCTTGGTTCCCCTTCTGCTTTGTTGTTGGAATGAAGCTAGGTTGTTGTGTGGGTAGGTTTTCGTTGTGGTAGTGCATGGATGTTATTATGGTCAAGGGTATAGTGCATGTGGTTTTTGTAATTTTCAGTACTTTTTCATTTCAAATGCATGCAGGGGCTTGGGGATTATGCATTTGGGAGATTCTTGTGACTTGTGTGCTTGGCCACGGACATGCTAGATAGTTTTAATATCTAGGTTAGCTAGGCACGAGCACTGTGTTGTATGTGATTTCCTATGGGGGAAAGCGTGGCCTGATGCATAGTTTATGGGGGCTATGTATCACGTTTATGCTCTTTATGCCACTGCCTTATATATGTGCATCGCATGGTTTCTGGAGCCATGTGGCTGTATTGCAACTGCTTTTCGGGCGGTTACTCCCTACCGAGGTTGGGTTTACAGACGTGGTTAGCATGTCGTTTTGAGTTTCAGTAGCGTTGGCCCGAGGGAGCTTTGGCTTAAGGAGTTGCACATGTTGCCCTTCAGGGCAGTGACAGGGACTTGGGTGTCGTTGTGTCTTATGTGAGCCCCAAGGACCGATATGTACATATTATATTATATGGCATTTCTCTATACATGTCATGTGATTCATGGACATGTTATGTATGGTTGTTGCACGTGGGGTGCGGGTTACTCTTTGGCTTCCATACTCTTGTCATCCTTTTCTTTCTTATATGCTTGCTGAGTCTTGTGACTCACTCTTGCTACTTTTTATTCCTGGTAAGGGCAAAACTAAGTGAGGGGGCAAGTCTAGCAGTGCTTGAGCTATTCTGATAGATGGTGTATAAGGAAGTCCTAGCATATCCTGTTTTGATGTGTATCTTGTGGTGTTGTGCCATGGTTGTTTGTCTTTTGAGTGCTTGGCATTGTTCTGTATCTATATATATATATATACCATGTAACCCTGTGGACCGGTTATCTTTTGTATGCGTTCCTAGGATAAGAGTTATGCTTCTGTTGCCTGTTTCTTTTGTATGTGTATAGGTAATACTAGTTGAGCACGGATGGCAGGCCAGAGTGGCTTCTCTTTTGTTTCATTACCTTTTTGGGGCTCTTACTCGGGCTCTTCATCTTAGCTGGGGTATCTAGGTAGGGGTTCCACATTTATTTAATGAGATGTATATGTGTGTATATATATATGTTGTGGAAAATGAATGAATAAGGAAATTGGAAAAGGCAATGAAAATGAAAAATGTCCAAAGAGGGCATATATGTTATGTGTGTGTGGGAAAAATTAAGGGCAAAATTGGAATTTTTGGGAGAGGAGGATGGTTGGAGAATGGACGTGCAACCCATTCTCCCCCATGCCTCTCTTTTCTTTCAATCTCGTCTCTTCCTCTCCATTTCTTTTCTCCTTCTCGGCAGCCCTCATTCATCTTCTTTATTATCTTCTTCTTCCCTTCTTCTTCCATTAATTGTGTTGGAATCAAGCTCCCAAAATAGGTAGATTTCGAGCTTGGAGTGGTTTTTCTCTTTGATTTTTCATCAAAAGGTATGCTTCCTTCGCCTTTTCTCCTATCTTTTAGTGCAAGGTATATCCTCATATTTAATCAAAGTTCTTACTATCATCTCTTCAATGGTGGGTTTTGAAAGCTTGTAGTTAAATGCATTGGTTCCATGTTTTTCTCAAATCTTGTGGATTTCCTTCAAAGATGTCGTTGAGTCTTGTTTTAGTCTCTTTGGGGCTTGTTTTCCCCATCTTTTATTCAAGGAATGGTAACTTAGGGGTTAGGGTGTTGTTTGTGGGTGTCTTGGGTGGTTTTTGTTCGTGGGTTTTCAATTTTGTGTGCGTTTAGCCAACTATTCAAGCTGAAAATTCGAAACATAATCTGTGTATTTTGAAATTTGCTCAAATAGAAACTTTGATTTCGAAACATAATCCATGTATTTCAAAACTTGCTGAAACAATTTTGATTTCAAAACATAATACGTGTATTTTGAAACTTGCTCAACAGAAACTTTGATTTCGAAACATAATCTGTGTATTTCGAAAACAAATCTTCTTTCATTATGCAGTGTTAAAAGAAGTCAAGATATATATATATATATATATATCCCAATTCGAATGAAATCATATGCATGAGAATGATGTGATGTGGCCGAAAATCCTAGTGGGTGAGTATAAGCATGTTGTTGTGGAGTATGTTAAGATGCTTGAATGTGTATGCATATACATATATATATATATTACCTTAACGCACCTATTATTTTGTGTGGAATAAAAGTAAGTGGATAACCCAAAGGCATACCATGATTAAAAAAATAAAAAAAAGTGGCTCGTTTGCAAAGAAAAGAAAGAAAGAAAAAAAGAAAGAAAAGGGGATATCCAACCAACTTGGCTCATTCACACTCTTTGTATATGTGCTATGTGACTTCTTGTGCTATGAGTTATGTATGGAAAAAAGGATATTATGCCATTTTGTAAATTGTGCAAATGTTACTTTACGAGTTACATGTGTGACTTGTTGTCAAGCAAAGAAATATCAATTATTGAGGTTTTACTGATGAAGAAGGTATGATCAAAAGCTTTGTCTCTAAATGTCGGGTAGTAGTCTTCCATTGATTGTTATATTATGCATGTCTTCATAGATCTATCTTATCTTTACTTCTCTTGATATATATATGCTTGCTGAGCCTTGTGGCTCACTTGCTTTTTTTTGTCATTCTAGGTAAGGGCAAAACAGTGGTAAAAGAGAAGTTTAGTGGGGCTCGAAGTTAAATTTAGATGTGTACAGAGATCTCCCACATCCTAAAGATTTTGGGACTTTTGTGGAGGGCCGATGTAGAAGGTTATTTCTTTTGTATTGTATTAGCGCCCTTATATATTTTAGGAAAGTGTATGGCTTTTAGAGCCATAAGAAATGATGTAAGAATGGATGTTGCTCTTATGGAAAATAAGCCAATTTATATTGTGAAAGTTTTTGTTATGTCTATTTCAGTATTCCATTTGGAAGGACCTTCTTTTGGATGTTTCTATGCTAGCGGGTATATCCGAAAGCAGGCCCTGACAGTTTCATCTCTTTTGTTTTAGCACTTCCATTTTACTTTTAGCAAATGCTAGTTTTCTTAGCAAATCTATTTTTAGTTTTTATACTTCAACAACTTTATAAATCTTTGAGAGGACAAATCTTCTTACATAAAATTTATTTTACATTTACTACATATCATTTTCTATTAAGGATATATTTAAAGTATCAGTGTTCCTAGTTTGAAAAAGAACAAACTATCATATTCAAAGTTTCTTTAAAATCAAGAAAAGTTCTTAAAAAACCCAATTCACCCCTCTCTTGGGTGTCTATTCTTCCTCACAAGTGAGATAGAGTAAGGATCCAAAAAGGTTCAAAAGATGCAAGCCCCCCGTTCTCCATGGAGGAGGCAAGTATTTATAGACACTTGGCAGGGTCCATAGATGAGCCCTCAGACTCTTCCGGGAGATGCATCGAGAGAGGTTGGAGCACCTAGAGAAATCTTTAGGGTGGAAGTGCCTTGATAAATGTCTCTGGGTGGCCCCAAAAATCTCTTTGGGGCCACCGGGTAACTTGTGCCCTAGAGACTCTGAGTCTTCGGGCTATACAAATGAGAAGGCCAAACCATCCTGAGGGCTCTCTAGAGGCCCCAGGGGATTATTGTTGTAATGACCCGAATCAAATTATGCAATGTTTATCATGCCTTGAGGATTGAGTTGGTTAGCCTTGATGTTTAATATGTTGTTTTTAGTGATTATTTTCTAAGTGCTGGGTATAAGGTTGGAGTATCCGAATGTATATGAAGTTATATTTGCATTAGAGCTTAAATATTCGGATGAGGGAGCCTTGTATTCAAATATGGAGCATGGATATCCAAATATGGAGTGAGGTATTCGGATATGGGGTTGAGGCATCCGGATGTGGCATGAGAGCATTTGGATATAGGTATGAGGCATCCGGATGGCTAGAGGCATATTTGGATATCTCCTTGAGTTCTTGTGAGTGATATCCAAATGAGTAGAGGCATATTCGGATGCCTTCTTTGAGTTTTTGTGAGTGACATTCGGATATGGGGGAGAGACATCCGGATGTGGCTTGTGGTATTCAAATATGAGCAAAGGTATTCAGATGCCCTATGCTTGTGTATTCTGTGACCGTCTTTTTAGCCTAATTTTGACCTTGATGCAACCTGAATCTCTAAAAACTCAAAACATGAAAGTAGTAGATATTTCTCTTTTTATTCCATAACATCTTGAATCATCTCAATCGGAGCTCGGACATGAGCGTTATGCCCAGAATACGAAGTGATGTCGAATCTGTCCAGAATCTCCATTTTTCATTTAATGCCTCTCATATCCAGATATATGTCTTGGCATCCAGATATGATGATTTGTAGCTTGTCTCTTGCATTCGGACTAGTGGCCTCATATCTGGATGGGTCTTCCCACTTTTGGATATCCTCTTTAGCATTCGGATAAGCTTTTCTGAAAGCAACTTCCAGCTCACTTTCTCGACCTAGATCTTGATTTTTTGGCAATGGTGGATGAATTTTTGTCCCCTCTTGCCACGCACTTAAATCAAAACTTCTCTATGACTTTGCTTATAAATATATTTATATCCAGAGGGAATATTGAGAGAAGAGAGATATTGATAGAGTGTATGGAAGAGAGCAAGAAGAAGAAGAAAGTAGGAGAAGAAATAAGGGTCTGCCAAGTTTTTGGGTTTCATTTTCTCTTTGTCTCAGACAAGCTCTCCTTCTTTCTTTCCCTTGCAGGTGCATGCTTCTTGTTCTCTTCTTACTTATATAATGTCCGTTGTTGACTTGTGAGATTTTACCACTCTGCAACTCTTAAAGAACGATTTATTTTCCTTAGTGTTAAGTTACAAATGTTATATTTTGATGATTATAGGCTTACTTTTGTTAGTTTCCTTCATTTTTGGTTGAATCATTGCAAGATAGTGGGTCTTCTCTTGTGAGCTTTAAAGAGCTTGGTTTTCCCTTCTGTTATTGTCGAAATGAACCTAGGATGTTGTGGGATGGTTCTCGTTGGGTAATCCAGGCATGTGGTTAGGTCGAGAGTATGCATGTGGTCTCTGTAATTTTATTTTCAATATTTTTTCATTTTAAATGCATGCAGGAGCTTTGGGATTATGCATTTGGGATTACATGTGACTTGTGTGCTTGGCCACGAGCATGGTAGATTATTTCCATACCTAGGCTAGCTGGACACGAGCATTGCATTGAGTGTGACTTCCTATATAGGCGAGCAAGTCTTGATGCATGGTTTTATGAGGGCTATGTATAACGTTTATACTCATATGCCACTACCTTATTCGTTACGCATTTGCATGATTCTTGGAGCCAGTTCTAGTATTACAATTGTACGGTGTCGGGTAATCCAAATCGAGTTTATGTTCACGGATGCTCTAGCGTGCCAAGCGAGCTTCAGCTCGAGTGTGGGTGTTGGTCTCTCCCACCCAACCTAGCTTCTACTCGAGTTACAGGTATAGCTTACCTTCAGGGCAGCAACAAGTTTGTGATATGGACTTAGGTGCTAGTGCATTTTATTTGGGCCCCAAGATCCAATGTGTGCATATCTTTGTTATGCTGTTGGTACTTGTTGTTCGTTACATGGTTGTTTGACATGCTTTGCATGAGTTTTGCACTTTGGTGCAGGTTATTCTTTAGCTCCTTACTCTTGTTAGCCTTTCCTTCTTATATGTTTACTGAGTCTTACGACTCACTCTTGCTTCTCATCATTCCAGGTAAGGGCAAGGCTAAGTGTGGGGGCGAGGTTAGCAGTCCTTGAGCTATCCCGATAGGTGGTGTATAGGGCAATCTTAGCAGATCCTGGTTTGGTGTGTGTATCTTTTGATGTTGTGCCATGGTTGTGTAGCTTTTGAGTGCTTGGCACTATTTTTTATATGTACATGTATGTACCATGTAACCCTATGACCAGATATCTTTTGTATGCATGCCTAGGATGTGAGTTATGCTTCTGCTGTCGTTTCTTTGGTATGAGTACACATATAATACCCCAAATCAAAATGAGTAATATCCCATAATTTGTGATGTTAGAATAGTCAAGTTCAAAGATCTAGAAGGCAGTTTAATAAATTTAAATAGCCGAATCAATAAAAGGGAGTACCCCAGAACATAAATGTCTAAAGAAAAGGGTATATCATTGACGAGCGTCTTGAGATAAAATTTATGGCATTGAAAGAAATTAGAACAAAGACAATTTTTGGTACACCTAAGATACAGTCTAAAAAATTAAATGGTTGTAAGGGACTTCTGGGAAGTTAACGGAACCCTAAAAGGGTTTTGATTTTACGTAAGGATCAACCTTGAAGTGGTTTTGGGATGAAACAAAGGTCCTGTGAAGGTGCAAGGACGAAACTATACTTATCGAGTAACTTGGAGTTATCAATCTTGGATTTTAAGTATCTCGATGATTATTAATTTGATATTTGAGGATTGTCCAAAGTCAAAAATAGGATTATGAAGTTAATTAAGGTTAATTGTGAGGGTATGGCCTTGATTAATTATGAGAAGTAATGACGTGAGGTGTGAGGAATGAGAAAAAGTAAGAGGTATGGTGAGGAGTAATGAGATAAGGTGTTAGGAATGGGAAAAAGTTAGTTAGTACAAGTAATGATGGCATAAAGGTATGGTGAGTTGAGGTGATAGGAATGGGAAAAACTGAGAGGTATGGTTGCAGATTTGAAAAGTTATTTCATTCTAGCTTTGGATCACTTTGGAGTCCAAGCCTACAAATAGGGCCATGGGGTTGTTCTAAAAACCATTCCATTTGAGATCCACTTGAGAGATTGAGGTGAAGAATTTGTGCTTCAGAAATGGGAGAGAAATCTGTAATAGGAATGAGGAAGGTCGGAGCAAAATCGAGGAAGAACGAGCCTCGCTAGAGTTTCTAAAGCATTGTTGGAGTTTGTGTCAAACACTAAGAAAAAGGGCGAGATAAGCTTTGTTTCTTGTTATATTCTTGTAGAGGGAGAAGATAGGGACTCATAGGTTCAAATGGGGGTCGAATCGGATCTAAAACGAGAGAGTTATGGTTGAAATATGAAAACTGTGCAAAGTTATGCATTTTAAAGGGAGACGGGTGCAGTTCATGCACCGGGAAGGGGCTTCTCATGAAGGTGCATAGGTCACCTTCCTAAGGAGCATGAGGGAGCATGTGGGGCCTCCTTGCCCTATAATTTTTTAGTTATACCCCTCATTTAGTGCCCTTCAACCCTATGTAAAAATATTGGAGGTTTGGTTTACCTAAACTAGTATTTTCTATAGATACCTAGCCCCGCGTGCGGCGAAACAATATCTTGCAAGGGTAAACCTTCAAGGTAAGTGGTTCGACCCAAAACTCGGTCTTATGTAAATGGTTTTATCATGTTGACATGCCTTGTTATGCTATGCATCATGTAGATTGCATACACATGTTATGTTGAGAAATGCATAAATTGATTAATGAAGTTTATTTGTCATGCATTGTAAGTTTTTTGGTGACACGGGAATTGATAGTCTATCATGGATGTTATGTTACATCCCAGCCTCGAAAGGAAGGTTTCCTCGGAAGGGAGGGTTGATGGGTCATCACGGGTGTTGAAAGACAGCTTAGCCTCGAAAGGGAGGTTGTAAAGTGATAGTTATAATTCTATTTCATCACAGATTTTGATGAATGTCTCGGGGTTGAAAGGAAGGTTGGAAAATGGTGATAGCGAAAGGATTCCCCGTGGTCGTTAAAAGAAGATGAAGAGATAATGTTATTGTTGCTTTTTTCATTCATGTTCAAATCATGGTTTTGTGAATCCCTTACTTAGATGATTCATCATCTAACTTGGGTTTTGCCCCTGTAATATTCAAACGTTCCAGATGGAGATTGTAGCAGAAACGAGGATGAAAGAGGCATTTAATGGCACTTAGCAAAGTGCATGATGTATTGGATGTATGTTTATGTAGGCTATTTATTTAAGTTCTGTTACTTTGAATTCTGAACGTTTTGAAGAATGATGATGTATAACCTTATTTATGGTTAATGATAAAGTTAAGGTTTGATTCTTAGCTTCTATATGTGATGTTTATGATAATTCTTATTTGAGATAGATGAATGGAAATTTTGGGATGGATATAAGGAATGATGTGGTTTAGCAATTAGTTTTGAAAAGAAAAATTTATTATCCCAAAATTGTCTCAAGTTATAACATGCCTGGAAAATAGAGTGTTATAGCAGGTGATCCTAATTTAGCATGCATGGCAGGTCAGGGTGGTTCTTTTCTATTTCTTTACCCCTCGTGGAGCTCTCACTTGGTTTCGTCAGCTTGGCTGGGGTATTTGGGGTGGGGGTTTCATATTGTTTGCATGATATTTACTGTGTATATGAGCATCCATTCGGGTCTAGTAGAGTGGATACGAGACCGACAACAACATGATGAGAGGTTGGCTCAGATTATAGTGGATATGGGCAAGTTTGGACCTTTGGGATATAGCTCGAGGGATGATGGTTTGTTATTGTTCCGTGATCAAATTTGTGTGCCAAGTGATAAGGAGATTAGATAGTAGATACTGTTAGAGGCTCATCAATCCCATTACACTATACACCCAGGGGTAGGAAAGATGTATTAGTATTTTCGTAGCAAGTATTTGTGGATGGGCATGAAGAGGCAGATAGCTGAGTATGTGTCTCGTTGCTTGGTGTGTCAACAAGTTAAAGCTAAATACCAGAGGCCAGTAGGTTTGCTTCGTCCCTTGTCTATTCCAAAGTGGAAGTAGGACTGAATTGCCATGGATTTTGTATCCCGACTACCTCGTACCAGTAGAGGTCATGACACCATATGGGTGGTTGTCGATAGACTAACGAAGTTAGCTCACTTCTACCTGTCAAGAAGAAGTATCCTATGCATCGTTTGGCCAAGTTATACATTGACGAGATTGTGACGTTACATGAGATGCCAGCTAGTATAGTATCTGACCGTGACCCTCAATTTACTTCTCATTTTTGGGAGGCGTTACAAAGTGTCATGGGGACGAGGTTGACTTTCAGTACAACATTCCATCCCTAGATTGATGGGTAGACGGAGCAGACTATTCAGATTTTAAAAGATATGCTCTAGGCTTACGTGCTAGATTTTCAGGGGAGTTGGTTGGGATGAGCACTTATCACTGGTAGAGTTTGCTTATAATAATAGCTACCAATTTAGCATTAAGATGGCACCGTTCAAGGCATTGTACAAACGACTTTAGAGATCTTTGTTATGTTGGGCTGAGGTTGGGGACAAGTCAGTGTTGGGGCCAAACATTGTTGAGCAGACTACCGAGAAGGTTAAGGTGGTTAAAGCTCTGATGAAGATTGCTAAAGACTGCCAGAAGAGCTATGTCGATAAGCGGCGATGGGACTTAGAGTTTGCTGTAGGAGACCATGTATTCCTTCGAGTGATGCCAATGAATGGTATTCATAGTTTTGGAGTTTCTGGTAAGCTAAGTCTACGTTATGTGGGGTCGTTTGAGGTACTAGAGCGGATTGGACCATTGTCATGCTGTCTTGCTTTGCCTCCTTACCTTACTCAAGTGCATGGCGTCTTCCATGTCTCCATACTCCGTAAGTATGTGGTAAATCCAAGTCAAGTTATTGATTATCAACCCCTTAAAGTGCAAAAAGATGCCTCATATACTGAGTTGCCTACGTGTATCATGGATCGGAAGGCGAAGGTACTTCAGAGTCATTATATTCCCTATGTTAAGGTGCAATGGCGGCAATGCCATGGGCCAGAGGAAGCTACGTGGAAACTAGAAGAAGAGAAGACGCGAGTTCATCCCCAACTTTTCGAGTGATTAGGTATGAATTTGGGGGACCAAATTCTTTTAAGGGGGGGAGGATTTGTAATGGCCCAAATCCAATTATGCAATGTTTATCATGCCTTGACTATTGAGTTGGTTAGCCTTAATGTTTAATATGTTGTTTTTGGTTATTATTTTCTAGTGTTGGGTATAAGGTTGGAGTATCCGAATGTATGTGAAGTTATATTTGCATTGGAGCTTAGATATCTGGATTAGGGAGCCTTGTATTCGAATATGGAGCATGGATATCTGAATATGGAGTGAGGTATTCAGATATGGGGTTGAGGCATCCAAATGTGGCATAGGAGCATTCGGATATAGGTACGAGGCATTTGGATGGCTAAAGGCATATTCGGATATCTCCTTGAGTTCTTGTGAGTGATATCCGGATGGCTAGAGGCATATTCGGATTTCTTCTTTGAGTTTTGGTAAGTGACATTCGCATATGGGGGTGAAACATCCGGATGTGGCTTGTGGTATTCAGATATGAGCAAAGGCATTCGGAAGCCCTATGCTTGTGTATTTCATGACCGTTTTTGCAACCCAATTTCGACCTTGATCCAATTAGAATCTCTAAAAACCCAAAGCATGAAAGTTGTAGATATTTCTCTGTTCATTCCATATCATCTTCAATCATCTCAATTGGAGCTTAGACAAGAGTGTTATGCCAAGAATACGAAGTGATGTCAAATCTGTCCAGAATCTCCGTTTTTCATTTAGTGCCTCTCATATCTAGATATATGTCTTAGCATCCGGATATGATGATTTGTAGCTTGTCTCTTCCATTCAGATGAGTGCCCTCATATTCAGATGGGCCTTCCCAAATTTGGATATCCTCTTTAGCATTCAGATAAGCTTTTCTGAAAGCAACTTCTAGCTCACTTTTCTCGACCTAGATCTCGATTTTTTGGCAATGGTGGACGACTTTTCGTCCACTCTTTCCATGCACTTAAATCCACACTTCTCTATCACTTTTCCTATATATATATATCCAGAGGGAATATTGAGAGAAGAGAGATATTAGCAGAGTGTTTGGCAAAGAGCAGGAAGAAGAAGAAAAAGAAAGCAAGAGAAGAAATAAAGGTCTCCAAGTTTCTGGGTTTCATTTTCTCTTCATCTCAAGCAAGCTCTCCTTCTTTCTTTCCCTTGCATGTGCAAGCTTCTTATTCTCTTCTTACTTCTATAATGTCCGTTGTTGACTTGTGATATTTTACCACTCTCTGCCACTCTTAAAGAACGATTTATTTTCTTACTGTTAAGTTACAGATGTTATATTTTGAGGATTATAGGCTTGTTTTTGTTAGTTTCCTTCATTTTTTGTTGAATTGTTGCCAGACAGTGGGTCGCCTCTTGTGAGGTTTAAAGGGCTTGGTTTTCCCTTTTGTTATTGTCAGAATGAAGCTAGGATGTTATGGGATGGTTCTTATTGGGTAGTCCAGGCTTGTGGTTAGGCTGAAAGTACGCATGTGGTCTCTATAATTTTATTTTCAGTATTTTGTCATTTCAAATGCATGCAGGGGCTTTAGGATTATGCATTAGGGGTTGCATGTGACTTGCATTCTTAGCCACAGGCACAGTAGATTATTTCCATACCTAGGCTAGCTGGACACGAGCACTATATTGAGTGTGACTTCCTATATGGGCGAGCAAGGCTTGATGCATGGTTTTATAGGGGCTATGCATCACGTTTATACTCATATGCCACTACCTTATTCGTTATGCATTTGCATGATTCTTAGCTCCAGTTCTAGTATTACAATTGTATGGTGTCGGGTAATCCGAATCGAGTTTATGTTCACGAACGCTCTAGCGTGTCGAGCGAGTTTCAGCTCAAGAGCGGGTGTTAATCGCTCCCACCCAAGTGAGCTTCTACTTGAGTTACAGGTACAACTTTCCTTTAGGGCAGCAGCAGGTTTGTGATATGGACTTAGGTACTAGTGTATGTTATTTGGGCCCCAAGATCCAGTATGTGCATATCTTTGTTATGCTATTGGTACCTATTGTTCGTTACATGTTTGTTTGACATGCTTTCCATGAGTTTTGCACTTAGGTGAGGGTTATTCTTTAGCTCCTTGCTCTTGTTATCCTTTCATTCTTATATGATTGTTGAGTCTTGTGATTCATTCTTACTTCTCTTTATTCCAAGTAAGGGTAAGACTAAGTGTGGGGGTGAGGTTAGCAGTGCTTGAGCTATCCTAATAGGTGGTGTACAGGACAATCTTTGGAGATCCTAGTTTAGAGTGTGTATCTTTTGATGTTGTGCCATGGTTGTGTAGTTTTTGAGTGCTTGGCATAGTTTTGTATATGTACATGTATGTACCATGTAACCTTGTGACCAGATATCTTTTGTATGAATGCCTATGATGTCAGTTATGCTTCTGCTATCATCTCTTTGGTATGAGTGCAGGTGATCCTAGTTGAGCATGTATGGTATATCAGGGTGGTTTCTTTTCTATTTCTTTACCCCTCATTGAGCTCTCGCTCAGTTTCATTGGCTTGGTTGGGGTATCCGGGGTGGGGGTTTCACAATTGCCCCAGAGACTCTTCGGGGTCTTTGGACTCAACAAGATACTTCTTAAAACTTAGAAAATTTTTAAGGCACTGCACAACAATATGTATATATAAATTTTATATTTAATTTTCTCAAAAAAAATTTAGGGTATTACATATATCAATAAGGAAGAAAACAAAAAATGTTTTTTTCTACTAGTTATACATTATAATGTTAATTATGTAAGTATAGCAGTTACAAATGGTAACACCTTTATTGTTTTAAATGCTTATGTTATCACATTAAAGTTCTTTTTCTTTTTTGGTTTCAAATTGGTAAACATCTTCATCCTATATATAAATACTACCCACATTGACCCATGATCTCTCACACAACATAAAGGCATGCCAAAAGCCTTATATTGGGGTTTCTTTAAGATGGAAAAGTCATCATCCTTTCACTTTGCTCTTTTCTTCATCGTTTTATCAGGCACATCTACATTCCTTTGCTCTTTGAGTCAAGTCATCTAATGGTCTTTTGTTGTTTAAGTAATTTCATGTAATTTTAATGAAGTGATAAATTTGTTACAGTTGGATCGATGATGATTCAAGAGATTGATGCCATGAAGATGTGCCGGCATGTGTTGTACCCAAAGCGATGTTTGCCTGCAATCTGTCATGACCTATGTTACGCACGCAAAGCATTTGGACAATGTGAAGTAACAGAACAAGACATTGCTAAAAGGAAATGTTTTTGCTTTCATCGTTGTGGTTAGTTAGGTTTCATTGTAATTTCTATTCCTTTCAAGAACCCTAAATTAATAATGTACCCATCATTAACAACAACTACTCAAGCAGAGCATCTGGATTTCATTGAATTTGAGGTGAACAACTATTACATATATGAAGCAAATTACATTAATTATATTCACTTAATTAAGTTCACATTCTCAACCAAAATATTTGTAAAGGGAAAAATGGTGATCTATGATTGGGGATTTCTAGGATGGATTGTTCTTTTGTTAATGTGTCAATATGCTAATGGTTGGGTATAAAAGTACATGGAAATTAGTGAAGGAAATCAATATTAATCTTTTCTTTCAAGAAATAATAACAGGTTGCTAAAAGCATATTCACGAGATTAATCAGAAAGGTAAAGAATCTAGAAGAAATGTTAAATGTGTGCTAAACAAAATGAGTTGGATGAAATAGTAATAGCTTGATAAGACACTACAAAAAATCAACGTTTTAGCAACGAAAAATTCCGTTGCTAAAATATCAAAATCCATTGCTAAAGTTTTTAGCGACAGATTTAGTGACGGGTACCTTTTCGTCACTAAAAAGGGTGTCACTGAAATTTAACGATGGGACTTTTTTAACGACGGGGGTTGTACCCATCGCTAATTAGTGATGGGTTTTCAGCGACAGAATTGTTTTTCGCCGCTAAATTCAGCTCATGCCCAAAATTCAATGCGCGCCAGCCCCTGCCCTCCCCTCATGCACGCCACATAGCAGCGTTGGGATATTACACCTAGCTATTATCTCAAGCTCTCTACCAGATTCGAACCCCCAACCTCTCATTACCAAGTTCTGTGCGCAAGCCAACCGATCTGGAAGCCTCCTTATTTATTGATGTGTATAAAATATTTTTATAGTATTATCTTCCAAATTTTTTAGAATTATATTTACACTCCAAAATTTCTCAAACTTATTTAATGATATTAATTTTAATATTAATGTTAGTAGAGGGAAATAAATATTATTTTTATTTTATTTCATTATTAATTCAAATAAAAGTTTATAAATTATTATATTAGCAGTGAAAAATTATATTCTTATTTTGATTTTAATTTGTAATATGTTTAAGAAATTATTGGTTTAATTTTTACTAATATTAATGTTAGTAAAAATTATTATGATATGTTTAAATGTAATTTTTAGTTATTTTAGAGTATCATAAAAGTTATATTTAGATTTTTTTAAATAATTTTAAATTTTAAATTTCTTAAATAATTTAATTTTTTAATTAAATTTTCAAATTAATTATGTTAAATTTTATATTTTTTATTTATTTTTTTTATTTTTTTAAGCTTCGGGTGTGACCCCGTAGCTAAATTTTAATTTTTTATTTAATTTATTTTTATTTTTTAGAGACAGGGTGTGACCTCGTAGCTAAATTTTATATTTTTTATTTAATTTATTTTTATTTTTTAGCCACCTGGTGACCCATCGCTAAATTTTAATTTTTTAAATTTTTAGCGATAGGGTCACACCCGTTACTAAATTTTAATTTTTTATTTAATTTATTTTTATTTTTTAGCGACAGGTGTATCCCCATCGCTAAATTTTACATTTTTTATTTAATTTTTTTTATTTTTTAGCGATGGGGTGACCCCGTCACTAAATTTACATTTTTTATTTAATTATTTTATTTTTTAGCGACGAGGATTTTTTTTTATTTTTTAGTGACTAAATTTTCATCGCTTAATTTAGTGACTGGTTTTTTGTCACTAAATTTAAAAAATATTAGAAATGAAATTTTAGTCGCTAATTAGCGACGAAATAGTTCCATCACTTAATTTCGTTGCTAAAAACTATTTTTCTTGTAGTGAGAGTTGATATTGCATGGATACAACAATGAATTTATTTGACTGGGAACGTTGTCATCAAGTCACCTAAATTTGCAAGAAATGACACAGTTAGAGGGTGCAGGGAGAACCCCGCACGAACACTTATATGCTTAAGTTAGACACTAAAGATAATAAAAACTATATTGAAACTAATATCAGAGATGTACTATAATGTCCCCATTTTTATATATTTTTCCCGGGAAAGCGACGCTAGCACTGCTACCAAAAACTCATAGTGACCTCTTCCTTAGAAACCCAGAGTCTTAATGAAAATTACAACAGCTAACATACTTACTCCTGATAACAAAACTTTAGTATTGCTTCATCAACCACTTAACACATTCTTAAGCATATGTTTGGGTCAATTACATTAGACAATATTGAATCTAACACATTATCCTATTACAACATTTGTAACAAGAAGACACCACCAGGACCTTATGGTCGAGATTGCTCTGTACAAGTCTAACCCCCGCCTCGAGAACTGTCTACCTCGCTCTCTTTGGTACCCTGCTCTTACTTGAAATGACACAAGCAAACGTGAGCCGCAAGGCTCGTAAACATAATAGTATGAAGGAAATAGGTTAATAATAGAATTTTTCCCACACCCCATGCGTTTCATGCCCATGCAGCAACATATCATGATGTGTATTAGCTATAAATGCATAAACATAAAGTAAATAGCACATATACGATCCTTAGGGTCTACATAAGATACACATACTGGGGCCCAAGTTCCACATACAAACCTACTAACAGCCCAATATATACTACCATATCATCATTCCTGACCTGCCTTTTCCTAACCTTGGTTGGCTTTTCCTGATATTCATAACATGTTTTTCTTGTCATACATAACATATCACCTCAATTGGCTTTTCTTGTCATCCATAACGTATAATTATAACATGTCGCTACTGTGGGTCTCATCCCCACAATTTTATGCACCTCTCATGTAGCCACTCTTGCTCACTATGCAATGCAACATATAAGAAATACAATGGCTTGTGTAGTATAAACGTGATGTCAAGACCCCCATTAACCAAGCATCAAGCCATGCTACACCCACATAGGAATACACACATGCGAAGTATTTTAAATGCATATGCTCCCCTAGTATACCCAAGTTGGTTATTAGACCAACCGGGTCGTGCCAATGCGCACACATCCCCATACACACGAAGCATGTCCCCTCTATGAATGCAACCCTACCCCATGTCTCACACATCATGATATGCACAATGACAAAGGTGGGTGACTGGCAGCACTATCTTTTCTGGCTCGTCTGTGGCTTATCACAACAGCCGATAGTCAGCGCCCATACATCCAATGATCGACTATCGCAACTTAGTGGTCAACAACCAGTAGCTTTGCACCCCACCCCCTTACACTCCCATAAACCCACACATACCATTCCCTTTGCTTGGAGGCATAATACCCTGCGTTATCTAACCCTGACAATAAAGCATCATTCCTTAGGAAATTGAGGGTGATTCAAGATCCTTGTTGAGATTACAAGCGTGGCTCAACCAAATTTAACGTTATAGTCCAAATAAATAAGCTGGATCAAACCATCAAAGAGGATAGTACAAGAAGAGCTTACAACGAGAGCTCACATTTAGAATCGAAAGAAGGAACAACTCAGAATCTGTAAAAGGGTTAAGAGCTTGCACAAGGATCAATAACATGAGAAGAGAGTTAGGAGCTTGCATAAAGAAATAAAGAAGTGGTAGCTTGCCTATTTAATGGCGGATCAGACGATTTTTCTGTAGAAAACACTAGTTCCTGTAAACCAAACATCAAATAATTTTACACAGAATTATTCTACATGTTTTCTATTAATCATGTGTAAAATTTAAAGAAAAAAAGAGTATTCACACACCCTCACTCACCCCAAGAATTCTGGCCACGTGCCTGAATATGCAGCCTTTTCTCGGCGTGTGTAATTCAAGAGCTGCCATGGCAACGCTGCATCACTTTCGTATTTCGTCCATATCTCCCTTGTTTTAACTTCGATTTGACCCCTATTTTTTTCTACATGCTCCTATTCCATTCCTCTACAAGAACATAAAGCTAGATTGCACTTACCCTATAGATTTTAATGGGTTTTAGCAAGTTTTTTGAGGCAGCCCCAATACTTCTGACATGGCTATTACTCTCAAAATTTTAGCAGAACGTCCCGTCTTTTTCTTTTTCATAATATTGCTCTCACCCTTCTTTGTTGCCCAAAATTACTCCCCTTTCAAGGTTTATTTATAGATTGGTTCGGAGAGTCATATGTTGTCGTGTGTTGGCGTTGAGATTTGAGCCCAATTATTACTTTTTCCACTTGTCCTCTCAGAGATTAGTGCCTAATCATTGCTCTTCCATGTGGCTTATCCCAAAGGTGCCAAATGTCTTGTCCTCGTCCTTATTCTTATTGAATTTTCAGTTCATTCAGTTTAGTTAGCTTGATTCCTTAATTACAGATTTTAAAAATTTTCACTATATCCCAACTTCTTTCATTATTTATACCTTGGCCACCTCTTTCAAGGAAAAGACATCTTGAGCCTTGACACTAAACCTTTTTTTAATGACCCGTTTATTTGTGATTTAATTTAAGTACGTGGCATTCTGATAAAAAAAAATAATTATTTATGAGTAATTGAGGATTAGTGGATTTAATGAATTTAATGGAGAAATGGGTGTATACTGTAATTAAGTTAAGGGGGGCAATTGCAAGTTTTTAGAAATTATTAGGGTTAAATTGTAATTTTAGAAATAGGAATCACCTTAAAAATAATTTGAGCAATTTATATATCAAGGGGCCGGTTAGAGCAAGTGGTTAAGGTGTGTGTGTGCAGGTGGGAGGCTTGGGTTCGAGCCTTGGCTGAAGCAAAGGCAAGCTGGGAATTTTTATTCCCGTTTTATGGCGCCTGCGCGCGGCCCCATGGGGGCCCATGCAGGTGCAAGCGCGCATGGCCGCCCAGCCACACCACGCAGGGCCCTGCATGGCGCCACCGCGTGCCAAGCGGTTGCCAACCACTGCCACATGTCCAAACACTTTTTTCCCACTAGAAATTGATACCCTCTGCCCCTACGTTATTTCCACACTTCCCCTACCCCTTGGCCTATAAATAGGCCATTAATGCTTGAGCAAATGGGGAGATTTTAGAGAGTGATTAGGGGAAATTTTGGTGGTATGTGCTTTGATTGAGGCATCAACAACCCTAGTACGCTATAAGAATTAAGAAAAATAATTAAGGCAAGTTCTTCTTCCTCTTTGTTCATTTGAGAGGCAAGATCTCAGTCTTTTATTAATATGAAAGTTCCATTCTCTATTCCTCGTTATTGCAAGTTTATGCTTTTATTTTAGTGAGTCATTTTACATGATATTCTTTATCCCTAGTAAATTATTCTATGGTTCCTATTTATACCTCCTAACCTCAAATAAGGATTTGAATCACCCTATATTTATTTAGGAATGATGTTTTATTACTGACATGCATTGGTTTGATGTTGTCTTGCATGAATGTTACCCTATTGTGCATATTGCTTCGTTAATCGCATGTTAGTTATATATGAGAAGTTATTACAAATATGCATGTTATAATGATGCATGAAGCATGTGCATGAAAATTATTTTTAAAAATATGTAAAGGCCTTATGATGCGCATAGCGGACAAGTCCGTAGGATATATCCACAGAGAAAGCTTTGGCTCAGAGTTGGACTTCGGTCCCATGGTTTTGGACTTTGGTCCCATGATTATGGTTTTAAAAGGATTGCATGTGAGCATGAATGCATATCTCATCGTGTTACGATGTGAAAGTCCCTTAAAAGGCATTCATGATTCTTTTGCTTCTCGATACCCATGACTCTTATGCTCACTTTCTTCCAGTTATACTTGCTGGGCCTTATTGCTCATATTTGCTTACATCATTTCAGGTAAGGGCAAGGCTAAAGAAGAGCGCGAGCCAAGTGAATCTGGAGCCTTGGGGTAAAAGTGTGTACAGAGTCGTCTCAACGAGAAGGTCTTTGGGGGGTTGTTTTGTGATGTGTATTATTAAGTTATGCTTGTTTATATTCTAAGTTATACCCCTGAGAAGATATGGTGGGTTTGTGGACCCTAATGTGGTGTGTCCTATTAAGTTACGTTTGTGGGTATGTGGACCCTAATGTATATGTCTATAAGTAAGAATGTATGAGTGTGGCTTTCGTTGTCAATAACAAGGACTATGTGTGACATTTCTAATTGGTTTTTGGCATATATGTCATCTTTTTGTGGGTCCCTAGTTAGAGGTGCCAACACTTTTGATAGTCATGCTTGTTTTTTCTTAATTCCCAAAACTGCACTTAGACCTGATATCTTCAAATCATACTTTATCGGGTCCTTAAACACGAATGTTTATAATAAATCTCATAGAAATTTGGGATATTACATGTACCTTTTTTGGAATGAGTGTCTTCTTATTTATAGAGGGATAATAAGTAATCTTACATAATTCAGGATTAGGATTCTTTGTAGATAATGTTTATCTTGATTATTCTTAGTCTAGCTGGGACTAGGATTGTTATGGATGACGTCTATCTCTTATGGATGATGTTTATCTTGTCCTTTTTGGGGATGAAATTTCTTATGGATAATATTTATCCCAATATTCTAAAATCATTTTAGAATTCGAATTCTTTATGGATAATTGTTTGTCTTCCCAAAGAAATTTTAGGATGTTAGAGTTATCTAGTTTGTGCATTTGTGTGGGACCCCCTTGCGTATCGAAAATTTATGCCTTTTAGCCCAAAAAAGATATTTTGGGCTTTTGGACGTTTAATGGACCTTTGCTTATAACACAACAATTGCTCCCCACTCTTTCATTTGAGTTTCTCAAATGGAAAGTAGATTGTATCGTGGGTTGCCCTTATTTCTAATGATAGATAATTCTCACACTTTCTAAGATTCTGATTTTGGATCATTCTCATGCTTTTTATATTTTTTATTCCAGATCATTCTCACGCTTTTTACATTTTTGTTTTTTAAATTGTTCTCATACCTTCGTGCTTCAATTTTTAAACCGTTCTTGCACGTCTGTTCTTTGATTTTTTGAACACCCACATGTGTCTAATGTGAGTCTTTCATTTGTTGATGTCATTGACCCGCAAACATCTTAACGATTTTTTCATTAATAGATTTGTTACATGTTTTTTAGGTGAGTCTTTTTGCTCATTGGTGTTATTGACCCCTAGACATCTTAACAGTTTTTTTTGTCATAATGTCACGGCTCCCCAATTTTGTGTGTATATTCTGGCTGGACTTGTTGGCATAATGCCTACTGGGAACTTTTCTGAATCGTGGATGTTCATGTTGATTATCAAATTTCCTTGTTGTCGGATACTTGCGAGACAACGAATATAATGTCTCTTTATTGTTGAGCTTCTTGTTGGATAACAGATATTATTGTAATGACCCGTTAATGGGTTTAGGGCATGTGATATTTCAAGTTGTATTTTTATTTGAATCTTGGGCATGATAAAATTTCAATAGCATAAATTTTAAGAATGACAATGAGTTCATGGGGTTATATTATGAGTGGGCCTAGATGCAATTGAGATTATTGAGTCAATGTGTTGGGCCATGGAATGGGCCACGGCATGGGCTGAGCCCAATTGAGGAACGAGATTTGAATTTTAAAGAAAATCATAATAAATTAAAATGGCCAACAAATGTCAATACTACCCTTAGTCTTCCTTTAACTGTCGTTACTGTTAGTTCTATATAATGGCAAGTATATCCCAAGAGGGGGGTGAATTGAGATTTAGGTAAATTTTCAATAAATTAAAAATTTATAGCATGCAGGACACTATGTTTCGAAACATGAGGAAGTATGTTTTGAAATATAAGTATGTTTTGAAATCAAACTTTCTGTCAAGTATGTTTCGAAACCTACTATGATATGTTTCGAAACCTTTCTCTCTGTTTTGCTAATTTCGAAACTCCTTTAGCTTTTGAAAAATGATTCTTTTGAAAGCATGAACAAAGATAATAACAAGTAAGAGTGAGAAATCAAGTACACATGAGATTTATAGTGGGTCGACACCCGCCTACTCCACTACTTCAAGCTTACCCACTTGAAGGATTTGTAAACACAATCACTTTCACTAGCGATCAATGACACCAAGTGTTTTAGCACGGTTCACCCTAAAACCTTACACAATGAGTTTTTATAGGCTCAGATCAAATCTTACAACAAGATAAGCAACACTTATCTTTTAGAACCCAATAATTTGAATGTAATTAAACACCTTACCAAATAGTTATTGCAAACCTATTGGTATGGAGTGAGGAGAGCTTGAAAAGATGATGGTTTCAGTTTGTTTCTCCTCTTCACACCACAATGCACACCAAGGAGTGATTGAAATGATCTTCTTTGAGAGCTTGTCGAAAGAGCTTCGTTTGTCTGTGCTTGTGTATGTGGCAATATCTCTTGTAGATGTGTAAACTTTTGTATGCTTGTTAAAAGTGCTTTTTGTCTTCAAAGAACTGATATATATACCAAAAAGATAGAGTTTTGGCTAATTATAACCGTTAGAGACAAGATGATAAAGTAGGTTTCGAAACAACACATTTTTACACAAAGGTTTCGAAACATCCAGCCTTTACAATTGGATATGCACTAAGACACAGAAAGAGTGGAAGACATCTTTTAAAAAAAAATGATTTTTTTTATTCTCCACTTACAAAATATTTAAAATTAAAAAATCAGGGTCTAGAGATTATTCCAAAAGTAAGTTTCAAATAGCTTTTGAAATAAAGTGCAAAAGCATGACAGATTTTCAAATATTCTGCTGACAGAGTCAGATGTTTCGAAACATGATATGAAGGTTTCGAAACATACTTACTTCAAAAACATGTTTCAAAACATGTTAAATATATTTTTTAAATACTCTGCTGTCAGGGATGACAGAGGTTTCGAAACATATTATATAGGTTTCGAAACATATGCTTTGTTTTCAAACAGATTTCGAAATACAGCATATAAACTTAGCAAACATTGAAACCTTATCAAAAGACATTTCAAAACATGTATAGAAACATGGCAGAATGATGTTTCGAAACATGATGCATGAATTTTGAGATTTTCAAACATTTGAACATTCGCGCCCAAAACACTAATCATGCTTGTTTCAAAATATGAAAAACTTATTTCAAAATATGAGATTTTCATAAAGGGTTTTTCATCAAACACATTTTCTTATATATAAAAAAATATGATACAACAGTTAGAGGAGAGGGGCATTTAAGTCATTTCGAATAATTGCAGGTACAGACCTACATCCCTATTGCATTTCCCCTTTCGTGCTTCATCTACCAACGATGATCTCGGTTTCTCTCTTCTCATTCTCCCTCTTTTAGGTATTTATCTTCTCGTTCTTGAACTTCTTATTCCTATTCTTCTTCTTCCTTCTAGGTTCTCATATCTGTAATTTGTCTTGGACAATAGGAGCTTTAGGAAGGGAGGTGATTCTTCTGCATCGTGAAGTCATCAGGTAAGTTCCCTGGCACTGTCTTTTATCTTCGTGCAAGCTATCTTATATATTCTTTCTACTAATACAAATCTGTTGTTGTTCTTGTCATTTTGGCTTACTGTGTTTACCTTCTGACAACGTTGTTTGGGACTTCCATTAGTTGAGTCATTTTGTGTAAGGTTTTGTATCTCTTTGTGGGTCTCATTGTGGTCTCAAATGGGGTTTGTTTTCACCCCAAGCTCCCTTCAGTGAATGACATTTTATTGGCCTAGATGTAGATATGAAGCCTTGTCCACTTATGTATCTGCTTGAGCTTAGTCGTGTATCCATGCTCGACTGTTCAACATAAATATCCGAATACACCTAAACCATATTCGAATGCAAAACACAAATCACATTAGGGTCCATCCGAATAGGTACTATAACATCCGAACATAAAACTCAAAGCCAATAGCCCACATTCGAATATGCCATGAGCCATTCGAATATCACTTGCAATATTTGTTTGGCACATCCGAATAGGTTATCAATCCATTCGAATGTCACACCCTCAAATCCATATTCCATATCTGAATATGGAGTAGCCCATTCGAATGCCACTCACAGAAACCGACATGCCATATCCAAATGTCATTAAGCCATTCAAATGTCACACCCTCAAATCCATATACCATATCCGAATATGGAGTAGCCCATTCGAATGTCACTCACAAAAATCTATATGCCATATCCGAATGTCATTAAGCCATTTGAATGTCACACCCTTAAATATATATATATATATATATATGCCATTGAGCCCATTCAAATGCCACACAGAAAATTATATGCCACATTCGAATACCAAGTAATCTCACAATATATATTACCTCCAAATTCCATATTCAAGTACCTTGTGCTACATTGTCGATCCTCTGTGATCAAATCAATACAATTTTGTTAATGGGCTAACATGAGTAATATGTGCATTGAAGTAAATGGAGACTCAATTATAAATTTGTGCTTGCTAGTAATGGTTGGTTATCAACATGCGGGTTCAAATCATGTGGATGTGTGTGTGTGTGTGCAGTGTGTGCATGGTATTAGTTTTGGAAACCTAGCATTTTGTGTACAAGTCACATAACGACGTTCTGATGCATCGTCTTATTATAAATTTAGCACACCTACTATTTTGGACGAGGAGAGAGGGTACCCTAGGAGCGCCTGGTGTAGGTCAAGGTGGCCATAGTCCAGCAAGTAGTGCTCACTATTATATGTGTTGAATTGTTAACATGAATAGATTTTTGCATACCTTGCATGGTGGCTTACAAGTTTATGGGATTTGTGAGATCTTCACTTACAATGTATGCACACGAGATGGATATGCACACTTGCATAATTATACATGGTGGCATGAATGACAATTTTGATTGAAAAATTCATGAGATGTCATCCCCTGATATATATATATGTATTAGTATTTGATTTGTTGTCACTCCATTTCGTTGTCACCATGATTTCGCAATTTTGTAAATTGTTCCTTATACTTGAACTTGCTGAGCCTTGTGGCTCAATTGATCTTTTTATGTCATTCTAGGTAGAGGCAAAGCAACTATTGGGGCCAAGTCTAGTGGGATTGCAGCCCAAGGGTAGTGGTGTACAAAGGTGCCCTTGACTTGAAGATCCTAGATAGTGATTTAGTGAGGCTTGATTCGATAAGATTTTATTCTGTTCATTTATATTAGAGCCTTGTAATTGTTTTGTATGGCCATAGAGCCAAATTTTTCAAACCTGATTTTGTAAAAGAAGCTATGGAAATTCTGCTGCAAGAAATGAAATTAGAATGTGAGGAACTATGTGATATTTGTTGTATATCATTCTTGTGATGACCTTCTTCTGAATGTCCTATGCTTGTGGGCACATTTAGGAGCGGGCCACTACAATTGCGCTATTCGGTCACCAGGCAAAGTGGTGTATGTCACTTCTGGGGCCACAGATATTATGCTCCCTTGCTGTCGAGCTAACAGTCTTATACCTTCCCATTGTTAGGCTTCTTGTGAGACAAAGGTTTTATTTTCTTCTCATTGTTGGGCTATGTGTGGGATAATGGTCTTTTTTTTCCTCTACTGTCGGGCTATGCGTGGGACAATGGTTTTTTTTCCTCTATTCCTGAGCTATAAGCAGGACAATGAGTCTTTTGTGTTTACCTCATTGTCAGGCTATTAGCGAGACAACGAGCCTTTTGTGTTTACCCCATTGTCGGGCTGTTAACGGGACAACGGGCCTCTTGTATTTACCTCGTTGCTGGGGATTTAGCAAGACAATGGGCCTTTTTTTTCACCTCGTTGCCAAGCTATAAGCAGGACAATGAGCCTTTTTCTTGTTTACCTTGTTGTTAGGCTATTAGTGAGACAATGAGCTTTTTTGTTTACCTCATTACCGAGCTGTTAGTGGGACAACGGGCCTTTTGTGTTTACCTCATTATCAGACTGTTACTGGGTAACGGGTCTTTTGTGTTTTCATTGTTCAGCGTAATGCCTATGTCCGCGATTAGAAAGACTATCCATATTTTATTTTTGTTGTTCGGCGTAATGCCTATGTCCGCTATTAGAAAGAATATATATATTTTTTGTTTTCGCTATTCGACATAATGTATACGTTCGAAATTAGGAAGAATATATATTTTGTTTTCGGGGTTTGATGTAACTCCTATATCCACAATTATAAAAAAAATGCATATTTTGTTTTAGTAGTTCAGCATAACACCTACGTCCGCAATTATAAAGAATATCAATATTTTGTTTTCAAGGTTCGGCGTAACACTTACATTCGCAATTATAAAGAATATGCATATTTTGTTTTGGCAATTTAACGTAATGCCTACGTCTGCAATTATAACGACTATTAATATTTTGTTTAGGCAATTCGGCATTTTGGCTACTTCCACAACTAGAACAATATAATGACTTGAAGAGATGCGCTTACCTTTAAGCCTTTCGGTTATGGGTGTGATTGCAACTTTTGCAACTATAAGTACATGCATACATATAAGTAACTGTATTGTTAGTACAGGATGAATAAAATCGAAACCACTTTCCCTTAGAAAAGGGGATTATGTACTGGGTTTAATTTATATACAATAGCTCAAAAGATATGAATATCGAGAAAGAGAGAAATAGGGCAATGAGTTTAACAGGAATTTAGAAAAATAAATGAAAATTAATATTCCATTGCCTAGATTTGGAACAAGATCTGAATCGCCGCTCCAATGGATTGTTCAACTGCTGCTTGCTTGCTTGGTTTATTACACTACCTATTTGCACTACGCATGGTTAGATCTTAGACGTGCCTATTGCATTAGGCATATCATATATGATATAAGTGTAAAAGCACTAGGCCCCACTCCTATCGATGGCACCTGGCAAAAACAAAAGGCATCAACGGAGTTGGCTCATAGGAGAACGACGTTAATTGATGCTACCACTTCTTAAAGATCACTGCTGGCTTCTCGGGCTCCATGGCCTAATTCTGATTATTGTAAGATCTGATCTCTGTCATTGGATCCCACACTGTCGGCAACGTGATCAGAGGTGATAAGAGAGGTATTGTCGCAATCCAGTCTCTCACCGGACTGATCCATATCGACATCGGAGCACGCCTTTGCAGCCGACTTGGCTACGATCTCTGTCGGCCCTCGTTACCTCCATCATCGCCACCGCTACCCACCATCGCTTTGACTGTCTTAGTCATCCGCTATGGTGACCCCGCTCCCGGAATCCCCGAAACCAAGGAAACCAAGAGGGAGTGCCTAAAAGAACGGTACAAAGGAAAACTCAAATACAAATAATCACAAGCATTCCTCATATGACAGCGGAAGTCATAATCCTTTACTTACAACACCATTCATCTAACATATACATTAGGGCTTAATTGCCCAAACATCTCAATAGAATTACAACAAACTTAAACTACCTTCTTTTGCACCCAAACTATCCCCAAGACCTTTTAGTCAGGAGGCCTCTGTACACATAGTTAGTAAACAAGGATTGAAATCTAACTTTACTAACCTCACTCCCAGCCTTAGCTTTCCCACTTAGCTGGAATGATGCAAAGCAAGAATGAATCACAAGGCCCAGCAAGCATAATATAAAATGGGCATGAAGTAATAAGAATCAACAATAGATAGACTCATTGACAATATATGAATCAATAAGAACCAACGCAACATGAAACCACTGACCACATCGAATGCACTCATGCCATGAACCATCACATCGTGCATAAATGTATAATGCATACATGCCTTTGAAATCACATGATTTCTTATAAACAGAACAAACAATCCTTGGGGCACATTCCAGATATAGCTTAACCCAAGGCCTATGCACACATACCATACGATCCTTGGGGGCCATCTATAGCTCAACCCAAGGCCTTAAAATACATACTCCAAACCATCTTTCAAGACATGAAACATTTATACCTTTCAAAACATGCTTGTGCATATGCTATGCACTTGTGCATACACCATTATAACCATACTCATAATAATCTATTAGCATATGCTTTCACATGATCACACATAAACCCACTGACATACCCATGAATGTATGCACTTTACCCTCAAGAACAAGCAATCATAGTATAGAATCAAGGAGGGAATAGTTAACAACAACATAACTTAACATTGAAGCATTAGGCTAGTAGGGACGGAACAATCGACAGCTACTAAATAATGATTGATAGCTTAGGCATTTTTTAACTCAATAGTCGACAACCTTGCGACAATGATCAATAGTCAGGGCCCATACATCTAATGGTTGAAAACATGGCATGGTCGGGCGATCACCAAAATGAAGTCGCCTCAAGAACGATCAATAGTCCAGGCAAAACGGTCAATAGTCTCTACATCCTACAACCCAAAACAACATACACAAGAATATCATCCAAGCAAGAAACACCAAATCCTTGCATGTTCTTAACCCTAGCCAAGAAAACATCATTCCCAAAGAAAATTAGGGTAATACAAGACCTTATTTGAAGATCCAATGGGACATGACAACATTCAACACAAATTAAGGAGGATTTACAAGAATAACCACATAGTCTACATGCAAGAGCCAATCCCTCTACAATCAAGGGTTTCCATAATTAATTCACAAAACACAAAGGCCTAAGGGTTTAGATCTGAAAGAGGGAGTAGAACTTTCCAAACAGATAGGGAAAGACATGATCTTGTTGTTGTAAAAAGAAATAAAACAGCTTCTCTCAATAATGGAAAAAAGTGCAAGAACTTGCCATAGTTTCTTTTAATGCTTGCTGGAAGTGAAACTATGAAGGCTAAAAGGCTGGCCATGATGTAATACCTAAGATTTTTGGATTCAAATGTTTGAAGAAATAGGACATTTCAAAATATTATGAAAGTCCTGAGGTAAAAGTACAGTTTCTGAGTCAAGGGCAAAATCATAATTATTGAAGTTCAAGTAAAAGTGTAATTTACTAAAACTCTGGGATATTGGCATAATAAACCCTTTCTCTAGGGGCATAAGGAAAATTTTAGGATGGCCCGAGGACCAAGTGGCAAGGGGTCTAAGTGCAATTACTCGAAAAGTTTGGGCCAATGTGTAATTTTTAAAATCTTGAAACTAGACCATTAAAGTAACGAACTGGATGAACTGGAAGTTAGATAGAGATAAGGCACACAAACCAAGGCAAGACAAGTGGTACTATCTCATTTAATGCACATGAATGGTAATAATTATGCACAAAGATCAAAGAGACACGTGGCATAATGCCACTCACCAGGGTACTTTATAAATATAAGCCCTTGGGGGGTAAGATTTACAAATCAAAAGGAGGGGATAGAGATCTTAAAGAAATGAGAGAAATCTAGAAAAAATGAGAGAGAAATTCCAGCCAAGAACGAAAAAGAAATGGTCGCCGAAAGGAAAACCAAATATGCCAAAGTTTAGGCCAAAACAGTTAAAAGAACCATAAGGTAAGCTCAATATAACTTATATTCTTGTTAAGGGATGAAAGAAAAACATGTAGAAAAAAACGAGGGGCGAATCGGAGTTTAAACGAGAAAGTTATAGTCGAAATACGAAAATTGCGCAAAGTTGTAGCGAAATATAAAGGTAGCGCGTGTAATACACTCGTCGAGAAAGGACTACGCGTGAAGGCATGTAGGCCACTTTCTCAGGACATGTGAGGGGCTTCCTTGCCCTAAAATTTTCTAGCTTTACTCCTCTTTTAACTCCTTACAACCCTATACAAAAATACTTGATGTTTGATTCACTCAAACTTATGTTTTTCGCAAAAACATCCCTCTGTGAACAATAGCCGTGCCGTGAACAGTACTATCGAAAGGTAATAAACCAAGGTGAGCGGTTCTTGTGCATGTAAATTGTTCTTACTTGTACGTTGCTTTATCTTGACCATCCCTGGTTTCATTTGTGAGTAGTTCCTACATACTTCTTACTTCATCTTGATCATCTGTAATTTCATTTGTGGCTTACATCTCATGTTTCCTTTATTTCGAGCATGTTCTTTCGATCTTGTGCACATATCACGATATCTTGTGGTTGGTTGGTGAGTCATCATGGTGATCGAGGAACAATCATGTGCCCATAGTGTGGGGCTGCCCGTGACGAGTTTGGACCTCGATCTCATGCCCGTAGTGTGGGGCTGGAGTTTGACATGATGACTGGCGAGGATGATGGCAACAAAAGGAGATTTCTTGATGTTTTACATAATTGCATATGCACACACTGTTTCCTTTCTTAAATCACTCACTAAGATGTTTTCTTTTTTACATACACACGCATGTATCTTCTTTCCTGAACTACCTTACTTAGATGTAACTATCTAACTTGAGTGTTTCATATCCTTGAGATATTTAACGTCCCATGTATATCTAATGTGCCAAGTATCCCGAAGACAGGCAAGAGGAAAGGCAAAGAGGTAGCAAAAATTTAGTTTAATTTTCTATTATTCATGTATTACGATCTTGTATAAAGAAGAGCTTTTGTAACCTTTGGGTTTTTTTCTGTCTATTAGACATTGTATAAAGAATCTACCATGATAAGGTTTATTTGTTAGCTTTTGGGGACATATGATTGTGCTTGTATAAAATCTTTATAATGAAAATCTTTATTATCTAGCTTTAACTAGTTATTAGATTCGATTCTTTATTTCTGTTGATAAGGATTTTCAAAACACTCGCGTGTGATATTAACATATTTTAACATCGTTGTATATTTGAAAAATGAGGTGTTACACGAGGTTTTTTATAGCTAAATTGCATGGAATAAAAGACAAAGATGATGAATAAGTTGCTAAAATGAAGATCACAGCGTACACTAATGAGAAATCGAGAACAGAAGAAGGCCCGTGTTCACTACAAGAGGTTTGACTTTTTCCGGCGGTTAAGAAACCGCCGGAAAAAGTAAAAAAACCGCCGGTAAAAATTTTATCGGCGGTTTTCTTTTCTGCCGGAAATACCTCCGTCGGAAATATTATCGGCGGTTAAAAACCGCCGGAAAAAAAACTTTACCGGCGGTTTTTATTTACCGCCGGTAAAAATAATAATTACCGGCGGTTTTAATTTACCGCCGGGAAAAATAAGAATTACCGGCGGTTTTTATATACCGCCGGTAATATATTATTCCCAGAGGTTTTAAAACCGCTGGGACCTAGGATTACCGGCGGTTCTAAACCGCCGGTAATGGTATATATTATTCCCAGCGGTTTTGAAACCGCTGGGAACCTAGGATTACCGGCGGTTCTAAACCGCCGGTAATATACTATTATCGGCGGTTTAAAACCGCCGGAAAATGAAAAACTTTGCCGGCGGTTATAACCGCCGGCAAAGGTGTTCCTGCAACAACAAAACCTACAATACTAAAAAAAAAAATTTACAACCCGTAAAATTTTAAAAAATTCTAAAACCTGTATAACAATTGTATAATAATTGCATTATAAAAATTCTAATGCAATCAAAACCTGTATAACAAAAAACCACCAACAATTTTAAAAAATTCACCCATAGCACAATAAGTACAACAATTGTATATAATAGATCTATTTAAATACCATTACAATTTTAAAAGATCAATCTTGTCTCGTCTCATTACACAATACCATTTTTGCACATACAAATCAACCCTAAACTGTCCAAGTGACCTCAGAGAACCCTTGATTACACCACCATGCTGCTCCAACCAAAATTGCATATCATATTTTTTCGATCTGCATTGAAAAATAATAGATCTATAAGTATGTACATTAACTATAAAATTGCATAACTATATACAAAAACACTTACATCTGAAACCCTCCATGGTATCGTAGTTTTACTGTTATTAGCATCCCTCAAGACACGCATCCCAAAAAATTGTCGAGGCAATGGATATAAAGGCTTCAGGACTTTCTGAATACTAATTTCAACAAATTCATTACCTAGCTCTACTCCCCCTATAGACTTGGTCGGATCAATGGACACAATGATTGCCTCAGCAACAATGTGGCGAGGTATTCGTCCATTCATCAAGTGAACAAATTCATTAATCTGTCATATCAGATAGTAGGCTCAATTTTCAATTTTCTAACTGAAAATGAAAACTAAGTACTAACACAAAATTCTAAAAATAGCAACATAAAATTCTAAAAACATCCAATCTGTCATGCTAAGCTTGGATGTGAAAGTAAAATTGATTAGGTGATAGTTGGTCACTTACCTGAACAGCAACATAAGCCTGGGGGGCCCACAAATATAAAAATGTGCTATTTACATTAGGAAAGGATGCAACAAATATAAAAATATGGATAATTGCGAAGGTATATCTTTACAAAACATGAGAGCATAGACTGAGGAAAGAGGTAAAACTGATTGGTATCAATGCAAAAGGTGACATGACGGCGAGAGATGAATATTTTATTGTGGCCTTAAACAAATAATTATCTGCCCCACAAAGTGTTGATAACAAATGTTGATTAAGGCAGCTGGGGGCAGTGGGCATCATAATGGTCCCATGCAATTTAATGTGGCCTTTTAATTAATTTTTGATTCCACCCGATAAGCCAACAATTAACACAGCTATGTAATGGTTGCCCCGCAAAACGTTCGAGTTTCATTCGAGTTGATATCACTAATTCACTTATGCTTGAAACTATTACTCGTTGGCAAAGACATCATCAAATATCAAATGTCAAATATCAAATATCAAATATCAATGCACCAAGCATAGACATGTCTGTTCCAACGGTGCATGCATTATGATTTTTGATGTTCATCCATTTATTATTTTTTCGCTTTCTTGATTCTTTTCTCTCCAACATTGCCACTTGTTACATTCAAATAATTTTAAAAACAAAAATTTAGTCAAAAACAAAAAGTAATTTTAAAAAATATAAAATAAAAAAGGTTCCTGGTTTAATGACCAGTGTTTTCCAACCTGCTGCCAATTGGACCAGTTAGGTGTCTGGTTCCTGGTTTTTCCTGTTGGGGCAAACAATTCAGTTTTTTTGGGGCTAATCCCAGGTTGGTTTTTGAAACAATGGAAATATGACCATTTTCAATTTTGTTTATTTTCTCAATCTTTCTTTATTTCTGAACTATCATATGGCTTGTGGATAATGAATTCTCAATAGTTATATTGTAGTTATGCCCCGTGACAACTCATGCTTTCTGCCCTTCTGTGACAATGCCTTCCTTACTGTTGTGTTGTGTATAGGTATCCACTGGAGCTACGGAAGCAGAAGTCAACAAAAGTAAAGGTAAAATTTACAGTGTGAATATCTAAAATTTTCTAGTTCTAAGTTGTTGGTAATAGTTTTGGGACTATTCTTATCCTATCAATGCTGCTATTTTTTATCTTATTGATTCTTCATTCTCATGTCTCCTTCCTTTTTGTATTGAAACATATAAATTGTTTCCCTAACTAGAATTTTGATGAATAAAGAAAAGACCTTGTATGAAAGTTTGGGTAGTTTTTTTTAAGTTAATTCTGTTCTTTCTCAAGTTTTGAACAGTATATTGGTAAATAGTAATGTAAAAGATAAGAGCATTCTTATGTGTGTACTTGTTGGTTGCTGTTACAGTTGAACAAGAGTTCAGATGAGAAAACATACACCGCCAACCTTGACAGCAAGATAAGTGCAATTGAAGAAGAGAAGCGTGGAGCAAATGACAAAGATGAGGATGTGGAGTACAGTGAAGAAGCAGATGTGGAAAGCAGTGTTGATGATATTTCACTTGCTATGGAAACAAACATGAACATTGATGTTAAGGGGGTGGCTACCACGTCTGATGGAAAGTGTCCCAGATCTAGTTCAACAGATCCTTTGTGGATCTAAGCCTGTTTCTAATCATGAACATTTACAAAAAGTATTTTGTTTAAATTTTAAGCATATCATGTCAAGTTTACATGCTTGAAGTCAGTAGATGTGGATCTAAGCCTGTTTCTAATCAGATCCTACAAACAGCTACTAATGTTGTCAAGATAAAACACGTGATGATTCACAAAAATATACAATTACTTGTCTTAAACAATTAAACACCCCCCCTCCCCCCAACAAAACAAAAGTACATTCACAAAGTTATAGCGAATTACCTCTAAATGATGATCACATTCCGGTATCGATAATCCAGCGCATTCAACTTCGGGTGATGGTATGCTTGCATGTGTGGCAGAAGCACTAGCATATGAGGATGGCTATATTTCAAAATAGTTTAGTTAATATATATAGTAAACATGTAATTTTAAATCACGAAATGCACTAATGAACAACATACCTGTCTCGGTTGTGGTGTATTGTCTGGAGCTGGTGGTACATGTCCCATTGCCTCAAGTATTGCACGAACTTGCATTTGAACTTGATTTTGGATTTGAACTTGAAATTTTTCTTCTAGCTCGGCAGTAATTTGTGCACGCATTTGGTTATACTGCTCTTGAGGCACCTGATACTGTTGTCTCTGTTTAACCTTAGTTGGGCATGTTCCAAGTCCTCCCATCCTTACCCTGTCATGCCCATCTTTGCCTAGTATTTGAGTGAAGACATTCTCTAGCGAATCTGTAGTTTGTTCATCTGTGGGTATTTGGGACAACCTTTCATCCATTTGTTCCTTAAGAAACATTTCACAAGTTAGTTACATAAGTCAACAAGTAAAAGAAACAAAATATATCAACAACTTTCAAATTAAAGAAATACATACGATTATATATGAAGATGTAGAGTCTACTATCTCTCCGCTCTTTTTGGTGTGTGTCTTTTTAAAAAGCTTGATTCTATCTGGCTCTTCTCCACTTTCAATAGTCATCTAAAAACATATATAAGATATGAAATATATTAAATGTTTAAAGTTTAGGCATTACTAATTAAATTATCAATAAATATATATAACTAATATCCATTCTACTCTTACCTGGTGTCTAACTTGAGGATGTGATCGCCTACCGCTGGTGTGACCCATCTTTTGCTTATCTCGATTGGCACGATTTGTCACACTACGTTCCTACTTGTAATATGATATTAGAACTAGGCATAGATAATCCATCTAATATATCTACCCATACATAAATCATACATACCTGTGCTTGCTCACATCCCCAATACTCTACAAGAACCTTCCACTGTTCTGGGTCCACCCCAGAAGGTATTTTTGACAGACGAGCCGCATCTGTCTCATGGCAATCATAATGCCTCTTCAAGGTGGCTTTGTATTCTCTCCACTTCTTGGAAGCATGTTGCATACAAATTGATCTCCATGTTGTAGGTACATCAGTGTTATCCTGCAATGATATCCTTATTAGAGTATAAAAGTTTAGAGTTAGATAATTAAGAATCAGAGACGTTATTTACTCACCAAGACCTCTTGCCAGATGCGCTCCTTGTATGGTTCCATCCCCGGTGATCTCCAATCAGTAAATGTAAGGGGAGCAATACTCCTTACCATCACACCTAGTTGGGTTTCCAACTTAGTTGCCATCTCCCCAACTGGTTGTCCTTCAACATCAAATTCAATATGAATCTTTTCCTTTCCCCACTTTGAAATTTGTCTTGATATTCCTCTTCCTTTCTTGGCAGTAGATGACATGGAGCTTGTACCTGCTAAAACATAATAACACAACAAATTCAGATTGAATTAGGAAAGAATAATAATTTATTATTGTTCATATAAATTTTTGATATTTACCTTGCTGACTATATGAGTTTTGAGGGTTGGATTGTGAGTGGATCAAATCATCTTCAGGATGATGGAGATGTGGCGGGACTAGGTTTGGGGTTGGATGATGGGATGGAACTGATTGTGATTCATTGTGGTGTGAATCTGTATTATGTGACATGGATCCAATTGGCCAACGAGTCTGCCTCTTAGGTGCCATCAGTGTAATTGCCTATCAATGTAAAAAATAATCTGTTAGCATATCAATTTAGGTTAAACAAAAATAACAAATCAAAACATAAAAAGCTAAAAACATAAACATATATACATACCACATCATTAAATATTATGCAAGGAAGACATATACATACCACTTCAATATTAGAAATCATTATCATCACTATGTGTAGTATAATGAATGGAATTGTCGTCGTCATCTGATATATCAACTAGCATACCATCCTCATCAGATTCTCCAGAATAGTAGTCTTCATCAGATTCTCCTAAATCTGTATGTAAGGATTGATCATTATTGATTTCAACATGATTACTAATTAAAGCATCTTCCTCGTCACAGCTCCCTGCCACATTTCTTTTACCCATGTTATACAAATCTCTAGGTGTCATCTTCATGACAACGTGCCATTCTTCATCAAGAGGATCAGCCACATACCACACTTGTAATGCTTGAGTTGCAAGTATAAAAGGTTCGTCTGTTGGTTTATTCTCTTGATACATTAAACAATTAAAATTTACAGTTATGAAATTCAAACTGTCAACCTTCATCCCTCTATTATTGTCAACCCAATCACACTTAAACAAAACAAATTTGAATTCGTTAGAGTATCGTATCTCAACAACATCTGTTAGGACTCCATAAAAGGTAACATCACCACTGACAGGACGTTTATCTTTTGAACTAGCATAACTTTCAGTATTTGCAGTTAGTAATACTCCACTGTTTTGAGTCATTCTTCTCCTTTCTCGACGCCTCGTGTGGAATTTGAATCCATTTACGATGTACCCAGAATACTTCCATGCCCATGAGTAAGGCCCAGCAGCTAATGTTTTCACTTCATTGGGTACATTGTGACCACTTACTTGCAATTCATAAACCTGTTTTGTAACATGTTTATAATTCGTTACGCAAATAAATATATGCAAATTCTAAAATGATTAGATATGGATGTTTAGGGTGTGGTGGCAGTATGTTAAGACATCACTTACATGATTTTGAAACCATGATGGAAAGTTTTCATGGTGTTTTTGTGTAATTTCACGATTGCTAGCACCTCTTCTTTCCAACCTAATGGATTGTAAGTGTGTCTTGCATTGTATGCAAATGATAGGAATTATGAAATTAAAGTACAATTTTTTTTTATTATGAAACAGAATTGATCAACCAGATTAAGTTATAATAATCTTACTCTCGATAAGACGAAATTGTACTACAATTTGCTAGCACATAACGATGGGCTTGTTGCAATGAAATCTCATCCAATGTGACTAATTTCCCTTTTTTTGGGATAGGTTGACCATGTGCACCCTCATAATTTCGAACCGGCCTATTAAACTTTGTTTCCACATCATCCAAGTACCTTGCACAAAAAGTCAAACACTCTTCTGCCAAGTAACCTTCAGCAATAGATCCTTCTGGATGACTTCTAGTCCTTACATACTTTTTTAATGTCAATAAGAACCTACATGATAAGTTACATTGTCAAGTAAATTCACAATATTTACTTAAAAATGAACAAATAAATTTACAAATAAAAAAAATCATGACTTAATATACCTCTCGACTGGATACATCCACCGGAACATTACCGGTCCCGCAATTTGGACTTCGTTAGAAAGGTGAACAACTAAATGCTCCATTATATTGAAGAAGCTCGGTAGAAATATTTTCTCGAGATGACAGAGCACCAATATAATGCGTGACCTCAATTGGTTACACTCGTCTACTGTAATATTTTTAGAACACAACTGTTTGAAGTAATTGCATAATTCAATCAAAGTTTTACTGACATACTTCCTCTTGAACACCCTCCTAATTGCCAATGGAAGCAAATGTTGCATCAAAACATGATTGTCATGGCTCTTAAGTCCACTCATTGTGTGTTCTTTGAGTTGGACACGACGTGATATGTTTGATGAGAATCCATCGGGTGATTTTATACTTTTCAATACTTTTAAAAATATATGTTTTTGTTCTCGATTCAACGTGAAAGATGTAGGAGGTAAATACTTCTTCCCTCCTAAACGATCTTCAGGATGCAACTTTTTTCTTATCCCTAGTTCTTTCAAATCAAGACGTGCTTTCAAATTGTCCTTTGTTTTACCTGAAACATTTAATAACGTCCAAATTATGTTGTCACAAACATTTTTCTCAATGTGCATGACGTCGAGATTATGTCGGATCAAATTGTCTTGCCAATATGGAAGCTTAAAGAATATACTATGTTTTTTCCAACCACCCATTCCTCTCCCAACACTAGGGCTAGAATTCTCACGGTTTCCATACATCTTCTTAACAAATTCAACATCTTTGAATACATCGTAGCCAGATAACTGAGGAGGAGCAACACGGTTCTCAATGGTTCCATCAAAATTCTTCTTGTCTAACCGAAAATGATGACTCATGTCCTCCAAGAATCTACGGTGACCCATATAACAAAACTTACCACCATGTTTTAACCATTTGGACTCTGTCTCTTTCATGCAACAAGGACAAGCAACTCTTCCTCGAGTACTCCATCCAGATAAATTAGCATACGCAGGAAAATCATTAATCGTCCACAACAATGCTGCATGCATGCAAAACATTTCTTTTCTTGAAGCATCATAAGTTTCTATCCCCTCGCTCCATAATTCTTGTAACTCTTGAATCAACGGTTGCAGAAACACATCAATATTGTCTCCTGGTGCACGAGGTCCATCAATCAATAAAGACAAGATGAAGTAAGGTTGTTTCATACACAACCAAGGCGGTAGATTATATGGCATTAACACAACTGGCCAAATGCTATAGCTAATGGTCATTGTTCGAAATGGATTAAACCCATCAGAAGCCAAACCAAGTCTAACATTGCGACTATCTTCAGCGAATTTCGGATGTTGTTCATCAAAAGATTGCCAAGCCAATGAATCAGCAGGGTGCCTCATTATACCATCCTTTGTTCTACCTTCTTCATGCCACCTCATTAACGATGCTATTTTGTTAGACATAAACAATCTTTGCAGTCTTGAAATCAAAGGAAAGTGTCGTACTTGTTTAGAAGCGACTTTTTTCATCTTTGTTATATCGTCGTCCACGTGCACCTCGTATTCTTTGTACCTGGACTCCCCACAAAAAGTACATATGTCCAACTTTGATGCATCTTTTCAAAAGAGCATACAATTGTTAGGGCATGCATCGTACTTATAGTACTTAAAACCTAAATCCTCACTCAATTTCTTAGCCTCCCGATACGATCGTGGCAATGACACTCCTTCTGGAAATGCCTCATTCAACAACTCAAGCAACATATCAAATATTTTATCCGACAACCCACCCAATACCTTCAAGTGTTGTAAACGAACAATAAACGATAATGTCGTGAAGTTCTTACAACCAGGCCATAATTCTGTTTCTGCTTTCTCCAACAATTCATAGAATCTCGTAGCTTCTTCACTACTTCCAACATTGTTTATGGGAACTCCATGTGCATCATGTATCATTCCCACCATATCATCTCCAATATTACATTCCTGATCTTGAAATTCTTCTCGACTATGACGAGGCACATATAACTCTCCATGAACCGTCCATATTATGTAATTAGTGTCAAATCCATTCAGAATGAGGTGTTCCTCCACAACATCTCGTTTATGAAAATATCTGTTAACACATTTAATACACGGACAATATATGCTTGCCCCAGGAGATTTATGTCTATAGGCACACTGAATGAACTCCTGAATTTCTTGTTCGTATCGAGGATCTAGCCTGTTCGATATGTTAATCCAACTCTTATTCAACTCCATTAGAATAATTTATATATCAAACCTGCTAAGAATAAGGATTCAAAGGGAGCTCTAAGAATGGAATTATAATATATTAAAGTTTTAGTTAATATAATCGGTAACAGTCATACAATCACAAGAGAAACAAAATGCAACCAAGTATAATTTATTTTGCAAGTGATGGTGGTGTTGTCACTTTTTAAAATGGTAAATTAGTAAAGAATTCCATGTTTTGACCATTTGAACAGAAAATAAATTAAATTTATTCCTTAATTACTGTTTGCTGGAAATAATGACCTTTGTTAACAAGAGAAATAATGACCTTTGCTGGAAATACTGATAGTCTTCATCAAGTGAACCTTTGTCTTAAATTTTCAATTTTTTATGTGAACAAGCTACACCACTAGTTTAAAAAATGTAGATACTTGCATGTGTTAACAGACATTCGCATAGAGAGTAAATTAAGTAACGTTTTCTACATACAGATAATTAATACCAGGAACTGGAAGTGGATTATCAATTAATTTTATTTCTTAAATATTGTCAATTAATTCTAGCTGAAGTACTCCAAAACCGTAAAGACATGCATCTGCATATTCATATATCAATATATATGTATATACTTATATAGACATGTATGTCCCGACAGTTGTGTAGTTTGATATTTAAATATGGTGCTGTTATCTATACATAAAATATAACTGAAACCATGGGATCAGGATGTGATTAATCTCAAATTCTCCTACTCGATCGTGCATATATTTATTCATCAAGTTAAGAATATATGTACTTTATTGAAAGGAAAACGACGGTACCACCCAAGTACAGCAAATTAATACATGATTCTTATAATTAATACATGATTCTAATCAATTTTATCGATCCATGACGAAAAGGCCTTTGAAATTCAGCAAGTCTCCTGTTGCTCAACATTCAAATTCCCATGCAAGTCTCACTTCTCTAAAATTAATTTTTCAGCTTTCTGTTTGGTTGCTCAGAAAATCAAGCTAAAAGAACAGAGAAAGAAAAGGGTAAAAATGCAGAAAATCCTTGAATATGATGGTTTTTGTTTTTATGGGTTCACGTGAATGACTAACGTGCCTAAATAGAGCCAAAGCAACTAAGAACTAAATCCAAATGGACAAAGACGCAACTCAACATTTGCAACAAAACCCAAAGCATGATATAATCTGGAGCCAGAAACAAGCATTGACAACAGAGGACAAGAAGATACCCTCACCAATGCAGCAAATGTAGTCCTAACAACAAGGTCCCCCAAACAGAGAGAATCCCAGTTAAGCATGAAATAAAATTCTGAAGTAAAGCTACATAGTTAGAAACATATTGCTAATTTGGTCTTGAAAATCAGCTCAGATTCGGACTCCATCTTTTATTTGTCAAGAGTGAGACAGACTATAACGTTAAACTCCTTGAAATGAAATATTTCAACTTAGCCAAAAAATAAATAAATAAATAAAAAGTTTTTGCTCAATCCATCTCAATTTGTTTAACCACCAATCCCACCACTCTCAAGAATCATCAGCAATAGACCAAATAATTTTTCCCGATGCTCTGTTCAATTGTCCAACACTTTGTATAACATTTTCCTAAAAATCTAAAACTTAATTGCAACTACCAATCCCAATCAAATAAACTAATAATCAATTGAACAAGTGAACCAGAATCTGGTCCAGTTGGATCATCGCTCCATTTTTAATAACATTAAACAACAATGATCATCAGATGAAATCATAGATCACAAACTTTGATCGAGCGAGCGAGCGAGGGAGGGTGAGCCGAGGCGAGTGAGGGAGGGCGAGGCGAGGCGAGAGAGGGAGGGAAGGCGAGCGAGGGAGGGAAGGCGAGCCGAGGCGAGCGTGATCGAGGGAGGCAGCGAGTGCGAGGGTGATCGAGGGAGGCAGCGAGGCGCGAGCGAGAGAACCGGTTAGGGTTTGCAGGGGGGATTTTGGAAGAAATCGATCGAAGGCGTTGAGGGAAAGAAATGGGCCGGGCGCGCACAGGGTATATATACATCCTATCCCCGGCGGTTTTAAAACCGCCGGTAAAGGGTATACATAACCGGCGGTTTAAACCGCCGGTTATGTTGAATATCACCGGCGGTTTTTAAAAACCGCCGGAGATATATATACTATAACCGGCGGTTTTAAAAAACCGCCGGAGATATATATGCTATAACCGGCGGTTTACAAACCGCCGGTCATGTTGACCCCATCACCGGCGGTTTTGTAAACCGCCGGTAATGGTAATGTTTTCCCGGCACTAAATGAAACCGCCGGGAAAACTTTGCCGACAATGGTACTTTTCCTTGTAGTGGTTACTGCTTTCTACCAGCTGCTCCCCCACCAGCTTAGTATATTTTGTATATTTAATAATATATATATGTTATCCTTACATCAGGTGGGTTGCACGTGCACTGGAAGAAAGTAGAAGAATGAAGAAGAATTTCTCCCCCTCCTTGTACGTGCATGTGCTGGAATTTCTAGCAGCTTCCCTCATCTTCTAATTCCCTTGTTCTTATAATATATAATATATTCTATTACATAATATATAATATATCATGAATATAATATATTGTTAATATAATTTGTGTTAACATAATACATATATTTTTTTTATATACAGATATACTTATGCCAACTAGCACACGGCCGCACCCTCCAATTTCCCAATTGCCTTTCATTTCCATTGCCTTACCATTATTATAATATATATATATATATATGATATAGATATGCTAACATCCTATAACATATTTCCTATTAATATATTAAAATAAAATAGCTTGTCAAAGTAATTTTTCAAATAACAATCAATGATGCACTATTTTCTCTTTAAAACTTTCATTAAATTAAATATAATAATTAATTAATTATTAAAATAAAATTATTTATTATATTATATTTATTTATAAATATATTAATATTAAAAACTCATACATTAATTTTAAAAATATAATATATCTTAATTAGCATTGATGAACCTATCAAAAACCTATATATTGCATGGTAGTAATTACGTGAAAAAACTTGCATAGTTAAATGAATCAATAACTACACATTAATTTTCTTCTATAGTCTTGAAAATATGGACTGTTTTCCCTTCATTTTCAAGACTAATGTATAGATATTTCAATACTAATTAAGATTTAACATATCACATTTTCAAGACTATGGAATAAAATTAATACATAGTAAAAGAAAAATAAGTAAAAATTTATATTTTTAAAATTTTGTTATCATTGCAAAAATTAAATTTTAAAATTAGAAATTAAAAATTTCAATAGAATTTTTAATTAGCATTGAAAAACCCATTCTTCTTCAAGTTTAGGATTTTTAATTTATATTTATATTTATAAGTCAAAATTCATATTTTTAAAATTTTTTTATTATTGCAAAAATTAAATTTCAAGAATAGAAATTAAAATTTTCAAGAGAATTTTTAACTATGTTTAGGAGTTTTAATTAAATTTATTTATATTTATAATTTATAAATAAATATATAATATAATAAATAGTTTTACTTTATAATTAATCACTACCTTTAATTTAATGTAAGACAAATGCATGGTTTTTTTAATACTAATTAAGATTTAAGATATCACATTTTCAAGATTAATGCATGAGTTTTTCAATACTAATTGAGATTTAATATATTATATTTTCAAGACTATGAAAGAAAATTAATGTATTTTGAAAGAAAAATAAGTCAAAAATCATATTTTCAATGTTTTTTTATCATTGTAGAAATTAACTTTCAAGAGAAAAAATCAAAATTTTCAAGAGAATTTTTAATTAGTATTGGAAAACCCATGCATTGGAAAAACCCATGCTTCCTTGCGTTTAGGAGTTTTAATTTATATTTATAATTTATAAATAAATATATAATATAATAAATAATTTTATTTTAATAATTAATTAATCATTATTTTTAATTTAATGTAAATATTTCATGATTTATTATTCCAATGTAATACCTTTTGTGTATAAATAGAAAGTTTATGTCAAGATTTTTCATTTTATATAACATTATGAAATTTAATAAAAATATTTTTAAAATAACTTTTTAAAATATGCATGAAAGAGTTGATTTTGTCAATCAAATCAACGCTAACAAGACGCAATAGATGTTGAAGGTTCGAGTTATGAGGTTTTGAGAGATTTCATGCTTTGAAAATAAGTCAGAAACTTATGACAATGAGATAGTTTTCATGGATGAATAAGTTTTTTTTTCTTATAAATTTATTATTAATTATTTATATAGATTTTGTCATCAAATTTATAGGGTAGAAAGATTCATGCAATAATCAAGCGGTCGTTGGTTCAGTCTTTCAAAATATTGATTTGTGAAGGACAATTGTATTTTATGCGCAATTTTATATTTGGATATAACAATATAAAATACGAGATTACAAGTCACGAGTATAAATTAAATTTTGTGCCAAAGACTACAGTTGTTGGTGCTATGGATGAAAATTTTTCAATACAAAATTTTATCTTCAGATCATTTGCTAAGGCTGCATTCTCTTTGTTATTTTTAACTCATTTTTAATTTTTAGTTTTCTAAAACAATGAAAATGTGTGTACTTTGTCATTTTCAAAAAAATATTTTTGAAAACAAGAAATTTTTTTATAAAGAAAACTCGTTGTTTTGATTGTTTTCAACCAAAACAATCTCTAAATCTAAAATATGGAAAACACAATCTATTTTTCATGTTTTGGCTTTATAAAGGAAAAGGCAAAAAAGAAAAGAAGGAAGAAAAAAAAATTATTCTTAAATTTTAAAAATAAAATTATATATTTATTTAAAATTATAAAAATATAGTATATTTATATTATAATTAAAAATATAAGATAACATATAGTATATTATTAAGTATATTATACATATTATGTATAATAATATTTAATATAAATTGTCACTCAGATATTATTAATTTATTTCAATAATAAAATTTTATTAAAATGAGTTAATTTTATCATTTAATAATTAAATTCATTAAATAAAATATTTTTCTCAAAATTATAAAGTAAACGCATTTTTTTAATGATGCAATCTTATCATTTATAATCACATTATGTAATATTAGTTCATGTTTTTAATTTTTATTTTAATACTTCTTATTTATAATCACATTATGATCACACTTGCTATTTTTTTTTCAAGTTAGTTTATTTATTTATTTAATAAAATAACATTAAAAAATTATTTTTAAAATTTCAAAGAGAATGCGTTTTCTAGTTTTTTTATTTGAAGAAATAGTTTTTCAAAATGACAAAGAGAACGTATTTTCTATTTTCTACTATCAGTTTAATTCCATCATGCTCAAGATTACCTTTTATGTTTCAATGTATTTTTGATTTGATAAAATATGGTTAATGATTTGTTGTTCTAATGTAAATTATATAATAGCTTATATTTTTATTATAATATGTATATATTATAAATTATATAACATATTAGCAAAAGTGAACTTATGAGATTAGAATTACATAATCTGGACTTATTATAATTCTAATATTTATATATTCATAATTACATAACATATTAACAAATTAGTATTACCATATAATCATAAATATAATAATTGTTTTGTCAATAACTTATATAAATACTAGCGCCTTTAGTTTAAATTATCACACTTTATTAAATATTTAAGAAACTACACTAAACAAATATTTAAGAAACTAAATTAAGATTGAAATATTTGTTTGAATCACTTTCGTATTCAACATAATGCTTAATTGTTAAAAAAGAATGACAACATACTTAATGTGTTATTTTTTTTTTAACATATTAAATGACGGTACATTAAATTAAGGGTACATTAAATGATGGTACATTGAGTAATTAATTAAACTCAAATTTTGGTGAAAGGGTTGCTTCCCTGGGGGACCTCCCACGGGCCTCCTTGTCCGCAGGAGCCCCCAGGGCCCCTGAAGCCGGAAGGCTTTCCCTCGGGGCCCATGGGTTGCGGAGTGGCCCCTTGGCCATCTTGACGGGGCAGGGGCCCTTGTGATTCCTCGGCGGCTGGCTTGGTCCAACTAGTTTGAGTCGGCCCGTTTAATTATTATTATTATTAATTTTGCACTCACTGCATATCAACAGTTATTAGTAGATGAGTGATGGGCTCCATGCAAAGAACTGTGGAATGTGGGAGCTGGGTCGGTTACATTTACATTAAATAGCCGCATCTTTTCATTTGATCTTTACATTTACAATTCCCACTCGCCACATTAAATATTGCAAGAAAATTACTGATCTTATCCCAGTGCATAGCTCAGTTGACAGTGAGCGGGTAGAGTTGCTCTCGAGAGGTAAGGATCGAGTCGGGTAAGCCGTAGTGTGGGATTTCCTGCTCCTCAGGGGTCTTTATGGGCGGCTCGCACTGGTTCTCCCCGTGACCATGACGACTGGGTTCTTGATTTACCCCCCTCACGTGACGTGGGGCAGTTCGTGGGGGGCCCTCAAGGTGTGGGTTAACACCTTTTGCTCCCGAGAAAATTACTGATCTCTTTCCATCCTTTTTTTAGGGACAGACAGAATATAAAAGGATACTTTGGCAGAAGAATATTACTCTTATGTCCAATTAGGAAATAATTTATTTTGAAGGTGGGAATCATATATACATTACATATATGTTGGAATTTGAGATTAAAATATAAAATCAAAGAAAGATGACACATAAAATCACTCTTTCTCCAAACAATATCTAAAAAATAATTACTTAAAAGTAGGTGTTGAAAGGTAAATTATATATTCTTAATAATCCTATTCCTAGAAATAACGCTTGGAAATATACAAATCAAACTATTCTAAGGAACTGAATTAAATATTTAACAACATATCTCAACAAGAAAGGAAACAATAATAGATATCATATGTAACAGTTACCTATTATGTTTGGAAAGAAGTTATATCATGGCATTATTGCTTTAAAAGCGCATTATGTTACAGAATTGAAGATTTATTTTTATATCAGTTTCAATTTAGTTAAGTACTTCATCCTATAAATACCAATCTACGGAGGCCCATGGTCTCAAGCAGCAATATAGACCCTTGCAAAAAAAGCCTAAGATTAGGGTTTCGTGGAGATGGCAAAATCAACCTGCTTTCGCTTTGCTCTTATTCTCTTCATTCTATCAGGCTTGTGCCTTATTTGTGCTGTTTGAGTTATTTCATGTGGTGCTCTATTTTTCTGTGTAAGTCATTTTACGTACGTAATTTTAACTATATATATTTGTGACTAATTTGGTGCAGTCGGATCGATGACGATTCAACACACTTATGCTCAAAAGAGATGCCAAGATGTCTTGAACCCCAATGGTTGTGTGCTTGCCGCTTGTCGTCAGCAATGTATTCAAGTTCACAATGGAAATGGAGTTTGTGTTCCCTTTGGCAATTTAATCAACATTACCTACAAATGTTATTGCTACTACAATTGTAACTCGATCGTGAGGTTGTAACTTTTTATTTCTTATTAAGAATCCTAAATTAATAATTAATTAATGTACCCTTTGATTGATATTTATCAAAGACGAACCAAAAAGATCATCTGGGTCTTGATTGAATTTGTGGTGAAGCTTCAACCCTATACACTGATCTGCTGCCAATAGGCCATTCAAGCACGCCGTTGATCTGATTGGATTAGTATTACTCGAACTTCAATTATATATCATAATAATAATATTTAAAATTTGATTTTATTCATGAAATTAATTACATAAATTTTTAACACACTAACAATTCTCATGCATAATAACCACCTATGCATCATAGACTCATAGTCATGCATGAAACATAACTGTATTATAATTTGAAGCTATGTATGAATCTAAAGCTCTGAAATGTTACATATAATGTATAAAATTTGGAACCTTGGTTGATCAAAGCCCTGAAACCTACGGATCTCAAGTTCTCTACTTTAAGTTAGAATATAAATTTGTTCACTTATATATTATCATGCGATTAACTTAGGTTGCACGGAAATGAAAATGAGAAACAGAAATAGAGACGGAAAAACATTATTTTTCAAAAAAGTAAAAAAAAGAATCGTGGGGAAAATGCGTAAATAAAAAAAATGGATGGGTTTTTTTGTAAATATAATTTTTAATATAGAAAATTATAAAAAATAGTTATTCAATCTAAAAATAGACATAAATTCTATAATGCATTCAAACAAATTTTAGAAACAAAATCTAGAAAAAATAAAAAATTTTGAGTTAAGAGACGGTAAAAATTTCACTCTATTCGGGAATGAAAATTCATTTTCAAATCAAAAACACGTTTTTGATTTTTTTTTAATATTATAAAATGGTACGAAAGGTTTTTAAAATTACAAAAACGTTTCTTAGCATTTCTAAAATGTTTACGTTAAAATGGCGCTCCTGAGAAATTTTCGTGCATCATAACAGTTAACTACTTGAGACATTTGACTGCTTTGCATTATTAATATATTTTTTTAATATATTATAATCTTAGTATATGCTTACAGTATACATATTTTATACATAATACATATATAGATATATTTTACAATGTTGTTTAAGTCCTTTATTTCACGGCACTATATGACTTTGATCTCCCACATTGTAGAAGTCCGTTATATGGCCCCTTATTCTGCCGGAGATTGTCATTTTGCTCAACCAAGACCAACCATGTAGCCCACCACGACTTCTAGGATTGGGATCCATAGAGTTGGTTTTGACAAATTTTAAACACCTATAGACATGTTAAAGACTGTCCTTATGCTCTGTCAGCCATGCCAGGCACTAAAACTCAACACAGATTGGGGTGTCTCATGGTACCAAGTACTAAATGGAATGCCATGTGGGTTGCCCTTGCCGTACTAGATAACTGGGGCAGTCGACACTGTAGATTTATTGCAGTAGTTCAATGCCTCGTGGGTTGTTCACAGGGATCCAACGATCAGCCTGCAGGTAATAAGGAAGGTCAATCAGTTATTCAATATGTTGGAATCATAATAGGTGGATGAGTTGTATATTGTAGGTGATTAGGTGTAATTTCAACCACCAACATATCTACAAAAGAACATCATTTCTGATGGCAAGAAATGTAGACCTTGAATCACAAGAATCAAGGAAATGCAAAAGAAAATAGGTGAAATTGACCTAAGATTGGTCAGGAAAGCTATTCTCATACTCAGCTCAAATGAGGAGCAAGAGAAAGGATACCAGAGAACTAGAGATAGCATAAGATTAACACTAAGAATAAATGCTTACTCAGGAGGAGAAATCTTCCTTTTTTTATAATCACGTAAAGATAATCATTCATGTAAGATTAGATCACCTTTTTATACAACATTTAGAAGTAATTTTCTTAGAATAACTCAGAAGGGATTAAGATTAGACTCATAGTTATGCATGAAAAACAACTACAATAAAATTTGAAGCTATATATCAATCTAAAGCTCTGAAATGTTTGTGGCATACATTTATATGTAATGTTTAAAGTTTGGAACCTTTGTGGTTATAATGTTTACAATCTTATGGTTCATGCTTATAGTATACATTTACGAAGAATATATATATATATATATATATATATTACAATGTTGTTTAAGTCCCCTATTTCATGGCATAATATGAATTTGATCCCCCATATTGTAAAAGTCCGTTACCTGGCCTCTTATTCTATTGGACGTTTTTATTTTGCTCAACCGTGTGTTAGGTTCATAGAACAAAATGCAATAGAAATTTAAAAATTTTTTATCAGCTAAGTTCTTTGACCGATCATGAATTAAACCCAAAAAAATCAGATCTAGTTTACAAGTATATAATCTTTTATAAATATAAATTAAAAAATGATTAACCAACCTTTGGTTATCCAACACGTGAAAAGTTAAATCTTTGTGTCTCAAGATATCACCCACCCTCTACAAGTGATCCATACCAAAGAAGAAGTTCTATGAATGCCAATGAGAATGCCCATTGGATCTTCTTTTACCAAAAACACAAGATCTATTGCCTTTTAGTAGCTTGAAAACTCTTTTTAACTTCTTTAGTGGCAGTTCTAACTTTTTCTAAAAAGTTATTCCTTCAAGGCAAAGGCTATCCCTGAGTTTTATGTTCTTGAAGGATTATACACGAGTCCCTTGAATTTTGCTTCATTTAAATCAAATGTTTTTGTAACTTTTTAAGTTAGCTGCATTTGCAAAATTTGTGATTTTATGATCTAAGGATCTCATTGCTTGGACTACCCCTTTTGGTATCCAAATTTGCATTTCATTTTTCTTTTTAGGTTGGGGTTTTCATTTAGGTTGTCTCCATTCTCTCTTAGGTACCTTGTACTTTGGTTTAAGTTTTGTATTTTTCTTTAAAATTAATGTGAGTAAGGCTTTCTCAAAAGCATTATTTTCTACTAAAAGTTTGTTATTTTGAGATTTTAATATATTTTTTTTCTTGAAGTTTGATCACAAGATCATCAAGCTTGTTTTTACTTTCTTCCTTTAAGTGTTGAGTTCTTTCTTCTAACTTCTTTATTTCATCTCTTAATTTATCATTTTCTTCCTTGTGAGATCTCTTAGAAGTCTTTAACCTTTTCTTAATAGATTGATATTTTCTATAAAGTTCTTCGAATGCTTCCTAGAGTTTTTCAAGCTCTATGTTTTCTTCTTCTATAACCATAAAGCACACATGTGCCTTCTGTAACACTCGAGAATTTCATAAGGTTTTAAGTATAATTTTAATTGGGATGTAAGTAGAATTTTTCAAAAGTATGGGGCTATAGGGCAATTTTTCACGGTGATGAGTGACCGAATAAACTGTAGGGAATGCCCTAGAGCCTAAGTGTATAAGGAAATGGTAATGTATAAATGAGCATTTTGAGGGGTGATTTATGACATTGAAAGAAGTCGGATCAGAAATAGTTTTCGATTCAGTTGTAGTTTAAGCTAAAAAATTGAATGGTCATAGGAGACTTTCGGGAAGTCAACAGAACCCTTAAGAACCTTTGATTTTGTAAGTAGAACAACCCTAACGTGATTTCAAGTTGAAACAAAAGGATTTACAGTCATATCGTTCATTCGGGTCTAAGTATAATTTTCTAATTTTGTTTGAGGGAGGTCTAAAAAATATTTTTCTAAATTTTTGGGGGTGAAATGGAGAGTCTAGGACGTGTGGGTCTTAGTGGCATTGTTGGAAAACTTAGAGACTTCAAGGAAAGGGCTAAAATGCAAAAGAAAAAGTTGAAAGGGCCAAAGTGTAATTTCTAAAAACCTGCAAATGTGAAACCTGCAAAGTTAGTGGCTGCCGGTGAAAAGTCCACTATTACGGCAATGGGACGATTGAGACTAACCTGGGGAAGGTCTCTTGTGGCCTAGGGAAACTTGGGGACCAAGCCTTGGCCGATAATTGGCTGTGAGGTGGTTAATTTTTGGTTATAAATAGGGGCCGAGGGTTTCATGTTTTGGGCATCAAAATTCTCAAGTTTTTGGAGAAATCAGAGGGATTGGATAGAGGGCTTTTATTCTCAAGGTGGCAAGGGATATTTCTGGAGAGTTTGGAGCATTTTGGTGTCGATTTAAGAGGGTTTCAGATGGTGGTCAAAAAGTTGGGTATTACCGGAAACTGAGGCTTTAAACGACCATTTGGGGTACTTTTGGCCATTGTTTCGAGCATCCAAGGGCACCATTGTGATCGACTTGATGAGTAGAGCAAGGTGGGTGAAAAATCCAACAATTGTTGATGGCCGGAGCAGGAGAAGTCGACCAGCGGGTGCAACTCAAGCTCTAGTCATTCACGCGCAGTACACACGCCAGCCTGTGAGACTAGGGGTAAGATTGGAATTTTTTTATAATTTTTAGAAAATTATTTTATGAATTATGGTGTTAAAAAAATTGAAAAAATGTTTGAAGAGATATTTAATTGGAATTATTAAGGAAAAAATAGGAAGAAAATATGAGAAAATTATGAAAAAATTGAAAACAAATGGATGTTTATGCTTCTTTGAATAAATATGATGTCTAGGGATCGTTGAGACTCAACGTTGAGTAAAAGTATGGTTATTTAAGGCTTGACATGAGAATCGAGATTGTACACAAAAATCGAGGCATTCTGAGTGCGTTAGAGGTGAGTGGTTCTACCCTAAATACTTGGTTTTGATTCTACCTAAACTTGATTTGATTACAAGCAAAGGGTTTTGTTGCATGTGAACAGTTTTAACCTGTGATGATTGGTTTCGTGTGGGAGGTTCATTCCAAAATGTTTATTGCATGTGCATCGAATTTTGTGTATTAAATTATGTACATGGAAATGTTGTTTTATATGATGCATCGAATCATGGTATGTGACATTGGCATGTTTTTGTGTTGTCCATGTGGGATATCAACCTAGGATGTTGCTCGAATAGTATAGCCCAAATTCCCCAAGGGTGTTCGCCGAAATAACATACTAAGGTATCCTGAACCGATTGTGCTTGTTGGGATAACCACCTAGGGTTTCGTGCCAATCAGGGTTTGCCAGGGAAGTTACACTAGGGTAATTGGTTGTTCATACGGGATGTGGCACTTGAATGATAGCACTAGGGAAGCGTGCCAAGGATTAATGCCCATTTGTGACGAGGACTGAGAGTGGACATCACCCTAGTGGTCGACAAGTGGTGGGGCTGAGAATGGACACCACCCTGGATCAACAAGTGGCGAGGCTAAGAATGGACACCACCTCAGATCAGCTTAAATGGTGGGGTTGCGAGTGGACACCACTCAGGTTTCTTTGAGCGATAACATTGTTTTCAAGGTGGACATGGATTCCTAGGGTTAGTGTTGATTATCTTATGGCCAGATTTTTGTGTTGACGAGATCCGATATTTTTTTGAATGGAAACATAATCCCTGACATAATTGTGGGGTGATTCCCCGAGTTCCTAAATTGATGTTGACCATTCCATGTCGGAAGCGGTAACAATGGTCTTCCATTGTGTTAGGGACAGACGTTGATGCTACCCTCTTAAGTTAGGATTGTGTTGTGCCAATGTGTCGATGTGGTTGTGCTGCCTTTAGAGAAATTGTATTTTCCCTACTTAGGGTTAAGTGTTGTATGGGATTCTCTTGGGTGGAGACATGTCAGGAATATGTTAGTTTTGTTTCATGTCTTGCATACATTCATGAAAATGTTTTGAACTCTCACTTAAATGATTTAACATCTTATTTGGACTCTGTCTCTAGAATATTCAAACGTTCCAAGTGAAAGTAGCGGTGCCAAAAGGAAAAGAATTGCCGAGGAGTGACGGCAATTTGAAGGTGGTTCATAGCATACCTTTTGATTATAATGTATTTTATTTAAATGATGGTATGATTTTCATATTATGAATAAAGTGGTTTCAGTTATGTATCGTTTGAGGTTTCGATCTAGGTTCCATATTTATGATAATGTTTGTTGTCTTAACTTACTAATTCTAAATTTGATATGCTGAGAAAGTAAAATGGGATTAGAATGATTTATGTTATGTGTTTGTGGGAAAAAAAAATATATTCCTGAAATGCTAAGTCATTTAATGCCCGGGAAAATGTGGGTGTTATACCTTCTCTTCATTTACTTTTAGGGTTAAGGTTTTCTTATCCTTCTTACCCTTTGTGCCTTCATTCATATTATTTAAGACCAAGTCATGAGTTAATAAAGTCCCTATGAGCTCTTTCATTGTTAATTCTTTGAGATTTTTTGCTTGGGATATTGTAGTCACTAAAGGTTGTCAATCTAAGAGTAGAGATTTAAGAATTTTCTTAACTTTGATCCATTTATGAAATAATTTTTTCTAACATTTTAAGATTGTTTATAATCTTTTGAAATCTACCATTCATTTGACCAATGTTTTCACTTTGAAGCAATTTAAATTCTTTATATTATGACATTAATAGATTAATCTTTGTGTCCTTTATTTAATTAGTCCCTTTATAAACTACTTATAGTTTTTTTCCATATTTCATGAAATGTGGAGCAAGTTGAGAGTTTTTCATACTCACTAGGGAGAATTGAACAAAAAATTATATATTTAGCTTTATAAGCCATTTGTTATTTTTAATGTCTTCTTCATTCCATTCTTCTTCTTCAGTTGTAGATGCAGCAAAACCATCCCTAATAATCTTCCAAAGTTAGTAATCTATTGAAAACAAGTAAGATTTCATCCTCACCTTTCAATATACATAATTTGTTCCATCAAAGAATGGTGGTCTAGAGGGTGATAGTCCTTCGGTTATAGCTTGATTAGAGAATGAGACCATTTTAGATCTCTTATAAGTTGAAGATTTGGATTAAGGATCCAACTATTTTAGAAGTCCACTCTAATATCAATTGATGTTTTTTTTTTGGGAATGGCCACACAAGGGGGGGGGGGTTGAATTGAGTGATTAAAATTTTATCAATTTTAAAGAAAATTCTCAATTAATGATTTTGTAGAAAATATATTTGCTAAATATGTATAAGTGATGTTTTAGATTATGATATTACAAACCACAAGATATAGCAAGACAAGTAAAAATTATATAATAGACAATGCACAATATATAATGGTTCGATGTATTTCGTGCACCTAATCCATTCTCTCAAGGTTTAACCACCCTTAGAGTTCTACTAAATCCAACAACTACACCAAGGTTTTCATAATAGCTCACATTGAAAACTATATAAAACACCTAGATTTTAAGGGTTCTAGGCAACCAACACAATCCACAATAAGTTTAATAAATACAACACTTGTCCACACTTGAACACAAATAAATCAACAAATCACACCAATAATACAAGGCAATGAAATACAAATAAATCAATAACACCTCGATTTGATGGAGAAATTTGGGTTTGACTTGAGAAACTTTTCTCCAATTGCCTTGAGCCCATTTGATGGATGAGCAATGAAGCTTTGAGAGCCTTTTGGAATATTTGGAGAGTGCTTGAGAGCTTTTAGAGAGTTGGTGGAGGCTTTAAATGTTCAAGAGTGCTAAATTTGTTTCTCATTTCGAGCACTAACTATATATAGGCACAGTTGGATGACATGCATAATGTTCAAAAATTTGACCATTGGGCTCAGACAATTGACTTTCCTAAAGCAAGAATTGATTGTCATTTGAATGGGAGTCGGCTTCCAGAGATTGAGAGTCGACTTCCTCCAAGCAGGAGTAGACTGTCCAAGAATAGCTCTTGGCCAAGTCGACTTTACATAACACACTCTCGACTAGGTTAACTCTGGTTTTGCCAAAGTCGACTTTGATACATCAAGAGTCGACTACCATGGCTAGGAGTTGACTTTCCATTGTTGGGAGTTGACTCTTGGTTTAGATTTTGAAAAAAAAACTAACTTTAATATCTTATATTTACTTGAAAAATAATTTCAATGGAAAATGATAATTTTGATAACAAATATATTATGAAAAAATATTTTATAATTTAATCAAAATGGTGGCTGGGACAATGCGTATTTATAGGCATCTATTGTGGCTGGGACACATGGCACATGCACACTGGGCAACGTGACTCTTCTGATCGCATGCATGCTTAGGTGCCATGAGTGCACACGGCTGTCCCGCCGGGGTTAGGCATGCTCAAAGGAACATGGGTGAGAACCCTCATTCCCCATCTGCCTGCCCCTGGGGAAAGGTCCCCAATAAAGGAAGACCTTCGGAGGCTGGCCTCTTCGTAAAAAATGATGAGGGATGAGATCTTACGGGCTTCCGAGTGATCCAAAGGGTCGTCAGAGGCTTGACCGTGTGCTTAGGAGGCTAAAGAGTCTCCTAGAGATGCTCACACGGATGACCCTCTGGATACCTGCGCAGATGCCCCGGAAGACCATCCACAATGCCAAGTCGGGTGCCCAAGAGGTCACCAGCAATGATGATGATAAACTCCTCAGGACTTGGCCCATTTTGGCCTTTTGTCGATGGAACTCTTTTTTCTCGATCCGACACTTCATTATGGAAATCTTTCCCAAAGATGGGGCTACAACAGGTTGTGATTTATCCTCTGCTACCAACTTAACATCATTTTATTTTTGTAAATACCAAGTATACCCTTATTACTCTTTCCAATGTCTATTTCAGTTTTCATATCTATCTCTCTCGCCTCTGCCAAGACCAGCCGTCAACTTTCTCTTTATAATGAAACTCAAGTCATTAGTGACCAACATTGTAAAGGAGAAATGATGCAAGCCATTAAAAAAAAAAAAAAATCAAAAAAGGATTGAAGTTGAAGATGATGGCAATAAGAGTGATACGAAGACAACAAAATTCCATCAACACAATATATAGTATTATATTTCATATACTACGGTTTTTAAGGAAAGTAAGGGATCCCTTGCAATGGGTAAACCACATCTATAATGGGAAAAGCCTCATCTTGACAAGGTTCAATCTTTGTCTTCTCTCCTTTCATATCTCGCTCCCTATATATTACAAGTGGTTCTCAAAACTGGGATTCAATTTAAATGTGGTACCATGATTTGAGGCTTTTTTTTTTAATTTTTCTCTCTCCCTCTCTTACAAATGACCCATTGTTGTTCATCATCATCATTGAACTCATCAGCCAACAAGGTTGCAAAGGCCCCAAATCTCATCAGTAAACCTAGAAAAATCTATGTTTCTAACCTAGACCCTCCCAATAATGGTCCCAACGTCATCATTTTTTTTTTCTCAAATAAAAAAAAGAGAACCAAAAAGGAGAAATGCGATAGAGAATGAACTAGTCATTTTATCCTTTTTATTTCACAGCATGGGAGTTTTTTTATTTCCTATTTTTAAAACTGAAGGTAACTGTTGCAATGAAGCCAAACTACAAGACTAGTTAGTACAATTTTCTCTAAATATTGATTCTATACTTTTATTTGATTGAAATCTCATATTTTCTAACTAAACCACAAGAAAAACAAATTTTTGAAGAAAATAATTAGAAAATTATCTAAAAAATGTTTTAAAATATTATTGTCAAACGTACAAATCAATTCATATGAATTTACAAGTCATGTAAGTTTAAACGAATTAACTCATTTATAAACTCTAATTTTCATAGAATTAAAATTGACTCACCATTTAAAATTATAAATTCTATAAATCTGACGATAGTAAATTTGATAAACTAAGTAAACTTTAAAATTTATATTAAAATAAATTAATATTTAAAATTTTAATTATAGATGAATAATGACAAATAAATTTAATATTTACAATTTTTATATTATTTAACATTTTTAAAATCAATAGATAAAATTATTTTAAAATAAATATATACATATATTTTATTCATAAAAAGATGATTATAAATTATAATAATTATGTTAATAAATAATATTAATTATTTTTTTATAAAATTATATCTAAATATATGTTTATATATATATTTAAGAATATTTTCAATTATCTTTAAAATCTTATGATTTTATAATCCAATTTTACAATTCGATTTTATGAACCATTCTTTGTTCTTCCTTAAAATCTCGATTTTAATAATTTTGTCTAAAAATAATTAGTATTGAACATATAAATATTTTATCTACGTAAGGTTAACTACACAGATTTAGTTACTTAAGAACCAAAAATTAGTACTTTTTTTAAGTTGAGCAAAGATGTGACTACGAATGTAAGCGTCTGTCTCTTGATCCTCGCAAGGTGAGGACTATTGGCATGCGCCCGTTTACACTGTCGGCCCTAAGTTTCTTCTACTCCAAACTTGAGGTACAATAAAAAAAAGGTGCCCAAGCCTGAGCCTCAAATCTTTTATAACTCCATTTCCCAATCACAAGGAGGACATCATCGGACCATGGGAGTCTGCCAACTAAGAAGCTACTTTAAGCCCAGCAAATCCTTCACTGTCTGTTTCTTACTGCAAATATAAGAAAATATCATTTGTCAAGAAAATATAAGTAACAAGTAGAATTTGGTATTAATTAAAATATATGTTGATATGAAGTACTGGGCAACGCAGTGAGAAGAACATTCATTAATTTCTGTCTTCACGAAACAATTTTTAAGTCATTCAGGGTGGCATCCATTTGGAACTTTCATACAAACACTATTTGGGTAAATGGCTACAAAAATATGATTTGGAAGATGCGGGCTTGGCTTCTAACACAAGGAATTGGAGATTGGAGGAATAGAAGATTCTCAGGGTGGTTGGTTTATGAAAGGGGGCCAAATGGGGGTACGGGTTCTGTGGTGAATGATTTCTCATGGGCAACGAGGGGAAGAGTCTAGGACGAATGTGGCGTGGCGTGGTGTGTATCCCTCCAATAGAGGTATTTACTTTTATTCCACAGTGAATATGAATGCTTTGATGTCATATATAAGGACAATTGATTCTGAAATTATCTAGGAGCGCTATTTTGTTCAGGAAGTTGAAAACAGGTAATTGTCCACTGGTACTCTCCTTACACTATTTCTGATGCTATGTTAGTGTAGGTATCTGGGGATCTGCTAATGAGGTAGCTCGGCCATCGTGGGAGGTTCTTCATTTAACTCTTCAATTCCAGTTGTCGGATGTGTAGACATAATAACTTCTTTCAGGACAGAGCATGTGGAAAGCACGGGGTTCCTTACTTAATAGTCACCTGGATGCTAGCATACCAAAGACATAGGATGATTCTTTCTAGCTAGTATGGTATGCATCGGAAAGGAGAGGTGTTGGTGGATAATATTTTTGTCACATCGTGGCCTAGGATTGAGAGAGTATATTCTTTTCACATTTAGTTCGTTCGTGTTGAGCTCAATTCTCCAACTTTTACGAGTCTTGGGTTGGTCAGAGCTGATTGAAGATGACAAGGCAGTCTGGGAAAGTAGCTCATTATACTTAAACTGGTGGAAACAGAAGAGATGAGACTTTTTGAGGATTTTGAGATGAATGTGCCTGAATCAAAGTTATTTTTTCATAGTTTCACTTGCAGTTAAAAGGATTTTATGTTATGAGTCGTCGTTTCTTTTCATACATCTTACAAAAGAGCAGTTCCCTTTCATGCTAAAAAAGGACTCCATTTACTTGCAAAATGATTGTTAGGTAAGTTTGTCACCAAGAGGAATATGCAATTCATATTTTTGAAATTGGGAAAAAAAATAAAATAACAGAAACAGCCTTGCTCAAAGAAATGAGTGCCTGAAATCTAAGATGAAGCTGGAGAAGAAAAAATACCTGTCAGGAAACCCAGGCAACAGCTCTGCCAGAACTTGAACAATGACCAAACCATGCACCTCTTCCTCAATGGGAATGTGACCTTCTTTTCCAACTGTACATAAAATGGAATACATTAAATCCATCCCTTCCAAGTACAAAACAAAAGGGAATTATGTCTGGGAAACATAGAGAGAACTAATTCATTAGTCATTGGTAAAATCTAAGCTACAAGGATTAGTTAGGGCAAACATGATTATTTTTCACTTCATAGTTGAGAAGCATTTTGATGGAAAACCTACTACGAAGCAGCAAACTCCTATGAATTACACAATCAACTAGAAAAATAATCCTAACCTGCTTTAATCCAAGATCAAACCAGTTGGTATCATCATAATAAGTTCACTCAAAGCCATGATCAATCCGATACAGGGTATCCATCACAATTTTGGCACCCCAATATCAGGCCAAAGTAACTATCAGCTATATAGTTCTATAACCACCACATTGAATTTACAGGAAAAAAAAAAAAAAAACAACCACCACATTGAGCTTTTTCTTTTAGATGGAAACAGGAATCCGATATACTTTTACAACAGACCAATATTAAGGGTTCTTGTGAGGTAAGGTACTAGAAGCCTTTCATAGAAGGATGTAGTATACAATGGATTTGTAGAAGAGAGCTTAACTTATACCACACTTTGCTTGTAGAATATAAAAGAAACAATCAAATATGATCAGGTAAACATGTGCCCTTGCAAGCTATGATAAACAATTGAGCACAGGCTACAAGGACAAGAACGTCAGGTGCTAAGACTAGCCAAAAAGACAGTGATAGAAGGAGGAATATCTGATTTTCTCGAGAACAAGAAAGTTTGAAGACTATAAATGTGGTCGATGTTATACTAACAAAGGTCTGGTACCCCTACCAGAGTTTAGTCTAGAAAGCCTATGTCCAAAGGATGCAGGCAGTTCACTGTCACCTGATACTCCTTTAGTGAGAGTGATTGTCCATAAGCCCTTCCTATAGTTGGGAAACTCTTTCCAGTTGGTAATCAAGGAAAAGGCCATTAACTAAAATAGGGGGCCAGCATATCCAAGACCTTGCATCTAAACCTTAATTAAGTCCCTGCAAATCATGCATGGAGGGATATCCAGGTCTGCCTCAGCCAAGGATACTCAGAGCTGCCCTATAATTCAAAGGCAGGACATGAAATTCATCAATGGTGAGCTAGAGTACTCTGCAAGAGGGTACATCAACTAAATTGAGGAAGTGGCACAAGAGTCCAATAGGGCCTCAGGTAAAGAGTTTCACATGTCAAGTTCCATGAGTGTCCTGCTGGTCAGGGCTCCTAGCTAAGAGAGTTTGCAATACCTTGCTTGATTGATACTTAGTCCTGAGGTAACAAAGAAGTCATTTATATCACCTCAGAAGGTTGGTGCGGGGAGAAACTTGCTGAAATGGATGAATAAGGCATCTAACATGGGAGGACAAAGCATACCTCATAGGCAAAGGTGAGTTATACAACGTAGACAGAGGCGACAAATGTACTCAACTTATTGTCCTTGAATGTGTGCGTTTCATGAACAAGGAGAGTAGATGAGTATCTTATGACGCATGCCAATTCCTTGTGAGCTACAATCATGAGTTCTATAACAATAATGAGATATAACATGAATCAATACAATGCAAGGTTTCACCTTCATGTTTGTATGGCCCAAGTGATGATGCATTGCCTCTGCCTATGTGGTATGACTAGCTATCACTGTGTCAAGCAAATGATTCCATTTGTCAACCCCATTAGCCCTTTAGTTATCACAATGTATTGCCAATACACTACAACAAGACTCATGGAGTATCCATAACTCTACGGAAGAGCTCTGTGCCAGGGTTTGCATTCATCCGTAAGGCTGCCATGGCAAGCACTTGCTGAACTCAACCATAGAAGGAAATAGATGACGCAATAATAATCGCTCTCATCCATAGTGTACCTTTTGTAAGAAACTGGGTCATCTTGAGGACAAATGCTGGAAGAAACATGGTCGGCCAACTGCTCCCCCTGTATCATCTACCAGTGCAACTCATGTATTTCAGAGCGATCCTCATCCTGCTCAATCTCCACCAGGTTCGCAATTGGTACCTATGTCTGCAACTGAGTATGATGCCTTCTTGAAGTTTCAGACTACCTAGCCGTCTTATCCTGGTAATCCCATTGCTTGTGTTGCTCAAGGCTCATCTATTAGTCCTTGGATTATAGATTTTGGCGCTAGTGATCGTATGTGTGGTAATGAACTTCTTTTCTCCTCACTTACTTATTCTGATACCTTACCTACTGTTACACTGGCTAATGGCACCGAAACTGCAATTAAAGGAATCGGTCAAATCACACCCACCTCGTATTTCTCATTAAATTCTGTTTTATATGTTCCTGATAGTCCTTTTAATTTGATTTCAATTAGCCAACTTACCAAAACCCTTAACTGTTCTGTTATCTTTACTCCTATCTCTGTTTGTGTTCAGGACTAGGGTACGGGGCGGACGATTGGCGTCGGGCATGAGTCACAGGGTCACTATCATCTTGTTGTGCCTAGTTCGCCGGTAGCTTGCACTAGTGCCGCTTCCCCAGATCTCCTCCATTATCGTCTTGGTCATCCCAGCCTCTCCAAACTAAAGACATTAGTTCCTAGTTTGTCGTCATTGTCCATGTTTAATTGTGAGTCGTGTCAGCGTGGTAAACACACTCGTCATTTTTTTTCTCGTCGAGTCAATAATAGGGCTTGTGCACTCTGATATATGGGGGCCCAGTCGCATCAATTCTACTCTTGGTTTTTCATATTTCATTACTTTCATTGATAACTTTTCCCGTTGCACTTGGTTGTTTCTTATGAAAAGTCGGTCCGAATTATTTTCTATTTTTTAGACATTTACTGTTGAAATAAAAACACAGTTTGGAGTTTCTATACGTGCCTTCCGTAGTGATAATGCCCCTGAGTATTTTTCTTCTCCATTTACTACCTTTATGACTGTTAATGGCATTCTGCATCAATCTTCTTGTCCTTACACACCTCAACAAAATGGGATTGCTAAGTGTAAGAATTGCCATCATATTGAGACGGCACGGACGCTCCTTTTACATGCCAATCTTCCCATCAAATTTTGGGGCGATGCTGTTCTAACTGCATGTTATCTAATCAATCGCATGCCATCTTCAGCGTTACAGGAGCAAATTCCTCATTCACTTTTGTTCCCTACACAGCCACTTTATTCTGTTCCTCTTCGTGTTTTTGGATGTATTTGTTTTGTGCATTCTTTTTCAGCTGGACAGGATAAGCTTGCTGCAAAATCTCTCAAGTGTATCTTTCTCGACTATTCCCGATTGCAAAAAGACTACAAGTGTTACTCTCCTGAGCTGAATCGCTATTTTTTGTCTGCTGATGTCACATTCTTTGAACATCAGTTTTTTTTTCGGTTACTCAGCCTGATCCACAAAGTCTTCACCAGGTTTTGCCTGTTCCTTTTTCTTTTTTTCCGCTGTCCTCGAGTCCGTCTGTCTCCTCTGTGGTGTCTACCTTACTGTTTTCTAGTCCACCTACCATGACTCCTCCACTTCTTACATATCACTGTCGTCCTCATCCCGATACCGGTGCCAGCATTCCTCCAGCATAAGATTCTCTTGACTCGCTCTCTCCGTCTGTGGTCCCTCCTGCCCCGGATCTTGAGCTCGACAATCTCCCTATTGCTCTTCGCAACGGTACATGGTCTACTCGTAATCCCCATCCTATTTATAACTTTTTATGCCATGACCGTTTGTCTCCTTATAGTGCATTTGTTTCGAACCTTTCCTCTATTTCCATTCCTAAAACCACATGTGAAGCTCTATCCCATCCTGGTTAGTGTCAGGTTATGTTAGATGAGATTGACGCCTTACATTCAAATGGTACTTGGGATTTGGTGTCTTTACCACTAGGAAAGACTCTCGTTGGTTGCCGTTGGGTATTCACTTCCAAAGTGGGTCCTGATAGCCAGATGGAACGTCTTAAGGCCCGCTTGGTTGCCAAAGGCTTTACACAGATCTATGGGTTGGATTACAACAATACTTTCTCTCCTGTTGCGAAAATGGCCTCTGTTCACCTCTTTCTCTCTCTGGCTGCTACGTGTCATTGGTCACTCTATCAGCTTGATATTAAAAATGCATTTCTTCATGGTGATTTGCAATAAGAGGTATATATGGAGCAACCACCTAGTTTTGTTGCTCAGGGGTAGTCCAATGTAGTCTACAAACTCAAGAAATCTCTCTATGGTCTGAAACAATCTCCACGGGCGTGGTTTGGCAGGTTCAGCACTGTGGTTCAAGCCTTTGGTCTCTCTCGAAGTGAGGCTGATCAGTCGATTTTCTATCGCCATTCTTCTTCTTTATGTATCTACCTTGTTGTTTATGTAGATGACATTATTATCACAGGGAGTGATCAGGTTGGAATACAAAACCTGAAGGAACATCTACATCAACACTTTCAGACCAAAGACCTAGGCCGACTTTGGTATTTCTTAGGTATTGAAGTTGCTCATTCAGGAGATGGTATCTCAATTTCTCAGAGGAAGTATGCATTTGACATCTTAGAAGAAACTGGTATGGTGAATTGCAAACCAGTTGACACCCCAATGGATCCAAATATCCAACTCTTGCCGGGACAGAGGGAGCTTTATTCGGACCCTGGAAGGTATAGGAGATTGGTAGGCAAGTTGAACTATCTCACAGTCACTCGTCCTGATATTGCATTTACTGTGAGTGTAGTTAGCTAGTTCCTTAGTTCTCCATGTGATTCTCACTAGGATGCTGTTATCCGGATTCTGATATATATCAAAAGAGCGCTAGGTAAAGGGCTATTTTATGAGGATAAGGGACACAGATATTTGTTATTAAGCAGATGCAGATTGCGTAGGATCTCCTTCTGATCGTTGGTCAACTTCTGCGTATTGTGTTCTTGTGGGAGGAAATATGGTCTCTTGAAAAAGTAAGAAACAAAATGTAGTAGCCAGATCTAGTGCAGAGGCAGAGTATTGAGCTATGGCTAATGCAACTTGTGAGCTCGTCTGGCTTAAACAACTTCTGCAGGAACTCAAGTTTTGTGAAGTGTCTCCTATGAAACTTATTTGTGATAATCAGGTTGCCTTACACATTGCGTCTAATCCAATGTTCCATGAGCGGACTAAGCAAATTGAAATTGACTGTCACTTTGTTAGAAAAAAACTGGTTGAAGGTGTTATTGTTACAGAGTTTGTTAACTCCAATAATCAACTTGCAGATGTTTTCACCAAATCTTTAAAGGGTGCTCGAGTGGAATATATTTGTAACAAACTTGATGCATATGATATCTATGCTCTAGTTTGAGGGGGAGTGTTAGAATTAATAGTATATATTATAGTTATTATATATGTGTTTTATTTTTGTAATTAGATTAAGCCCATAGGTTTAAGACCCATTATGCTTATTATAAATAACAAACTAAGAGAGATTAGTCTCTTAGATTTTTTCTCATAATTATTATCTCACATGAATTAATTTTGGAGTTTTGATGATTAACAAAAGGACCAGTTGTGACTTATGCACAAATCATTGTCCCCCAATTTTATTTTTAATATTTTCTATGGTTTTCAATACCAATAAAATATTTTTATTTACTAAAACCATTTTGCAAATATAATTTAATGGAGCAAATTTATTTTGTGCATATTTGGGTCATTAGTCGACTAAGCCTATGGCATTAGTTGATTGAGTAGAAAGCATCTCAACATAAGCTTTTCTTCCTTGTAGCATTAGTCGACTTGGCCGAGAAGTGTTTTTAAATATAGGTCTTTTTTTTTTCTATAAATAAGAAATATATAGAACAAACAACAAGTGCATAAGCGACTACAAACACAACTGGGGCATACCCCGAGCAGAGAACCGAACTACATCACAATCCAACGCGAGGCAAAAATAAGGACGAAAAAACACCATCTCAAACACATGAGGCAGGAAAGAGTCACATAAGACAAAACACATAAAAATAACAGAACCATGGAAAACTGCACCATCAAAGCTACTAAGAAAATACAACGAGACCTCCCAGGCACGACGCGCCGTGGAGAGAGAACAGGACCAAAGGCATAAAGATGGGAGAAAAGATCAAGTACCAGGACATGAGTGGAAACAGGAATGAGGAAATGAACCAGAGCAATGCTCTGAAGGGACCGAGAAAACTGCATGGAGGCCACCCTTACCCAAATTGCCTATTGGATCTGGTACGCAAGCTGGCCCGAAGGTCGCTCACTATCACAAAAGCAACGATTGTTACGCTCGCGCCATATAAAGTAAACCCCTGCCTGAAGAGTAAGCCGGTAAGCCACCATCCATGGGGATCTACCGCGCAACCGATGAACTGCCCAGGAAACACCTCACTCCCACCTTATCCAGAGCCAAGCAAACTTCACATGACATCTAAGCTACTGCAAAACTTGTCTAGAATAAACACAGCTAAAAAATAAGTGGCTATGGCGCTCCATCACGCACTTGCACAACAAACACCTGTTAGGAAAAGCCAAATATAGGTTTAACCGATCCAGAGTAGAAAGACGCTCCTTAATGGCAAGCCAAAGGATAAAAGCATAGGATGGGACCCCGGAGGAGTGCCAAACTAACCGAAACCAAGGGACCTGAGCTCTCCTGCCTCTTAAAACACTCATAGCAAAGCGGGCCGAGAAATAGCCATCAAGAGCAAGGACCCACCAAGAGAGGTCAGGGGAAACGGTCCGAGGGGGACTCGGCAAAGTCTCCAAAATCAGTTGGGCTTCCCTTGGAAAAACCACATGGGGCCACGACCAGTCACCCTGAGAGATAATGGAGGAAACCCTAGCTGTAGAGGGGAGACCCGTCCTCCTAGGTAGGCCACGGGAGAAGTAATCCACCAGCACACCAAAGGGGTGTCATTGGTCATGCCAGAGAAAAACACAATGCCCATTACCAATTTTCCACCTGAGAAGCGGACGAACAATGCCTCTTAAGGTTAAGGATCCTAGGATAAGAGTAAGGAGGCGTAAGAAGCCAGAAGCAAGAATCCCTAATATGGTACGAGTGAATTCATCGAATCCAAAGGGATTCAGAAGAAGCTTGCATGAGGCGCCAGATCAATTTGGTGGCAAGAGCTAGATTCCAGATATAGAGGGGATGCAAACCAAGGCCTTCCTGGTCTTTCGGTTAGCAAATATCAAACTAGGCAACCTTAGCTTTAGTTGACTATAGATCCAGATAAGTTTATAGTCAACTCTAAGTCAATAGTTGACTATAAATCTCCCCATAAGTCAACTATCGATCTAGGTAAGTCGACTTCAGATTTAGTTTAGTCAACTAAAGATTCAACATTAGTTGACTAAAGGTTCAGCTTAGTCAACTACTTAAGTTTAACGGGCAGAAAGGTTTAAAAGGAAAGCATGTCGCCCTAATGAGTATAAATACAAGTTGAGCATGGATTGAAGGCTTCTTAATCACATTCTAAACATTCCAAGAGCTGTCAAAAGAGTTTTCAAAGTCTTCATTGCCACATCCAAGATCTGCAAGGCTTGAGTGCCCTATTGCACAATCAACAACAAGCCAAAGGTGATCAGAGGTCGAAGAACTGAAAATTGATTCTTTTTCATCTCCATCAACTGAGGCTATAATTGATTATTATTTTACTATTTCCTTGTAATATTTTGATTTCGTGGTTTATTTGTGTCTTTGTGAGGACGATATCTGTAAACTTTAAACTCTTGTGTGGTTTGTTTAGGTTTCCTAAAATCGGTGAAAATCTAGGTGTTTGTGTGTAGTTTCCAAGGTAAGCTAAGAGAAAACCTTGGCGTTGATTGGTTTAGTAGAACCCCAAGGGTGGTTGAGATCTTGGGAGAGTGGATTAGCTATTTGCGACACACCGAACCACTATATATCGTTGCATTCATTATTCATTCTTTATTGCTATTGTGGCAAAAAATACAACAATAGAAACTTCTTTAGAGTGAGGAAAACTGTTATCTGAAGTCGAGTGAGATGTTGGTCTCTGAAAGTAGAATCGCTAAAAGGGCTCTCTCGGAGAGAGGGCTTCCCGAGAGAGGAAAGCTGCAGAAGGACACCTTGTGGATGGGGCCCCTCGGAGAGGAAGGGTCTCTTGGAGAGAATTAGATCTCACGGAGAGGTAGCGTCTCTGGGAAAAGTTCAATTGGCCTGGCGCTCAGGCATGGTAGACGGCTCTCGGAAAAGGGTCTGAAACACCTCTCGGAGAGGAATAAATCAGCTTCCAGAAAGAGGAGTCTCTTTCGAGAAGGTGCTTTAAGGGCTTCAGAGAGAACAGGTGTTCTCTTAAAGGGACTAAGACGGCCTGGGCTCAGCTTCCAGAAGAACTACAGCACGAGACAAATATTAAAAGGCTTGCGGGAAGGATCTCCCGCAAAGTCCTTCCGACGGTTAAGTCAATATGGGAAAAGGAAAAGGCTCACAGAAAGAAATGTAAAGGGCTTCGGAAATGAAAGTTTGAGAGAATCAAGATTGGTTACCAGATGTTCAGATCCCGCTAATCGTGTTGTGTGTTGCATTTTATAGAAGTCCAGGTCTCAATGATTGATTGGGACACGTGTGCAACGGCCTTACTGGCCTCTCAGAGAGGCTCCTTCGAGAGGCTTTCTGAGAGAACCTGTTAGCAACTGTCGGAAGGCCTCCGCGGCCTTCTCCCCGAGAGCTCTCTCAAAGAGAGGAAGGGATACAACAATTGCCCTCCACTTTTCGCATTTACCTTTAGGTGAATGCGGAGAGTAGATCATTTCTAAAATATCTGCCTCTGCAAGCTGTGCCATTTCAGCTTGCCGAGGGTCCTCTTATAAATATGCTATTGCCGCAGTAACTTTTCTACACTTAAAACATTCTCGACCAAACTTTTGCTCTCTCTGCAATTTTCTCTTAGCAAGAAAATCCACCGCGACTCTTCTCTCTGAAAGATTTCTTGTCTCTTTGAAAGAATTCAGGTTACCATCCAAAAGAATTTGTTCTCTCCAAGAGATTTTTTTCTTTTTTCCAAACCATCTATTTTTGCCTCCGAAAGGATTTTAGCTATTCCTCGAGGCACATTCAATTCTTTCCGAAGTAATCCCCTTCTCTTTGAGAGGAGGTCCTTTCTTTCCGAGAGTTATCCTTCCCAATAGAATCATTTCTACTCGAGAGAGTTCTATCATTTCTTCTCGAGAGAGTTCTTTCCGAGAGGACTCTTTTTGCGACAGGCCTCTATGAGACAAAATTTGTTTTCTCCTCCGTTAGTCTTAGCTAATTCAATCTGACTTATTTTCTCTTTTCTTCCTTAGGATCATGGCCAGCGCCAAAATATACCATAGGGAGACCGACGAAAACGAGGTTACTTGGGCTTACCTTAAGGCACACCTTCTCAGATGTCAGAGGATGATGTCGCTCTTCTCCGTAGCAACCATCGAGTACCATCTGCAGACCAAACTAAGGTTCCCCGACAGGCCGAAAATTGTGTGGTTAATGTGGAGGAGGGTTGGGTGAGCGTTTTTTAGGCCAGCTTTAGCCTTCCCCTTCACGACTTAGGCCTTCAATTCCTCAGAGTTGGCGGCTTAGGTCCGGGCTAGCTGCACCCTAACGATTGGGCCTAGCTAGTCGCCTTCTTTGTATACTACTGGGAGAAAGAGGTGGTCTCCTTTATCGAACTCTTATTTTGCTTTTTCTACCTCAGCTTAGTGAGGAACCGATATCATCTATACACCCTACATCGCCCTCGCCCAGAGGATCGCATGTTCTATGACTCCCCCGCCAAAACCGATTCTTTCGATACTCGATCGTTTTTGTTCCAACCACCGAATGGCGTATGGAACACTCCCCGTAAGTGAGTCACCGACCTTGAAAGGGTGGCGAAACCATGATTAGGCAGGGCCACCATTAACGATCTTCGGGGGCAATACCGTGAGTAGCGTTGTGCTCTTCTTCTTGGTGGCCCATCACATCTCTATGAGTACCTAACAGCTGACAGATTAGTGAGTGTCGGATGGATCCCAGAGCCCGTCGGGCCATCCCATCACTGAGCCCCTAGAGTAGTATCACCTCGCCTACCTACCGCCTGCGTGACTACAGAGGAAGGGGACATCCCTCTACAAAAGGAGCATTCCTCTGAGGGTGTGGATCAACTTGACTGTTTTTCTCGTTTTTCTTCTTTTTCAATTAATCTTAGCTTCTTAATATTTGCATGCACAATTCCTTGTTGCTTGTGCAACGAAAAGCGAAATAATGAGAGCCCGAGTAAAGAAAATGAAGTTAAGGAGGCAGATGACATTATCCTTGCAGAGGAGGGTAGGCCTCACAGCAACTCATGAGGGTCCATCCCACAAACCAGTAGCTCCAGGCACCTAGCCGGCGAAAGGGGTTGGAGAGACAGTGGCCGCACCGCGACAAAAGAAGAAGAAGAGGAGCAGGTGAGAAGAAGAAATGGATGCCACCACGTTCCGCTCGATCACTGATCTTACTATTCTAGAGGAAGGGGAACTTCTTGCTACCGATTTTGGGCCCACAAACGAGCCTCTTGCCCGACTGTCTCCGTCTCTTGCTTAGGCTTCATCAGGCGAGATGAGTGGAGCCGAGCATGGGGGGTCTGCTCAAAGACGTAGAGGGCCCGTGGCGGCCGAAGCGGGAACAAGTCACAGCCCCATCGGTGCAGTAGACATTGAGGTATCGTCAAGGCTGGATCAAATAGCCATTGACGCCGCTGAAGGACAAGGTCACGACATCTACAGGCGAGCTGTGATCAATCCTCAACACCTGGGCCGTTGAGTCCTAAACATTGAGGATCCCCAGCAAAGCCTTAATCCCATCTTGCTGGAGATGCCTCCTCCCATTAAGAAGGCATATGATTTGGGCCAAGGGCGCTGGGCACAAGGCGAGCCTTTCTAAATTCAGTCGAGGGTCCTTAACAGCAACACGATCGACACACCGGGTGTCGAGGCCCACCTGCTATATTCCACTATTCTCCCTCGTGACGAGGGGTGGTATTTTCGCAACTCCCCTGAGGACATGGACAATTTCGAGAATCACTTGGCCATCGTAAGTCATCTAGATTTTTAGTTTCCTCTTCGTTGTTCTATAGCTCTTTCTTACAACATTTCTCTTGTTCCTTGCAGAGAGTCGTGGCAACGAACGCCATGAATAGAGCTCGCTTGGCGGCTAAAGAGGCCGACCTTAACAAATGGAGGAATAGGTCAGCCTCTTGGAATCAAGAACAACAGTTCCTAAACTAGCACATTCAAGACTTAAGACTTCGAGGACAGGGGTTGCGTTCGAAGTTGGAGTGCAACAATGCGACTCACCAAGAGCTGGTCGCCTCGTTCTGTGACGTCTAGGAGGAAACTTCCCGCCTGCAGATCGAGGTAGCCAGTGCCGAGCAGCGGACGATCGAGGCGCTGCAGGAGGTGGGAAGGTTGAAAGCAGAGGCTGACTGAGCGGCGAGCGGCAAGCGACAAGCAGCAAGACACATAAGAGGTTAGAAAAAGGCAGTCAAGGACTACCGGCTTTCTACAGAATGCTTCCGCTAGAAGGATGAATACGCCTCGTACTATTCGAAGTTCGACTTCTACCACGGCCGTACCTTCATGGAGGCAAGGCGGCCGCACAAGTCGTTTGAAGATATCGTTTTCGTTGACGTCATCTCCTCCGTCCCTCCCCAGGACTGGCACAAGTACAAGCCAAACGACCTAGGGCTTGACGAGTGTGTGCAACGAGCATTGGAGGACGATCTGAGCAACTTGCTGGGCCCCTAGAGTCCTTATGTACCAAATCCTGAGGAGGACGAGCCCCAGGTGAGTATGACCAACGCCGAAGTCTCTGCCAACATGGCCCACACCATTCACTTGATTGAGCAAGGCTTGGAAGTGGATATCGTCGGCCAATCTCCGTAGTATACACCCCCAGGGGGCCCAGAATAAACTAACTGCTCTTCCACTCAGAATTAGGGTAGATCGCCTCATTATTTTTTGAGCTCGTGGATGTAAGAAAACATTAATCCTTTTGTGATGATGTATCTTATCTTGTTTTGAAGAACATCAATCTTTTGCTACAATGTACTTAGCCTTGGCATCACAATTATGTGCCTTTGAGTATCGTTGTATTTTCAATATATATATATTGTTGTTGCTTTTAGCTTTTTCAATTACTCACCAAGTGTGTAGGTTGCTTTAGCTTTCCTTATCTTGTGAATAAATCGCAGTGCAGTGAGGGAGTGATATGTTATTAGGCATTCACATATTTATTTTTGGCATTGCACATGAGTTGTTCTCAGTAGGGGCCTACTTACTTGAATCGTCGCATCCTTAGCCCCCATTGATAGACGGGCGCACTTAGCATCGGATTCCAACCACGTGTTCGGGTTTGCCGAGAGACTTAGCATCAAATCCTTGTAGGGAGTCTAGGCCATGCACAACAGCTTGACTCTAGTCTACACCAAGGGATCCAGATTGGTTTCCCATAAAAACATCGAATTCACTGATGAATCCAGGCAAGTCTAGGGGGCATTACGTTGGATCACCTTCAAGTATCCAGGGTGATCGTTCAGCCTTGCACGCGCTTCCCATTTCTTCATGTCCATTTTTAGACTCGTCTACCACAGGGGATCTAGGTTTGGCCCAGGATTAATAACTAGAATTCTACCGGACGTTCCAACTTTGCCAGGAGGCTTGGCGCCGGATCTACCAAGGGGTCAAGGTTAGCTTATAGGCTTAGCATCGGACTCACGCAAGGGATCTAGGTTAGCCTGCGAGCATTGCATCGGAATACATTTGGAAATCGAGCAGAGTTTAGGGCCATTGCGCCAGATCACAGTTGGGCGAGTTCCTCATATAAGCCTGACCACAGTCTCATGCTTTCCTTGGGCCTCTTTGGGCTCGTCCAACACAGGGGCTCTAGGTTATACCTAGGATAATTCGCCAGACTGTTGTCGATCGTTCTAAGTTTGTCGGGAGACTTGGCGCAGGATCTACCAAGGAGTCAAAGTTAGCATGTAGGCTTAGCACCGAACTCACGCGAGGGATCCAGGTTAGCATGCGGGTATGGCATCAGAACGCATCCGAGAATCTAGGGAGATCCATGGTCTTAGCGCTAGATTGCCACTTGTCGAGCCGGACCCTCTAGGGCGCAAGCTCCCTATTACCTTTATTGTTCTATTTCTATCGAGCATGGCAGTGCTAGGGCTCATCAGAATTGATTCCCTCTCATGGTGCCTGCATCAAATCTTATGACAATTATACGTATGTATAAGCACAATACACACGGGAATTTACGTGGTTCGGCTTATAACATTGCCTACGTCCACGAGAATACAGGGGGTATATTCTTTTATTCATTCAGCGGGGTTACAATACATAGGGAAATCTAAAAGGAATCTTGATCCATAACATGGTCAGGAAGTGTTCCTCGTGGCGCGTGACTCCCTGTGTCTTGCTCGTCGTCCCTTCTGGCGACTCTTGTGACTGGAATGGTTGGAAAGTACCTTTTGAGGTGCAAGGAGTTCCACGTCTTGCCTAGTGCCTCGCCTTGCAATGTTTGCAGCACACGTGTTTGGCCCCAACATCTTCACAATTCTGTAGGGCCCCTCCCAATTCAGCTTGAGTTTTCCTTCCTTCCTTAGGGCGTTCGTAATTGCTGTCTTCCTAAGGACCAAATCTCTTTCCTGAAATGTCCAAGGGCGAACTTTCTCATTGTAATAGCTGGAGATCCTGCTTTGATACGCCGCCAACTGCATAGCTGCTTCTCCCTTAGCTCATCTAGTAGATTCAGGTTCTCCCTCAAGCAATTTGAATTCCCTCCTTCGCTAAAAGCCATAACTCGAGCATCTGTCCCATACACCAAGCTGAAAGGCATTTCCCCCATAGATACACGACTGGTCGTGTGATAAGCCCATAAAATGCTAGAGAGTTCATTGACCCATCTGTCTTTTACCTTCTCCAATCGAGTTTTTAGCCCATGCAGGATGGTTTTGTTGCTCGCCTCTGCCTACCTGTTGGTTTAGAGATATGCTACAGATGCCATTCTCAAACTGATTCCCCATCTCTAACAAAAGGCCCTGAAAGATTCAAAGTCAAACTGCGTTCCATGGTCTATGTTGAGAATTCGAGGAATACTGAAGCGGAAAATTATATCTTTCCAACATCATCCCCTCTACCTTCTTCTCAGTTATGGTTGCTAGGGGCCCTGCTTCAACCCATTTCGTAAAGTAATCAGTAGCCACCAACAGAAATTTTCTCTGTGCTGACGCCATTGAAAACAGGCCCAAAATGTCTAGCCCTTACTGTGCAAATGGTAATGGCTGGAATATCGATTGGATCGACAAAAGGGGCCATGCTGTCAAAGGGGCGTGCTTCTGGCACCTATCACATGTCCACACTTTCTGGGCTGCATCCTATCTCAAGGTTGGCCAAAACAAACCGGCCCATAGGATCTTTCCAGCCAATGCTCTTCCACAGAGGTGTTCTCTGCAGTCCCCTTCATGCACTTCTTCTAGGGCCCGTTTTGCTTCTCAGGGCCCCAAACACTTGAGCAGCAGCGCGGAGTACCCTCTCTTATACAACTCTCGGCCGATAACTGTAAAGCGGGTTGCATTGGTCTTCAGCCTCTTGGCCTCTAAAGGTGCTACTGGGAGCTCTTGATCAAGTAGGTATTTTAGTATTAATGTTCTCCAATCATCAGCCACAGCAATGGAATGCACCTCCCATTCCTTTTCATCTACACTTGGTCGCTACAAGACCTCCACGTGAATCAACCGTCCCGGAGTATCACGAGCGGAGGCTAGCTAAGACAGCACATCAGCATGTTGGTTAAGGGACCTGTTGACTTGAATTTGTGTGCCAACTCCTTCACTCTCTGCAAATATCGAGACAATACTGCCTCTCCTACTTCATATGTCCCTTAAACTATTGCACAACCCACTGTGAGCCGTTAAATCAATTACCTCCAATTTTTCAACCAGCTTCATCCTTACCAACAGCGCTTCGTATTCAGTCATGTTGTTGGAACTGGGAAAAGTGAAACGCATGGAGTATTCCAAAACTTATTTTTCAGGGGAGATCAACACCACTCCTGCTCCACTTCGTTTGGCATTGGACGCCCCGTCTACAAACAACATCTAGTCCTTACATGTAGCGCCTTCTACTTTCAGCAAGTGAGTGCATTCCACTATAAAATTTGCCAGTGCCTTCCCTTTCATTGCCCTTCGAGGTTCGAAACTAATATCGTACTCACTAAGCTCCACCGCCCACTTAGTCAACCTTTCTGAACACTCTGGTCTTTGTAGGATTTGTCTCAATGGTTAATCAGTTAAGACGGTTACTAAGTGGGCTTGAAAGTAAGGTCTCAACTTCCTGGCTGCCATGACAAGTGATAAAGCCACCTTCTCTGCATATGGGGTATCATCCTCAGCCCCTTGCAATACTTTGCTTACATAGTAGACAGGTTGATCGACCTGTCCCATTCTCTTGATCAATACTGCGCTGACCGGGTGGTGGTTGATCCCCAAATACAAGTACAAAGGCTCCTCTTCTTCTGGATGGGACAACAAAGGTACCTCTTTTAAGTAGGTCTTCAACTCCTAAAAGGATTCTCACATTCCCTCGTCCACTGAAAATTCTTCCCTTCTCTCAAAGCTTTGAAGAAAGGAAGGTTCTGCTTAGCGAGCTTGGATAAAAACGTCCCATAGGCATCGACAACGATGGTGGCACTAGGTTGGGTTCCCCAGTGGCTTTTGCTCTGGAACGAGTGTTTCTCAATGCTTGGGCAGGTGGGTTGCCCATGCTAGTCGACCTTGTGGCCCTCGTCATTTTGGCTTTTTGTTAGCTTCCCACAGACAGCGCAAAATTGTTGTTGCCAAAAATACAACAATAGAAACTTCTTTAGAGTGAGGGAAACTGTCGTCTGAAGTCGAGTGAGATGTTGGTCTCTGAAAGTGTAACCGCTAAAAGGGCTCTCTCAGAGAAAGGGCTTCCTGAGAGAGGAAAGCTGCGGAAGGGTTGAGAAAGCCTTGCGGATGGGGCCCCTCGGAGAGGAAGGGTCTCTCGAAGAGAACTAGATCTTGCGGAGAGGCAGCATCTCTAGGAAAGGTTTGACTGGCCTAGCGCCCAAGTTCGGTAAACGGCTCTCGAAAGGGGTCTAAAACACCTCTCGAAGTGGAATAAATCGGCTTCTAAAAAGAGGAGTCTCTTTCGGGAAGGTGCTTCAAGGGCTTCGGAGAGAACAGGGGTTCTCTCGAAGGGACTAAGACGGCCTGGGTTTAGCTTCCGGAGGAACTGCAGCACAAGAAAAATATTAGAAGGTTTGCAGGAAGGATCTCCCACAAAGACCCTCCAACGGTCAAGTCAGTATGGGAAAAGGGAAAGGCTCATAGAAAGAAATGTAAAGGGCTTCGGAAAGGAATGTTTGAGAGAATCAAGATTGGTTACCAGAAGATTAGATCCCACCAATCGTGTTGTGCCTTGCCTTTTATAGGAGTCCAAGTCTCAATGATTGATTCGGACACGTGTGTAATGGCCTTGCTGGCCTATCAGAGAGGCTTCCCTGAGAGAGAAGCCTCTTGGAGAGGCTCCTCCAAGAGTCTTTTTAAGAAAGCCTGTCAGCCGCTACCGAAAGGCCTTCGTAGCCTTCTCCCTGAGAGCTCTCTCAGAGAGATGGAGGGGTACGACAATTGCTTTGATATTTGTCTTGTTAATTGCAGTAACATAAATACAACATAAGATTGAATGAATAATCACATAAATAATTAAATAAGCAAAAAAAAAAAATTTATCACTCAATTCAACCCCCCCCCACCCCGCGCTCTTAAGTGGTCATTACCTAAGGGACCAACACATGAGGCCTTGTTTCACCTCATCTTTCAAGGAATGATGCTTTTATTGGTTAGAATTTAGATTTGGGGAAGAATTTTGGTGTATTTTGCATAAATAACAGTTTTCGAATCGTATCACGGTCCTATCGCAGCATGCTTGTCGCAATGGACTCGTGAACTCCAGCAAGAATTTCCTACCGTGGTCCTACCGCATAATTCATTCCACAACAGGACTATGAGCTCCAGATTTTGCGCATGTTGTGTTCTTTTAGGCATAACTTTTTGTGTTTATATCCGAATTGAGATCTGTTTGTTACGTTGTAAACTAGATTCAGTAAGTTTCGATTTGGTATAGAATTCAAATTATTTGGCCGACTATTGAGTGGTTTCCTCTTGATCCCAAGACAAGTCTAGATTCATGAGAGGCTATCTTTGAAAGGATGAGTTTGGCGTGATTTCTTCATGATCCCTAAGAATGTTTAAATGCTCTTGAGGGATTATTTGTGCATTATTGGGTATGGTTTGGTGCATGATTCGGGGTTACATGAGTTTGGTAATTTGGTGAAATATTTTAAGCTTGTTTATATATGTTAATTGGGGTATGCTATATGGGTGAGCCAAGGCATTAAGTGGAGCCAATTGGCCTCTAGGGTTTCGTGCGTATGAGAGCATGCTCCTAAGTGTTAAGCTATCTGGTCTCAATGATCTCGTGGCAGGTGATATGACTATGACCACGGGTGGGAGCTGATTGTCCTCAAGGGTTGTGTGGTGAGAGAGTGCAGCCCTAGGAGTGAGCTATCGGGCCCCAATTGTCACTCGTGGTGGGGTGGTGAATGCAAGGCACGGAGTGCCTCGGTGTTGTACATGTTTATGTTGGTTCATGAGTTTTCTCTTATATGCATGGCATGGGCATGACTTGTTGGCTTTATTCTACCTTGGGTGGAGTTGGCTGGCCTCAGGTGTTAACCTGGAGTTGAGCTACTTGGCCCCAAGTGTCAAGTGGTATGTATATAGACCTTGGTTGGAGCTGATTGGCCTCGGGCATCGCCTTGGGAGTGGAGTTGTCTGGCCCCGAGTGTCCGATATTGTCTGGGTATATAGTGCCGAGATATGGATGTTTGCATGTATCATTGTTCTTGGATTTGTGTATTGTATGGTTGGGCAAGTGTTTCACCTTCTGGTAGATGTACCTTGTAGGGGGTATTATGGCCTACTCAGATTGGATTATATTTATTTTGTGGCTTATTGTTGTTGATCATGCTTTTCATATCTTCTTAATATACTTGCCGAGCCTTGTGGCTCATTTTCTTACTTGCGTCATTCCAAGTAAAGGCAAAGCTAAGGTAGAGGGCAAGCCTAGCAAGGACGGATCTCTGGAGGATTAGACGTGTATAGAGCTCACCTAAAGACCAGGTCTTGGGAGTCTTTTGTTTGTGTGTCCAGTTCTAGTTGGACTCTTGTATTTGGGGACCTGTATATATATTTTGTGATCATGGCTTGATATGTTGTAATTGTTGGAGACATTATTTTAGTTGTTATATTGTTTGTATTATGTTATATTGTTAGCAGTGTTTTTGTTATGTTTCTGTTAAGTTGTTGCTGTTATGATTGAGAACAGTTAGTTGGTTATTGTAAAATAGCTATATAAATAGCTATTCCTCTGTTTTATCAATTTAGTTGATCGAGGTTTTTTTTCTTAGATTCTCTCTTCGTTTTTTATTTATCTAACTGAGAAAAGTTTAATCACATGGTATCAGAGTCTAGACTAGCGTCTATGGCTTCCAATCGAAATTCTAGTGCCTCGTCCTTACCTCGATCAATGTCTTCTTCGGATTTGCAAATTGATTTTCCTTCTGTTGCGAAATTCTTGAATTTTGTTCCGATCAAATTAGACAATAGTAACTACCTATTTTGGAAGGCACAAATTCTAGCCATTATTCGAGCCTTTGATTTGGTTCAGTTCATACGCAACTCGTCGTCGCCATCAAAGTATGTACCGAATCCTAATACGGAAGTAGAAGGTTCGGACACGACAATTCTGAATCCTGAGTACCTCATGTGGATTAGGTCAGATCAGCTACTGCTCGGTTGGTTGTTCTCGACAATGGATAAAGAGAAATTAGCTCAAGTAATTCACTGTGAATCTACTAGAGAGGTATGGTCATCTCTTGAAATGCTTTATTCTAAAAAAACTGTGGCACAATCGTTTCAACTAAAACAACAACTCAGATCTGTTAAGAAAAATTCTCTGTCAATTAATGATTACATTTTACAGATCAAAACTATCGCTCATGCCTTAGCGACAATTGGAGAACCCCTAGGTGACAAGGATCTATTGTTAGCTATCTTGAATGAACTTGATCATGAGTATGATATTGTAGTGAGTCTAATTACATATCAAATAGATGAGATTAACTTGGAGAAAGTTCAATATCTTCTTCTTATGCATGAACAACGATTAGTTACTAATAATTCAGTCGTTTCGTCCTCGGTTAGTTTTGATGTTGTTACTATGAATGTTGCAACATCTGGATCTAAATCTGGTAGTAGTTATCATAATCAGAACAGAGGAGGTTTTCAAGGAGGATTTATGAACCGAGGTGGTAGAGGTCGAGCTCGGTTTAATAATAAGAGGTTCTACTGTCAATTATGCGGTAAACGAGGTCATCTTGCAGACAAATGTTATCATCGGTTTGATAAAAATTTTCAGAGAAGTCCTAGTTAGTTTCAAAACTATGGACAGTCCAATCAAGGAACTAATAGTGGTTTTCAAGTTGAACCACAAGCATATTTGGCTGGTCCTAGTGACGTGAATGAAGTCTTTATGTCTGATTTAGGTTCTTCACCTTCTGCGTATAATTCATTGGCTCAATCTATTGACGTTCAATCTCAGTTTTCTTCTCCTCTATGGTTTGTTGATTCCGGAGCTACTAATCATGTTGCAACGAGTCTCAACAATCTATCTCTCTCATCTCCCTATCATGGCAATGACAAGGTTACTCTTGGTGATGGTAAGAGTTTGCCTATCTCTCATATTGGTACAAGTCATTTATATACTCACACTCATCCTCAGTCAGTTCTTTCCCTGTCCAATGTTCTGCATGTTCCTAAAATAAAAAAGAGTCTTCTTAGTGTCTCTCAACTTACAAAGGATAACAATGTTGTCCCTGAGTTTGATTCAACTTCTTGTTTGATTAAGGACAAAGCCTCGGGTCTGGTGTTACTTTGAGGAACGCTTAGGAATGGTCTATATCAGTTGGAGCCTACATTTGATCTTGTTGTGCCCATGTCAAAGACCATTAATTCTCCCAAGACCTCAACTGTTGCTGATAATCTATCTTCCAAGGTCATGGATGTTACTAGTTCCTTTTCAAATAAATCCACAAAGTAGCATCTAATTGTTCCAGATCTGCCTTTGAATGTTAATGTAGCTCAAACAAATTATATAGGACGACAGTGGCATGCCAAGCTAGGCCATCCCACTTTTTATGTATTGAAACATGTTTTGAATAAAATTCAAATTGATTGTTCTAAATCTGCAATTCCATTCTGTGATTCATGCAAAATTGCCAAATCACATCAACTTCCTTTTGAAAATTGTCCTATTATTGCAAAGTAGCCTTTGGAATTGATATACTCAGATGTATGGGGTCCAGCACCTATGGTTTCTGTTGAGGGTTTTAGGTATTATATTATCTTTGTTGATGCCTACACTCGATACTCCTGGCTATTTCTGTTGAAATTGAAATCTGATTCCTTGCAAACCTTTATAAATTTTCATAAGCTTGCTGAATTATAGTATAATTCTAAGTTGAAAGGTTTACAAATTAATAATGGGGGGGGAGTTTAAAGCTTTTCTTCCTTATCTTCAATCTTGTGGGATTCAACCTAGATTTTCTTGTCCATACACACACCAACAAAACGGTGTGGCTGAACGCAAACATCATCATGTTACTGAAATGGGAATGACCTTATTGACTCATACCCAAATGCCTCTTTAAGTTTTGGGCAACAGCATTTCAGACTGTTTTCTATCTCATTAATCGTCCTCCTTCAGCTGTGCTTCACTTTGCTTGTCCCTTTGAATTACTCTATCTCAAGCAACCTGATTATCTCAAACTATAACCGTTTGGTTGTTCATGCTTTCCTTATCTTAGACCTTATAATAAACACAAATTCGCTTTCCGTTCATCCAAATGTGTGTTTATTGGTTATAGTATTGATCAGGCTGGTTATCGATGTTTGCATCCTACAGGAAAAATATATGTCTCTAGACATGTTGAGTTCAATCCTCTTGAATTTCCTTACTCTTCTCTATTTCTTTCAAGAGGTGCTGGTGTCTCATCTATGCCTTCATCCTCAAGACCTTCAATTGAAGTGTTTTAGTTTCTTCCCTTCTCTTATCCAAATGTTCCTCTGGTGTCTCAGTCCTGGGTTTATCCTTTATCAGCAGCTGTCTCAAATAATTCAGGAGTCTCTTTGCTTGAAAATTTTGTCCAGTCTCATGATCATTTGTTTCCTACTTCTAGTTCTCAGTTCATTCCACCTTCTAAATCTAAAGTTCCTAAATATCAATTACCTCCAACTCCATCTGTTCACCCTATGATCACTCGATCTAAACAACCTCTTGTTACCTCTCCTCATGTTCTGTTAACTTCCCTTGAACCTAGATCAGTTCATGAAGCACTTTGTGATCCTCACTGGACTAAGGCTATGCAGGAGAAGTTTCATACCTTACAGTCCAATCAGACATGGGAGTTGGTCCCCTATTCTTCGGATATGAATCTTATTGGGTGTAAATGGGTATTTCGGGTCAAGTACAATTCTAATGGATCTATTCTTAGGCATAAGGCTTGCCTAGTAGCTAAGGGATTTCTTCAAAACCCTAGCATCGATTATAATGATACTTTCAGTCCAGTTGTAAAAGCACCCACCACAAGAGTGTTGTTTTCTTTGGCTCTTACTTTTGGTTGGGACATACAACAAGTAGACACCAATAATGCATTTTTAAATGGAGAATTGACAGAGAATGTATACATGACACAGCCGGAAGGATTTATAGATGCTCAACTGCCTAATTTTGTCTGTAAACTTAAGAAATCCCTCTATGGTCTCAAAGAAGCTCCACGACCTTGGTACAACAAACTTAAAACTGCTCTGCAAGCATGGGGTTTTGTTCGATTAGTTGCAAATGCTTCTCTGTTTATTAAGAGATCTTCTAGTGCAGTGTTGTTTCTTTTGGTATATGTTGATGATATCCTTGTCACGGGGTCAAATTTTGCTTCTCTTCAACAGTGTATTCATGATTTGGATCAGCATTTTGCTCTCAAAACCTTGGGATCAGTCAACTATTTCTTAGGTTTTGAAGCCCACAGAGATAAGACTGGTTTATATCTTACACAATCAAAGTATACTATTGATTAGTTAAATAAAGCTGGTATAAATGATTGCAAATTGTGTGATACACCAGTCAATTTAACAGTCTCTTTTACTGATGAAGGTGAACTTTTTCCAGATCCATCATTGTATAGAACTATTGTTGGTTCTCTTGAATACTTGACTTACACTCGACCAAATGTATCTTTTGTGGTGAATAGATTGAGCCAATTCTTGGCAGCTCCTAAATTACAACACTAGGCAGCGTGTAAACGTCTCCTTAGGTACTTAAAAGGTACTATTGGTCTTAGGCTATGTTTTACATCCTCTCCTGATATGACACTAACTGTATTTACAGATGTAGACCATGCTGGCTGCAAAATGTCTAGAAAGTCTACTAGTGGTATATGTGTGTTTCTTGGTTCCAACTTGCTAGTTTGGAGTTCTCGTAAACAATCAGTGGTGGCTCGGTTAGTAGGAGAAACTGAGTACCGTGTTATGGCCCAAGGTGTAACTGAAATCATGTGGCTGCAATCACTGTTTACCGAGTTAGGTTACAAGCTGTCTACTGTCCTAGTGTTATGGAGTGACAACCTAGCAGCCAAAAGCATAGTCGAGAATCCAGTGTTTCACTCTCGGACTAAACACATTGAAATAGATGTGCATTTTGTAAGGGAGAAAGTTGAGAATAAGGAAGTGGAAATTCGGTATGTGCTTTCATTGCATCAAGCTGCTAATATTTTTACAAAAGGCTTATCTAGAGACAGATTACAGTTTCTGTGTGCTAAGCTTGGCCTACAGATCTCTCCCATTTGCTCTAATATGATACCTAATTTGTGCTCGAGTAATGAAGGCAGCAAGACTAATAAGCAAAGGTTTATTCTACCAAGAGGTCCAAACTGAGAGGGGATGTTGGAGACATTATTTTAGCTGTTATATTGTTTGTATTATGTTATATTGTTAGTAGTGTTTCTATTATGTTTCTATTAAGTTGTTGCTATTATGATTGAGAACAGTTAGTTGGTTATTGTAAAATAGCTATATAAATAGCCTTTCCTCTGTTTTATCAATTTAATTGATCGAGGTTCTTTTTCTCATATTCTCTCTTCGTTTTCTGTTTATCTAACTGAGAAAAGTTTAATCACAGTAATTAGTGGGCACCTAACTCTTGTGTATCTTTTGTCTTGGGATGGGTGTATGGTTGTATATGTTGGCAATGGAAATGGAGAATTATGTGGTTTGCTGAGTTGTGTTGTTCCCATATGTGATCTTGTGACTCAAAAATTGGTTGTCCTTGTTCGGGATGCTTCTGCACCATTACTTATGATTACTTTCTCACGAATTCTCTATGCTAGCGGGGGCTCCGAGAGGCAAGTCGTCACAAGGTAAAAGGAAAATTTATAAGAACTATGTAGCATATAATATTGGAAAATAAAGTGTAACATGAGCAAAATATGTGTAACACAACTAAGAATGCTAAGATAGATGTGAGGCCATACAAGAAAAAATAAAGGTAGAAATGAGGTTTTGTAATAAGGTCAGAGTGGTTCCATTAAAGATAAGATGCGGAAGACAAGATGAAAATAGTCTAGTCATGTGAGAAGAAGACCAAAAGAGGCTCCTGTGAGCCAAGTGGATGGAATAGAACAAGTAATTAGCAAAAGAGGTAGGAGGGCACCAAAGAAGAATTTCTTTTTTTTTTTTTTTTGTGGGGATTGGGGGGGTGGACACTAAAAGTTATATGGACCTTACAAAACATGAGGCCATGGAAAGCTAGAATTTATGTAGTTAACCCCACATAGGGGGATAAAAGCATGCCATGTTTTTCATCTTGGTTATTGTGCTATCATTTATCAAAATAGGGGGAAAAGGAAGTTGAACTATCATGTGCAGTTCTCAAAACTATTGTCATATCGGTGTTATGTCAACCACAATATTTATTAAAACTTAACCACCCCCCCCCCTCCCTATTTTATGCTCATGAAGAGAAGGCAAAGCCGCATTAGTCCAACCTCCACAAAAAAATCCAGGTACTGAAAATTTCTCACGAAACAGCAGTATCTAGTATGTCCTAATTGCACTAGGAAGAACTGAAGCCTGTGATGGATCCATTCCCACTCTACCCTGTGCAAGTTATTGTCTCGTGTACCACACAAATGCAGATTTTTTCCATGAAACACCAAAAGGGCATTCCTAGAGTATGAGTTAAATGACAAATATATATAGTCCTGCATGTATGTAGATAACGTTATTCAAAAAATACAATGAGGAAAAAAGGAATAGCAACATAATATGCAGTCATTAGTTCTCAGAATTCCTGTTCCATTTATCACATGGACAACTAATACAATTTAATTGTCATGCTTTTCTGTTCAAATGCATAAATAATGTCATCAGAAAACATGTTACACATAGCATAATACTGAATTTTCTGAGAAATGCAGAATGCATAAAATAACAGTTTTCTAATTTCTTCTTTATAATAAAAAATATAATTACTTGTCAAAAAAATAAATTAAAAAATAAGCAACAAAACAATTGACAGCAATTACATAGAAGAGAATAACAGGAGCAATTAAAAACAATTGCATGTTTTTCATTATTTCTGTAACTAAGCAACAGCTAAATAAAGTGCATTAGAAGTATTTCAAGTACCTTCAGAATCTTTTCGAATCGAGTTATCGCCTCTGAGATACAATACATCAGTCCAGTCTAAATCTAAGCCTCCCATGTTCGCAAACTCATCCAGCACACGACCAATGAGATGGTAAGAGACTAGACTTGTCTTGTCACAGGCTTCTTGGAGAGCAAGGTATCTGTTTGTCTCTGTATTGTCATGCAAAAAGCTCCCCTCACAAACAGAAATTTGGAGCTTTTCTGAGTCAACTTTATTTTCTTGTCTGTCTGTGTGATTCCCATCTAATCTTGCATCTGGGGATAAATGGGAAGCACAGCCAATTCCATTAGTTCTCAATGTTAGCAAATGGGAGTCACTCATTTCTGGTCTCCTTGCACTTCCTATATCAATCTGATTTGCTTCCATATTATCTAAATTTTCAAATTTAAAATGCAAAGAGGAAGCAGAAGCATCGGTATCTAATAAATCCAATTTTGCAGAATGCAAAGTTTCAACTCTCTCAAAAGAGTCAGTTCTTAACCTTATGTTGGTTCCATGACCTGAGGATGTTTCATTCCTTCCACTTGTAGAGCCAGTTGACATCAAATTGGCCAGATTTGTCTCCCCAACACATTCTAAGTTGTTGTCAGGATCATTGGGATGAAACAAAGAATTTTGTGAGAATAACTGTTCTTTGGCATCATTAATGCTGTCCTCTTCATAAGCATCAGAGCAACTTTCTTCTAGATTTTCAATATATGCATCCGCAAAATCATTGTCAAACTCATATTCAGGAAGCAAGTCCCACAAAATCTGCTTTAACTGAGCACTCGCACACAGTACACACTCTACTTCTTTTGCTATATTCCCCTCGGAGAAAAACCTATAAGAAGCACTTTGAGATGTCCTACTGATAATATTAATAGCTTCTAATAAATAGTCTGGAATACTGTCCATATCACCACATTCAAAAAGATACTCTGTTAATAGGTTCCTTATGGCATTTCGTAAACTCCTATCTGATAACTCAGCATTTGGGTCCAGCAGCAGTTGCAAAATCTTCAGTTCAGGGAATCTCACCTCTTTGAGAAGCCATATTGCCTTTGCTATCTCATTCTGCAAGGCTACAATTTCTGGTGAGAATCTCCAAAATTGTGGTACAAAAGGACATCCCTGTAGTAGACTAGATGATAAGCTTCCAACTGCCATAGCTTTAGCAAGTGGTTCCTGCAGCTCATCCTCTTCGCTAAGTTCTGATAACATTTCTGTACAAATTTTCCTCACTCGAACAGTTAAAATGCTTCGTCCCCATCCAGATTTCAATGGATACAACTGAGGCACATATCCCCGGATACCCGTAAGTTTCCGATGCATCGCACTTAAGGTCACAAAAGGCATACCCCCAAGTCCATCCAGTACCTTAGTAGCAGCAGCATGATAGGAAGGGGGTGGAGGAGTCAAAAGGCTAGCAAGATTTCTGTGGAATTTGTGCGAGCTCTTGAGAAGCTGACTTAGCTGTTCAGCAATATTTGTTTCACAATTTCCTTTCCAGTTTCCAACGATTTCTGGAAGACAGTCTCTGATGATCTTTTTCATCTTCCATCGGGTCTTCTCAAACTGAATTGAGCCACCCGTCAGTATCTCAGCAAAACGCTGAAGTCCACTGTTGGTCATGTCATCAAGCATTGAGGAAAGCTTCCTTAAATTATTGGGCAAGTCAAAAATTTCAAAGTTATCTTGATCTACATGATACGCTCTTTCAAAATTGCATGCCCCAAATCCCTTCTCGATAAAAGCTTTTATGATCTCGTAGTATACCTGAAAAGTAGTATTTAGATGATCAGCAGAGAAAATAACCATTCAAAAATGGAACTCAGTAGGACTTCTTTCCAGCAAGTCAACATATACAAGGGGAAGCCACCAAGAACATCAAACCCTACAATATTCCAAAGGGACTCAGTGGATAATACAGCTGAATCTGAGTTATTCATTTCTTCTAATGTCACAAAATTACAAGTTTATTATCTCTCTAATATATACATATATATACACATACATTATTTTATCTTTGCATAAGAGACATACAAAACAAAATAAAAATGCATGTGGCACCAAGATACAACCAGGGGATGCAACATATAATAGGACATACTGATTTAAGGTTTTTGTAAATAATACAAAACCGATTCACCGATAAAACAATAGCAGGTACATGATTATATAAGAAGAGGTGACACGACAGTTCACTTCCACATTAGTCATCCAAATCTTCATAATGTCTCTCTCCAGGGATGAGTCTCCATGTGAATCTCCAAACTCTCCACTTAGGATTGAGTCCTTTCCAAGTGCCTAGCCTCAAGAGATGACACGTAACTCTCCATTATCTGTCCCTCTAGGATTGAGATCTCCATGATGCTTCTCTAAGTACCAGCTCTATGAGGTGGCATGTTGTCACAACCCTAGGCTTAATTGGTGTTGTGATAGGAATTGGGGAAGAAATCAGAGTTGAAGAATTCAAGATAAGTAAATATACATTACATGTGCATAACCATTGAATGCCATGTCTCTATATGCTATGCACATGAAAATGATGGGTGGACTTACAGAGTGATGAAGTTTAGAGCTATATAATCCTTAGAACAGTGGGTATCTTGATATACAAGAAGTGTTTTAAGCCCAAACAAGAATTGGAAGGTCAATCTCTAACTCACAAGCATATTCATGGACTTTAAAAACTCTCAAAACTCAACTCTCTACACCTCACACAATTTCAGACACATCCAAAGAGGAGAAAGGCCCTCCTTAGCCTATCACAACCCTTCTTATAGGCACATATCAATCAGCCCCTTCAGAGACCATTATATCGCCGATATATTCCATTTCTTAATGTCATTTTGGTCATTTCTCAAGCCAAGTTCTCACTCGTTTCTTCCCTTGCAAACAATCAAACCCTTCATCCCCCGTTTGCAGAGATATGCTCCCCAATATCCCTTCTTTTACAGGTGTATCAGCCTCTTTGCAGCCCCAAAATCATCTTTGTAAGTGGTCCCCTCCTTTCATTTTATTCTCCTAAGCTTATGATTGGTAGAAAGCAATGCAGAGTGAAGGATTGTACTACCTTGAGGATGTCCTTGTATTGGAGATTCTCCATCAGGGCAAGCCATGCACAAATCGGGACTTACCTTGGGTTAGAATTTAAAGGTTAGTTGGTTTAGCCCCCTTGGCCAACAAGTTATCCCAACAATGATGTAACACACACTTGAGCATAAACACCCACTTTAATTCAAAATTTAACCCATCAAATTACGTTCTAAGGCATCCATTATGTCGCTAATAATGTGCCAATACCATGTTTTGAACCAGACAAACTTTGGTCCATGATTGGGTCTTCAATTTCATTGTCAAACAAAAAGTAGCAGAACTGTCAAACATTCTATTTCAAAATAAGCAGTGCTGTGTTTTCCCAAATTTTCAGAAATTAAACAGCCTACTTTGAAATATCCCAACCCTATTTGAAATAGACCTTCAAAATTTCAATTTTTTATTGTCTCTAATTCTCTTCTATCATACCAAGTCCCACCCTTGCAATCCATTGGTCCTCAAATCACCCCATGGGTCATTTATATACAGTGGGTCAGTTTCACTGATTCTTGCCTCAAGCTATTTTTCTCATTTTTTCCAACCCAAAAATTCCATAATTTACTTTAAAATCTCAAAAACAGGATATAAACTTACAAGGCATTATACCTCCTACAAAAAAACAATATATCAACAGTTAGCATGTCGATTACTCCATTTATCACACATCCGACGAAACATTACATATGATGCAACTATGATCTAGAAACTGCCTTGTTACAAGAGATACACATGGAAACTGCCTATAGAATACTTTGCTATTTGAATTCTTCACCAGGAAAGGAATTGACGTTTTCTAGATATGACCATGTGAACATAAAGGCACATGTTGATTAAGCAGGTTCTGACAAAAACAGATCTACCTTAGAATATTGCACTCTTGTAGGAGGCAATCTAGCAAACTAGTGGAGGAAGAAGCAGTAAGTAGTTGCAAGATCTAGTACTGGACCTGAATCTAGGTCTATGGATCATGGAGTATGTGAAACACTATGGCTGAAGATCCTGTGGAAAGAACTTTAATATATAGATGAAAGATCTATTGTACTATTTTGTGATAATAAGGTACTAGATCCAATAATGCCCACAATCCAATCCAATATGATCAAACAATGCATATTGAAAATATTTTGTTTGAGAAATTGAATAAAGGGGCTATTTGTTACCTATATGTGAAGACAGGAGAACAGCTAGCTGGCATTCTAATAAAAAGTGTAGCAAATAATATTTTCACACTATCTTGGGCAAGCTGGTTTGAAAGATATCTCTGCCTCAACTTAAGGGGGACTGCATACAAATTGTATGCATTAATTTAGGGGCTTTTAAGTTAGGGCATGATTGCCTTAAGTTAGGTGTTGGAATGATGGACATGGAAGACTTAATCGGGTAATGGGCTCACCGTAGAATAAAGAAGATTATGTTTCCTAATGTAGATATGGAATTTACAGTTTTTCTGTATTAATTAGATGCCTAATTAGTTAGTTTCCTAATTGTATAAGCTTCCTTAATAGCTAGTTTTCTTAGAAGATGGATTGATAGTTTCCTTATGAAGGTGTCAAGATTCACCTTAAATATGACTTAAAATCTATGTCGTGAATATACAAGAATTCAGAGAATTATTACATGGTATCAAAGCCATCTTTCTAGGTTATTTTTCTCCAGCCTTCATTGCCTTTCTCTTTTCCAGCCTTCTTTCTCTTTGGCCTCCATTGTCGTTCTCTGTCCTTCATTGTCACCATCACATACTTGGAGTTGTGCCTTCATTGCAGCCTTTCTTAATCATTCTCCCTTCTTCATTACAATATGTCAACAGTTTATTAGGATTCTACCTCAACTGTTATAGGTGAACTGCCAGCCTCACCTACGACTGTCACCACAGCAGGAATTGAAAGCGATTTCAACAATATAAATCCTCTATACTAGCTTTGATGGAATTATCTACCTGCAGTGGTATCAGGTAGTTCGCACTTTTCTCAAAGGAAGAGGGAAGATAGGACATCTTACTAATCCCAGCCTGAAAGAAAAAGATCTAGGATTCTGAGTATGATCTAGTAGCCAAAATCACGTTAACAGTATAAATCCTCTATACAAGGGGGGAATGTTCGTCACCAAGCATTACAACCAGATGACTGGATTTTGGCTAGAAATATATCACAACCGTGATATGAAATTGGAATGCAACCATGAAATTCAAGTGGTTCAAGAATTACTCGAAAATGATCGAGTATTTGAATTTCTTGTAGGATTGAATTCTGAGTATGATAAGATCAGAGTTCAAATCCTTGGTAAAGTTCCTATACCAACTCTTTGTGAATGTTTCTCAATTGTTCATGTTGAAAAGAGTCAACGAGGTGTTATGCTGGAACCTCATATACAAGAGGTAGCAGCAATGATCTCTTGTAGACCTGGAGAAGGAAGGAATAAAGGAAACAATAATTTGTGACCAGCTGAATCAAGGAAACAGTCTAGCAAAGATGGACCGTGGTGCACCTATTGCAACAAACCTCGCCACACATGTGAGAACTATTTTAAACTACACGGTAATGCTCAAGTTTTGACATAAACAGAAGGATTAAAGGGCAAAGTAAATAGCCAAGCTAATGTGGCTAGTAAAGAGCAATCACTATTTGACACTGCCCAGTTAGACAAGGAGGAGCCTACAGCAGTCAACAAAGAAAACGTAGGAAGATTGAGATGTCTTCTTGAATCCCTAGATAAAACTTCAGGTTCTTGTTCTCTTGCAAAAAGTGGCCAAAAGTGGTATGTCTTATGACTAATTCTTTTAGCGCATCACATACTAAAACGGGTAGATGGGTTGTCGATTTAGGGGCAACTAATCATATGACTCATGATAACATTTTCTTTGATTCATACAAACCAACTCTAGGAAACCAAAAAATTACTATAGTTGATGGTTCTCCCACTGATATTCTGCACAAGGAACTCTTTATCTTACCCCTTCCATATCTCTTACAAATGTCCTTCATATCCCTAACATTTCAACTAATCTTATGTTTGTCCAAAAAATTACTAAAGAAATCCATTACAAAATAACATTCTTTGACTCTCATTGCATGTTTCAAGATCAAGTCTCGAGGAAGATGATTGGATTTGCCAGAGTGTGATGGGTTGTACTACCTTGAGGATCTTGGCAATGGTCGATTATAGGGTAACCAGTCTTCTTTCTCTCAAGCCCTTTTAACCACATCCAATAAACAAATGATCTAGGCACATTATCTTTGTCTTGGTCATCCACCTTTTTCTCTTAAAACATTTGTTTACATCTTGTTCTCTCTTAAAACATTTTCTCTCTTTTTCTTGGGGAAGACGATTGGATTTGCTAGTGTGTGTGATGGATTGCACTATGTTGAGGATCTTAGCAATGGTTGATTAAAAGGAAACCAGTCTCCTTTCTCTCAAGCCCCTTTTAACCACATTTAATAAACAAATAATCTAGGCATATCATCTTTGTCTTGGTCATCCTACCCTTTTCTCTCTTAAAACATTTGTTTCCATTGTTGTTTAAAGATATGGTTGTGACAGATTTTCGGTGTGAGGCGTGTTAATTTGCTAAACACCGTCGTACTTCATTCCCTATAAATTCAATGAAATACAGTCAGCTTTTTACTTTGATACATTCTGATATTTGGGAGCTAGCAAAAATTCCTATTATTCATGGGGCAATGTGGTTTGTCACTTTTATTGATGACTGTACTAGGACTACTTGGTCGTTTTTAATGAAAGACAAATCTAAAGTTAGTTCACTACTTCCTCAATTCCAAAAAATTATTTTTACTCAATTTGAAGCAAAGATAAAACGGTTTCACTCAAATAATTCCAAGGATTATCTCAATCAAAATCTCTCTTCCTTTGTTTATCAAGGAAGGTATTCTTCATGAATCTTCATGTGTTGAAACCCGACAACAAAACAAATGTGGCAAATTGGAGAAACAATCATCTCCTATAAGTCACTCATGCACTTCTTTTCCAATCCAATTCTCCAAAATTCCTATGGGGGGAAACATTTCTAACAGACATTTATCTCATAAATCGTCTTCCTTCTAAAGTCATAGCCAATCATAGTCCAATACATATCATGTCCAACCATTTTCCAAACATTGTGTCTACTAGAAATGTGTCCCCAAAAGTATTTGGTTGTGTTGCTTTTCTTGCATATTTACAAAACTCAACAATCTAAATTGGAACCCTAGGCAAAGAAGTGTATCTTTGTTGGAACCCCAGGCAAAAGGGTTACAAATGTTATGATCCTTCTAGTCAACACACCTAAGTTTATCTTGATGTCACATTCCATGAGTCTCAACCTTTCTATAGATCTCCTCACACCCATCTTCAAGGGGAGTAGTCTAGAGACAAAGATGTGTGCTCAAGTTCCATCTCATTTCTAGAGCTACATGCAAACCTTCTTGATAAACCACCATCATCATTATCATCATCTCAAACCTTTCCCAATGTTATCATCCCAGAAACAATTGAACAGGTTGCAAATATCACTACTACAAAGGACATTGGAGCAACTAATACTGTCAACATGGAACCTGCCAATGTCCATGAACCAGACAATGACACTACAAATGTCCTTGAACCTGCCAATGTCTATGAACCTATGAATGACATTGCAAATGTCCTTGAACCTGCCAATGCCATTGCACCTGTCAATGACACTGCAAATTTTCTTAAACCTCCTAATGACACTGCTAATGCCAGTGAATATGTTCAAATCCATACCCCTTTAAAGCAACTAAAGCAGTATTCAAGAAAAGTACAACCCTCATAGCCACTCAAGGAAGTCCAAGAATCAACTCCAAGCCTAGGTAATGTAAACACTTTGAACTTGTTCAGTTCTGAAACTGACAATACTGTTGTTTGTGATACTAATTCAAATTGTGATCTCTATCTTCCTATTGCCTAGAGAAAAGTAACACAAAAGTGTACCCAACATCCTATAGCTAATTTCATCTGCTCACACAGACTATCCTCCCAATACAAAAGTTCTCTCTCCACCTTGAACACAATCGAAATACCCAAAACAGTATATGATACTTTTAAGGGACAAGAACTAGACGTATGCCATGAAGGACAAAGTGAGAGCTTTGGAGAAGAATGAAACATGGGAGATTGTGGTGCATCCCAAGAAAAAGAAAGCAGTTGGCTGCAAATGGGTCTACACTGTTAAATTCAAGGCAGATGGAACTATTGAACAGTACAAGACAAGGCTAGTTGCAAAAGGCTACTGTTATGGGTAGGGCTATGGTTTATGGTATTTTTTATTTTTTTTTTAGAGCGGTAATTTTTGTTGTGTTAGTTTGTAGCCATGTGCAAGTGGTTATAGTGTAGTGAGAGTTTGTTACAACCGTGGAAGAGTGTAACATCCACCTCAGCAGGGATCCACTCTTTCGATGCCTTGTATAAATCCCCAACGACCTTCGTGGATTGGGGTATGTAGAATATTGGAGAGAATTCTGTTTTCTCCCTCAACATTCTCTCTCTCTCTCTCTCTCTCTCTCTCTCTTTTTGTTTCTCATTCTACAATTGTTCTCTGAACTCTGTTCTACGCCTTCCTGATTCATATCGAATTAGGCAGAAAACAATTGTTAGGCTTAGGTCATGACAATTTTGGTATTAGAGCTTAATCCTCAGTCGTAGCTCTTTGGAAATCTAATCTATGGCGGAGGGAACCCGCATGAAGAATCTTGAATTGCAGATGCAACAAGTCAGCTCGACTATGATAGAATTCCATAACAGAGCCGATCAGTTGGAGATTGGGTCTTAACGAAATCATGAAGCGATCATTGGCAAGATGGAGAGTTCAATAGAATGGTTGGAATGGCGTTTGGATGGAGCTCTCACTAAGATGTGGGAGGAGATGGGAGCACAATTGCAGTAATTCATGGTGATGTTTACTCACTAGAATTCGATAAGGATTTCTCCCAATTTTCCTCCTAGGGAGAGAACAAAGCCTATTCTACAGGAGAATAGGATGAATCATGTGAATGGGACCTCTAAAATTGAGATGGATTTGGAGGAGGAAGTAGAAGCAATTATGGACAAGGGAAGGGATGGTCATGCCAACCCTCATCATCCGGGGTTCCCCATGCTTCAGATGGAGATCCCTGTGTTTAAGGGAACCAATCCGAGATGATGGTTAAGGAAATGTGAGAGGATGCTCAATTGGTATAACATACCAGAGGGTTAGAGAGTAACCTTAGCCATGGCATACTTCAATAATGTAGTGAATGCCTGGTTTCAAGGTTGGGCTAGAGTATGGGGAAACTATACTTGTGAGGAGTCCTCTGAAAAATTGTGTTAGCGTTTTGGTGAAAAGAGTATGATGGAGGTCATTGAGGAGTTTAACAAGCTGAGATAATTTGGAGAAGTGAGGGCCTATCAATGAAGGTTTAAGGAATTGAGGTCTCTAATGATCAACCACAATCCTCATCTTTTGGAGGCCTATTTTGTTTTTAGTTTCATGAGTGGTCTCAGCGATGAACTTAGGACCATGGTTAAAATGATAAGGCCCCGAATAGTGGAGTAGGCAACTGCGAGTGCTTGATTACAGGAGATGGTTGTGGAAGCTTTGATTTGGAAGCAAGGGCAATAACAGAAGAGAGTGATTTTGGGAACATCTAGTATGGGAGGAAAAGGCTGTAATCGAGAGTTCGTGAAGGGAAATACAAGGGTGCAGAGTTTGGGTGGACCAAGTTCAGGCCACAATACAACACCATAAGGAGGGAAACTAATTGAGCAAAGGAGGTAAGCTGGCATGTGTTTCACGTGTGGTAATAAATATTATCCCAGATGCTAATGCAAATGACAACTATTGCTTCTGGAAGGAGAGGATGGGGAAATGCGGGAAGAAGAAGAGATTAGTGAGTGTGAAATATTAGGGGAGGAAGGCAATGGAGAGATCTCACTTCATGCTTTGAAGGGGGTAGCCAACAACAAGATTTTCAAGGTAGAAGGAAGGGTGAAGGACTACAGCCTAAAGATTTTAATAGAACACCTACAGTTTCTTGGATGAAAGCACAGCTAGGAGGTTGAAATGCCAACTCACGGGTACCCAACCCTTGAGCGTGACAGTGGCTAATGGAAATAGAGTGGTAAGTCCGCCTATAATGGCTTATGTTGGGAGATGCACGGGGAGGAGTTGGAGGTGGATCTCAGACTCCTACAACTGGGTGGCTGTGATATAGTGCTAGGGGTGGATTGGATGAAGGGGGTGAGCCCCATAAGTTTTGACTTCAATCGGATGGAGGTCATTTTTGAGAAAGAATGGAGGGAGATGACTCTCACTAGAGGAAAAGAAGTTGGGACTTGCAGGATGATTACTAGAAGGAGGCTATACAGGGTCTTCAAGAGTAAATGGAACCAGCTAACACAATTGTTCTCGATTGTGGCAGTGGAGCAAAGCCCCAACAGTAAGGCAATGCAAGGGGAATACTACTTAACAATCAGCACACCCCTAGGGAGGCTTGATTAGGTACACCAACTACACCTTCTTGATGAATTGCAGGTAGAATTTGAGGATCTTTTCATGGAACCCACAACCCTTCCTCCCACCCGAGAGTTTGACATGCTATTAACCTCAAACCTAATGCTGAACCTATCAACATTAGGTCCTACCGTTATCCCCCAATACAAAAGACAGAGATTGAGAAAATTGTTAGGGAGATGCTACACCAATCTTTTATTAGACCTAGCCAAATTCCTTTTACTTCCCCAATTCTATTAGTCAAGAAAAAAGATGGATCATGGCGTTTTTGTATTGATTATCGCCAACTTAACGCTATGACCATCAAAGACAAATTTTCTATACCTCTTGTGGAAGACCTTCTGGATGAGCTACACCTTGCCAAAATCTTCTCTAAGCTTGACCTATGCTCAAGCTACCACCAATGAAGCCTGAGGATATACACAAAACAGCCTTTAGAATACACCATAGATACTTTGAATTTTTTATGACACCATTTAGGCTCACCAATGCACCAGCCACCTTTCAGTACCTCGTGAACCGAATTTTTGAACCCTCCTTATGAAAATTTATACTTGTATTCTTTGATGACATACTATTCTTCAGTGGCTCTGATACCAATCTTTTATGATTAGGAGCTCTTTTGACAACTCAAACAATGTTTACAAGTGCCAATTCTCTCGACTTCTCACCCGAAATCAATCCAAAACAACAGAAATAAGAAACTGAAATTGAAAGAACAAAATTAAAAGAATGAAAACATTCAAACCACAAACACGAGACAACAATTTATCTCTTCCATGTTTCAAGATATCCACAAAGGTCTCATAGGACTTAAGAAGAGAGTGCAATAAGACCAATGTTTTATCCTCATCTTCATACCTAATATTTATATTCTCAAGATCCAAACACAGTTTACTAAAACTGTCCATATGATCTTGCAACCTTTGACCTTCACTCATCTTGAAATAAAAAAATTAGGTTTTCAAGTACAGTCAGTTAGAGAGGGTTTTAGTCATATAAAGTGCATCTAACCCATTCCAAAACTCCTCTGCGATTGTCATCTTTGACACCTCTCGCAAGACTTTGCCTCCTAGGCTTAGAATAAGGGTGTTAAAGGCTCTTTTGTCGGTCTCTTTCCTCTTATCTCTGATTTCCTTTTTCTGGACTTCAATTAGGGTTTCGGGCATAGGCTTTTCAGCCTCTAGGGCATCCTCCAGTCCAAGATTTCCCAAAAGAGCTCTCATCTATATCTTCCATAGGCCAAAATCGTTTTGGCCATCAAATTTCTCAACATCATATCGTGCGGCAGAGGCTATAGAAGCCATTCCTATGGGTATGTGATGAAATTCTAAGTTCTTGATGAGAGACCCGACTCTAATACCAATTTGTTATAAATTGGGAGCACTACAGCCTTTAAACACACCCAAGAAACTAATCAAACACTACTCAACACACTCACAACTCACCGATCAACAACCCATAACACATCAGATGATAAAGAATAAAATTTGAAGGCATAAAACAGAACAAGAAATGAAACAAATAAGAACCAGAAAACACAAACCACAAAGACTAGATTTTATCCTAGTTTGGATTGCCTTGTTAGGACAACCCTACATTCAGTCTTGAACCTCCTCAAGCAACCTCCTTTTATTCAAAGAATGATCAGTTACACAGTTTGTTCTCTCCCTCCTTTTATTTCCCGAGTACACCAAGCCTTCGCCCCAAGATTACAAAGCTATCAAACTCTAGCCTTTCTCTCTAGCGATCATACTCGTTACAAACAAAAAAAAACTGAGAACTCTATTTTGCCTGTTGCCCCTAGCCCTCTATTTATAACAGTGGGCGGATATCCCACTGAAGACTATTGAATATTTACAGTTTAACCTCCCAACTATCACTAATTACAACATGGGATATAAACTTCTATTTAATGCTTCATTGGCCCTTAAATACACAGCCTTCATTGATTTCCTTATCATATTATGGAACACAACTATATCAATTATCCTTATTCACCACCATCTCATGAAATTTCTCCATGTGAAGATGGTGTTCAAACTTCATTTCATCATTACTCCGCCAGGGGATATTATCCACTGTCGGTCCCAAGCCCGGATAAAGGAGGAGGGTTGCGTTAGGTAGCCGACAGCCAGCGTAAAACCTAGTCGGATCCAAATATGAATTCTAGGCAAACTATCTATTGGGATGTAACCCACATAGAAGTCTAGAATTCATGTAGCCAACCCCACATAATGGGATAACGGCTGGATATGTTGTTTTTGTTTTTATACTCTAGACAACTTTTAACAGCCCTACTTTTGACCAGCACTTGGCTCACCTAAGAACCACCTTTGAGGTTCTCAAGTCTAACCAGCTCTTTATCAAAAGGACTAAGTTTGCCTTTGGTCTAGGTTAGGTGGAGCATTTGGGGCATTTAATATCAGAGGATAGGGTCAGCACCGATCCAAGAAAGGTAGAAGCCATGATGGCTTGGCCCAAACCAACTACGGTAAAGGCCCTGAGGGAGTTTCTTGGGTTAACCAAGTGTTGTGTCATAGGAAAAAGTCCATTAAAAGTTTAAAAATCCAAAATAACTTTTTGAGTTAAAATGCATAAATTTCCCATACAAGGAGAAAGGGGGTCCCACACAAACGCGCAAACTACATAACTCCGACATTCAAAATTCTCTCTGAATATTCTAAGAAAAAAAATAAGCAGTTATCTATAAAAAATTCTAATTCTAAAAGGCAATGTTCTAAAAAGCGCTAGGCGCTAGTCAGGCGGCTAGGTGCCACCTAGTGCCTAGGCGCCGCATAGAAAATTTAATATTTTTTAATTTTTTTTCTTAACATATTCTTTCTTTCCCCCTTCAAATTTCAACGCGTTCTCACTCCCCCCCCCCAAAAAAAAAAAAAAATTCACAACTCTCTCTCTCTCTCTCTCTCTCTCTCTCAAACCTGCCTCCTCCGAGCACATCGTTGCCCCCTGCCATTGCCAATCGGACCGTCTGCCTCTCCCGAGCACATCGCTACCCCCCGCCATTGCCAATTGGACCATCTGCCTCCTTCGATCACATCGTTGCCCCACGCCAATGCCAATCGGACCCTCGCTGTGTTACCACAAGTAAGTCCGAAGGCTGTTCCAATCCCTGTCCAGTAGTGGCGGCGGCGGCGACGGAGTCGCCAACCCAGGCCAATGTGGCAGCGGCGGTTGTGACGATCATCACTGATGGAGTCAGGTGAGAGGTCTCAAGCCTAAACCACGTCTGGGCACCAAGGTGACACCTAGCCGCCTAGGAGCCGCCCAAGCTCGATTAATTGGGCTGGCGCCTAAAAGGCCGATTTGGAGGAACTCGCGGCGGCCAGGGGCCCGCCTAGCGCCTCTCCGCCGCCTAGGTGGCTGCCTTTTAGAACACTGCTAAAAGGATTTTGGAATATTGGGATAAATATCATTCATAAAAATCCTAATCCTAACAAGATTTAAGAAAGGTCAAGATAAACGTTATCTGTAAGAATTCTAATCCCAAATTAATTAAGATTACTCTATATCTCTCTATAAATAAGCAGGCACCCATTCCTAAAAAGGGACGCCTCTGATATTGGTTTCAACACAATCTTTATCATACTCAATGTCTTAACTTAAGCATCCAAGTGTTTGCGTGGGGGCCTCCCTACCCCCTCGGACTATTTTCTTCCTTGCATACTCAGGTGGCTTGGCAACGACGTTTCTAGTCAAATAAATTTATTGTTCTATGTTGACAACAACAATTGGCACCGTCTGTGAGAAATCGTATGAAAAGCCTAAAAGTATTACAATGTCTCTTGCACAATCTCAAGCCGCAGGAAGTCTAATCAAATCAATTGAGAAAGAAAACATTACATGTTTGTCATAATCTCATTAATGCTATGCTCTTTTATTTAATATTTTTGCACTTGCAACTCTTTCCTTTTCCAATTTTTGCTTTATACACAAATGAATGAAAAGAAAGAAAATTGGAAAAGAGGGTAGGGAGGCACTACGTATATACATATTGCATATTAAAGCTTCTTAAGGAAGCTTGACTGGGGAAAGGCAAGCCAAGCAGGAGTTACATATTATATATATATAAATATTACATAGGATAGTTTCTCATGGAAGCTGAGGTGAAGAAAAATCTATTAAGCATATATATACATATTATATTACATTATAAAACAAGCTTCTAGAAGCTTGATTAGAAAAGGGGAAGAAACCCAACCAAGACAAACCCAACAAAAGAGGAGCAACAATGGCCACGACAACAGCGACCGCAATGCTAAATGGAAGGAGAAGCTACCGACGAACATGGCCATGGTGGAAGCAAGCAGCGAAGGTGGTGGTCTCAAGAGACCTGCAGCTAAGCACAGCTGTGAAAGACCAAAGGCAGCGAGGCGGCGATTGCGGCGAAGCGGCAATTGCGACGAAACAACGGTGGGCAGCAACAGTAATGGTGGAGTCGTCGATGACGAACCTTGTTGCAGCAAAAGCAAGTGGCGACTGCCAGTGATGATGGTAAGCACAATTGCAGCGGGAGCAGGCGCCAAAGGTGGTGGTCTCAAGGAAGACCAATGACAACGACTGCTGAAGATCAATGGTCGCAAAAGACCGGTGGGTGAGCAGTAAAAACCAGATCAACAATTTGATTCTTTAGAGCATCAAAGACTTATTGGGGAGATTTTTTTTCAGTTCCCCCACAAATCTTTTTAGAATTTCTTCAATCTTTGATTCAGTTATTGCCAAAGTTCTCATCAGCAAAATCCATTTGTCTACGAATCCAAACTTGTCAAAACATTACCAAGCACTTCCAACTTGTGGGGATCAACCCTCCCTTCATACTCAGTAGAAAGTTCATAACACTCTTGAACCGTCTCACTTAGATCCTCCCCATGTAAGTCCTGGAGAATGTCAAGAAACCGATCCAATAACAGAGTGTCATATTCAACAAGCTTGTCATCCTCTGACACCTTGCCAGGAACCAAAAGCCTCAATTGGGTGTCGACCAACGCCATCTTCTCCAGACTTCGATTCGCCATCACTTAGATTCTTCAAACAAACCCTGAATACGGGCAATGCAAACTCTGAAAGAAGATGATCTCACTGTAGAGAGGGTGAGTGGGAGAGAGAGAGAGAGAGAGGTTTGAGATCGGCTTGCTAGAAGAAGCCAACTTCATTTTCTTGAAGATCATAGGTCATACCCCAAAATTAATGCTAGACCAGTTTGAAGCTTTTTGACGCTAGTGACCCCAACCAAATCACCCAAATCCGTCTTCTCTTGATCGATAATGAGAACAAACCCACCACTATATGCACAGATACCAATCGAATTCAAGCGATGCAGAAGCCACTAGAATGTGTTAAAACGCTAGAGCAAAGATCTCTAATTTCGTCGATTCTAGGGAAGAATAGCCTTTTATTGGGCAAGAAATTGGTGCAATAATCATACGACTCATCAAGCAAAAGCAATGGCTAAAGCAAGCAGAATCCGAAAACTCATATCTGGGTTGCTAGAAAAATAAATTTGGGCAAGGGAGAATTAATTTATTTGAGCACCCAGTCAAAAATTTTACACAAAAAAACTGAAGGCAAAGAATGTCTCGAGCCCTCAAAAGAAAATTTGTGAATACATGGCAAGACAATAAGTGCACAAAATATATATATGGATATGGATATGGATATTTTTTCTAATTGCGGACGTAAGCGTTATGCCGAACCGCAAAAACAAAATACGGATAATCTTTCTAATTGCGAACGTAGGGAATATGCTAAACTGTGAAAAAAAATATGAATATTCTTTTTAATTGCGGACATAGGCATTACACCCACGATTCCAGCAAGCATATACACACGAAACTGGGGAGCCGCAGCATCATGACACAAAAAAATCGTTAAGATGTCCAAGGGTCAATAATGTCAATGGACAAAAAGACTCGCCCCCCGGACACATACGGGAAAACTACTAATGAAAAAACCATTAAGATGTTTAGGAGTCACTTGTGGCGACAGATGAATGACTCGCCTCGAACACACGCAGATGTTTAAAAACCGAAGCACAAAGGCATGAGAATGGTTCAAAAAACTGAAACGTGAACGTGTGAGAACGATTTAAAAACCGAAGCATGAGGGTGCGAGAACAATTTAAAAAATCGAAGCATGAGGGCTTGAGAACAGTTCAAAAAACTGAAGCGCAAACATGCGAGAATGGTTTAAAAACCGAAGCACGAGGGCGTGAGAACGATTCAAAAAAATGAAAATACATGAGAATGATATAGAATCAAAAACGTAAAAAGCATGAAAATGATCTGAAATGAGAAACGCAAAAAACGTGAGAATAACCTGAAATTAGAAATTCAAAAAGTGTGAGAATAATCTATCATCAAAAATAACGGCAAGCCATGACATAGTCTACTCTTCCATCCGAGAAACTCGGATAAAAGAATGGGGTGCAATTGTTGTGTCATAGGCAAAAGCCCATTAAAAGTCCAAAATAACTTTTTGGGCTAAAAGGCATAAATTTCTCATACACAGGGAAATCCCACACAAACGCGCAAACTAAATAACTCCGACATTCAAAAATCCCTCCGAATATTCTAAGAAAAAGAATAAGCGATTATCCATAAAGAATTCTAATTCTAAAAGGATTTTAGAATATTGAGATAAATATCATTCATAAAAATCCTAAGCCTAACAAGATTAAGAAAGGTTAAGATAAATGTTATCTATAAGAATTCTAATCTCGAATTAATTAAGATTACTTTATATCTCTCTATAAATAAGCAGGCACCCATTCTTGAAAATAAACGCTTCTAATACTAGTTTCAACACAATATTTATCATATTCAGTGTCTGACTTAGCATCCGAGTGTTTGCACGAGAACCTCCCTAAGCTCTCTGACTATTTTCTTCCTTGCAAACTTAGGTGGCTTAACAACGACATTTCCAATCAAATAAATTTATTATTGTATCTTGACAACAACACCAGGTATTACCACCAGTATGTGAAGGATTACAACGTTATCAGTAAACCCCTAACATAGCTCTTAAAGAAGGAAGAATTCAGTTGAGGGCAGGAGCCAGAGAAAGCCTTTGAGGAGTTGAAAAGGGCTATGAGCATGGTGCCTGATTTCAACAAACCCCTTGTTTTAGAGACAGATGCTTGTGGAACGGGAATTGGAGCAATACTGAAGCAGGAAGAAAGGCCACTGGCATTTCTCAACCAGGCCTTGAGTCCTGGCACATGGGGCTCAGTATATATGAAAAGGAATTCCTAGCGATATTAATGGTTGTAGAAAAATTGAGACATTATTTGGAGGGAGGCAGGTTTATAATTAAAATAGATCATGAGAGTTTAAAATTTTTGTTGCAATAGAAATTGCATACTCAACTTCAAAAGAAGAGGGTGGCCACGCAGATGGGATTAGACTATATTATACAGTAAAAAAATGGCAAGGAGAATGTGGCAACAGATGCACTCTCAAGGTGCCATGAGGAAGGAAGCTTAGCAGCTATAACCACTATAGTTCCTGAGTGGGGCCAAGAAGTAGTAACCAGCTATGAGGGAGATGAGAAAGTAAGGGAATTGCTAGAAAGGTTGGTTGTGGGTTCCAATGAGGTAGATGGATACACTTTGGTGGAAGGTATTTCAAGATATCAAGGCAGATTGGTGATTGGGAACAATGTTGGTCTCAAGAGGAGAATAATGCAAGCCCTACATGAGTCTCCCTTGGGAGGGGGGGGGCATTTGGGGATTCAAAATACCTATCTTCATGTGAAGCAATTATTTTATTAGCCCAATCTTAAAACAAAGGTAAAGAAGTTTGTGTTATCTTGTGACACCTACAAGAGGTGTAAATAAGAAAGTGTGATGAGATCCAACCGATAGGAAGGATCTCCAATGGATGAAATGGATTGAATTGTATTTCAGAATCGGAATTACAAGAAAATAAAAGTAAGAACAGCAGCAACTGGGCGTTCGAGAAGCCCAGAACTCTCCTACAATAATTCCAAATTCTTCACACCCTCTACCTCTCTTCCTACCCCTTTTATATGTTGTTATTCCCCTCTCTCTCCTGCATAACCGTATTTGGTTATGCAGGCGTGTCTGCTGGTTTGTTACACAAACCAGCCAAATATCTATCTTACCCCTCGCGCACATGCTGGTCGAAGCTTCCTCCAGCTGTACTTCTAACTCCCTTCAGCTGCTTGTGACGCCTAGAGTAAGTATGTAATACCGGGGGCCTAACATCACTCCCTCCCCCAACTTTCACCTTGTCCTCAAGGTGAAAACCTGGAAACTGCTGCTGAATGAGGCTGAAAGGCTCCCAAGTGGCTTCCAATGGTGGTAACCCCTTCCATTGCAATAGAACGTCCAAACCTCCCACATTATTTCCTTTGCCTAGTCTGACTCCCAACACTGCCTCCGGTTCAACCAGCATCTCCAGCTCTGTACTTAACTGATTGGGAATATCCACCGCGGCTTGCAATGCCCCCTTGGCTTCTCGCAGCTGGGATACATGGAATACTGGGTGAATGCTGCAAGATGAAGGTAACTTTAACCTGTAAGCCACAGGTCCAACCTCCCTCTCCACCTCAAACGGACCATAAAATCTAGGAGCCAATTTCTCATTGGTACGACCAGCCAATGACTTTCGACGATAGGGAATTAGTTTTAGGTAAACTAAGTCCCCTACTTTAAACTTCACTGCTCTTCTCTTCATATCAGCCCCCTTCTTCATGATAGCTTGAGCTCTTTGTAGCTGTGCCTTCAGTTCCTCCAGAATGTGGTCTCTCTCGACAAGTTGTTGTTCCACCACTGAAACCGGTGTGGAGCCCCTTTCAACTTTAAGTATCACTGGCGGTTCACGCCCATAGACGGCCTGGAAAGGTGTAGTTCTAGAGGCTGTGTGGTATGAAGTATTGTACCACAATTCCGCCCACGGCAGCCACACAAACCAAGATTTAGGTTTGGAAGAAGCAAAGCAACGAAGGTATGTCTCCAATGTCCTATTCAGCACCTCCGTTTGACCATCCGTTTGTGGATGGTAAGCTGTGCTGCGTTGGAGCCTGGTACCTTGGAGACAAAACAGTTCCTCCCAGAATTTGCTCATGAAAATTTTATCCCGATCAGATACAATGGACCATGGTAGACCATGAAGCCTTACAATCTCCTTGATGAAGACTCCTGCCACTTCTCCAGCAAAAAAAGGGTGTTTCAGCCCAACAAAATGGCCATACTTGCTGAGTCTATCAACCACCACCAAAATCGAATCTATTTTTCCTGACCTGGGTAAGCCTTCGATAAAGTCCATTGCAAGGTCTTCCCAAATTTGATTTGGGATCGGAAGGGGTTGCAAAAGCCCTCCTGGCTTGAGTGCCAGTACTTTGTTTTGCTGGCAAATCGCACAGTGGCTTACATACCTGTGAATGTCCCTCTTCATTCCCAGCCAATATACACTTGCCGCAATCCTCTTGAAAGTCTTCAAGAATCCCGAGTGCCCCCCAACATTCCCATCATGACCCTCATGTAAGAGCAATGGGATGAGAGAAGAGCCCTTCGGTAGATATAGCCTCCCCTTGTAGAAGAGAAAACCATCCACCAACTGAAAATGGGGTCTGGAAGTAGGATCCCGCTGGAGATCCTTGACCACCTTTTGCAGCCCTTCATTGTCAGCTATCTCCTTAGCTAGCTGATCTAGTTGGAGAATCTGAGGAACAGTTAAAGCGAGGAGGGCAACAGAGTGGCTGATGCAGGACAACCCATCAGCCGCTTTATTCTCTAACCCAGGCCTATATTGGATTTCAAACTGAAATCCCGTTAACTTAACCATCCACTTCTGATATTCTGGACTCACCAATCTTTGTTCCAGCAAGAACTTGAGACTTTTTTGATTTGTCCTGACCACAAATTTCTGTCCAAAAAGGTAGTGTCTCCACTTTTGCACCGCAAATACGATGGCCATAAGTTCCCTCTCATACACTGATTTCCTCCTTCCTAGCTGATTAAACGCCTGACTGAAGTATGCAATAGGTCGATGGTCCTGCATTAATACTGCCCCCATGCCATGTCCAGAAGCATCCGTCTCCACCTCAAATGGTTTGTCAAAATTCGGCAAAGCCAACACCGGCAGTGACACCATGGCAGCTTTGAGCTGTTGGAAGGCTTGCTCAGCAGCCTCATCCCAAAAGAAATTACCCTTCCTAAGTCTGTCCGTGAGTGGCCATGCTATCTTGCCATAATCTTTAACAAAATGCCTGTAGTATCCGGTGAGACCAAGAAAACCACGCAACTCCTTCAATGTGGCAGGGGAGGGCCACTCCAACATGGCTTTTACCTTGCTATAATCAGCCGAGACTCCTTCTTGCGATATAATATGACCCAGGTACTCTATTTCCAGTTGTCCGAACGAACACTTCTTATTCGCAAACAAATGGTTAACTGCCAACACCTCCAGAACCGAGCACAAGTGTTGTGCATGCTGTTCAAAATCTTTGCTAAAAACCAAGATGTCATCAAAGAAAACTAGCACGAAACGCCTCATCTGTTCTCTGAAGATATCATTCATCAGTGACTGAAATGTGGCTGGCGCGTTAGTCAATCCAAAAGGCATTACGAGGAATTCGGAATGGCCTTCATGTGTCCGGAATGTTGTCTTTGGAATATCCTCAGCCTTGACGCGAATTTGGTGATACCCGGACTTAAGGTCGAGTTTGGAGAAGACCTTGGCCCCATGAAGCTCATCCAGCAACTCTTCAATCACTGGAATTGGAAATTTGTCGGCCACTGTCACCTTATTAAATGCCCGATAATCCACACAGAACCGCCACCCTCCATCCTTCTTCTTGACCAGCAGAACGAGACTAGAAAAGGGGCTGGAACTGGGTTGTATGATCCCTGCTACTAGCATCTCTCCTACCATCTTCTCAATCTCGTTTTTTTGTAGATAAGGGTAACGATAGGGCCGCACACTAACCGGAATGGTGCCTGGTAGCAGGTTGATGGCATGATCCTTCTTTCGGGAAGGAGGCAGCCCTTCAGGTGCTAAGAATATCTCCTCAAACTCAGCTAACACCTTCTTAAGGAACGGCGGGATCTCGATCGTTTTGTCACTGTAATCAGCTGTCATTGTTCCCAATTCAAGCAACATTCTTTCTCCATTCTCCTTGAAAGCCTTCATCATCGCTTTCAGGGATACCAAGCTTTTGCTCAAGCTAGGATCTCCCTGCAAGGTCACAGCCAATCCCCCCACCTGGAACTTCATAGTCAAGGCTTTCCAATCCACTCTCATCTTTCCCACCGCAGCCAACCAGTTCATCCCAAGAATTACATCTGAGCTACCCAGCTCCAGAGGTAGAAAATCTTCCACTATTTGCAAGTTTTGTAGATGCAACTTTACCCCCATGTAAATACCGGCCCCTTGCACTGCCATCCCGGTTCCCATGATAACACCATAACCAGTCGTTTCTGTTCGCGGCAACCCCAATTGTTGAACCAACTCTGTCGCTATGAAGTCGTGCGTCGCCCCCCCCCCCGGTCAATCAGAACTACCATTGGTTGCCCTTCTATAACACCTTGTAGCTTCATGGTCTGCGGTGTTGTTAATCCAACCACCGAATTCATGGAGAGTTCAATGATTTCGCTGCCTTGGCGCACATCCTCTCCTTCCTCTTCTTCCCTCACTTCCGTGGTTCCCCGTTCGGATCCTTCCCTCTCTTTCTCTTCATCATAAATCATCATGACGTGCAGCTCCTTGTTCTTGCACCTGTGGCCAATCGAGTACTTCTCATCACAACGGAAACACAATCCCTTCTCCCTCTTGGCTTTCCACTCAGCCTCACTGAGCCGTTTAAAGGGAACATTACTACCACTCTCGGCCACTGGTAGCTTACTGCTCGCCTGATTCGAGACTCTCGAATAAGGAGTCGGGCTTCTGGATTGAGTGGGAGGGATTCTAACGGTGTTAGAAGTAGAGTAGGTGGGAAATTTACTTCCCACTAGTCCGAACCCCCTACTGCAGGTTAGGATGGCTACATTTTTATCCTCAATACATTGCGCCATTAGCATGACCCGATCCAACCCCCTGGGTTGAAGTACCCTGATCTCAGCCTTAATTTCAAGCTTAAGACCGTTGATGAAATGTCCTTCCAAAAACGGCTCAGAGACGTCCAACACAGGTACTGCCAACGTCTCAAACATCAACCTATACTCCTTAACCGTACCTTCTTGTCGCAGAGCTAGGAACCTCTCTTCCAGCGACCCTTCTTGAGTTGGGCGGAATCGGTTAAGAATTCCTTGCTTGAGCCCTTCCCAGCTGCGGATCCCCTTGTGCCTAGACTCCCACTGGAACCAAGCGAGGGCCCCTGCCTCGAAGCACAATGTGGCTGACTCGATCTTCTCGTCCTCCGACAGCTGGTTGATCGTGAAGTATCTTTCCACCCTGAAAATCCAGTCGTCTGGATTGTCTCCTTCGAAGGTAGGCATTTCCAGCCGCCTTCCTCTCCCCTCCGATCGCCATGCAGCGCTCATGCTTCCCTCCATTCTGTGACTCATACCCCCCCTGGTGTCACTTCGGAATCTGGGGTCAAATCCGGTGGCCAGTCGTTCTCATGAGCCTTAGCCTTCCGCTCCCGTTCCTGTTCGTCCCACCTTGTGCGCATGATAGCGAACTGCTCCAGCATCTCGGCTACGTTCCGATTTATGGTTTGAATCTCTCCCCTCATCGTGTCAACCTTCCCCTCCAGGTCCCCCACTCTCTCGCTTAAGTTTACCATGATGATCGAAGATGCTCTGATACCAAAATGATGAGATCCAACCGATAGGAAGGATCTCCAATGGATGAAATGGATTGAATTGTATTTCAGAATCGGAATTACAAGAAAATAAAAGTAAGAACAGCAGCAACTAGGCGTTCGAGGGGCCCAGAACTCTCCTACAATAATTCCAAATTCTTCACACCCTCTACCTCTCTTCCTACCCCTTTTATATGTTGTTATTCCCCTCTCTCTCCTGCATAACCGTATTTGGTTATGCAGGCGTGTCTGCTGGTTTGTTACACAAACCAGCCAAATATCTATCCTACCCCTCGCGCACATGCTGGTCGAAGCTTCCTCCAGCTGTACTTCCAACTCCCTTCAGCTGCTTGTGACGCCTAGAGTAAGTATGCAATACCAGGGGCCTAACACAGTGGCTTACCTGGGCCTTTTGCAACCTCTATCTATCCCAAACCAAGCATGGACTAGTGTATCCATGGATTTCATTGAGGATTTACCAAGATCAAAGGGAAAGGACAGCATATTGGTGGTTGTTGATAGGCTAACAAAATTTGCCTATTTTATAGGGCTGACTCATCCCTACATAGCTCAGGAGGTGGCTAAGGTTTTTCTAGATCAAGTGGTGAAATTAAATGGGATTCCTAAGTCTATAATTTCAAATCGTGATAAGATCTTTACTAGCCTGATGTGACAGGAGCTTATGAAGGCTTTGGAGACCAAGTTGAATATGTCCATAGCCTACAACCCCCAATCTAATGGGCAAACTGAGAAGGTGTACCAAAGCTTGGAAACCTACTTAAGATGTATTTGCTTCCTACAACCTAAAGGGTGGCATAAGTAGTTGTCTTTGGCTCAATGGTAGTATAACTCTAACCACCATACTTCCCTCAAAATGTCCCCATTTGAGGCCCTATTTAGTTACAAACTTCCCATTTTGCCTGTTGTATGAGAATACACTACTGTAGCAACGGTTGAAGATTATCTACAGCAAAGGAAGAAGGTATTACAGTAGCTGAAGAAGGAGTTAACGTCAACTCATAATAGGATGAAACAATTTGTTGATGGAAGAAGAAGTGTGAGAGAATTTGCGAGGTGTATTTAACGCTAAGGTACCCTCATCTAAAGTCCATAACTCAATGTGGCCTATCGCTTCCAGCTGCCAAAGGGATCACAAATTCATCTTATGTTCCACGTTTCTCTTTTAAAGAAATCGGTGGGCACACAACAAGTGACTCCTGCATTACCTCTACTTTCTAAGGAGATCAACAAGATGGTGGAGCTTGAGGCCATAATAGATAGGAGGATGATATACAAGCAAGGAGCTCCCCTTATACAAGTTATGGTAAAATGGCATAACAGCCCAACAGACAGCAGTACTTGAGAGTATCTGCCCGATTTGCTCAAGCAATTTCCAAGATTTACTAGCCTCAGCATTTCTTGAGGACAAGAAATTTGTTAAGGAAGGGGAAATTGTCACGAATAGGGCTATGGTTTATGGCATTTTTTATTTTTTTTACTGTTGTAATTTATGTTGTGCTAGTTTATAGCCATGTGCAAGTGGTTATAGCGTAGTGAGAGTTTGTTACAACCGTGGAAGAGTGTAGAATCCACCTCAGCAAGGATCCACTCTCTCGACACCTTGTATAAATCCTCAACAACCTTCGTGGATTGGGGTATGCAAAATATTGAAGAGAATTATGTTTTCTACCTCAACATTCTCTCTCTCTCTTCCCTCTCTTTTCCTTTCTCTCATTCTACAATTGTTCTCTGATCTCTGTTCTATGCCTTCCAGATTCATACCGAATTAGGAAGAAAACAATTGTCAAGCTTAGGTCGTGACAGTTACACACAAACCTATGTGGTGGACTACCAAGAGACTTTTGCACCTATGGAAAAAATGAACACGGTAAGAATTCTATCATCCCTAGCAATACATTTTGGTTGGGAAATCCAGCAATATGATGTAAAAAAATGCATTTCTTCATGGAGACTTAGAAGAAAAGGTGTACATGGAGCCACCACCGGGTTTTGATGGCAAGTATGGTCATAATAAAGTTTGCAGCCTGAAGAAGGCCTTGTATAGACTAAAACAATCTCTGTGAACTTGGTTTAAGAGATTCACTAAGGCTATGATGTAGTTTGGGTTTCAGTAGAGTCATCGTGACCATACTCTATTTGTGAAACACTCAAGGGAAAGATTACAATCCTACTGGTATATGTAGATGATATTTATAGTTACTAAAAGTGATGAGGAAGAAAAACTAAGGCTAAAAACACAATTAGCTCCAGATTTTAAAATGAAAGAGCTAGAGAAATTGAAATACTTCCTCAGAATTGAAGTGGCATATTCCAAACAAGGGATATTTATATCCCAACGAAAGTATATTCTTAACCTACTCAAGGAAACAGGTACCATTGGATGCAAACAAGTGAGTACACCTATTGATCCAAACCATAGAATGTGCCAAGAAAGCAATGAGGAAACACTCATCGATAAAGGGCACTATTCGAGACTAGTAAAAAGATTGATTTATCTCTCACACACCAAATCTGACATCACTTCTGTTGTGGGAGTAGTTAATCAGTTCATGCATGATCCTAAGAAAGAACATCTATAAGCAGTTCAAGGAATTCTCAAGTACTTAAATGCTACCACAGGAAAAGGAATTTTGTTCAAAAAGGGAAGTAATACATCGATGCTAACTACGCAAGATCTCTCACAGACAAGAGGTCAACTATAGGATATTGCACTTTCATAGGAGAAAATTTGGTTACTTGGAGGAGCAAGAAGTAAAAGATGGTAGCTAGATCAAGTGCAGAAGCAAAATTTCGTGCTATAGCTTTAAGTGTTTGTAAACTTCTGTGGATCAAAATAATTCTAAAGGATTTGATAATTTAAAGTGGATCAATGAAACTATACTTTGATAACAAATCAGCTATCAGTATAGCACACAACCCAATACAAAATGATCGAATGAAACATGTAGAAGTGGACAGACATTTCATCAAAGAGAAAATTGACAGTGGGCTCATTACTATCCCTTACATGACATTAAAAAACCAACTAACTGATGTTCTAACCAAAGGGTTACTTCTAGGTTTCAAGAGATTGCTAGTAAGTTGGGAATGGAAGATATCCACTAACCAGCTTGAGGGGGAATGTTGGAATAATGGAAATGGAAGACTTACTAGGCTAATGGGCTCACCATAGAATAAAGAAGATAATGTTTCCTAATGTAGATATGGAATGTACAGTTTTTCTGTATTAATTAGTTGCCTAATTAGTTAGTTTCTTAATTGAATAAGTTTCCTTAATAACTAGTTTCCTTAGAAGATAGATTGATAGTTTCCTTCTAAAGATGTCAAGATTCACCTTAAATATGATTGTATATCTATGCTGCAAATATACAATAATTCATAGAATTACTACATTAAGGATTGCAATTACCATGATTATGCTATTGATTTATATTTTTTCCATTTTTAAATTCATCTACTTTTATATAGAAACCCATTGTTATAAATTTGGGATCATTGGCAGCCTTGTAATCCTCCAAGAAGCCGATCAAACACCCCTCACAATCACTCACAACTCACCGGCCAACATACCACAACACGAAGGTATAATAAAGAACATAATTTAAAGCATACAAAGAACAAGAAAGAAGCATCAAACCACATGAGGCGTAGCCTTTTATCCTAGTTCAAGCCAATTCAATTGGCTCTACATCCAACAGTCCAACACCCTCCATCGAGCAGCCTTTATTCAGTAAAAATTGATCAATACAAAACCCAACCTCTCATACAATCTTATCGCTCAAGTACAATCCCTTATTCACTCCAAGAAAGCCCAAGAACTCATACACAAGCCTCACTTTCTCTAGAACATGTACTCGCAATAGCAACCGAGAGCATGAAAGAATATTAGATCTCTCTCGACTGCCACCTTGCACTCTTATTTATAGAAGAGGCAGAACTCCCATATAACTAATCAAATATGGGATATTACAGTTAGACCCCCAAAGATACAACAATTACACTTTGAGAAATAAAACTCTAACTATCTAAACTAAATCCATCCAATAAATCTTCAAAACTTGCACTGATTTCTTATCATCCATCTCAAGGAAAACACAACAATTTTCCACCATTTGCCTTGAGATCTTCAACCCGATAGACTAAATATGCCTTCTCTCGGAATGATGGAAAAAACCTGATCAAATCAAAACACAAAACGCATTAAAAGAAAACAATGTTGTAACTGAAACAGTGAAACACCATTGGATAATTTCTAGTTGCACTTAAGTAAACCTGCAACTCTCATTAGAATTATCTTCCTCTTCAAGGGGTTTACCTAATGGCCAACTTTTCCTAACATTAGTATGATTGATATACTCCATGGTGGGACTAAATTCTAAGCCAAGTGGACTACCCATTTGGTTGTTTCAACTCCTCTCATCTAGACTTTTCTTTAGGGTTCCTACTACATACAAAATGCAATATATATACCCTAAATTCATAACTATTCATGTAGGCACACTCCACCATAAACCAAATCCATACATAATGTTATCCTTAATCCCAAAGATTCCATCCTTTTACACAGCATCACAACACAGTGAACCCCACTCGGATTGGCCTTTCCACTGCTAGACTTTATTCCTGGCTCCCCAAAACCAGCCTTTAGGCTTTACCACTGTTCTCCCTCTAATGTTTACTTCAAACAAACAAGACTGCTTGAATTTTCTTTTAATTTTCCTCTATCTACCTACCAGTCTACCAAGATATGCTTAAGATTAGGGTAACCTAGGCTGCCTTAAGCTATTCAAAACCTATTCCAATCTCTATGCCTTAGTATGTCCGAGCTTATCCTTCCTCCCACACTCTCAAACACTAATCTAAACACTCAGCTACACCTTGAGAGTTCTATTTGGAGAAAATACCAATGAAGCTGGCACACCACTAGAATACTCATAGCTTTCACATGCACTCAATTTTAACCCTTTTAGACTCTTCCAATCTTATATCTTACCTAAGGAATTACTATCATACCTAGAGAGACCTTCTAAGCAACCAATCCTTGCTTACCTTTCCCTCTAGCCTCTTATCCCTTGGCTACACTATAAGATCACTTTTCCCTTAGTTTCCACATGGATAATTAGTTGTTCGTGATACCTATTTGATCCAAAGTTAAGCCTTTATGAGCTGTCATACTTGATGGCCATTTTCCTAGCCTTTCTCCCTAAGCTTTCTCATCTCCAACATTTCCTTAACTTACAAATAGACACTTACACAACACTCCACCCATTTAACCTAAGGGATCTTCCACCTAAGTGCAAGATTCTCCCCAAATTTACATGGCTCCATGCCATTCATTTGGACAAGAGTGCATCACCTCTTCTTATACAAGAGGTTCCATTTTCCAGCCTGATCCTTAGCATTCAAAACTAGTGCATAAGTATCTTAAGCCCAACTCTTTCCATATCTCACTGGTAACTCACTTTATGTTCTATCTTTTACCCATCCTAGGCAACACTAGACTTCTATTCCCTTGCTCATTACCTACAAGATGATTCTCCTTCCCTTTCCTTGCTTAACCCGGATTTTGATCAACATGGGCTACACCATACAAGACAACACTTGCACACACCCTTTTCCCCTCACTGTTCACAAGGACCCTCACTGCAAAAGCCAAAGCTATCTTGAACACTAGCTTTCTCCCTCTGACACTCGAGCCCATGCTTACACAATGAGAATGATAAAAAAAAATTCAGATTTTCCTATTGCTATACCCTGGTTCATAAGCTAATTTTGGACATTCCCAAAGGATTCTCCTTGCAGTTTTTCTTTACACAGCATTCCAGATTCCATCCCTTTCCCTTAGCATCAGCTAATTTCATGTCCTATTGGTAGAGTTTTCCCTCATAGGTAAGTTCCCTTAGCTTTAGAAGACCTAGGCATACCTATTCTACAACTCCGCAACACCTAACCCTTCACACCAGAAGCAATTCCAACAAGATTATATTTAATTCCAACAAGCTCGTATATGCTTGGGAATTCTTAGGGACACACCATCTCCACTAGGTTCACCTCACCTAGCTCCACCATGAGACAAGCCCTAGATAGGTTCCCCCTAGATCCTAGAAACTGATCTCTAATGAACTTTTGACATATACAATATCCGTTTTGGAGACTTCTACATTTGGTAACCTTACCAAACTACATGGTTCCTATTCCCTTATACCTGCAAAATTTTCCTCCCCCTAATATCCCTAGCCTTAGATACCTTTCTTAGTCCTTGCTCACCATTGTGAGTCATCCTCAACAAATGACACAACCTAACCTTATCATTGGCTATCCTTTAGTGACTGCAGCTTATCCACATATAAATGCAAGCATGCACCACATAATCCTCCATTCTTGAGGGTTGCTTCCATCTCTTTAAGAGATTCTTGTGCAACTTCTTAGGACTCCAATTCTCCTCTATAGGAGAATACCTTTTTCTATCTAATTCTGCTAAGGGCATTAGGCTTCATTTTACAGCTTCTAATATTCTGGAATAGCTCCACCATGCATCCTAATTTCTCCCATCTCCAATTCCCTTGACCTTAATTTGTTGCCTAGACAAACCATTTCCCCCTCCATCATGTCCCTATAAGTAAATACCCATTTCCTATGAGAAGTACACCTTGAACCTAGGACCTATGTTACTTTTCTGCATGCCTAGAAAAACTATAGGACATCCGCACTCTCATACCCAAAACCACACATGGTGTTTGAATATTCAACACTAGTTCTTTCTTGGAATTCTTTCTTCCTATTTGGGCAGTCCTTCTTCATATGCCCCTCTTCATGGAAATGAAAGCATTTATCCACTCTCTTGTCACTCCTAGACTTAGACCGAGACCTATCATTTAACCTAGGGTCTCTTTTGCCTGTTCTAGAGTTCACTGCCAAAGCTTCTGTGGCAGATTTTTGGAACTCTACCTTGTGTTGCAAATCCTTGGAATTCAAAGCTCCTATCACATCATCTAGGGTCAACTTATCTCTTCCATGTTTCAAGATATCCACAAAGGTCTCTCATAGGACTTACGAAGAGAGTGCAATAAGACCAAAACCTTATTCTCATCTTCATACCTAATATTTATATTCTCAAGATCCAAACACAATTTATTAAAACTATCCATATGGTCTTGCAACCTTTGACCCTCACTCATCTTGAAAGAAAAAAATTGTATTTTCAAGTATAGCCGGTTAGAGAGGGTTTTAGTCATATAAAGTGCATCTAACCTATTCCAAAGCTTCTCTACAGTTGTCATCTTTGACACCTCCTACAAGACTTTGTCTCCTAGGCTTAGAATAAGGGTGTTAAAGGCTCTTTTGTTGGTTTCTATCCTCATATCCCTGATTTCCTTTTTCTAGACTTCAATTAGGGTTTCGGGCATAGGATTTTCAGCCTCTAGGGCATCCTCCAATCCAAGATTTCCCAAAAGAGCTCTCATCTTCATCTTCCATAGGCCAAAATCGTTTTGGCTATCAAATTTCTCAACATCATACCATGCGGCATAGGCTATAGAAGCCTTTCCTGTAGGTATGTGATGAAATTCTAAGTTCTTGATGGTTCTGGATGAGAAGACCCGACTCTGATACCAATTTGTTATAAATTTGGGAGCACTGGCAGCCTTGTAATCTTCCAAGAAACCGATCAAACACCCCTCACAATCACTCACAACTCACTAGCCAACATACCACAACACAAAGGTATAATAAAGAACATAATTTAAAGCATAAACAGAACAAAAAAGAAACATCAAACCACATGAGGCACAGACTTTTATCCTGGTTCAAGCCAATTCAATCAGCTCTACATCCAACAGTCCAACACCCTCCATCGAGCAGCCTTTATTCAGTAGAAATTGATCAATACAAAATCCAAGCTCTCATACAATCCTATCGTTCAAGTACAATCCCTTATTCACTCCAAGAAAGTCCAAGAACTCATACACAAGTCTCACTTTCTCTAGAACATGTACTCGCAATGGCAACCGAGAGCTTGAAAGAATAATAGATCTCTCTCGACTACCGCCTTGCCCTCTTATTTATAGAAGAGGCGGAACTCCCATATAACTAATCAAATATGAGATATTACAATTAGACCCCCAAAGATACAATAATTACACTTTGAGAAATAAAACTCTAACTGCCTAAAATAAATCCAACTGATAAATCTTCAAAGCTTGCACTGATCTCCTATCATTTATCTCGAGGCAAACACAACACCCATTGATCAATAAAATTACCCATTATGTTCTCCTCCCAGATTCCATCTTTTCCATATGTCTGTAGTATTTATTTAGCATTATATATTAACAATCTTTGAATCAATATTATTAGTAGTATCATTACTAGTACATAATATTATTAATAAATTAAATTACTTATAGCAATGTAAAATTGTATTAATATTAACAATCCTGTCCCCAGTCCGCACAGCAGACTGGCATTGTGATGCCCCATCATAAGCAGTGGACCTGCATGCATTCCTCCATCAAAATTGGCAACCAGTCTACCATCATATTTTAGCTAACATCATTCCAGGTTAAGGATAACACTTACATCATCCTCCCTGAGGATTGATTCAGGTAATGTCCTGTAGGCACAAAAGCAAAAGCATAAATTATCCTTGTAAGAAGAATAGGATAATCTAGAACAAAGTTGAAGTTAGTATAACATACAAATAATACAGGATGGCAGGAGAAAAACTAACTCAAAATTAAACCTGTCAGAGACATGGATTAAATCAAGGATCACATCAAACCAAAGAAATGACAGTAAAGAGGTAAAAAGCATTTTTCCAGTTTACAGCAACCTTTTTGCCAAGTTGAAGAATTCAAGCATAAAGAAAATTTGTTTCTAATGTTTAGATGTGATCCAAAGAGGCCACAGTAACTCAAAACAGAAAAGTATACTATAACATCTGACAGACTTTTTATTATTGTTATTATCGTACCTATTATGATAATTTATTTATTTATTTATTTTTCTAAGAAGACACATACATGACATTTTTAAAACTTGGTCACTCTTACTGCCCAGGGATCCAGTTTTTTGCAAGCTTTCCTGTCACTTCTATCATCACTGTTGTCATCACAACAGTTTCAGAACAAAGAGAGGCACAGAAAGCACCATTCATCACTACCACTATGGGGAAAAGATTTCAGACATCAACAAAGTCACAACCACTAGTATTGCTGAATCTGTGAAAGGAGTAAGCATAGCCCTGTGATTACTGATTACTGTGCAGAGAATATGCACATTTGTTACTGATATCCTTTTTTTTTTTTTTTTTGGGGGGGGGGGGGTTGGTTACTGCTATCTGTTACTGTTTATACAAACAGTATCAGTCAAAGTACTGTCATATCTAGGGATTCATGGGTACTTGGATTTCTCTTTCTAATACCTTAAACCATCTAGACCTCATGCAACAAGGTTCAATATTTCCCAAATACATTATTTTGTGTTACTGAAGAAAAGCATTGCTTGTTCAAATATTCCATCTAATTTCGGTACTCTTACATGATGCTACGGCATGTAGCTATTCTATTTCCTTTTTATTAGATGATTATAGATATTATAGGATTTGGATTGGAATCATAGTAGATGTTGTCTAGTTTGCATCGAGTAAGTCCTTAGAAGTCAATGGAGGCAAGTCAAGTGTCACGCGGCAATAAGTTAGTTGGTTAGGGTTTCTAACGGTAACTAAATATATTGTGGGTAAAACCGGTATTGTTTTACCTGGTTATTTCCATTGTATTATATGCCCTATCTGTTTATAAATAGAGGGCAAGGGGGTAGTCGATTAGGCATGATTAATGAGTGCAAGATTGTATGAGAGGAAAGGCTAGTTTGATAGTTCTTTGTAATCTCAAGTGTTTTTTGTACTCGTGAGGAGACTTGTGTGCTGATTCATTCAAGTTAGTGAAGAAGATTGCTCTCGGGGATTTTAAAGGTTGGATGTAGGATCATCTCAAGAGATGATCTGAATCAGGATAAATTTTGGTGTTCTCGCGTGGTTTGATTTCTATTTCTTGTCTATTTTACTTATGTCCTTGATTGTTCTTGTTATATTCTATCTTCCGCGCATGTGTGTGTGTTCTATTCTGAAAATAGAGTGCTTTCCAGTGCTCCCAAGTCAACAGTAGATTTAGATTCCTAATTATATTATAGTTAAGATTTAGTTTTGGCCTATAAATAAGGCTTATGATGTAATTTTTATTCAGCTTTTTGATTATTGAATACATTGGCATTGATTTTCTCTCTTGACTATTCTTTCTCTTCTCTTCTTCTCTCTTGACTTTAGTAGTTCTCAAACTTCTTCTTCCTAATCTCCTCTTTCTTCCCTTCTTTCTGCACTTATTCCTTGCTGCCCCGCATCATTAAGGATGGAAGCTATGAACCTCAAGGGGTTGCTTTATGGCACCATGGGTGTCAAAGAAGACGTGGAAAAGAATGTTTCAATCTTATTCATCCATTAAGGGAATGGTTTGAATATATACAAGTCTTCCTATCAACTTAGGAAATTCCTAAAAAAACAAAATAGAATAGTTTCCAAATTCAGTTTTGGAAACTTAAACATGTTAGGATATAACAAGATATTTACAGCATCTGGAAGATACATTCACAAACTTAGAAAGTAAATATAATCAAGAAATCAATCATAATCAAACTGATCTGATCTTGTCCGAGAATAAGGACAAGATCAGTCTTCCAATCATTGACAATGGGCAGTAGTGAAAAGCCCGCAGAAAGACCATTGTCATTGCCATTAGGACAGAAGACTTGGGAATGGTACAGATCACCAAGTTCATGGTATATTGTGTTGTGGAAGGAGATGAACATGAGGCAGTGACAATGGATGAAATTCCTGAAGGAATACGATTGCACAATCATTTATTACCCCGAGTGTTAATGTTGTAGCAAATGTCTTAGTAGGAGATGTTGGTCCCTTTAGGAATGGCCAGAAGGGGGGTGAATTGAGTGATTAAAACTTTTAGCAATTTTAATGAAGATTCTTGATTAATGGTTTTACATAAAATATATTTGGTAAATATGTATAGATAGTGTTTGAAATTGATAATTAAATGCCACAAGATATAGCAAGACAAGTAAAAATCAAGACAATAGACAATGCACAATATATAATGGTTCGGTGTATCTCAAACACCTAATCCACTCTCTTAAACTCTAACTACCCTCGGGGTTCCACTAAATCCAATGTCAAACACTAGCTCACCTTGGAAACTAGATACACACCTACATTTTCAAAGGTTCTAGGCAACCAATTACAATCCACAACAAGATTAAATGAATACAATGCTTGTCCACACTTGGACACAAATGAATAAATCAGTATGAACAATATTACAAGGCAAAATAAATACAAATAAATGTAGTAACCTCAGTTTGATGGAGACCCAACTACATATAGGCATCTCTGGACGACCTGCATAATGGTCAAAAAAATGACCGTTGGGCTCCGAAAGTCGACTTTCCTAAAGGAGTCGACTTCTAAAGCTAGGAGTCAACTTCCTCCAAGCAGGAGTCGACTTTCCAAGAATTGGCTCTCAGCCAAGTCAACTCTGCATAACATGCTCTCGGCCAAATCGACTCTAGCTTTGTCAAAGTCGACTTTGGCACATCGAGAGTCGACTTCTCTAAGCAGGAGTTGACTTTGGTCCAGATTTTGGAAAAATCATTTTTATGAATTTTATATTTACTTGAAACATAATTTAATGGAAAATACCACTTTTGATAACACATATACTATGAAAAATATTTTATAAATTAATTCAAAATAATTAGGAGCTACAATTTATATATCATTTTTTGTTAATCATCAAAACTTAATTAGAGGTTAAATGGAGCAAGTTGGCTCAGCAAGAGAGACCCTATAGTCATAGCTAGGTGTTGTGCCATAGAATTCTCAAGCGTCCACCTAAGGGTATTTTGGTCATTTGACCAAGGTGGGTAAATCCCAAAAGTGGTCCCAATCCCGGGTTTCAATCCCTAGAAGAAACCATGGTCGAACAGCGAAGAAATTATTTAAATCAGAGGGCAAATGAGCAATATAGAAGGTAAGGGGGCAAAACCATAATTAAGCAAAGTTGGGGCCTTATATAAAGGGGTCAAAGGCTGGCCAAAGGGAGGAAGCGGCACTGTTCATCGTCTCTCTCTCTCTCCTGCGTTTTCTCTCGATGCTCTCTGTATTTTTCTCTCCGAGAGAGAGAATCTCTCTCGGAGAGACATCTTCTCTCGGCATTTTCTCTCGGAAAGGCCTTGAGCTCTCTCTGAGAGGTTTTCCTCTATCTTGGCAGCAAAGAGGTTCTCTCAGAGAGGACCTGTGCCTCTCCGAGAGGTTCTCCTTCTCAACGTTGTCTCTCGGCAGTAGCAGCTAAAGCTCTCAGCAATGGCAGCAGTGCCCTCAGCGATGCTGGTCCCTCTGCTGCAACTTTCCATCTCGCCCTCATCTTCTCTCCGCAAGCTTCCTCATTCTCTTCTCTCGGAGAGCCATGCCCTCTCGAAAGCTCCTTCGCCGCTGTGGAACTCTCAGTAGCCTTCTCCTCGGCATGCAACCTCTCGGGAATGCTCCTTCCCGAGAGCTCTCCGGCAATCCTTCTCATGGTAATGGCGTTCTCTCGGCAAGGGCTAAGCTCTCGAAGGCACCGATGGCAGCGGCTCCCTCTCGGCGTGAATCTCTCGGGCAGCCCAAGTCTCTCTCTCGGTGGTAGTCTTCCCGAGAGCCCTCCGGCGACAATGGCTCCTCTCGAGAAGCTGCCTCTCGGAGGCGGCTTGTTGCTCTCAAGAAGGTTTCTTCCTGATAGAGGACTCTCTCTCTTTGTTTCTTTCTCTGTATACCTATATATATATATATGTATGTGCATATGTATTTAAGGTGCAAAACCATGTGTACATGAAGATATTGTGATAAGTTGTATAAGAGCAATAAGGCCTTGTTTGGCCACCCGTGCATATATAATAGATGCATTATAGGAGAACAAGGTCCACTTTTACATGTAGTTCATATATATAATAAATAAAGAATTCCATAGTTATAAGCCCATGCTCATGTGCGGGGCGTTTGTATAATCTTAAGTCCCTTTTATGAAGAGATACAGTCCATTAATACAATTGACCTATGGCGCAAGGATTTACCCATAAGGTTTGTTCAGTGAGACGCACATTACTCACAAGCATCACGTGTTAGCCCGGAGTTACGCTTGGGCAAGTCCCTTAGGGGCCTAAAACCCTATTTTGGCAGCCCACCGTGAGACCCACCTTCTCCCGAAGAGCCCCCTAAGCTGTCTGGCGCTCCGGGAGGGATTCCCTTTAAGCTCGTCCGTATGCTACTAATGTGCAAGTCCATCCCCAGTTCCCTGTAGCAGTGTCGGGACTGACCCTCTCTCACTAAGGAAGGTATAACTATTCCATATTCAATTATAGCATGCTTCACTTGTCTATTGAACTACTCTCTTACTAGTACTGACTTAAGCATCGAAGGGCATACGTGGGTGAGGAATCCCCGTGTGCCTTCTAACTTGTGCCTGTGAGCGTAGATATGTCTCGAGCACACAAGAAGCCAATCCCGAGCAATATCGAAGGTACCCTCAGAGGTCCAGCTAAGACCCTAGTCAATACAACAAGGACCAAAGCTACCCGACGCTTATCTCCACCAGTAGACTCCTGCCAGCTATCAACCTCGCTCTGCCTCGGCTCCAGCTTTCCCCCTCTCTATAAATTCTATTGTAGTGGTTTTTTTGGGCCACTACACCAGGTAATGGCCAAGACTGGCAACAGGTAGAGGCTTTTAGCCTAATGACTGTGCACGAAGTTCTTTATGAAAATGTTGCCTGTTTTTTCTAGTTTGAGGGCTCAGCCAGATTAGATGAACTACATCATGCAAACTTTAGTGGGTGATTCAAGAATGCTCCACTGGTAATTGACAGCAGTTAAGTGAGGAAGCTTATCAGCTTCATAAGAGTATTGTCGGGACCCAAGGGTTTACTAGGGCAGTAATTGTGATTTTCTTTCTGTTAAAGGTTGTCTCAAGTATATGGTATAAAAGAAGAAAATGATGGTAGTTTGCTAGAGTTTCTTTTGAAGATTTCAGATAAAAGTTGTAACCCAAACTGTAATTAGTTATAGTTTGGGGGTTAAACTATAAATATCTAATAATATTCATTGGAATATCCACCCTCTTGTTGGACGAAATTCAAAGTTGAAGATTGTTTATGAAGGATAAGGCCATCCGGCCATATAGATTGAATTATTGTATCTTATAATTTAAAGTTTGAATGTGTATGTTTAGATTTTTAGGTTATCTCTATAATTTAGGAGATAGTATTTCCTAAATTTTAGGAGATAGAATATTCTATCTCATCTCCTATTTTCTAGGAGAAAAGATAAGGATAGGTAGAGTATTTCACTTCTTGTTCTCAGCACATTTAGAATCAATCGAGCATTCCTTTTCTGCTTGTTTCATGGTATCAGAGCCTAGGTTAGGCCTCAAGTAATTTTTTGTTTCTGCCGTTTTGTTTCTTCTTTTTTTCGAAAAAGAAAATCATGGCTGATGCAACCCAAAACCCTACCTTTACAGAAACTTCAACCACCAATTCCCCAAGTGTTGTTCACCATTCGACTCCTTCACAATTCGTTCCTAACATGTCCAGCCATTCAATCGACAATCACCCACTACAAATTACTCACCATAAGTTAAATGGGAGTAATTTTAGGGAGTGGTTTCAATCAGTTTTATTGGTCATCAACGGTAAAAGGAAAGCTGGATATTTGACTGGTGCAGCTCCAGCTCCTTCGCCAATAGATGCTTCTTATGGCATATAGGAGGCCGAAAATTCAACCATCATGGCATGGTTGATAAATTCCATGGAGACTAGGATTGGAAGGACATACCTCTTCCACAAAATAGCCAAGGAGATTTGGGACTTGGTGCAAGAGATGTATTCAGATTTGGAGAATTCATCTCAAAGCTTTGAGGTAAGGTCAGCCATAAGGAATACCAAACAAGGTAATCTAAGTGTTACAGATTATTTTAATACTTTGGTCCTACCATGAGATGGATTTGTTTTATACTATTACTTGGGAGAGTGTTGATGATAGTGTTAAATATAATAAGATGATCGAAAAAGATCGAATTTTCGATTTTCTCCATGGACTTAACAGTGATCTAGATGAGGTACGTGACAAGATCTTAGGCACTAAACCTTTGTCCAATTTAAGGGAAGTTTTTACAAAAGTTAGAAGAGAAGAAAGCCGAAAGGTTATGCTTCAATCGACTACTGATTTGACTAACCAACATTCAACCCTTGTTAATGTTAAGCAAGGGGATTTTGGTCAAAAATATTCTGGGAGAGAAAAGCAATGGTGTGATCATTGCAAGAGACCATACCACACCGGAGAGACTTGTTGGAAGATCCATGGCAAACCAGCCGATTGGAAACCAAGAAATAAACAAGAAGGCAGCAGATTAGCCTATGTGACTGCTACATTTGGTGAAGATGGGCCAAAATCAGGTGGAGAAAAATGATTAAAATCAGACTTAAATCTGACAGAAGAACAAATACAGACATTGTACAGGCTACTTAGTCAAGGAACAAGATTAGCTGATTCTTCTAATCCTCAATCTACAGCCTCCGTTGCTTTGCAAGGTAACCCTCACTGCTCTTTAGTGTCAAAACAGATTCCTAAGGATGTATGGATAATAGATACAGGAGCATCTGACCATATGTCAAGTTCCATGGAATGTATGACTGAATATAGGCCATGTAGAAAGCAGATTGAGATTTCTATGGCTGATGGTTCTACCTCTCCTGCTTTGGGTCTTGGTAAAGTGTGTATTTCAAAGTTAAAACTTGATTCAATTCTATATGTTCCAGGATTAAGTTACAATTTGTTATATGTAAGTAGGATTACAAGTGACATGAATTGCAAAGTGATATTCTTTCCATCCTACTGTTTATTTCAAGACCAAGCCTCAGGGATGATGATTGGCAGTGCTGAAGCTAGGGATGGCCTCTATTGGTTGCCCGGGAACTCATTAGAAGCTGCTCATTCAAATAAATTTGTTTTCAATGTTAACGCTAACGCCAAAGCTATGTTATGGCATAAGCGGTTAGGACACCCTAGTTTCCCTTACCTTAAATTTTTGTATCCCCAATTCTTCATTAATAAAGATCGCATTTTTTCATGTGAGAATTGTATTCTTGCAAAACAGTCCAACGTCCATCATTCCATCCAATATTACAAACCCTCATCTCCATTCCATCTAATCCATAGTGATATTTGGGGCCCCTCTAAACTCCCAAATATTTCAGGTTCTAGGTGATTCATAACCTTCATAGATGACCACTCTAGAGCATGTTGGGTATACCTTATGAAGGAGAAATCCGAAGCTAGTGGTATCTTCAAACGATTTCATCAATTTGTTGTGAATATGTTCCAAGCTTCAATTCACATCCTTAGGACTAACAATGGGAGGGAATATTTTTCTCATGATCTAACCAATTACTTGCTTGGCCATGGGATTTTACATCAAAGCTCTTGCCCTTACACACCACAACAAAATGGTGTGGCCGAACGGAAAAATAGGTATCTCTTAGAAGTTGCAACAGCAATGATGTTCACAACCCATGTCCCTCATTCCTACTGGGGGGAGGCGGTTCTTACAGCAGCTTTTCTTATAAACCGTCTACCCTCCAAGACCTTGAACTTCAAAACCCCCATTGATAACCTTTGTGCCTTATATCCTCATGCTCCTTTTCTCCAATCCCTTCCGCCTAAAGTATTTGGCTGTGTTGCTTATGTTCACAATCATAGTCCCTCTCGTACTAAGCTTGATCCCAAGGCCTTAAAATGCCTCTTCATTGGATATTCTCCTACACAAAAAGGATACAAATGTTACAGTCCTATGAACCGAAAATACCATATTTCCTCTGATGTTACATTCTATGAGGATATTCCCTACTATCAGTCCAAATCACCTATGGATCCTCCCACTGATCCACTTTCTCCTCCCACTCTTTCACTGCCAGTGTATTCTCAAGGGGGAGAAATGATTAAAACCTATGACCACACACTAACAATGACTCCTACAACAGCAGATACAGCTCCAACAGTCCATGAATTAACAACTGATTCTAACACAGCAGTATCTGGCCATTGTTCTGGTCAGAACAATACCAAACCACCAACTGACCCTCTATTTGTTTATTCCCGACAACCAAAAGACCAAACTAAACTACAGCAGTGTCAATCATCTCTACCAATAGCTGCTAGTCCTTCAAAAGATGCATACAGGACTGAAGAAGAATGTTTAAAAGAAAGCCCTGAAGCAAGGGAAACTCTCAGCAAGGAGCATGACACTAGCAGTGATGCAGCACCAGAGGACAGACTGGATTGGGCAATGCCCATAGCTCTACGAAAGGGGGTAAGATCCTGTGCAAAATACCCACTGAAAAATCATTTGACCTATGCTAAGTTGTCTCCTAAATTCAGAGGGTTTATTGCTAAAGTTGACAGTATAGTTGTTCCAAAAGATATCCAAGGAGCAATGCAGGATTCTAAATGGAAAGCAACGGTTATGGAGGAAATGAAGGCCCTAGTGGGAAATGGCACTTGGGAAATAGTGAGGAGACCTTTAGACAAGAAGATAGTTGGATGCCGATGGGTATTTACTGTGAAGCACAATGCTGATGGTAGTATTGAAAGGTATAAAGCCTGGTTGGTGGCCCAAGGGTTCACTCAAACATATGGGATAGATTATGAGGAGACTTTTGCACCTGTAGCTAAGTTGAATTCTATCCGGGTAATTCTTTCTATTGCAGTAAATTTAGATTGTCCACTGTTTCAGTTTGATATTAAGAATGCATTTCTTAATGGGGACTTAGATGAGAAAATATATATGAGGATCCCACCTGGTTTTGAAGGGGAGGCTAGCATAGGAAATGTGTGCAAGCTGAAAAAATCTCTATATGGATTAAAGCAGTCACCTAGGGCATGGTTCAAAAAATTCAGTATGACCTTAATCCAATTTGGGTATCAACAGGGACAAGCTGATCATACGTTGTTTGTAAAAACCACAAAATATGGGAAGAAATCTATTCTAATTGTTTATGTTGATAATATCATTGTAACAGGTGATGATCTACAAGAAATTGAAGCTTTAAAAGGGCAATTGAAGGCGGAATTTGAAGTCAAAGATCTCGGGTTTATGAAATACTTCTTGGGTATGGAAGTGGCTAAAAGTCAAGAAGGGTTATTTATATCACAGAGAAAGTACACCCTGGATTTACTAAAGGACACCGGGATGTTGGCATACAGACCTACTGGCACTCCACTAGACAAGGGCTAGAAATCAAGAGAAGAAGAGGGTGATATTCCCATAGACAAGTAGAGGTGCCAACGCTTGGTGGGAAGGTTGATTTATTTGTCTTTAACTCGGCCTGACATTGCCTATGCAGTAAGTAAAATAAGTCAATATATGCACACTCCCACACAAAGACATATGGATGCAGTATTTCATGTACTAAGGTATCCTAAAGGAACACCTGAAAAAGGATTAATGTTTCGAAAAACAAAAGAAAAGGGAATTGAAGGATTTGTGGATGCAGATTGGACAGGCTCAAATGAGGACAGCAAGTCAACAACAGGATATTGTACCAAGGTATGGGGAAATGTTGTGACATGGAGAAGCAAAAAACAATCTGTGGTTGGCCCGTAGCAGTGCTGAGGCAGAGTTTCGAGCGATAGCTCAAGGAATATGTGAAGTGATATGGTTAGAGAGGCTATTGAAGGACCTAAAGATACCCTTGGCTCAACCTACAAAGGTCTATAGTGATAGTAAGTCGACAATATGCATAGTAAAAAATCCTGTTCAACATGATCGCATGAAGCATGCGAGAATAGACAGAAGTTTTATAAAACGAGAAATTGAAGAAGGAGGGATTGTCTTGTCTTATATTTCCACCAAAGATCAAGTAGTAGATGTGTTCACAAAAGCTATGGTGAGACCAGGGTTCGAATTTCTGATTGGCAAGCTGGGAATGATGTGTATCTACTCCACAGCTTGAGGGGGAGTGTTGGACGAAATTCAAAGTTGAAGATTGTTTATGAAGGATAAGGCCATCCAGCCATATAGATTGAATTCTTGTATCTTATAATTAAAAATTTGAATGTGTATGTTTAGATTTTTAGGCTATCTCTATAATTTAGGAGATAGTATTTCCTAAATTTTAGGAGATAGAATATCCTATCTCATCTCCTATTTTCTAGGAGAAAAGATAAGGATAAGTAGAGTATTTAACTTCTTGTTCTCAGCACATTTAGAATCAATCAAGCATTCCTTTTCTGTTTGTTTCACTTCTATTATAAATAGAGGGCAAGGGGTAGCAAATGGGGCGAGAGTTCTCAGTTTTTCCTGTTTGTAAGACTACTAGTCATCCTCTTGTGTGATGAGTGTTGTGGGAAGAAGAGATCAAGATTGTGAGAAAAGTGATTCTTGGAGCAATCTGGTGGAAATCTCTTTGGTTATTTTCATTGTACTTGGGAGCGCTGTAACAGGAGGGAGTAGGGGACATTTGTACTGCTGTAATCACTCTTGGTTTCTAGTGGATTTGTCTCAAAGAGAAGGCTGCATGTAGGATTGCACTTTGAAGTCCAAACCAAGATAATTCTGTGCTTCTTGGATGATTTGATTGTTCTTTTCTCTCATTTCTTTGTTGTTTACATTATCTGTTATCTCTATTCTGTTGTGGGTTTGATTTCTGGGTGAGGAGTGCAGAGAGATTGGCAAAACCTAAAGTCTTGAATTGATTTTAAGAGCTCCTAATCATAACACTTTCCTTTTCTGTTATAGATATTTGTCCTCATATATAGGCAATTATGCTTATCGTTGTACTACACATGAGTACATGTGAGAGGCTGTTAGGCTATATATAAGCCACAGCTAGAGGATGGGAATGCATGTTTTGGAATGATAATCGAATTCTCTCATTTCCCTCTCATCAAATCTCTTCTCAATTTCCCTCTGATCTCCCCCTTTCTCTGTTTTGTCGATGATCTTCCCCTTTTTGTCCAATTCTCCCTCCAATCCTTTCTATTCTTGGTCCTAATTCCCTTAGATTCTCCCAATTTCCAATCCAAACCCTAGGCTAAACCCTAGGTACATGACAATTTGGTATCAAAGCCATCGTTCCTCGGCAGTTTTCTTTGTTGATTCATTTTTGATAGATATTGACAGCTACTGTCCGACGTTGATTCTCAAAATTTGATTCTGACACATAGAGGTTGATTCTCAAAATTTGAAGGTGATAACAGAAACCGATAGCAGCAGGCAAGTTCAAGCAATCTAGGTCAACTCCTAGACTCCAACAATCTCAGTTATGAAGGAGACTCTGGCAGCTGATCACGAAGTTGGAAGCGGTTTCGTAGACAACTGCAGCGATTGATTCTCACTTCTGATGAATTGAGGTTAGGCAATAATCAGAGTCGTGCAACAGATCTTGACTCGAAATTGTAGGCGAATTCCGTTTTGAGAGGCAGATTCCTTTGACTTCTTTCACTCGTTGATTTCCAACACCCTAGGCTACTAATTTTCGATCATCTCACGGTCTGAATCAAAAGGCGTCACAAGCAAGGCTATCCTTGAGACTATAACGGACCAAATGATCAGAATTCCTGTTCAATTTCTGAAGGCAACTTTCCAGGTGGTTCCGACGGTGCTATTGGCAACTCCTAGAGCAGTTCTAGTTGATTAGAAATTGCAGACGAGCAAACAAGGCCATATGTTACACGAGCGACTACAGGAGTTTGCAATGATGATGTCTAAGAGGTATCAAGTCAGCATTCCTTCTAAATTCTTCGATAAGCCGATAAGAGATGTTTCAGATGACCATCTCGAAAGTTCTAATCGAAATATGATTGATTCAGACAATCAATCATCAGGATTGAATTACCGTAATAGAGAACTCTTAGAGGAGAAAAGTGTTGAGAGTGAGCCTCTGGAATATTTCGGTGAACAAAAAAAAGCTGTTGTTGAATTACCAACATGGGATTAGGCGTCACAAGCAAAAGGTAATTTTCGATCACCTCATGTTTCGAATCAAAATGCGTCACAAGCAAGGTTATCCTTGAGACCATAACGGACCAAATGATCAGAATTCCTATTCAATTTTTGAAGGCGACTTTCCAGGTGGTTCCGACAGTGCTATTGGCGGCTCCTAGAGCAGTTCCAGTTGATTAGAAATTGCAAACGAGCAAACAAGGCCATATGTTACATGAGCGACTGCAGGAGTTTGCAATGATGCTGTCTAAGAGGTATCAAGTCAGCATTCCCTCTGAATTCTTTGAGATAAGCCGATAAGAGATGTTTCAGATGACCATCTCCAAAGTTCTAATCAAAATATGATTGATTCAGACAATCAATCATCATGATTGAATTACTGTAACAAAGAACTCTTAGAGGAGACAAGTGTTGAGAGTGAGCCTCTGGAATATTTCGGTGAACAAAAAGAAGGTGTTGTTGAATTACCAACATGGGATTAGGAAGTTCTAACAAAAAAATTAGTCAATGGTGAGGAAGCTAGCGCTGGAGACCTTCCACAAGACTATGATTTATAGGAACCAAAACGAAAGCGAACCAGTCAATGGTAATTCAAGATTCTAGAGATGAAGAGAGATTGGACAAGGAAATCCACGTAGATCACGTTTTACAATTGCAAGAAGCTGGTGATTCAATGGGTATGCAAGCTATAAATCAGATTGGAGATGAGAACTGCTATGAAGATGGCTTTCATGCATCTGAAAGTCCGGACAGGGATATTGTTTCATCAAATAATCCGGCTATGAAACATGTTGGAGATGAAGGTCATGATGGAGGACATGTTCCAGCCATTAAGGATCTTGTGGAACTTTCTCATCCCTTCCTATGCAATCAATATGTCCGAACAGGAAGGGAAATTGCAAGGATGGACACTGGGACACCATTGGAGGAGAAAATTGTGGAAGATAAATCTTGAGTGTACAGAAATGAGCGAGGAACAACTTGGGAGAAAGAGTTTTCTGTTGTTTTATTTGTTCAAATTCTAGTTGGCGAGTGACAATGTCAGATCGGCTCTTGGTTGGCAAAGAAATTTGAATCTCTTACTATTACTAGAAATGGTATGATTGGAGATATATCCTCAACTGAAATATCTTCTAATGTTCTAAAGGTGTGTGGATTTGATAAGGAAGTATGGGGACAACATGTAATTGGAGGACAGCTACAGAAAAGAACTGAAGAAAGCTTTACAGTTGGAAACAAGGTCTTGCACGAGTTAGACAATTCAATTTTTCAAGGTTGGTTATGGTACTTTGTGCCAATAAAGCAAAACACTACTCTAGAGATGTCCAAACGTATGGCTTTAACAAATAAATCTCCATCGAGGTTTCAGCTAAGGGAAATAGCTAAAGGAACCAAAAGTTCTACTATCGAGAACAAAGCTCCTACTACTTTGTTTGTCCTCATTCTAGCTGACCAATTAGGATTTTTGTCTACTGTCATGAAGGATGGAGTGATGATTGGAATTGATGTTGCAACAACTCCTAGCTTTGTTGCTCTCAGACAGTTTTTGTTTGGGTATGCGAAACAAGTCTACATTACTTAATCGTTGTATCTGCAGGTTATTGCAAATATTTTTGCAGTAGAGAAGGGCCAATGGTTTGTCTAGAATACATTAACTGCAGCTATGGATGCATGTCTGCCTTCCTTACTTGTATTAGATGGTGATAAACTATTAAAGGAAGTCACAAGCATAGTTAGTCATCCCTCTGGACTCTAAACAGCCAACATCAAAGGAGTGATGATGGGGAAAGTTGGTGAGAACAGCAGTCTACAGGGTTCAGCTGCTCACTTTGACCAACAGAGAGTGATTTATTTTGGTTATCTCTCTCAATTTCCTTCTGATCCCTATCTCCCAATCCGTCTGATTTATCTCTAATCTCCCTCTTTCTCTGTTCTATCCATTATCTTCCCCTTTTTGTCCAATTCTCCCCCCAATCCTTTCTGTTCTTGGTCCTAATTCCCTCAGATTCTCCCAATTTCCAATCCAAGCCCTAGGCTAAACCCTAGGTACATGATAGGTATGCTATGGTACCAGGGGTAGGTGCATGTGGGAAGCACATGAGGGTTTTATGAGAATCAGATGGGATATATCGTATGTGGGGCGAATTATACAGCCAATTACAAGAAGTTGATCTCAAAAAGTAGCAAAGAAAATAAAGAATTACTATCCTTTTGACTATTGATTGTGATAGGGATAAGGATAAAAATATTTTGATATTGTTTCCTACTTTGATTTTTTAAGGATTATATTTAGATTTAGATTAGGATTTATTTTGCAATCTTGTTATTTTGATTTCCTTCCATTTCGATTGAATGATTATAGATATTATAGGATTTCGATTGGGACCATAGTAGATTTAGATTCTTAATTATATTATAGTTAGGTTAGTTTTGGCCTATAAATAAGGCTCATGAGAATCAATGCCAATGTATTCAATAATCAAAAGCTGCCAATGTATTCAATAATCAAAAGCTGAATAAAAATCACATCATGAGCCTTATTTATAGGCCAAAAAAAACTAACTATAATATAATTACGAATCTAAATCTACTATGGTTCCAATTGAAATCCTATAATATCTATAATCATCTAATAGAAATGGAAAGAAATCAAAATAACGAGATAACAAAATAAATCCTAATCTAAATCTAAATATAATCCTTAAAATCAAAATAGGAAACAATATCTCACTTAACCTTTACTTCCTTCCCTAAGGCACATTCATGGATCACTCACCAGGGTCTACTTGATATGTTCTACAAAATCCCTATTAACCCCCAGATTCACTCTTAGCCATCAAACTGTCGCAACAACCAATATGTCATGAAATGTCTCACAAAAACATATGCCACGATATTCAGCATGCAAACACGTGCCATTTTGCAGAAAAATACTTTTACTAGCGCAAAAAAACAATTTTGGAATTGCAAATGATGAAAGTACATAAATGAGTTGGTCATTTCTGCAATATCAAATTCCAGATTGAGGAGCTCTTATGTTGTCACTTGTATTAGATTAGCTTTAGATTCCCTCGGGAGGGTTTTTTTGTTGTAATATCAGTGGGTTGCATTTGTATATCACGTGTATTATTCTAGAAGGCTTGTTTCTAGAAGGGTGGATTAGTGGTATAAACCAGTTAGTTGGTTGTAACTACCGGTTAAGTCTTTTACCGCCTCTATGGTGTATAAATAGAGGTCGGGTGAGAGGCATTTATCAGGCTATTGTTCTGTTTTGTTATACGGAAGAGTGAGGAGTATGCGCAAGGGCAACTTGAGAGAAAAGAGAGGACATCTTTGTAATCTTGAGTTGGGAAACTCTATACAATTCTGGGTATAAGGCTGTGGGAGAGTTGTAGTGCATGTAATCCTCTTGTTCTTCATTCAAGATAGTGGAAATAGCGCCTCAAGGCAGTCTGGACGTAGGTCTTCATTAGAAGATTGAACCAGGATAAAATCTGGTGTCTTGTGTGTGGTTGCTTACTGTTTCTGTTCTAAATCTTTTGTATTATGTTTTCGGTTCCTGTTCTTATCGTGTGAGGTTGTGAGACTTGTATCTTGAGTGGTTCTTGGTTTGGTAATCTAAGACCCTAAGTGCGAATGTCATAGGGAGAGCTGTACGTTTATTTCAACATCTTACCCTTTTAAATATTCTTGAGTATATAAGAGTGCTACATCTAACTTTGTTAGATCTCACAGACAAGTATGTTCTTGATCTCCTGTCTCAAGCAAGGATATTAGTATCTAAGCTTATCGATGCTCTACTGAATTTAAACACCAAACTAGCAGAAAATCAAGGTGTTTAATAGAATGACCTAAGTTGATAAAGAAGATGGGCTGAAAATTAACTACTTGAAAACCAGTATATCTTTTGCCACATGTTATCAATCAACTTTTAACTCACCGCATGCAAGTCACTAGAATGTAGTAATATGAATTTAAATGCATTTTAAGGGCTTACCAGGACATGGTCTATCATATGAACATACAACCATACCTCTATTGACAGATAAACAGATACCATCGTGCAGGTTCTTCAAATAAATCTGCTTCTGGGTATAATATTCATGTAAAGTCAAATGATCAACTCATATATTGGTTTTTAAAAATCTTGGGAGTAGTTAGAATGAGTTTTTTTTGTTACAAGCTAGGAACATATGATAAGTAGGATGCAACTTAACAGGACAGCAAATTTATGAAGATTAGGTGGATTGTCAATTTATAAAGTTAGGTGCGAGAGCTTTATGTAATTAGGTTAGAGTATTTTTGTAGTCAGGTGGGTAGCATATATATCTAGTTAAGAAAGAAGTCGAAAAGGGGTAAAATTTAAACTATACGTATTCAGCATTGGTACTACAACTACAGACAGTCCTAGTTGATAGCCTAGTCTTTCTCCTTCTCTGTAATCTGAACATGTTCCAATGTTTTTACTCAAAGTTTGAGCAAACACTGAGATGTCCCTGTAGGCCCTCCCTCCTTCCTAGTTGATTGTCTAGTCTCTCTCCTGCTCTGTAACTTAACATGTTTCTATGCTTTTACTCAGTTTGAGCAGAGACAGAGAGGTCTTGTTGGCCCACAGAGTTTTGACTCCAGTCTTTAGACTAACTAATTGAATCCCAAACTATTGTACTATAATAAAATGGGCCCCACCAAATGTTTTCGGGTGCACAAGGGAAGTTTCCGAGCGTTTAAACGAGCTTCCGGGCATTAAGATGCTTACGGGCATAAAGAAGTTTCTGGGAATAAAGCTGTTTCCGGGCATAAAGGTGCTTTCGGGCATTAAGATGCTTCCGAGCATAAAGGTGTTTCCGGGCATTAAGATGCTTCCCGGCATAAAGAAGCTTCAAGGCATAAGAGGAGCTTCCAGGCATAAAGATGCTTCCAGGCATAAAGAAGCTTCCGGGCATAAAGGTGCTTCTGAGCATTAAGATGTTTTCGGGCATAAAGGTGCTTCCGAGCATTAAGATGTTGCCGAGCATAAGATGAGCTTTCGAGCATAAAGGTGTTTCTAGGCATAAAGGTGCTTCTGGGTATTAAGATGTTTTCGGGCATAAAGGTGCTTCTGAGCATTAAGATGTTTCCGAGCATAAAGGTGTTTCAAGGCATAAAAAGATGCTTCCAGGCATAAAGGTGCTTCCGGGCAACACATCTCTTAAATGCCCAGATGGTTGACACGTGTCTTCTAACAATCCTCGAGAATCAAGCCCTATAAATACCCAACTATAGGACCAAGAAAGGGACCTCTTTTTCCACATCTGGTAACTTCTAAACTATAACGCCCCGCTTTTCCAAATACACAACGACGTGAAATATTAGTAGACATCACCTATGGGCATTATGGAAACCCTTACCAACGGAAGCGTTGGATCGAACCTGAAAGCTTAACCAAAACTAAATAAAAAGGGTTTCCACTAGATTTCCTTTACAAGCATAAAAAATGCATACGACCATCAATACTCCATAAAACACAACACATCATAGTAGGAACACTTGTAGGACCCTCACTCACACCACTTACAACTCTGAGTATCCCAGCTACTATTTACAATACATCATTCGAAAACTTCCAAATTCTAACGAACAACTCTTACCATGTTCATAGTACATGGTAACCCCGACTTAACACCCTCAACAGTATAAAAAGTAAATCCAAGCCTTACATAACCCCTGTTTATACAACTGCGATACACAAGTCTCAAATAAATCCAAAGGTTACATAAAATCCATAGCACATGAACAACATGGAGTTAAACTAAACATCGGCCTCCTCGTAGCCTTTTCTCCTGCTTGTCTCTGAGGTACCTAGCAAGCAAATATACCTGGGACGTTGAATGTCCCAGAGGTATGAAACACCCAAGTTAGATAATGACATCTAAGTGAGTGACTCAGAAAAAGAAAGTACATGCGTGCAAATGCAATAATGTCATTATGAAATCCACCCTTGTAGTAGCAATGTCAAGGTGTTGCAATCACCCCCGCGGTCATCATAGTCACTCCTGGCTCTTCACCAGAGCAAGAGATCTTCCATGATATCCCAACAATTAGCCACAGACACCAATACGAACATGATATATGACAAAGCAGAAAGAATATGCATAACCAAGGGAAAATATGACATGTAAGCCACAAAGGCATGATATGCAAGCCAACATCCACACACAAGTGAAGCAACAAATGCTCAAAGTGTCACAAAACATGCAGGAATCACTCACCTTGACCGATTACCTTAGGAAGCACGATTTACAACGAGCGGCATGGGTTTTCTCGTGGTTTTCTGATTGATTGGCACGAACTTCGAGAAAGACCCAAAAATTCTGTCAAGGCTTATTCTCCCTCGACTTTCTCCCTTCTTTTCGACAGCGTTTCCTCTCTCAAATTCCCTTCCTTTTCCTCCTTGCTTGATGCCCAAAATGAATAACCCCAAAGCCCTTATTTATAGGAAACTTCGACGAACCAAATCACACCACGTGTCGTGTCATCATTCCATCCATGAGCATCCAATTAAAATATGCCACGTGTCCCTAGAGATTTGTGCCTCCAAATGTTTAATTAGATTTTCAAGATTCCCCATCATTACATCCCACACGGTAAATTACATTTTTCACATTTCCCATCATTACACCTTTAATTAACAACTACATCCCACATGGTTAATTGTATTTTCCACATTTCTCATCATTACACTTCAAATCCTATCTCCAAGTGGGTAATGAATGCTTGCCACATGTCCTTAAGAATATGGTTTGGAGACTTTTACAAACTTAGAGACTAAGTAAGTTTTTCCTTGGCCAATCACGCAATGCCACCTCAGGGGGTCATTAAGAGCCATCATGTGACCTTATCTTATATTTCAAATGGCCAATGGTTGATTGCTATGTGTCATTGAGGATAAGGCTTCATCATTTCTCCCATGTGCATCCAACCCAAATGCACCACTCGTCTCTTAATTGAATTTAATAGAGTTTGGAATCCAAAACTCCATTTGATTTGAGTTTGAAATCCATGATATTTTGAAGAGATATTTTTAAGGTTTCAAGAACTACACCTTGGCCCAAACTTTTTGGATAATTTGTACTTAGACCCTTGCAATTTGGTCCCCGGGCCATTTTTAATTACACTTTTTGGTCCCTGAAAAATGGATAAATTACACTTAGCACCCCAAGATTTTTAGGTAAATTACACTTTTACCCGAACTTCAGTATTTACGATTTTGCCACTGGTCAGAAACTTAACTTTTGTCTCAAGGCTTCTATAATCCTTTGAAAGAACATATTTCCTCAAGTATTAGGACCTAACAATCTCAGGTATTATCTCATTTTTTATTTTAAAAATATGGGGTGTTACATAAACACTTAATCAATTTTTATTGCGTGAATAATCTTTTGTGGGGTACTGACTTGACGTCGGAGGCTCCCCACGAGAGAACATCCCCACGGACCTTCTAACCTATTTCGTGATTTTTGGTAGTATAGCTTCAGGGCATACTTTCAAGGCGTACCTTCAGGTTGTACCTTCGGGGCATACTTTCAAGGCATACCTTCGGGGCACACTTTCAGGGCATACTTTCAAGGCGTACCTTCAAGGCACCATTTCAAGACATACCTTTAAGGCATTAACATTGCTTCAGGACACTAATACTACTTCCAGACAATACCCTATCACCCCAGATCCTTCCCACTTCACAAAATTTTTATTGTTGTATTTGGGCAACAACAAAACAATTAAAAAAAATAATATAACAAATTGATTAGGAAAAAAAAAACAAATTTAATAAATTTGGTAAATGATATTTTTTTAATAATGTTATAATTGGGAGCATTGGCAGCCTTTAAATGCACCCAAGAAACCAATCAAATACTGTCCAACACACTCTCAATCACTCTCAACTCACCGGCCAACAAACCACAACACAAACAAATAATAAAGAACAGAAATTTGAAGGCATGAAACTGAACAAGAAAGAAATACGCAAACCACATAAGATAGCAGATTTATCCTGGTTCAAGCCAATTAAATTGGCTCTACATCCAGCCTCTAAAACCTCCCGAGAGCAGCCTTTGATTCAGAATAATCATAGTCCAATCCCTCACTCTCACAATTACAAGACTTCAAGATTACAAAGACTATAACATTCTAACAAATAAATTAATCTCAATTATAATTTGATAGTCTAACAAAACAAAAAGCCCTAAGAATCGCAGCATGTGGTATTTCTAGTAAATTCTCCCATAGTCTTAGAATTTTGCTTAACAGTTCACATTATAGTGGGACAAAGAAGGAGCTGAAAACTGTTACCAGGATTTTTCTAAAATATCTCCATGGATTAGTCCTTGTTAATCATAGACAAACCTTTGAATTTTAGTTTTATTCAGACAAAACCCTAGTCTAATAACCAGGACCTTTCTCCCTTAAATTCAGGGAATCAATAATTAGTTGCTGTCAAAATTTCCAGCAACTACATTACATCTCCATCAACAAATTATTTTTGTGATACATAGCAGAACTGAAAATAGGCCCACACATTTACATATAAATTTAACCACCCCCCCCCCCAAACAAACAAAAAAAAAGAAAAGAGGTAACACAATTCTAGAGGACCCAAATATATTGTCAAATTAAAGTTTGAAACCTTGATTATGCAGAAAAATCCTAATTTAGAGAAGTTTACCAAATTTAAATTGCATTCACAGTCATTGCAGCCTGCAGTATTTGAATTTCATATAAGATATAAAAAAAAAAATTCCCTTACTTCTTGTCCTCTAACTTCACTCTGTCTAAAAGCTTTAGTTCAGAATCAGATAAACAAAGTCCCATCAACCACCTGAAAAGAAACAAATTGATGGTGCTTACTGTAAGCTCAAAAATTGAAATATCTTACTGAAAATTCGTTAGACCTCAGGCCCAATCATAAAGGCAACATAGATCTGAATGTTAGAACAAAAGATTTTACATAAGTCTGAAAAATGTAAATCTCAGCTTCCCATAAAATAACACAAAATGCCCATGCTTGAAATCAAGATATCATGTCACCTCAGATTTGAATTGAACCAACAAAATCAGAGATATCCAGGCAGACGTGTCAAAAACTATCTAAATAAGTTTAATGAATCAAGCAAATGAACTCGAGACTAAAGCTGAGTGGTCAACTGGTCATAACTTGACTAACTAAAGTAAGAACAGAAGATAAGTTAGAAAATTATAATTTTCCTACTCATAACCAAGCAAAAGTACTAAAAAAGCCCTCCAAGAGCTGAAAAACTTCAAAGAATGAAAACAAAAAATAGAAGGAAAGGGAAAGATGTCATCATAGGCAAGACACTAAATCCCATTATCAACAATCTCACTTGTTAAATTCCAATGAAACACCAGCTGTTGACAACCCCAGCCTCTGAGAAAACCCTCAAATCACTGCCATACAGAGAAATAACCACTGCAATTCATTGACAACTTCATTTCAGTAATATTGCAGGCCTAACAGGTTGTCATATCCTTTCAGGTATTCCATCCATCTTTAGAGAGATACTGACTCTTCTATGAAGCAAGTTTGTCCTTGGCATCCCTTCTCTGGACAACCTCATTCCAAATAGTTTTGAACTTAAAAGAAGCCCGCATCATGGAGGCCAAGTACATAGTGGGGACAGAATTTATCTCAATTTCTAAAATGGTAAGTAAAATACAAACATGAACCACCCCAACAATAGGAATGATATCTCTTAAGAAGATTATCTTTCAAGCACAGAATAGCCTCAAAGCATAATAGGATGCCTCTAAGAAATCTCACTAACTCTTCCAAGGGGGCTACAGAAATTAATTGTAAAGTAATAAAAACATATCAAGCTTTAATCCCACTATGTAGTCAACTAGATGAATTTTAGGTTGCCAATAATTTGTCTCTTATCTTGTACAAGACCCTTATAACTCATGATCATACCTAATAGTCTCCACCAAAGTTTTATTGGTCTTGCTCTACATCTTTTGCTAAAGACTTGTTCCATTCCATCCACTCTTCTCAAAAGCTCCTCTATTTGTCTTTTTCTTATATAACTAAAGTACCTTAGCCATGTCTCAAGCATCTTATTTTCAACAGGAATCACTCTGGCATTCTTATGAATTACCTCATTTGAATAAAAAATGGGCAACCACAGACCAAACACCTCCTAAACCTTGCATTGATGAGCAGTCTTGAACCTCCACTAAATAGCCTTTCTTCAACCTTTACCTTTTGTAAGTTACTCCTCTAAAATTGTAGTAAGGGTTTTAGGGATATGTTTAAGCAATGATTTATAGAGGGCAAATTCTAACATTTATCACATTTTTAATACAAAAGTGGCATCCCCTTTGAGGACAAGGCTTGGTAGCTATGGTAGTATTGCTCCTTTCTGACTGAAAAGTAATAGGATCAAATTATGGAAAAAATATTCTCTTCCCAAACCTCACAAAGCAAGAAGCCTCATCCGTTGGGGACACTCGTTAAAGGCAAAAACCTCTTTGTATGTCTGGAATGATTTATCTTACCCTTTAAAAAAAAAAAAATATTGAATGGAGAAAAGCAAAGGGTTAACAAGAGAATGGTGACACACAAAGAGAAAAACTCTAGGTTAAGAGGATGGACCCACAAAACAAGTAAAAGCCAACAGGAACAAGCTTCGACAAGCACCAAGATATGGGATTCAAATAATGAGCAATGTTATGTTTGCCTCAAGATAGATATAGGAGATCAATGCAAATTTTGAAGATTTATCGGCTGGATTTATTTTAGTTAATTAGAGTTTTATTTCTCAAAGTGTAATTGTTGTATCTTTGGCGGTCTAACTGTAATATCCCATATTTGATTAGTTATATGGGAGTTCCGCCTCTTCTATAAATAAGAGGGCAAGGTGGCAGTCGAGAGAGATCTAATATCCTTTAAAGCTCTCGGTTGCTATTGTGAATACATGTTGTTCTAGAGAAAGTGCGGCTTGTGTATGAGTTCTTGGGCTTTCTTGGAGTGAATGAGGGATTGTACTTGAGTGATAGGATTGTATGAGAGTTTGGGTTTTTGTATTGATCAATTTGTACTGAATAAAGGCTGCTCGATGGAGGGTGTTGGACTGTTGGAGCCGAATGTAGAGCCAATTCAATTGGCTTGAACCAAGATAAAAGGAGCAGTCTCATGTGGTTTGATTGTCTTTCTTATTCTGTTTATGTTTTTTTTTTTCTGTTCTTTATTATCTGATGTGTTGTGGTTTGTTGGCTGGTGAGTTGTGAGCGATTGTGAGGGGTGTTTAATCGGTTTCTTGGAGGATTAGAAGACTGCCAGTGCTCCCAATTTATAACAAGCAACCAGCTCAGATTGACTAAATCTCCAAAAGAAAGTAAATCACACCTGATACAAAGCCTTAAAAGTATGTAGTCATGAAAGAGGAATTAACTAGGATGGATTTGACTGCGAGTAATGAGAGTGAAATACTTCAAAGGCTCAACTAGTCATCCTTTGTACCAATTTCAAGTAGCTAGCCCCTTTAGATAAGGTGGTAACTATTTGCTCAAAACACAGTATGCTGATAAATAAAAGCAACTTTAAGTAAAAGAACCCTGATAAAATATCTATACATATATTAGATTATGAAGGGAAGAAAGACCACCTCACAGCTTCAATCAGCCATTGAAGTAATGAGATCAACCACTGGTTTAGCTATCCACACCAACTCATTAGGTCAAAAAATTCGAACATAAGCTGCTGCACTCAATACCAACTACAATGCAATAGTGCACGCACACACATAGTAATTTATAATTGGATATTCAAGTATGTGCGCAGATACTGATAATGTATGTTGTTGTTTTGCCCGAGTTTAGTATGTTGGAAGCTAAGAAGAAATAAGAGGAGTTTATAATGGTGATCGAGTGGCTGTAGTGTGCAGGATATTTCTGTAAATATCTGTATTTACTAGGGGTAGAATAGACTTTGAAGAGTCGGTTATGTCCCTAGGATAATCCGCCCCATAGTCTATAAATATGAAGGCAGGGGATCAATTGTGCGGCATCAATCATTCATTCTATATCTCTTATACAAGTACAATGAAAAGAGAGCAAGCTGTGAGAAGGATAGTTCTTGGATTCTTTGAGAGGATTGTACTCGGGTTGTATGAGAGGGAGAAGGATTCCATTGTACTAATTTCTATTCATTCTTAGTGGATTGTTCTCTCGGTGGAGTTGCTGGATGGATGTAGTGCCATTTTCGTGGCATGAACCAGGGTAAAAATCGGTGTGCAACAATTGTGGTTTGATCTTCTTTACTTATTTCAATTCTGTCTTTATTTTACTTTCTGATTCTAGCATGTGTTGTGAGTGTTTCGGTGAGTATTTGAGTGAAGTATTGAGTATCGATAGTACTCAATTGCAACAATGTACGGGATATAATCACAAACAAATGGGAAAAAAATATAATCCAACCGTTCAAATGATTAAAAATACTACATATACGCACACACATATAGACATACGCAATTGGGTTTTCAGATTATGTAACGTGAACATACAATATAGAAAAAAAAATTCGAGAAAAAGTTTAAAGTAGCGCGTCGACCTTCTTTTGAGTTTGAGACGCTTTTCTTGATCCTTGAGTTGTGCATATAACGATTTGCTATCTGTACACAAAAACTCCTCCATGTCTCTTTCTGCACACAAAACCTCCTCCGAATCTCTTTCGAACCACGAGAGAGAGAGAGAGAGAGAGAGAGAGAGAGAGGGCGCTGTTGACCTAGGGTTTTCTAGAAACCGCGAGAAAGACCTTGCGATGGGTTTCACAGCTTCACCTTGGGGCCGACGATGCAACGCGAGCAAATGAAGAACTTTTTGTTCGCCTATCTCTAACCACCTATTTCGTTCTCTATTATGAGCCTGTTTGCCTTAACCCTTGTTTACACAGCTGAAGTCTTTTTACTTATAAGATAGATAAAAATTAAAAGTTGGTTATTGTTTAAATTGATAATATATTTAGATAAATATATTTGATATTATTATTTATATATTTAGATAAATATATTTGATATTATTATTTATATATTTATGTGTTTATTTTAAAAAAATTGATAAATTATCAACATTTAACAATAAAAAACTAAAATAGACATTGTTGAATAATATAAATAAAATTTATAAAAAATTAATCTTTAATAAAAATAAATTATAAATTGATATTTGTTGTTATCAAAATACAATAATTAAAATTTTTAGGAGTGAAATGCCTGTGGATGCCGACAGTCTTGGGATATGATCGAAGTTCAATCACAAGATTAAGATGGGCTTCTAAAGGAATGCTTTCGAAGGATTCCTCCCGAAAAGGTCTTCTGAAGGCTACTTGTGATAGGCAAAGGTTGAGCGGGTAATAGCCTTGCAATCTGACCCTTCTGAAGGGTTTCTTCCAAAGGATGCTTCTAAAGGGACTTCACAAAGGCTGCCTTGTGATAGGCAGAGGTCAAGCGGGCAACAATCTTGCGGTTATGATGCTTCCGAAAAGTTCTTTTCGAAGGAAGTATGGATGCTCTTTTCGAAGTGTTTCTTTTGAAGGGTCTTGAGGACGCATTGGAGATGGTATTTCTGAAGAAATGAGCAGGGTCTTTAGTAAGAACTCGACCTCAACAAGGTCTTCTGAAAGAACTGGGCTTCCGATGGGACAACACGTAAGCTAGCCTCCCAAAGGAATGGTTGTGATGCTTCCGAAAGAACTGTAGAGGGCAAACAAAGGTTAGAAGGCTCGCGGGATTTTCCTCTCATGAAGACCCTCCAATGTTTAAGTCAATAACAGAAGGACAAGAATCTTACGGAAAGGAAAATAGGCTAAATTTCAAAAGGAAAATGAAAGTGGTATACCGATGTTTGGATCTCCTTTTGAGAATTGTAGCTGGGCTTTTATAGGGCTCGAGCTTCGAGAATGGTGGCGGGGGGCATGTGTCATTGATCTAGAAGGACATGTGTTACTTCCCAAGGCCCCTTTCGAAGGACCCCTCCGAAGAGTCTACTGGACACACGTTGGAGGCAGCTGCATTGACTCACGAATCAAGCATCTAAAGACTTCTTTCCGAATAAATCTTTCAAAAGACCCTTTCGAAGCAGCTTGAAGCCTGCAATGCTTAGTCTTTCTTCTTTCTGATTGTTGGGGTACAACAATACCCAACTAATAAAATTTTTTACTATTAAATGTTGATAAATTATTAAAAAATATATTTGTTGTGCTATGAGAATCAAGGGAAAGAAAAATGAGGATTTTTAAAGCAAAAATAAAAATAACAAAAGGCATTGCGGCAAAAGGCATTGTCGCAAAGGGTCTCGCGACAAAGGCCTTACAACAAGATGCCTCACGACTAGGGCTTTGCTGCAAGGAGCCTTGTGGTAAGAGACCTTATTATAAAGGCGGCCTCGCGGTGTTGTGGACCTCTCGGCAAGAGCCTTCTCTCAGCAAGACCAAGACTCTCATTCAACAAGCGACACGTGTCAACACCGAGCATACTTGAGAATTGCGCCCTTATAAATACCAAACTACAAGACAATGAAAATGACTTTCCGAATTCGATAAAATTTTGACACGTTGACTACATTTTTACTATTTTCGTGAACAATTATCTAGATCCAATATTAACTTAGGCAATAGAGGGTCATCGCGAGCGAGGACTCCTGCAAGCCTTCTAACCCATTTTTGAGTATCAACAGGTCAATATCCTTGCGGTGAGATTCTTAAGGTGAAGGTACTAGCGACAAAATCCTTGAAGTGAGATTCTTAAGGCGAAACCTTTGAGGCAAGATCCTTAAGGTGAAACCCTTGCGGCGAGATCCTTAAGGCGAATATCCTTGCAGCAAAATCCTTGAGGCGAGATTCTTAAGGCGAAATCTTTGAGGTGAACATCCTTGCGACGAGCATCCTTGTGGCGAACTTCCTTGCGGCAACTTTTCTTACAAAAACCTTATTTCACTAGACACCGAGCTCAAGTAGGTCTCACATCATAAAATTTAATTGTTGTATTTTTTACAACAATAATATTAATATAATATTTTATGTTTAAATTTAAGTTTAATTTATAAAAAAATTAAATATATTAATACAATAGACATTAAAATATATTTGTTAAATATTATATATATATTCAGATAAGGGTGAAAGATAGTGACGACAAGAGGAGGCGGCGATGGAGACAACAAAGGAGGAGATGGAGGCGACATCGATGAGTTGGAGGCGATAGGCTGGGGCAACAGTGTAACACCCCGCTTTTCCAAGGTGCGACATTAACTCTGGATTTTGAAAATATATATTTTTTTACATATACACGCAATCCATTACGCACAAATCAATCCCCAATAATCCCGTCTCATCTTCTCAGCCCACCAAACTTAATAATAAATAAGCCAAGATAGGTAACATCATCATAAATGCAGAAGCAAGATCGAAACCTGATATGATACATAACCGAATTCACTTTAATTATAACATAAAAAACTGTACCATTTGTTCAACATGATATTTTCCCAGAAATATACATAGAGTCTCATTTCTCAATGATAATAACCAAATACTACCAATATACTCAAAAGAAACCTCCAAATGATATTGAACCATAACAATATTACACGATCATTTTTCAAACATCATTTGTAACACATAACATTCTTTTATTCTATGGAATTGTTTACCAACGAAACATAAGTTTCTCAACATGAGTAAAACATATCTGAATCTTCATGAAAAAGCAAAATACTAGAACAACTTACCAAACCCATCGAACACGTCATCTCATGCCATTACATCTCAACCACTTCTTTGCCTTTACTGTAAGTTCCAACTGGAAAGTTTCAATGTACCGCATAACCTAAGTTAGATGTTGAATCGTCTAAGTGAGAGTTCAAAACAGTTATATTAATGCATGATGCATGAACATGAATAAACAAACACTGTAAGACCCCGTTTCAGGATAAGGCTGCCACGTCATTTAAGTGGGAATTAAATACCGAAAATGGGCTTAATAGCAGAAATAAGCTGCCGAATCAATCGAAGGGAGTGCCCCGAGACTTAGATATCAAAGAAAAATTAGACAGTGATGACGAGCAGGTCAAGAAGTGATTTTTAGCATCGAAAGAAATAGGATTGCGAACAGTTTTCGGTACAGCGAAAATGCAGCTGCGGTACAGGCTGAAATACCGAATAATCGCAGGGGGCTTCCGGGAAGTCAACGGAATTCTAAGGAGGGTCATATTTGGTGTATAAAACAACCCTTAAGCGGTTTTTGAAAGAAACAAATGGATTTAAGGCCGAAACAAAAATTCGGGCCAAAGTGCAATTTCTTAAAATTTGTCGAATCGGCCGGAGGGAGATCGAAACGACGATTTTTCGAGATCGTCAAAAGAGGAAGTATGAGTTTTGAAGCATGAGGGACCTAATGGTAATAAAAGAAAGTTCAGGGGGCCTAAGTGCAATAACTCAAAGTTGGATGGGCAAAACTGTAATTTTCGCAAAGAAGCAAGCTTCCATGGCCGACAGCCATGCATGCCTCCAACTAGGCGGTTTCGAGCCCGGGGAAATCCAAGGGAGTGGTCGAGCATGCGAGGGGGGCAAGCCTTGACCGTCGTCGAGCATCGAGGCGGTCGAAAAACTGAGAAAACCGACCGCGAATGGGTCGGCCATGGCCGAACCTGCAACTCAATTTTTTGAGGGTTTGGTCGGTCGATTTGGGATGCCCAAGGGATGGGTTGGAAGCCTGAGGTGTTGGGTCGAGCACCCATGGTCGTTAGAAGGCTCGATTGTGGCTATAAATAGCCGAATTGCGCGAGGGGGTTTCGACCGAGAGTTTGCTATTTCGAGCTTCAAATCGAAGGCTCAAACGAATGAATTAGAGGCTCAAAGCATAGGGCTTTCGAAGCCCATAGCGTGAGGAAGATATCTGGAAAGTTGGAGGAGTTTTGGTCGAGGTTTGAGTGGGTAATTGAGCAAATCGGAGTTTGGAGGTGGGAGGAGAGGCCGAGAGTTTGGCCGTCAAATCGGAGGCCTTTCGGCCATCCTTTGGAAGCTCAAGAGGTACCCCAAGGATCGACTAGGCATGGGCTATCGTGTGGTGGAGTCGAGGTCGGATTCCGGTGCCGGCCGGCGAACCAGATCGCCGGAGAAGACAAGGCGCGTGCATCACACGTGCAGCCTTCACGCGCTGGCGCGTGAGGGGTCTTGTGGTGGCACGTGTAGGCGCGTGAAGCATCAGAAAAATCGGGAAAATTATGTAAATTCCTGAAAAATCGAGATCTTGAAGTGTGTGCAATTAGTTTTGGATTTGGAGGTTTTGGTGTCTCGGTTTGAGTGTCAAAGAGTCTTGTTTTGCGTGATATCGAAGCATCGAGGTAAGATCAGTAATTTTCTTTTGAAGATATTCGATTATTATGAATTTTGGTGAAGTAAGATTTGAGAAAATTATTAAGGAAGTATTTATTTGGGATTTATTGAGGAAGAAATAGGAAAATAAGAGAAAATAGGAAAATGTGAGAAAATTATGGAGAAATGATATGTTGAGGCTTATGGAAATGAATATGATGTCTAGGATGCGTTGCGGCTTGAGGTGAGGTAGCTTGTGCGAAGTTTGAGGTTGGCACGCCAATCGAGGTGGTGCGCGCTTTTTGAGGAAAAGTTAAGTTGCGTCTGAAGGTGAGTAGCTCTACCTGCATAAAATGGTTTTGTGAGTGTTCTACCTGCATAAAACTAGAGTTGTTCATGCAAATGATTTGATATGTGGAAATGTTTATTACAAACTTGATTTGATTTCACGAAAAAGGTTTTGTTGCATATGAACGATTTTAACATGAGATGATGGTTTTAAAAGAGGGCGGTTCGTCCCTAAACGTTTTACGCATGTGCATGGATTTTATACGATGAGTTATGTTTATGAAATGATGTTTAAGCAATGTATGGTTTATGATGTTGATGTTTAAGCGATGCATGGTTTATGATGTTGGTATTGGCATGTTTTATGATGTTCATGTGGGATGTGTGTCGTCAACCTGTGTGAGGTACTTGAGTGATAACACTAGGGTAGCGTGCCAAAGGAAAATACCCACTGGGAGAGGGCTGAGACAGACTTCACACTAATGGGACCAGGTTGCGGGGCTGAGATGGACTTCACCCCGGATCGGCTCAAGTGGCGGGGCTGAGATGGACTTCACCCCAGGGCCATTGAGCGGTAGTATTGTTCCCGAGGTGGACGAGGATTCCCAGGGACAGTGTTGATCATCTTGTGGCCAGGGTGTGACGAGATCCGAACTGCTTTTGGGTGTGAGCGTAAAGCCTAGCATGATAGGGGGTGATACCCGAGTTCATGCGTAAGGTTGTCCCCCTTAAGTAGGGTCATGGTCATGGCATTGGCATATGGATCCAGGTGCTTTTGAGTGGGAACGTAATCTCTAACGAATTAGTGGTGAGAGCCGGGTTCCTACGTTGATGTTGACCTTCCCGGGGAGGGAGAGGTAACGATTGTTCCCGAGATGTCGGAGAGATGCGTTGATGTTGCCCCTCTTAAGCCGGATCGCGTTATGTTAGTGTTTGATGTGGATGTGTTGCCTTTAGAGAGATTGCATTTTCCCCGGTTAGGGTTAAGTGCTTCGTGGGATTCTCTTGGGCTGAGGTATGTCGGGATGAGTTTATGTTGAACGAATGTTAAAGGATTTTCGATGTTATTTATGTTGCATACATTCATGAAAATGTTTTTGAGCTCTCACTTTGATGATTCAGCATCTAATTTGGACTATGTCCCTGGAATATTCAAACGTTCCAGGTGAAAGTAATGACGCTAAAGGAAAAGGGCTAATCGAGATGTAGCTGTTGATTTCATGGCTAATCATTAGCATGTATTTTGTTTACGATCAAGGTATTAGTAGTTATGAATGAGAGATGAGACTTGATGTATCTTTCTTTGAAGATGTTATGTTAAACGATGGTGCAAATGTATGAATAAAGTGATTTCGGTTATGTATGTCGAGGTTCAATTCTGCTTCCGCTGATGTAATGATGATGTTAGTCTCAGCTTATTCTTAAGTTAATATGCTGAGAGAATGGCTCGGATTGTCGAGGATTTGATGATGTTGAGTAAATAATGGGCAATTAATGAGGAAAAAATTTATGTGCCCGAAGTTCCGAGCATCTAACGCCCGCTTCTCCCTCATTCCGGGAAACTGGGGTGTTACAAACACCCTAGTGTAACTTTCTTGGAAAATCCAGCTCGGCACGAAACCCTAAGCAGTTATCCCAGCATGCACACACACCACGGGAGACCCCTATACGTTATTCTAGCAACCACCCTTGGAGAATTACGAGTACACTATCAGGGCAACATCTCATCTCATTCACAAGTATTGATATGCTAACAATATTATGTCAAGTGAAAAATCACGACTATCGATACAACTATACATGTATAGATATGTTAAGATGCACATAAATTACATATAACTTAGCAACCTTTGTGAATATCGTGCTTGACATAAGCAAAACATATCACATACATGTTTGAGGGGAAAATCATATGCAACAAAACCAGTTCTTCGGTAGAACCACTCACCTCGAACGTATCTCAAAACACCTCGATTCATGTACTCAATCTTGATTTTTGTGTCAGACCTCAATAATTGTACTATTACTCAATTCTAAGCTCCAACGTACCCTGACCATTATATTTATTCAAAAAAATATCAACATCTATTTTTTCATAATTTCCTTTTATTTTCTTCTTATTTTCCCCTTGATGATTCCAAAATAAATACTTCTTTAAGCATTTTCTCAATTTTTCTACCACCATAATTCACAAAATAATTTCAAAAAAATATTAAAAAAATTTCAAACTTACCACGGGCTTCACTCGCCCTCACGCACTAGGTGCGTGGGATTCGCGCGTGCACCTCACGCGTATCATTTTCTCAAGCAAACACTTCGCCACCTGGCTTGCTCCAATGCCCAATCTGATCCCACTATCCTGAAGTATTCCTTAAGTCAATCACATTGGCACCCTTGGATGCCAGAAACATTAATCGAAGGTGCCCCAAACGGTCGATTAAAGTCTCGGCTCTGGCGACTTACACGATTTTCTAGTCAAGCTTGAAACACCCTTAAACCAGCATCAAAACCTCCAAAACTCTCTAGAAATACTCTCCAAAACACGAGGAACAAAAGCCCTTTAACCAATCTTTCAAAAACAATCCCAAACTCGAGCAATTTGATGCTCAATATTCGATTGAAACCCTCACTATCTATAGGTAAAATTCGATCATCCCTCAGCCAATCACAAACCATTGCTTTGTCCCCAAGCTCCCTAGACTATGATGGACATACCTTTGGCACCTTACAACCGTCCCATTGTCAGAAAAGTTGACTTTTCACCAGTGGCCGCTGACTTTGCAATTTTAACACTTACAGACTTTTGAAAAATACACTTTGGCCTTTTTAGCTTTTCCCAATTTCATTTCGACACTTTCTTTGAAGCCCCTGAGTTATCCAACAATTCCACCAAACCCCATAAGTTCCAAACTCTTCATTTCATCCTCAAAGATTTAGAAAAACCATCGTTTTGACCACTCTCGACCAAAATTAATAATTCACACTTAGGCTTGAACATATGTAAGATCTTGTTTTGACCGCAAATCATTTTGTTTCATCCCAAAACCACTTCAGGATTGTTCCTTATGCAAACCTTGAATCCCCTTGGAATTATCTTGATTTCTTGGATGTCCCTTATGATCATTCAGTCTTTCAGGCTAAATCACAGTTGTACCAAAAATCGTATTTGTTTCGATTTCTTTCAATGCCATAAATATCGTCTTGAAACGCTCGTCGATGACATACATTTTTCCTTAGATATTTACGTTTCTGAGCATTCCTTGCAATTGATTCGGTGACTCACAACTCTGAGAAATTACACTTTAAACCTAAAAGCTTCTGAAAATTTCACTTACACCCCAAGATAAATTACACTTGAGACCTCAAGAAATTCTCGGATGTTATAAATAGTGATGAGCTGGAGGCGACAAGTTGGGCTGACAACAACGGAAGTTAGAGGCAGCGATGGAAACAACAAAGGCTGAGATGGAGGCGATGACGACAACGATGGGCTAGGGTAATGGAGATAGAGGTGACGACGACGGCTATCGACTAAAGGCAGGGATGGGCTAGAGATTGTTTAAGGGAAAAGGGTTAGAGTTCTTGGAAGGCAAAATCATAAAATAATTTATCAATGAAATAAGCTACCAATAACATTTTGAGAAAAACGAGGGAGGGCTTTTTCAAAACAATGTTAAAGCAGTGTTTAAATTTTTTAATTTTTAACAAACATGTTATTAAATATGCTATATAGAGTTTAAACTGAAGGGGCAACTTATAAGCGATCAAATCTCTAAGTCAAACACCCCTTATATTACAAACAATTCACTCTCTATTTTTGTTTTACCTCGAAAACTGTATTTACTCCAACCACACTCTTTATTCGACTCTCTATATTGTCTACTTATTTCGTTTACTTATTAATAAACTTCAATTTTAATTTATTTTACCTTACTAATAACTCAAATATGCTAAATTAATACTCAAATCAATTTAAATTAAATACCAAAATAATAAACCAATAGCCCAAATATGCTAAAATAACACAATTCAAAAAAAACACAAACACAACTAAAATCGAAAACCCAAACTGAAACATATCCATCTAATCACCACTGTGATCGACTAATTAGATTTATCCAACAACCAGAAGATAAATCAGAAAAAATGGTTGCAGAAATCAAAGGCATACCGTGTCTGTTCGTTTTCTCCGACCTTAGGCGATGGCGACGCTTCGTATTCTCTGATCGTGGCTGATGGTGACTCGTAGAAGGTTTTCTTCTAGCGTTGGCAATGTTGATGCCTCTTCTCCAATGAAGCTTCATGATTCAATGGTGATAACAACGATGCCTTTCCTTCAGTGGTGACCATTGTGGGAAGGGATGACGAGAGATGTTGTGGACTCCGGGCTAGTCAAAACATACAAGGATTTGCTTGTTCATTATTTGGATGGCAATCGAGAAATAGGGTAACAAATAGCGTTGGAGCAAGTTATAGGCCTAACCATGGTTCTGGTTCTGGAATAGGCAGTTTCGATTCCATTTTATGGTGGAATCGAAACTAAACTGTTTATAGATGATTCCAATTCCCTGACGGTTTGATTCTAGTTCCCAATGATTGCAGTTTCAATTCAAATTGATTTAATAAAAAGAAAAAAAGGCTTGGACTTAATTTATATAAATCAAGTTCCTTACGTATCCTTTTGGGGTTTAAAGAAATCAAAACCTATGTAGTTCACTTACCATTTAAATTTGTAACCCCCTTACCTTAATTAAAATTACGTTTGAAAGTACAAGTTATTGTGTATTGTATTATATATTTTATATTTATTTAAAATATATAAGTTATTTTATGTTTTGCTTGCCTGGGTGTCCTTTGCAAGACTTACTGAATCGATTGCCACCATATCCCAGCTTTTTCCTCTAGCATAAATGTGGCACAATTTACCTTCTCCTCATCACTACATTGCAGATGTTGGAGCAGCTTCTCGATTTGCTCTATCCAGTACTTAGCCATACTAGGGTCATCTTCCACTTTTCCTTTAAACACTGGAGGTTTTTGTTGGCGATATTGATCCAGTATATGGGGGGTATGCCTTGGCGGCTCGTTTCTTGCTACATGCGTTAGCATATTTTCTAGGATCATTTCCATTCAATTGAGCCTATTCTCACTAGGACCTAATCCTTTTTCTTGTCGTCCATCACTCGTGGCGTGATTCATAGAGTGACCACGGTGACTGCTATTATTGTCTTCCTCATCTCGTCCATTAAGATCCGTGACTCTTTGAGTTTTCACCATCTGAAAAGAAAGGATGATAAAAATATTCTCGTTAGTCAATCACCATATCCCTATCATAAATCAATTTTCAGAATCCTCAAAAAACACTTATTGAACCATCCTCAATTTTTTATTTTGGACCATTCCCTTTGATCCTCAATCTATACCAAATCATTCTTACACTCAAACCTCGATGATTCATATCGCTTATTCACAAACCTAACTTGACAACTAGGTTAAGTCACATCAGACTAGCCATCCATGACTTGATCATTCTCAATTCCTAATAGTACCCCTGAGTCTCAAATCGGGCATTTTTTGCTAGTTTGCTCTGATACCAATTGTAACGCCCCATTCTTCCAGAGCATGCGTTAACCCGAGATTTCAGGGATATTTTGTTTTTCTCAACATACACTTCAACATATATTAAACCCCAACAATCCTGATCTACCATCTCAGCATAAAAAAACAAGCTAAGATAGGCAATAACGTAAATGCAGAAGCAAGATCGAAACCTAAATGATATAAAATTGTAATTCCTTTATTCATAATATAGAATCCATGCCATTGTTTGACATGACATTTTAAAACAAAATACATAGAGACTCATCTCTCAACAACAACTACTAACACCTCGAGCATAGACAAAATATATGTTAAAGATTCTCAACGAAAACAATGGCTACATCTCGAGAACCTCATTTCCTTTGGCACCGCTACTTTCACCTAGAATGTTTGAATATTCCAAGGATAAAGTTCAAATTAGATGATGAATCATCTAAGTGAGAGTTCAAAAACATTTTCAAGAATATATGGAAGACCATGAAACAAACTGACATATCCTGACATGTCTCAGCCCAAGAGAATCTCACACAACACTTAACCCTAATCGGGAAAAATGCAATCTCTCTAAAGGCAAAACAACAACATCGACACATTAGCATAACACAATCCTACTTAAGAGGGACAACCTTAATGCGTGAACCCGAGTATCACCCCTCTATCATGTCAGGCATTACGCTCCCACTCAAAATCATTCTGAATCTCAACACAACCCTAGCCATAAGAGGATTACATTAGCACTAACCCCGGAATCAACATTCAGTTCGGCAACAATGCTATTTCTGAAAGGAACCTGGGGTGGTGTCCACTCTTAGCCCCGCCACTTGAGCCAACATCCGAGGTGGTGTCCACTCTCAGCCCTGCCACTTGAGTACCATAGGGTGATGTCCATCTCACCCCCGTCCCAACCCCATCCAAGTGAGTCACATAACATTAATCCTTGGCATGCATCCCGAGTGCTATCACTCAAGTGCCATAACATAAGTTGACAACCCACATCCCATATGGACAACACATAGATATACCAATGCCGCTACACATAACATACATCATATAAAATCAACATCTCAATGCATGAATTTATAACGCACAAAATTCAATGCACATGTATAAAACAATTTGGGACGAACCTTCCACACGAAACCAACCTATCGCAGGTCAAACCGTTTGTATAAAACAAATCAAGTATAGGGTCGAACTACCAAAATAAATCAAGTTTCAAATAGAACTATTCATAGTAAATCGAGTTATAGGGCGAACACTCATAATAAACTAAGTTTGGGGTAAGAAATCTCACAATAAACCAAGTTTGAGGTATGAACTCTCACCTTGAACGTATCTTAGACCACCTCAATTCTCGTGCCAACCTTAATTTTTGTGTCAATCCTCAAATAATCGTACTAATGTTCAACCTCGAGCTTCAATGATCCCTAGGCATCACATTCATTTCAAAGAATATCAACATCTATTTTTCATAATTTTTCTCATAATTTCTCCTTATTTTCTCCATTTTTTTTCAAAAATTTCAAAATAAATACCTCTTCAAGGTTTTTCCCAATTTTTTCTCCACCATAAATCATAATTTACTTTTCTCAAAATATATAAAAAATTTCAAAAATTATCGCGACCACACATGCCCTCACTCGTTAGCGTGTGTATTACGTGTGGGTTTCGCGTGTGTGATGCACACGCTTCTTCTTCTTCGGTGAGCCTTTCATCAGCCGACAACTAGAATTCTTCCAATGGTGGTTTTTCTTCCACCTTTTGATCCTTCTCCTTACTTCGATCACGAATACACCCTTGGATGCTCAAAATAGTGGTCGGAGATGCCTTGATTGGGTGTTTAAAGATCCGGCTCTGGTGACCTTGCGATTTTTTGGCCATGCCCTAAATCACCCTCAAAACATCTCGAAAATCCTCCAAAACTTCCAAAAATGATCCCCAATACCTCTAGAGTAAAAGCTATAACGCCTCAACCCCAAGATAGGACATATGGTACAAAACATGTGTTAGGACTTTCGCCAAATAGTCATTCACACACACAATTGATTAGGGCAGCAAAGAAAATAAAATTCATTCCTTATGCAATAGGATAATGTTAAAGTTATAGTACAATTCTTGCAACATCACTACTACTTCATGAGGAAACCGTAAAATAAGACAACTACACTTGCACAAGCTACAGGCTTTTTCCTTTCGAGCCCGAGCCTGATAAATCTGGAACATTTGAATATTCCAAGGGTTTGAACACCCATGTTAGATCATTAAATCTAAGTAAGGGTTCAAAACTAACTTCATGCGTGCGAATACAAAATGCAGAGATTCATGCTCTAGGTGGATGTGATGCCAGGGTGTTGCAATCACCCCTGCATAACCATGTCATGTAACACGGCCTAACAACATGGCCAAGTGAAGATTCCCTTCACCCATGATAATCACAATCAGTTATAAGCCACACTTAGTGATGCATGAACATACGAAAATAAACATGCGTACCAAATAAAAAAACATGATATGCACATGCAATCACCTCCAACATGCTCAAAGGTATGCTCAACATGTAGGAAATTCATTTTAGGAAACCACACACCTTCGGGTTCACTGAAAAGTACTGTTTTCACGCAACTTGAGACTATTTGCTGCCAAAATATGAGTTTTCGTAAGGCAAATGCCAAATATTTTTACATGAAAGGGTGGAGATTGAAATAAGGGTAACTATTGCAAAATTTCAAGAAAAAAGGAGGCTGGACGTGCCTTCACGTGTTCCAGGAAGGGGCCTCACGCGCTGCCACATGCAGCCCCTTCCGGCGCGTGAAGCTCATGCGTCGTCCCCTGTTACGGTTAGATTTCGATTTCCCCATTATTTCGGCCATAACTTGGTCGTTTTAACTCCGATTCGACCCCCGTTTTTTCCTATACCTCTATTTTTCAGTGCTCTACAAGATTATAAAAATTATGGGACTTACCTCAAGGTTTTGGAGACCTTTTCCATGCTTTACGAAGATGGCTCGAAAAACCCATTAAAGCTCTTCCTTCCTTGATTTTTGGCAGTACTTCTACCATTTACTCCAGAATTTTCCTCTCAAAATACCCCTTTTCCTCACCCTTTTGGAATGGCCAAATCCTTTCCCCAATAGCCTATTTATAGAAGTACCCGACGAACCCCGTTTTGCCATGTGTTGCTAAAATCATTACTCATTATTACTTTTCTATCACTTGCCATGAGATTTGTCCAAGTGCCATCTTTAAGGCTAGGCTAGATTAGGCCCCATCATGCTATGCCACATGTCACCACAAGATTATGCTACTTAGATTAACATTTGAGCCTCATGATGGTCTTTCCATGTGTTCTAATCCTATGGTGCCAAGTGTCATCAAAATCATTCTCTCTTAGATTTGGAGATTTGACATAATCATGCTTGCCACTTGTCATCACCTAATAAGCCTTCTTTGATCTTGAGATTTTCACCTTAATCATTACTTTTTCCCCCTTGTGACACATGGCCTTAGAGATTTGGGCCGCCATCATTAGTTTTCTCAAATTTCTTTTCTAGGAATTACATATGCATCCCGAGACCCTTAAATTTTTGAAACACATTTCATTTATTTAACGGCAATAGCTTACAAAATTTTTGAGTATTAAAAAAGCCCTCTATCAAATCTCTCAAAAACACACCAAAATGAGAGCAATATGGTACTCCAAAATCGACCAAAACTCTCACTTGTTTATAGGCAAAATCTGGCCACTCTGTGGTCAATCACCGACTATAGCTTCACCCATACACCTCCTAGGCCCATGCTTGGCTATGCCCTGATAGAATACGACCATCCTATCTTCAGATTTGGCTCATGCGCGGTGGCAAGTCAGCGGCCACCTACTTTAGCATTTCCAAAAATTACGATTTTGTCCCCTTGCAAATTCCTTTTGCATTTTGGCCTTTTTCCTCAAGTTCTTAGACTTTGATTTTTTACCATATGAACCCCTAAGTTCCATGCTTCTCAATTGGCCCATCAAATTTGGAAAAATATCATTTTCACCCACTTTTCAACTAGAATTGAAAATTACACTTAGGCCCAAAATGCATTTTTCGATCGTAAATCCTTTTGTTTCTTCCTAAAACCACTTAAGGGTAATTCTTTATGCTAAATATGATCCTCCTCAGGGTTTCATTGACTTCCCAGAAGTCCATTACCATCATTCAATTTTTTAGCCTGAGACATAGTTGTACCGAAAATCGTCTTTGATCCAATTTCTTTCAGCGTCATAAATCCTGCCTCAAGAGACTCATTAATGACGTATCATTTTCCTTAAATATCTAAGCTCTATGGCATTCTCCTACAGCTGATTCAGTCATTTAATTTATCATCAAGCCAGTTTTCGATATTTTGAATTCACTTAAATTACGTGGCAACGTTATGCCAATATAAGGTATTACAACCTTAGTGTTGTGCTTCTTATAATGCACATCTCTTTTTAAAAATAAAAAATACATGGGATACTCAAAAGTTTGTTCCACGGTTGGAATGAATGGATCCAAACTTTATTATGTTTGAAATGATCAAAATTGTTAAAAATTAAATTTAATTAATATAAATTGTAAAGAATATTCTTGAATTTTGGCAAAATTACAATTTTTTTATATTTAAAAAATAATAATAACCACTTCTGTTAAATAAAAGAATAAAATTATTAATTTATCCTTTATTTTATCTTTTATCTATTCTAATTAAAAAAATTAAAAAAAACAACCAACTAGACATGTGGTGAACCCATGAACCTAGACGAGATTCACTGCACTTGGGCTTATCGTTGGCATGCAATGAATAGAGAAGGAAAGATTAAGATTAAGAAGAAGAAGAAGAAGAAGAAAACAGAAAAACCCCAATCTGGGTTCACACCTATTAGGTTCTATCCAAACCCAAGAAAAAAAAGAAAAGAAAAAGAGAGAGAAAGAAAGAATTACCCTTTCAAATTATCGTTGTTGTTACTTACCATTTGAAGAAAGAAAAAAACAAATGAGGAATTTGAGAAAAAAGAAAAATGTAAATAAAAAATGAGGAAAAAGAGTTTAAATATACAGGCATTTTGGTCATCTTTAATGTTTAATGAAGGTTGATTAATCGTGAAGGGAATATTGCAATATTATATTAAATCTCAAGAGTGCTTTTTTGGTAAAATACATATTTTTATCCTTATACTTGCACATTTTTTTATTCAGACACTTAAACTTTTTATTATTTTAATTATACCCATAAACTTGCAATTTCGAGTCAATTACGTCCCTGAATATTTTATTATTTTAATTATATATTTGAATTCATTGCTCTCAACAAATCTATTAAGATTTGCAATTGACTCGAAATTGCATAGTTTAGGAGTGTAAGTGAAACAAAGAAAAGTTTAATGATATAATTGATTTAAAATTATATAGTTTAAAGGTGTAATTGAAATAACAAAAAGTTTGAATGTTTAAATGAAGAAATTGTGCAAGTACAATAGTTAAAATATATATTTGGATGTACTTTTTTTTTATTTTCTCAAACATAAATGGTACTTTTCACAATTATCTTAAATCTAAGGGGTACCTGGGTTTAATTTCTCATTTAATTACACTAACTTAATTTCACTAAAATAGATAAAATTTTAAAAAATAAATTATACAACTTAAATATAAAATTAATTTATGGACAAAATACCATCATCTCTCTCTTTACCCCCAATCTCCATTCTAGCGCTTTATTTTATTTATATTTAGTTTCATTAAAATTAATAAATATAATATAGTTAATTTCTAACTCCAAACTTAATTATGAAATTTAATATGTAAGTGTATTTTATAACGTTGTTTTTTTCTTTCTTTTACTTTAAAAAATTATTATATCAATGGTATTTTAAAAAATAAAGATAAATAAAACTTCAGTTCCATATTCATTTCAGGCATAAATTTGTAGAATTCAATTCAATTCTATATTTTATGTTGTATTATTACAAATATAAAAATTCATTTACAAGTGAATTCCAAATTTTGAAGTTTACTCATTCCAAAAGGAGCCTAGGCCTACAGTAAAATTATTCTTCACATTTAAAAAAAAAAATAATGGATGCCCATAACATTTTATATGACGCTGAGGTTACCACCCAATCATTAAGTAGCCATCCAAAAACTCTAAATTGATATCAATATAATTTTGTGTTAACTTTTCAAAATATCCTTGTGAGTTTTTATGTCCATTTTACCCTTATGATAAATTATCAAAAACCCAAATTGCTTTGAGTGTTGGATTAAAGTTGGGTTTCAATCAACAAATGAAGAAAGTGTTTGTTGATTATTAATATGTCTTGCAAATAGAGGATAATTTAGATATGGATCAGATTTAAGTGGCAGATCTAAGTTAAATCTATGAACGAGTATCTAGGTCAAGTGCACACCTAAATGGGTCGAGAGCCACACCCCAAAAGCAAAAACCAACAATGAAAGAACAAGGCAAGAAGAGATTAAGACAAGACCGAGTAGGGTGTACCCCTCTCAATCACGGAAGGCTAAGGCTAGGAAGACTTTCCAATTGACTCGCTAGTGAAGAACAACTTGCAAAAACAAAGCATCATTAAGCAAGTCAAGCAAAGAGAAGGATAAAAAGCCAAGGGAATTCCACCACTTAGCTATGACCGAGTGAGGGGTGCCCCACTGGTTCATGACTGAGTGGGGTACCCCCCCCACTTGATCATTTGTGATATTGGCCTCCCTAAAACTCTAGCAAAGTCAACAAAGAAGAAATAACGCCGCCAAGAAAGATGAAAAAGGAATAAAATGCCAAATGAAAGCCCTACTACTGGGCCATGACCGAATGGGGGGCACCCCACTTAGTCATGACCAAGTAGAAGAATGCCCTTCTGATAATTCCCATCCCTTACCCTTGGGAGCCTCTTAAAAGACCTTCCCGAAGCGTTCCTCAAATTGAACTCCCTAAGACCCTCAAGAATATTATGAGATTCCATGGAATATGCTAAGAATAAGCTGGGAATATGCTTAATGTAACACCCTGCCTTACACGGGCGCGTCACTATAAGGCAATTCTAGGGAATCTTTTTTTTTTTTCCAAGTTCATCACTCGCGGTGCTTCAAAAACAATCTTCACATGTAGATAAAAATCTCGAGAACCCCAGTCTTGCCTGTTTAACTAACAAGATCAATAATCTTAAATTAAACGAGACATAGTATAACACAATGGATTAATTAACATCCAAATATCGTGGCCTACCATGAGTTTCATACAAAGTGTTCCCACACCGAAATACGGATTACATAACTACCAATTGATAACAACATTATCATACAACCGATCATACATATACCAAAGTAACTACTGTCGCTTCAAAATGATACAACGACTATCATACTAAACACCATTGGACCTTAACTGGCCACGTCCTTGCCTTTGCAATAGTCCCTGACTTGAACGTTGAATGTTCCAGGGGCATAACCTAGATTAGATAATAAAACATCTAAGTGATGGCATGATACAATTTACTGAATGCATGAAAGACATAAGAGTATGGCATATACAGGATACAACAACATGCAACACGTCTAACTTGAGAAATCTCCTTGGCATACTCAACCTCCCGTGGAAAATCCATTCCACTCACCTTTGGGGTTAACCTTGCCGCGACATATTTAATCCCCGAGTACCCTACCGTGTCACCCGATCACTGGGATTAACCTTGCTCCATTCTCAAGAAGACCCCATCCAACCCCCCACGGATATAACAATGACGCAAAAATCAATACCCCGTTGATATGAAAAACTACACGCCATGCACCGACTTTTTTACAAGTAAAAACAGTTAATGCAATATACCACATGTTCAATATGCATACGATGCCACAAGTACATAAGTAAAACGCCTATGTATAACATCCCAAGTTCTGGAAGGTATAACTACTCACTTGAACTAGTTTAATCACGTGTAACCTAAGCTCGGGAGGATAAAACCGCTCACCTGAACCCACTACACACACACCAACACACTTCCAAACAAGGGTAAGACTTGAATGAAACCACTCACCTTAATTCAGATAAGACTGATTTTTGCCTCGAAAAATGTGTCATACCCCGAAAAATGTGCAATCTTTCCCTTTACCAGTCCAGTCATCCCTTGTTTTCCATTATGACTATAGAAATCAATCATTCTATTTTTCCCACAATTTCCTCAAATTTTCCCTATTTTTCCTATTTTTCCAAACATTTATTCCCTTCAGAAATTCACAATAAATACCAAACACCAAATTTTTTCAAATATTTTGCATAAACCCTCCTAAAATAATTTTACAAAAATTATAAAATTAATTTCAAGGAAAATCTGGGCCTCACGCGCTGGCGCGTGGAAGTGAGTGGTGTCCGAGCGTGCACACGTGTGGCTAGTTTTTTCCGGCCTTCTTCTCCCACGACGGTAGTCGGCGATGGTCTCCAATGCCCGATCTGATTACAGGGGCTTGAAGTACTTATCGAGGCAACCTCGATGGCACCTTCAAATAGCCAAAGTAGTCGCCGAAAAACACCTTAAATGGTGGTTGCAGGTCGCGGTCCGGCGAGGCCTGACTTTCCGGCTAAGGCGTTGAAACCCTATCAAATGCATACAAAACCCCTCGAAATTCTCCAGAAATAATCCCAACAACTCAAGAAACAAAAGCCCCTTATCCCCAAGGCTCGATTTAAGCAAAAATGAGAGTAATTTCGGCCATTTTGTTCTTGAAACCCTTAGCCATCAATCCCCTTTTATACTCGTTTCCGACGTGATTTCCCACCAAATCTCACTCGTTCTTATCCCTTAAGCCCCAAATCTAGCTTCCTAATGATTCAAATAGCCCTAAATCACGAACTAAATTGTAACACCCCGCCTTACACCGGCGCGTCAGTATAAGGCAATTCTCAGGATTTCTTTTTTTTTTTTTTAAGTCCATCACGCACGGTGTATTAAGAACAATCTTCACATGCAGAAAACAAGCCCAACACATACAATGGCCAGCATCCGCGGTGATTTTAAGAACAATCTTCACATGCAGATAAAAATCCTGAGAACCCCAGTTTTGCCCGTTTAACTAACAAGATCAATAATCTTAATAGTTAAACGAGATATTATGACGCAGCAGATACATTAACATCAAAATACCGTGGCCTACCACGAGTTTCATACAAGATGTTCCCATACCAAAATACGTATTACAAAATTACCAAATGATAACAACATGATTATACCATAATTCATACATAAACTAAAATACATACTAAAGCCTCTAAAAAGGTACAACGACTACCAAACTAACACCATTGACCCTCAACCGGCCTCAGCCTTGTCCTCACCCTCGCAGTAGTCTCTGGCTGGAATGTTGAATGTTCCAAGGGAATAACCCAGATTAGATGATAAAACATCTAAGTGATGGCATGAAACATTTTATTGGATGCATGAAAGACACACGAGCACGACATATACAGACAAACAACGACATGCAACATGTCTAACTTGAGAAATCTCCCTGACATACTCAACCTCCTGTGGAAAATCCATTCCACACACCGTTGGGGTTAACCTTGCCGGAACATACTTAATTCTCGAGTGCCCTATCGTGTCACTCGTTCACCTGGATTAACCTTGTCTCATTCTCAAGAAGACCCCATCCTGTACCCCAATGACATAACAACGACACGAAAACCAATGCCCCAATGATATGAAAATCACACGCCATGCATCGACTCTTTTATAAGTAAAAACAATTGATGCAATTTAGCACATGTTCAATATGCATATGATAGCACAAGTACATAAGCAAACACCAATGCATAAGGTTCCGAGTTCTGGAGGGTATAACCGCTCATTTAAACTGGTTCAATCACATATATTCTAAGTTCGAGAGGGTAAAATCGCTCACCTGAACCCACTATACACACACCAACACACTTTCAAATAAGGTAAGACTAGAATCAAACCACTCACCTGAATTTGATAAAAGATGATTTTTGCCTCGTAATACATGCTAAACCTCTAAATGCATGTATAAATCCTTGATTCTCATGGTCAGCCTCAAATGACAGCACCTATACTTCACCTTGAGCCTTAATGATCCCTTTATACTCTACTTTGAGCCTCAATGACATCCCTATGCTTTAACGGCATGCTTGTCGTGGCTACTTTGTTGCAAAACCCAAGAAACTTTAAAGGGCAACCCAAATATTTTCGCACAAACCCCTTCCACTCATTTTTCTTGATTTTTGGTAATTTTTGCAGAATTTTCCAGCTAGGGATGCGCCCTTATGCACTAGTGTGTGTTGACCATGCACTAGTCATCTTCCCTGGTGCCAGTACACCGACATTTCTAGATTCTTCTCCCACCTTGTTCCCTTTGTCTCGTCGATCACCACGGCATAAGCCTTTTCCCGAAAGCATCACTGGACGGCCTCGATTTGGCCATTTACAAAGCTGGCCCTGTCGATTGCCTCGCTTTCCGGCCAAGCCTTGAAATGGCTTAAAACGTGCACCAAAATGCACAAAAAACTCCAGAAATGATCCTCAAATTATGGGGAGAAAAAGCCCCTTATCGATGATGCTCGATTCACGCCAAAACACGAGCTATTTCTCTCCCATTTTCTTTCGAAACCCTCGGCCATACCCGACTATTTATAGCCAATTTCGAGCCTCTAAACACCAATGGTTGTCCAATCCAAGGTCTCTATCACCATTAAGACCATTAAATGGCCTCACCCTGCCTAGTTCTAGCTGCAAATGTCCCACCAAAAGATTTGATATTTTCAGCAACTCTCACGGCCAAAATCTGTCAAAATTAGCCACCCTCGTGCCCGATTCTCGTCCAAGGGTTGACCATCATGGTCCTAGGCTTAGCCCTAGAGCCCCAACGACCTCTCTAGCAGCCGCCCTCAGCTGAAATCGGCGATGGGAGGTCGCTAGTGGCCATGGTAGTGTTCACACTGCCAGGTTTTGCCAAATTACCTTTTTGCCCCTCTAACATTTGAAATTTCATTTTTGCCCTTTCCAAATATCCCTTGAACTTTTCATTAATTCCTCCACTGCTTATAAGTTCGAAATTATTCATTTCCCTCTAGAATTTCTGAAAAATTCGTCAATTCAGCCTCCCTTGGGCAGTTTACGCAATTTGTACTTTTTTTGGGATACCCCTAATCGCGTGTTTTCGACCTTGAACCCTCATGAATCTCTTGATTTTGTAAAATACTACTTATTTTGGGAATTTTAATTTCATTGATCGCTTTGACATGGACTATTGCCTTTCGTTCATCTTTCGAATATTGCACGTTGGCCTGAAACTTTGATAAATTCCATTTTGACCCCTCAATCTCCAAAAATACCTTTGATATTGAATATTGGGTATTACATAAATCCTTTGAAAAATCCAATCGAAATCTTGATCCCATCCGCCATTAATTTCGGTCATGTCACGACGGTTCTCGGCCAATGGTCACTCCCAAAGCGATCATCATCACCTGGAGGCTATCCTCGAGCCTCTGGGCGAGCTTCACGATGTCTCAGGGTGGCTGGTCGACAACCATGTTCAGCAGTTGGATTTACACCATGGAGTTTTTATTTTTTTGCATTTTAACCCCTAAGTAATTTCCAATTACATTTCCACCCTATCCTTGATACCCTTGAACTTCTTTTTAATTCCTCTACTGCCCTCAAGTTCCAATTTATCCATTTCCCTCAAGAACTTCTGAAAAATTCATTGTTTTGACCTTTCTCGGGCAGATTACAAAATATGCACTTTTGCCCGAATGCCCCTAATCGTGTATTTTTTACCTCAAACCTTCGCAAATCTCTTGGTTTTGTCGAATATCACTTATTTGGGCAATTTTACCTTCACTGACTTGCCTTGACATGGACTCTCGCCTTTCGTTCATGTGTTTTACATTACCCGTAGGCTTGAAACTTTGCTAAATTCTATTTTGACCCCGTAATTTTCGAAAATACTTTTGATATTAAATATTGGGTATTACATCCTTCCCCTCTAAAAAGGAATTTCGTCGTCAAAATCATTCTCTCTCAACATTAAATAAATGCGGATAAGAAATTTTCATCTCTTTTTCGCATTTCCAGGTAGCTTTTTCTTCGTCATGGTTTCTCCATTGTACTTTTACCAATGGGATAACCTTGTTTCTTAAGACTTGATCCCTTTTATCCAAGATTTGAACTAGCTCTTCGGGGTAAGTTAGATCATTTCGTATCTCGATGGTCTCATTTCAAAGTATTTGGGTTGGATTTGGCTTGTGCTTCCATAGTTGGGACACCTGAAGCATGTTGTGGATGTTTGATAATGTCATAGGTAATGCTATTCTGTAAGCCACTAATCTTATTTTCTCCAGAATCTCATATGAACCGATATATCTTGGGCTCAGTTTCCCTTTCCTTTTCCCTCGAATCACTGATTTAAATGGGGAGACCTTCAAATATACCTTATCACTGATCGAGAATTCCAAATTTCGTCTTCGTTTGTTGGCGTACGACTTCTGATGGCTTTGAATTGTTCTCATTTTCTCCTGGATTCTCTTGATCTTTTCAATGGTAGATTGAACTATCTCGGGTCCAATTAATCTTGTTTCCCCGGTTTCCACCCAATAAAGTGGTGTCCTGCATTTTCGCCTGTACAACACCTCGTAAGGGGCCATTCTAATGCTACTATGGTGCCCGTTTTTGCAAGCAAATTCCACCAGTGGTAGATGTTTCTCCCAACTTCCTGAGAAATCTAAAATGCATGCCCTCAACATGTCCTCAAGCGTTTGAATTGTTCACTCGGACTGCCCGTCGGTCTGAGGGTGATAAGCTTTGTTGAGCTTCAACTATGTTCCCATACATTTGTGGAAACTTTTCCAAAATCTTGATGTAAATCGTGGGTCTCGATCGGACATTATGCTTGCAGGGATTCCATGTAGTCGAACTATTTCCTCAATGTATAGCTGAGCTAAAGCATGAATCGTTTGCCCTATCTTAATAAGCAAGAAATACGCCGACTTGGTTAATCGATCCACTATTACCCAAATAGCATCATTTCCTTTGGGACTTCGAGGCAAATTGGTCACGAAATCGATGGCGACGTGATCCCACTTCCACTCGGGAATGTCCAGAGGTTGTAGCATTCCTCCTGGGTGCTGATGCTCAATTTTGATACGCTGACAAGTATCGCACTAAACCACGTATTATGTCACATCCTTTTTCGTTCCAGGCCACCAATAAATTTCCCTAAGGTCCTTATACATCTTTTTGGACCCTAGATGTACGGTGTACTTAGCTCGATGAGCTTCTCTTAAGATAATTTACCTTAGGTCTTGATCTCTCGGCACGTAAGTCCTTCCTTGGAATTGAAGTATGCCACCACAGTAACTAAATTCAGGTGCCTTTACTTGATCATTCTCATTTATCCATTAACTTCTTCTTGCGTCTGTCTGAAGAGTTGACCTGATTTGATTCACCACATTAGGTTGGATTGTAAGATTTTCCAAATACCTTTTGATTGGTTTAGGCTTGACACTTATTGTCAGATGACTGAATTCTTCAATCATTTCCTATTCCTTACCCATAATGCTAGCCACAATTTCTAAACTTCTTCGGCTAAGGGCATTTGTAACTACATTTGCCTTCCTTGGATGGTAGGAGATGATGCAATCGTAATCTTTCAGGTACTCCATCTGTAACATCCCATTAGAGGGTCTAGAAATTATTTAATTTCTTAGTGTTTAAGAGATTTTTCCAATTAATTGTTTTAATGTGGTAATTTAGATTTTAAAGGAAAAGAATAGTATTTAATTCTATTTATTTGTTGTGGAAATTAAAGCGAGGACATGATAGTCATTTAAGAACTTGTTATTAGAATTTAATTATGTAATTAATTAAAGTTAAGGAAGTGGGAGTTCATGCATGAGATGGTTTTGGTTTAAAGACTCCAAGTTAAAATGGAAGTTTGAGATGGGCTTAGGGCTGCCTATATATATATATATATGACCGCCATAGTTTTTCTCATGCCGCATTGAAGAACAGAAGCCAATAAGCTATACGGAGAGTCTGTCAGTTGCAACAATCTTTGAGTATTATCAGTAGCATTGATCTGATCGATCATAAGACAAGTTTCTTCTCCTTGTAATCCTTTCTTACAGGAGCATGTTAGCGTTCGTTCTCAATTATTCCATATTTTCGTTCTGGTATTCAAGTGTCATCAGTATCAGTTAACAAATACGTTTTCATATTTATATATATATACTCGTATTCAGTAAAGTCATGAGCAAGTAGCTTTCTTGTAATGTTTTAATTCAAGATCCATGTCTTCAGTGGTCTCAGAATACCAAGACTCTTTGTTTTGGTTCCCAGTTTAATCAGACAGTATGTTCATGCATATGTATATATATATATTCATGTGGTATATTAGTATCCAGTGAGTTATGATAAGCTATGCATAATTCTTACAGCGATTTCTTTCAGAAACAATTGATTGATGCATCTTGAAATTATTCTATATCAATTGGGATTGTTCTCCCAAAATTTCTTTTGGAATGGTGTAGCATTGTTATGTTTTTGATTCATGATATAGTCTCTATTATTGTAAGCTTTGTTTTGTATGAGTTTTCAATCATTCGAATGAGCCTCTTTGTCATTCGAATGAGTTCTTAGCGTTATCGTATCATTCGTATGTGTTTTTTAAGTTTTGAGTCTGTCATTCGAATGAGTTTTCTTGTCATTCGAATGAGTCCTTGAAGATTTGAGTAAGCCTTTGCTTTGTATCGTGTAGTATTTGAATGAAGTCTACTTGTCATTCGAATGACCCGTGAGTGTTCCATTCATTCATTCGAATAGGGTATTGTTGCATTCGAATGAGTTGCTTTCTGCCCGTTCAAATGTTGAAAATTGTTAAATTTATTTGAATTAATTTGTGAGTCATTCGAATGAGTCCTTGAAAGATTCGAATAGCCTTTGTTATATATCATCTATCATTCGAATGAGTTTCTTCCATTCGAATGACCTTGCTGTAGTTCATTTATTTCATTCGAATGGGGTGCTACTTTAATCAAATTGCTCCCTTATGCTTTAACTGTCATCCGAATAGTATCATATGGCATTTGAATGACCCATATTCCATTCAAATACATCTCCAATGTTATACCTTATATTCGAATGACCTTTCTCGCATTCGAATGAGTTCCAATAAATTTTTAATGCAAGTCTTAAATTTAATACAAATATTCAATACTTCAAATATTGAATTTTCATGCCAAGATATGATAAACTCCAATATGCCATACTCAGAAATTTCAGAATCTTTGTATCTCAATATAGCTAATGAAAATCATATACCATGTTTAGCAATTAATTATGACATGATCAACATTATTTTGTGAGATTATGTGCATACATTTTGGTGTGAACATTAAGCATGATTTTTTTTGGAGCACTACATATCGTGTGCCAGCATGTATATGAGCATATCATTGCATTTTGCGCGCCAGGCTGCTTGTCCATGGGGATTCCACCAGTTATAGTTATAACTCAGTATATGAGTTGCTCGCCTGAGGTCGACCAGGGGGCTAGGGGCATAATGCCCACAGTATGTACTTACAGTTTTTGTGTATGCAGGATTCAGATAAGTCAGGTATGTTTTATTAGATTATGTGGGCCTATGAGCCAAAGTTGCATACCTGCATTTATCTTACAATTTATGTGCATTACATTTATGAATACAAATAAGTAGTGTTACACTCAGTACAAGTGCAGTAAGTATTTTATCAGTATCCATATTTCTCGGTTTAGCTTCAGTTATTCTTTCTAGCTTATTACTTGCTGAACTTTGTAACTCACTTTGTACTCTTTACCATTCCAGGTCCTAGCGGGGGAGTACCAGATGTGAGGCCTAGCAGCAATGGTCAGTAGTGTGTGTACGTGGAGCTGCCCAAGACAAAAGATATTTGGGAGATTGTCAGTTTACAGTATCTTGTCAGTTAGGGTTATTTTATATTCTAGTTGAGGGCTTGTCCCTTAGACAGAGTTATGATTTTCAGTTTATGTTGACTCAGAGTTTTAATTCAGTTGATTGAGATATTCATTTTAGTTTATCAAAGGGTTTATTTTATTTTATTTTATTTATTTTTTTCGTAGCACCTCTTCTCGGGCAGTCCTAGGAGAGGGGGTGTTACACTATCCATCTTCTTTATCGCATATTTAACTCCTTTTGAGAGAATATGTACTTTAGACTTTTGTGGTCTGTAAAAATCTCAAACTGTGCTCCATATAGATAGTGTCTCCACAACTTCAAGGCATAAATTATGACTGCTAACTCCAAGTCGTGAGTTGGGTAGTTCTGCTCGTGTCTCTTCAGTTGTCGGGATCCGTAAGCGATTACCTTTTTGTCTTGCAATAGAACACATCCCAAACCTATCCCAAAAGCATCACTATACACCATGTACTTTCCTGACTCCGTTGGCATTGCTCGAATCAGTGCTGTGCTCAATCGCGCCTTAAGCTCTTGAAAGCCTTGCTCACACTTTTTGTCCCATTCAAATTTGACTTCCTTCTGCATCAATCGCGTAAGTGGAGCAGATATCTTTGAGAATCCTTCCACTAATCTTCTGTAGTATCTAGCTAGTCCAAGAAAACTTTGAATTTCTCCGACGGTCTTGGGTGCTTCCCAATTCTAAATTGCTTCAATCTTTGTTGGATCAACAGCTATACTTTCTGCAGAAATTATATGTCCAAGAAATGCTACTTGAGTAAGCCAAAATTCACATTTTGAGAATTTAGCGTACAACTTGTGGTTCTTTAAGGTTTGCATGACTATCCTCAAATGTTCTTCGTGCTCACTCTCACTTGCAGAGTATATCAAGATATCATCTATGAACACTATCACGAAGTTGTCCAAGTAGGGTCTAAAAGTTCGATTCATGAAGTCCATGAATGCAATGGTGCATTTGTCAATCCGAACGGCATCACCAAATTTTCTTAGTGACCATACTGAGATCGTAAAGTAGTCTCGACTTGATCTTCATTTGGTAGCGGGTATTTATTCTTTATGGTTACCTTGTTCAACTACCGGTAATTAGTACACATTCGTAAGGTACCATCTTTCTTCTTTATGAATAGTATCGGGCCTCCCCAAGGTGAAACACTTGGTCTAATGAATCATTTGTCGGTCAAGTCCTGTAATTGTTCTTTCAATTCCCTCATTTCGGCTAGGGCCATCTTGTACGGAGGTATAGATATAGGCTGCGTACCTGGTACAAGGTCTATTGAGAATTCAATCTTTCTATGGGGAGGTAATCTTGGTAAGTCTTTGAGAAAAACCTCAGGGTATTCATTCACGACCCTCACAGATTCCAACTTGAGACTTTTCTTATTTGGTTCAAGTTTGGTTGATTGTAATGCTTGCAAAGTCATGCCTTGCTTTCTCTTACTCTTACTATTCTGGCCTTGAAACGTAATCCATTCTTCGCTAGGTTAGAGTAAGCTCACTGTCTTATTCTTACAATCTACATTAGCCTCAAGTACTGATAGGAAATCCATTCCTAAGATCAAGTCGAAATCTTGAATATCCAGTACTGCTAAGTCTATCGTGAGATTTTCCCCTTCCATATTGAAAATACATCCCTGGCATCCTACCGCAGTTTCTAGGGTTGAACCCATAGGAGTAGCTATTACCATTTGGTAACCCAATTCTCTAGGTTTTAGCTTTAGATTGTCTACTGATGCATGCGAAACAAATGAATGCGTAGCACTCAGATCTATTAAAACATGAACTAGAATATTCGAAAAGAGTAGTGTATACCTTCAATAACCACGGGATCGGCCTCAGTGTCCTCACAAGTCAGATTGTACACACGGCCTGGACGAACATTCTGTGCTCCTCCACTCGGTGGCTCCATCTTTTGCCTCTTCGGGCACTCTGGCGAGATGTGTCCTGGTTGCCCGCAATTGTAACACACAATTTTTCCCTGATACCCAACCTGGGGTATCTCTTTGCTCTTTGGGCAGTTTTTTCAAATGTGACCTTCTTCGCCGCATCCATAGGATCTTATGACGCATTTGTTCCCAGGGTGTTTCCTCTTACATCGAGGGCATTTTCCGTCATCCTTAGGTTGAGCCATTGAACCTCCTGGCTTACCACCCTTGCTTCCTTCCTCAGACTTGATTATTTTTACCCACGTTAGGTTCCTCTCAATGGATAGGGCTCGATGTAACACTTCTTTGTAGGAATCAATGTCCCACCCACTTAAAACTTGCTAAAGATTCACTTGCAACCGTAAAACGAACTTCTGTGCCTTCTGACTCTTGTCAGTCTCGTACATAGGCATGTATTTAATCAGTTGAGTGAATCGGTTATCGTATTGGTTCACAGACATTTTATTAGTTTGCTTAAGCCTCATGAACTCCCAGATCCTTTCCTCCTTCTAGCTCTTAGGGAAGTACTTGTCGTTAAACTTTTCCTTGAATCCTGCCTAAGTATAGATTGGGCCATCCTCATCCTCATCCTCGCATTCTTGTTGAGATCTTATCATAGAACACTCGGTAGATTGCCACCACCGTCTCGCCTCTTCCTTTAGCTTGTAGGTTGCGCACCTTACTTTCTCCTCCTCGCCGCACTGGAGGTGTTGAAGTAATTTCTCCGTCTACTTGAGCCAGTACTTGGCTGAGCTAGGATCATCACAAGTCCTACCTTTGAACACAGGGGGCCTTAAATGCCAGTACCATTCCAATGCTGTGGTCATGTGCCAAGTAGGCTCCTCTCGACTCACGTAGGTTGGCATGTTTTCTAGGAATCATTCCATTTGCTCGAACTGATCCTGGTTAGAGCTTCATTCCATGACATATCTGCTATTTCCTCCCAAGTGATTCCTACGATCACCCTGATCTCCGGGATTATTTTCCTCCCTTCCCCCATTTCCATCATGGATTGCATCTCGGAGTCGTCATGTATTCACCATCTGGAGTGAATCACAGAAATGAGTTATGCACAAGACAAGATCCTTTCTTTACAAGGAGGGACAATTTTATTTCTTAACAATATCCCTCAAAACATAACATCCTAACACAACAGAAAAGAAAATAAACACAACATCTTATTATATTATATATTTCTTCTTCCTTTACCTATCATTTCGACCTCTTTCAACTAGTCCTTTGGCCTCCAGATCCACGGATCCTTATGATCCTCATCATCATCAGACTCTAACAGGGGTCCTTCGTCATCCTCCTGAGACTCCTCATCAGAACTGATGTCGATGACATCATCTTCTGCTTCGGATTCCGCAGCGCCATCTTCCTGATCCTCCTCGTCCATAGCTTCCCCGTGTAGCTCTGCATGCTGATCTCGAATCCTTGCGCAGAATTCACTTAGGGTTAGAAAATCCAAATGTTGCCATATCCACTGGGCATATGTCTTCCATTCCCCCACCATGATGTCGATTAGGTAGTCGATTTGGTAGTCTGCCAAATCTATCAATTGTCGGTAGCTCAGGGGTACATCATCAATGATTTCTTCTATTGCTTTCAGAAACACAATCACATCCTCATCTAACAGATTCCCTTGGGCTTCAATCCTTTGCCCCCAGTGTGACAATAACACTTGATCCACCATTGTTTGCTAATAACACATAAATTTTACTCAGAAACCTCGAACATGTGTTTCCTAAATTTTCCATATCATTTTCTACTAAGTTTCGAATGTCTCTTAGAATCCATAACCCTATTCTAAGTTCTCGTTCAACAGTTCTAACCATGCTAAGTTCAACAACCTAGCCTAACCATCCTAGGGTTTTAACCTGGCTCTGATATAAATTGTAACACCCCGCCTTACATGGGCGCGTCATTATAAGGCAATTCTTGGGAATCTTTTTTTTTTCCAAGTTCATCATGTGTGGTGCTTTATGAACAATCTTCACATGCAGATAAAAAATCTCGAGAACCCTAGTATTGCTCATTTAACTAACAAGATCAATAATCTTAAACTAAACGAGACATAGTATAATGCAGCGGATTAATTAATATCAAAATATCATGGCTTACCACGAGTTTCATACAAAGTGTTCCCACACCGAAATATGGATTACAAAACTACCAAATGATAACAACATTATTATACAACCGATCATACATATACCAAAGTAAATACTGTCCCTTCAAAATGATACAACGACTATCATACTAAACACCATTGGCCCTCAACTTGCCACGTTCTCGCCCTCGCAGTAGTCCCTGGCTGGAACGTTGAATGTTCCAGGGGCATAACCTAGATTAGATGATAAAACAACTAAGTGATGGCATGATACAGTTTACTAAATGCATGAAAGACATACGAGCATGGCATATACAGACGACAACAACATGCAACACGTCTAACTTGAGAAATCTCCCTGACCCACTTGTGGAAAATCTATTCCACCCATCTTTAGGGTTAATCTTGCTGCGACATACTTAATCCTTGAGTGCCTTACCGTGTCACCCAATAATTGGGATTGACCTTGCCCTATTCTCAAGAAGACACCATCTCGTCCCCCACGAACATAACAACGACGCGAAAATCAATACCTCGATGATATGAAAAATCACACGCCATGCACCGACTTTTTTACAAGTAAAAACAGTTGATGCAATATATCACACGTTCAATATGCATACGATGCCTCAAGTACATAAGTAAAACGCCTATGCATAACATCCCAAGTTCTGGAGGGTATAACTGCTCACTTGAACTAGTTCAATCATGTGTAAGCTAAGCTCAGGAGGATAAAACCGCTCACTTGAACCCACTACACACACACACTAACACACTTCGAAACAAGGGTAAGACTGGAATCAAACCACTCACCTTAATTCAAATAAGATCGATTTTCCCCTCAAAAAATGTGTCGTACCTCGAAAAATGTGCAATCTTTCCCTTTAACAGTCCAGTCGTCCTCTGTTTACCATTATGACTATAGAAATCAATATTTCTATTTTTCCCACAATTTTCTCAAATTTTCCCTATTTTTCCTGTTTTTCCAAACATTTATTCCCTTTGGAAATTGACAATAAATATCAAATACCCAATTTTTTTAAATATTTTTACATAAACCCTCCTAAAATAATTTTACAAAAATTATAAAATTAATTTCAGGGAAAACCTGGGCCTCACGCGCCTTCACGTGCTTGCGCATGGAAGAGAGTGGTGTTCACGCATGCACATGTGCAGTTAGTCTTCTCTGGCCTTCTTCTCCGTTGACGGCGGTCGACGATGGTCTCTGATGCTTGATTTGATTGCAGGGGCTTGAAGCACTTGTCCGGGCAACCTTGATGGCACCTTCAAACGGCTGAAGTAGTTGTCGAAAAATGCCTTAAATGGAAGTTGTAGGTCGCGGTTCGGCGAGGCCCTACTTTCCAGCAAAGGCGTTGAAACCCTATCGAATGCACATGAAACCCCTCAAAATTCTCCAAAAATAATCCCCACAACTCAAGGAACAAAAGCGCCTTATCCTCAAGGCTCGATTCAAGTAAAAATGAGAGTAATTTTGGCCAATTTTTTCTTGAAACCCTCGGCCATTAACTCCATTTTATACTCGTTTTTGACGCGATTTCCCATGAAATCTCACTCGTTCCTATCCCTTAAGCCCTAAATCTAGCTTCCTAATGATTCAAATAGCCTTAAATCACGAGCAAAATCCTTTGAAGAATCTGGCTGAAATCTTGATCCCATTCACCATTAATGTCGGTCATGTCATGACGGTTTTTAGCTAATGGCCACTGCCAAAGCGATCATCATCACTTGGAGGCTATCCTCGAGCCTCCAAGCGAGCTTCTCGACGTCTACCCACGCCCTTAACCGATCGTTCATCTCAGCAGTTTTCCCAGTCATCAAGAGTCTCCCAGTCATCAACAACCACCTGTTCATCAACAACCACCCATTCATTAGTATCCACCCGTTCATCAGCAATCACCCATTCATTAGTAGTCACTTGGTCACCAAAGCTCACTCATTCATCAGGGCATCCAACCACCCACAAGATTCTCCAAATCATCTGTATTCAAACCTACAGGCTACCTGATCATTGTTATCCAGTCACCTGATCATTGTCACTCCTTCTCTTGATCATCATCACACATGATTATCAATATCACCTTTCCCGCATTACAAATTAATTGTTATATTAAGGCAACAACAATTATGATTATCAACAATTGGTGTTAAGAGGTGTGACGAGTTGAGTGAAGCATGTGAGCATGCTTATTTTCATTGAAAAATAAAGGACAAAAAGATATGTGAAGATTTAATACAATTGCAATATTGATGTGTTTGTATAAACACTTAATTAAAAATAGTATGAGGATAAGGAAAAATAATGAAAAATTGATTCGGTTTTGCAAATGTCATTTTTTATATAAATACTTATCGTGCCATACTTTTCGGGTAGAAAATATCCCCACTCAGAGCATCCACCTGAGTGAGCCAAAAAGGAGCAAGAGCTTATTTCAAGGGAAACTTGTGCTCTAGGTAAAATCCACGCTGAGTGAGGAGAATAGCAAAGAAATCATTTCTTTCTGGTGGGAATTGACTTTGGAGCATGCCTTGCCCATTGGGAAGCTTGCCGCAAAACTCAACTTCACCCGGAGGATTCTCGTAACTGGATTCCACCCAAACCCATCTAATAACTATGGACCTTCTGACATGACATGTGGCCTATGTGAGATCCTCAATAATCATGCTTATAAATACCTCTACTACCTAGTGTTCTTCCTCACTTTTCTCACTTACCTCGCATATATTCCACCTGGAGGGATCTTAGTGTCCACTTAGAACATCTTTTATCACTTATTACTGACTTAAGCATTGGAGAGTCTATGCGGGTAAGGAATCATCGCATGTCTTCTAACTCACTTTTGTATTTGTAGTCCATCGGGATCATCTAGATTTCCTCTTGAAGGACCATTCCTCCTAGAGTCTCCTGATTTCCACTTAGAGCCTTCCATTCTTCTTGAAGGACCACTTCTTCTAGGAGGACCACTTCTTCCTGGAGGACCATTCCTTCCAAAACCTCTAGATTTCCCCTCAGAGCCTCCTGATTTACTCCTGAATAACCATTCCTCTTAGAGTCTCTTGATTTCCTCATGGAGGACTTCGTCCTCCTAGAGCTTGACATTCTAATCTGGAGGACTCTCACTCTTGGGGCACGATTTCCAACCCAGAGTAACCTTTCAAAGCGTTCGAGCATTGAAGCCACGTAGATGCAATAGATCCCCCTTTTACATTCATGCTCTACAAGTTTTGATTGTTATATTTTGTTAACAACAATTTGACGCTGTCTATGGGAAACGTGATTAAAATCCAAACTCGATGGTGAGAATAACAAGATCTTCCTGCATGGGTAATCCACCCAATCACCCATGAAAAAACACCAAAACTAGGATTGCAACCACTAGAGAGAATAGCCAGGTTATCTCTCTAAAACCACATATCTCAGAGGCTGATGTGAACAAAGAGATCCACTATGAAAATGCCACTCTCGCAGAGGGAAACTGAGCCACCAGAACAAGAATTATCGGAGTCAGGAGGCCATTTGAGTAAAGAGAAGTACCTCAAGAAGAGATTATTGGACCCATCACACATGAAGTTTGTATAGGCTCGCTCCCACTTTCGGGCGCTACCGATGAATATGAAGGACCATAACGAGGATACATAGCATGCAACGGAAGCGTTTTTAAAAATAAAAACTTTCCTCGTATTGATCAGAATCTAGGAAACTTACTTTTCCTTCGGATCACCGGATGAAATGAAGCGACAGGAGGAAGAGGGGCTGGAGCTTCTTCGCGTGGTGGAGATGACGGCTGTCCTGCAATCCTTCGGCTCCTTCGCATCAGAACTTGAACGTTCTTTTGATCTTCCAAGGTATGAGTCAAACTCGTGGCCTCTCTTTTGGTGAAGAAGAGTAAAAAAAAAACCCTAGGTGAAAAACAACCAAGGAGAGAATATATATAGGGAGAACCCTAGGGTTAAAACCCTAGTGGGCCAAACCCTAGTGGGCCAAGTCCATTTAATTAATTTTCTAATTGGGTTAGCCCAATTAATTAATTAAAAACCAATGAACTATTATTTTATTCTAGCCCAATTAATTTTGGACCATTCTGAATAAAATAATTCTCTCTCAATGTAATTCACCCAACAAGCCAAATGTATTAAAATAATACATGAGTTATATCGAGCTACCTCGGGGACCAAAAGACAAATTATTCATGGCTACTAAAATGACCAAAATACCCCTTGCTACCCAGTAGCTATATTTTGTCATTCTAAGTGTTCCAACTATCACCATATGGTAACACTGACCCCACGAATAATTTTGCATGTGCAATGTCTTTGACCTACTAGTGTAATGACGAAAATACCCCTCTGCGTAACACCCATCATTTAGGAAGGAATAATGTACTAACACCTCTCTAAATGATTTCTACCATCCTTAGATCACTAGTCCAATAATCCGTGACTACTCGAATGTACTTGCTTATCACTGGGAGCTACCCAGAAGCACACACTCTTAACTCACGTTCCCAGGGCCCTGGATTATTTGATTATTCTTGGACAATCACAAGGGGGTGAATCACAGAAACTATCTTGTATTAGTCTGTCTTAGCTAATTAGAAACCACACTCCCAACTCACAAGATTATTGATCTTTGATAGACCTCACCTACAGTGAATCTAAGAATGTAGCTCTAGGTTCACTAGACCACCAACTAATACTCAAGTATTAGAGTACTCGTCCACGTAGTAGCAGTGATAGACTAGCTCCATGATAATTAGTACTTTGTCATTAGCTTATATCACAAGTCCACTCTACGCATTCCAAATGCGCTTGTACAATTAGAGTAAACGGACTGTTTACTGGCTAAGGCAAGCCATCCTCCATTAGGATCTATTGCACAATGATCTTATCATGATAGAATGCCCAGTTCTATCAAAAGATCAAGAGTAATATTTTTCTTGCTTATTAAGTACCCATGATTCATGCCTAACTGTGAAGAACGACCCATGACATGAATCACTTACTTAATAGCATGGATACTTTTCCAACAATTAAATGCAAATAATATATGTGCCATAAACTGACTAAAAGAAACATCATTACCATAAATTAAATAAAACGTGTCTTTAGGGCATACATTTCCAACAGAATAATCACCTGGATTACTCACCTGACAAACCACAACTAAGGGTTGGACTATGTTTCAACAGGAAACGCCCTAGGTGGGGACCAAGCTTCGTCATTCCCTTTGCTCCACTCGAGGAATCAGTTCCAAACACAGACAAGAAAACATAGCGAATCAGGACCCGAAACCTGAGTGAACTTCACCTTTCTTCAGCTTGACTCATAGCAAGACAAAGGTGACCCAGGAACAAAGCTAGCCTTACATATACTTCGCTGAGTATTGGGAATTTATGGGAACATACCTTGCTGATCTTTACCCTACCCGAACTTGGCTCCACCAATTAGGGCCATATACGTCCAGTCTTCTCGCAATCACCTACCATACTATGATGTATTATAACAGCTAGAGACATCTAGTGCACAACAACACTTACATTCGATCACAGGATTACATATGAAAATATAGGAGAATTGTAACACCCCGCCTTGCTGGGCGTGTCACTACAAGGGTATTCCCGGGAATTTTTTTTTTCTCCTGAGTTCATCATTTGCGATGATTTCAAGAACAATCTTCACTTGCATATAAAAATCCCGAGAACCCCAGCCTTGCCCATTTAACTAACAAGATCAATAATCTTAACAACTAAATGAGACAAATTATAACGCAGCGGAATAAATATCATCAAAATGTCGTGGCCTACCACGAGTTTCATACATAGTGTTCCCACACCGGAATACATATTACAACACTACCAAGTGATAACAACATTATTGTACAGCCGTTCATACATACATCAAAGTAGATACTATCGCCTCAGAATGCTACAACAACTATCATACTAAGCACCGTTGGGCTTCAACTGGCCATGTCCTTGCCTTCGCAGCAGTCCTTAGCTAGAACATTGAATGTTCCAGGGGCATAACCCTGGTTAGATGATAAAACATCTAAGTAATGGCATGAAAAAATTTACAGAATGCATGAAAGACAAACGAGCATGGCATATACAGACATAACAACATGCAACACGTCTAACTTGAGAAATCTCCCTGACATACTCAACCTCTCGTGGAAAATTCATTCCACACACCGTTGGGGTTGACCTTGCCGTGACATACCTAATCCCTCGAGTGCTCTACTGTGTCACTCATTCACCTAGATTAACCTTGTCTCATTCTCAAGAAGACCCCATCCCATCCCATACGGACACAACAATGACACGAAAACTAATGCCCCGATGATATGAAAATCACACGCCATCCACCGACTCTTTTATAAGTAAAAACAGTTGATGCAATAGACCACATATTCAATATGCATACAATGCCGTAAGTAAATAAGTAAAATGCCCAAATTTTGGAGGGTATAACCGCTCGCGGGAGCTTGTTTAAACACATGCAACCTAAGCTCGGGAGGGTAGAACCACTCACCTGAACCCATTACACACACACCAAATCATTTTCAAGATAAAGGGTAAGACTGGAATCGAACCACTCATCTTATGCGACAAGTCAATTTTTGCCTCGTAATGCATGCTAAGCCTTGAAATGTTCGTCTGAGTAATTTCCTAGCTTTGGCATGCTCCTCTAGCCTCAAATTAATCCTCAGATTTTTTTTGAATTTTTTTTGGGAATTTTCCCCATTTTTCCCTATTTTCCTTTCCTTTTTTCCTTTTTCTTTTTCCTTTTATTCTCCATCTTCTTCCTTCGTTCTTTGCTTCTCGCGCCTGTCATGTGCGCACCAGCGCCGCCGACCACCATCCTTGGCTTTGCCTACTGTCGTCGCAGCCATCCCCCTCCGCCATCACCGGTCACTCCAACTCCACCGTGCACAATCGCAGCCACCGCGGCCGCCTCCTTGTCGCGTATCTAGCTCGACAACGGCTGCCATGGCTGCGGCAACCACCTTCGAGTGCCACCATCGACCTCGCTAGCTGCTGCTTGGGCCTCCGTTCATCGCCATCGGCCTCACCAGTCACTGCCATGGCCGCCACCAGCCTCCTCACGGTTGCTCCAGTCTGCCCGACTTACTGCTAGCGTCAGCCATGGCTTCTCACTACTGTTGAAGTGGTTTTGGGGTGCCTCCATCCACCACTTGAAGGCCAACCGACCACCATTTGCTTGCTCGATCTCTCTTCCATTTGCTCTCTCTTGGCCAGTGTCTCTGTTCGACCATAGCTTACAGCCTTCTTCATTTCCATTCCTCCTATTTGCTCTCAATTTGCTCCCTATTTATAGTCTCTCCACCAACTTAAACTACCTTAGACACCACTCTTGCATCCAAACTTGGCCACTACTCCAAGTAATTCGGCCATGAAGCTTCTAGAAGCTTTGCAGAAACCAACAACCATGTACACACGCAAATGCGTATTTATATATATGCATATCTATATATATTACACTATTAATATTAAGAAATTACACATTGACCCCCTAATTTCTATCTTAATTTCTCTTGGGCAATTCCCTTATTGCAACTATGCTCTTAAATATTGAATTAATTTGCATTTCAATACCGAAAACTTAAAATTAATAACCCAAGATTACTCGATAAAGACGATTCCACCCCAGTGTCCTCACCGGGATATTGTTTCATTCCGAAACCATTGAAGGGTTGTTCCTTACGAAAAATCAAAGCCCCCTCAAACTTCCGTTGACTTCCTGGAAGTCCCTTACAACAATTTGGTAATTTAGGCTAAATCAAAGTTGTACCGAAAACTATTTCTGATCTAACTTCTTTTATCACCTAAAATCATAACTCGTATTACTTGTCGATACCATTACATTTTTCTTGGCTATCTAAGGTCCGGGGTACTCCCTCTGATCGATTCGATCACTTAAGATTGCGATAGTGTACCCTAAAGCCTCATTTTCCAAAGAATTCCATTTATACCTTTCATTAATTTCCATTTATAGCCTCAAAAAATTTCTGGGTATTACAAGAATATACAACACATCTCGAGCAACATGGTAATTGCCACTTCATCCTCCCTATGTCATCCCTGCTTGCCTTTGGACTTGCAACATCTACAACATGAGGTAAAACCTCATGAGTCATAAAGACTCAGTAAGGGTGCAATGCATAAGTAAATAAAGCATGAGAGAGCATATAATGCAAAATGCAATGCAAATGGGTAGTCTTCCATGCCCTCATAACCTCAATAGTTTAAGGCATCGACCCACCATTCCCACCACTAGTCCTCCATATGGCCATAGGTACACTAGAATACATATCATGCAAATATTTACCATTACATGCAACTCATAAAGAAGCACTTACAAATGCAAGCAAGACCCCCCCAGCACTTGGGTCATCCTTTACCTAGCTCGAAGCCTTGTCTGCCTTGACACGAATTCCAAGCTCTTCTAGGATTACCGCCTCCCCAGTCAAACCTAGATGCCACACACAAACCCAACAATTAGACATTAAACCAGGGCCTTCGATTTTGCCATACGACGCAAAAATCCACCTGACAATAGTCCAACCAACCCCAACTAAGGGTTTCATGAAACCAACAATTATTCTACATTAACTCACTTAATGCGAATAACTTGGAAAGAAAATACTAATTTACCTCAACATATCTGGGGGAGAAAACTGGCCAAACGCCCATATCGACGTTGGCTTCTTGACTGTCGTTTAGCACCCAAACGTCCATTTTTGAGCCTCCGGCACGCTCTTTGAGTTCCAAGATAATTTCCAAAAAGTTTCCTAATTTTCAGGAATTTTTCGGCATTTTCCCCATTTTTTCCTCTGTTCTTTCATATTTTCTTATTTTTTTTCCTTTCTTTTTTTTTCTTTTCTTTCATCTCCTTCCTTTCTTCTCTTCTTCTTCCCACACGCTTCTTCCTTTACACGGGGCCTGCACCAGCAGCTGCCCATTGCCACTGGCCACCGCTTGGCCTTTGCCTACTCCCGGCCACTGGCTGGCCTCCTCTGACCGCTGCATCGACCCCGGCCTTCCGCACTCAGTAGCAGAGCTACTGCCCGACCTCCTCTCGCCGCAGCTATGGCCGCTACAACAAGCCAAAGCCACACCTCCGGCCACCATCACCTCAGGTCATCGCTGCGACCTTGCCAACTGCCTCAGTATACTCCATTGCCAGTCATCTTCCATCGCAGCTACTTCGCCACCAGCATTCGGTCGCCTTGCTGCTATTAAGCTTCATCGTCGACCATGGCAACTACTACCATGGCCGATCGTCCCTCTCTCTCGATCTCTCTTTCTTTGCTACCCGATCTCTCGGCCTCGAATGCTCTTGACCATCGCTCGAGCTCCCTCATTTCAAATTAAAAAATAGCACTCTAGGAAGCTTCAAGGAAACTTCCTCACGCACACATGCTTATATATATATATATGAAATTCCACATTAACCCCAAATTCTTCATAATTTCACTCTCACCTCCTAATTCCAATTAAATTTTTTTGAAAATAGCACTTGGGCCCTCCAAGGCCTTAATAATTATCATCCAACCACTTAAATTATTGCTTTCACCAAAATTAATTATCGACATTTACTCGATAAGGCTGATTTCGTCCCTGCGCCTACACGGGACTTTTATTCTGTCCGAAAATGCTTTAGGGTTGTCTCGTACTCAAAATTGGACCACGCCTAGGGTCCCCTCAGCTTCTCGAAGGTCCCCTATGACTATTTGGTACCGGCACCCATTCAGGCTTATACATAATTTATTCAAAAAATTATTCCCGATCAGACTGCTTTTAGCGTCATTATCCTCACCTCGAGATGCTCACCAATCTCTTGCCCTCTTCCTTGGACATCCAAGTCCCGGGGCACTCCCTACCGCTAATTTGGTAATTTTATTAATTAATTTCTTGAAATCGAGTTTCTACCTTCTCGGAACACCAGAGGTTCTTTTAGAATCACGAGAAATTATTTATTTTCCACCACCATGTAATACTGGGTATTACAAAGTTGGATGTCTTGAGGATCACCTATGAATTCCATAGATATTGCAATATCCCCTAAGAGGAAGAGCTCCATTGGACCACCACTAGTGATCTCGACTTAGCTAGAAAGAAATTCGCTTGGCCAGTCTTCAATTCCAAGAGGAAATCCTATTGCTGTAGTAGGCCACCCTGAACCTTTGGGAAGTGCCTCACCTACTGTCTTGTTGGTTAAATACGAGTGACTCAAGAAGAGTTACAAAGACTTGAAAAGGAGTAATGATGAATTGAGAAGGGACAATGAGGAAAATACCCGAGTGATGCAAAGGCTAACCTCCTTACTATAAGACCTAATGCCTAATGTTTAGTTGCCTCACACCAGGCCCTAACTGACTGAGGGAAAAAGGTAATCACCACACAATAAAAGTCTTAGGATAAGTCAACAAAGTGCTCAATTAAGATGTCCTTACCCCACACTCGAATGTTGGCTTAGGGGGTTCATAGGCTGAGCGGCAATGACATACTAGAAATGCAGTAATGTACGAAGAAACTGTTAGTGATATGTCCTAATGTTAGATTTAGACGATATCAACGTGTGTTGTAATAAATACATTTGATGTATCTTTGTATATATTTAATAAAAGGAAAATTTATCATCATTCATTAAACTCTCTAGTTTGTTGTATGAATGAGTCCTTGGATTTCTCTGTTTAAGAGTCTTATTCTTAAGGTGTTAAGAATATGTGATGAGATTCTCTGGTAACATAATATTTTTAAATATTCCTCATCCTCAGATTAATCAGATGGGGACTTTAATTAATCAACTATGGATTAGCACAAAATTTACTACCTTGATTAGAATGAGAAACTAACGGTTAAGGGTGGTGAGTCACACATCGCATGACATGGGGATATCTTTAGTAAACTCATGGGTGGTTGTTGGAAAATAACGCACTAAATGTGACATCGATGATTAATCACATGGCATTGTGGATAATGATCTTGTCATCGAGTTGTGATTGTGTAATTGATCCTTAGACTTAAATTGACATAGTTGTTTTGTGTATTGGTGTGTGAGATTTGTTTATACGCCAAACCATCCAATTGTAAGGTGGGGATGTTCATCTATGTGGTTTTGTATTACTGGTGCATGGAGACAGGTGCTCTCTAATAGGATCTGTCACCCTTATTTCAGTGAGGCGAACATCCTATGTGGCATGCTGTTAGTGTGACGGGAAAGTCCTTGTCCAAGGTAGTATGATTAATCAGGAAAGTGTTTCTTAAGGTGTCATCTAGTCATGCTAATAAGATCTAACACATAGTTACTGAGTTTGTAAGTTTATCACACCATGACTCTTACTCGATCAGGACGTTGAGTGATGGAAGGATTATATTACACAGTAATCGTCTACTATAATAGGCTCACTTGAAGTTTGACTTTATTGTCTTCTATATTATGTTGGATTACTGCTTAGTGCTTCCCAAGACCTTTCAAAATGTTACCAGAATATGGAGAGATTCTCGTGATGAGTCAAGGTGATTCAACTGACATCAAAAGGGTCTTAGCATTATTTGATTGTTATTAGGTAGTGAATCTAGAAAGTCACACACGATATAACGTGGCATCTGGTATCGACACTATGCACTTGTCAAATCTCGAACATCATTAATAGTTAATGGTGGTTTTGGATATGTCACTAAGTGTTAATGATGGGGTTTTATGAAAGTTAATGAATTGGTTGAGGTTTCTTTAGAAACAAAAGTCAGAGTCAATTGCTTCATTCGGACAATCAACTGCCTCGGTAGTTAACTACTTGAGGTTTCCAATTGACTAACACTGTCACCTCATTCAAACTAAGTGGATTACACATGGAAACAAATTAGAAGGGGTTGGGGTTGAAATTGGATGCTTTTGGGCTTCTTGAGGTAGAGTAATTCGAGAGAGAAAAATTACAGAGGGTGTGCTTGGCTTTTTCTATCTTCTTTTGCTTCTACTTTTGGTTAATTTATAGTGTAACAATTATGTTGGGTGGATTTTGAATTATCTTGGGAGATAAATATAACACCCTACGTTTTCGTGAAATTGCCACGTATTTTAAGTGAGTTAAAATACCGAAAAATATGTTTGAAATGCAACAAGTGACCGAATCAGTCGCAGGGAGTGCCCTAGAGCTTAGATACCTAAGGACAAAGGAATAATTTTAACGAGCGTCTTGAGGTGAGGCTTATTGCACTGAAAGAAATCAAATCAGAAATGGTTTTCGGTTAAGCTAGGTTATACCCTAAAAATACCGAATGATGGTAAGGGGCTTCCGAAAAATCGTATATATTGAGTAATTTTGAGTTAATAATTTTGAGATTTTAAGTATCTCGATAAATTTGATGTTTGAGGGTATAATTCTAATTAGAGAAATTATCCAAATGAAAGAATGATGAAATTATGAGCTTAGGTGGTGAAATATTAAAGTTGAAAACTTGAAATAAGGGCCAAAGTGTTATTTGAAAGAAGTTTAGGGTTTTAGCTTGGATTTCAAAAGTTGGATTAATTCTAGTTTTGGATTTCAAAAACCAATCAAATATGTCTTTGAGTCTTTGGAGTCCATGGCTAAAATTGTGACAAGTGGCATGATATGAGTGGTTGGAGAAATCTATAAAAAGGCACCATGGATTGCTCTCAAACCATTCCAAACAAGCTTGAGAGTTGAAGGACTCTAAGAGGAGGATCTTGTTCTAGAGAGAGAGTAGGAAGTTCGGGAAGAAGGCGGGAAGGAATCGAAGGAGAAGCCAGGGAGAACGAGCCTTATCGGAGTTGCGGGTCTTCACCGGAGTTCACCAAAATCAGTCAGTAAAAAAGAGAGGTAAGTCCCATTTTTTTGATAATCCTGTATAGGGGAAAGAGAGGGTCGCGTAGGTTCAAACAGGGGTCGAATCGGAGTTAAAACGAGGGAGATATGGTCGAAATATGAAAACGACGCGTTGCTGTTCGGAATCTGGTGCCTGCGCGTGAGTTACACGCGCCGGATAATGGCTGCGCGTGGGGGCGTGTGGCCAGTCCTCTTGGGGAGCGTGAGGGGTAATTTTTACATGAAATTTTCTAGTTATGCCCCTAATTTAATACCCTTCAATCCTATATAAAAATATTTGAGGTTAGGTTTACCAAAACATGTGTTTTCTGCAGAAACCTAGGCCGTTTGCTGTAAAATTATACTGTCGAAGAGATAACCCAACAACTTGAGACTCCATGAGACTCCTATACTCCAAATCCTATTTTTATTTCTCTTATGAGATACTTCTATTGCATGACTCGTATTTCGTGAAGTTCTTATACGTAAACTCTTATTATTTGCTTACGTGAAATCATGTTGCATTTATTAACTGAATTTTTCTGAAAATGTATGCTGTTGGCTTTTTAACTGTTGCATTTATAAAATTCGTGTGGCCATACTGTTGTACCTATTTGTTGTGGACCGAGGGCAAAAGTCGGATATCCCCCGAGAGGCGCTATGCGTGCGCCATCGAGAAAGCTCTCGTGGGGAAGACCGTGAGTTCAAGGCACAACAGATGTGGTGCTTGCATGAGTTCTATGAAGTTGGGCCGAAGTGACATGGTTAGGGACCTCCCGAGAGGTGCTATGCGTGCGCCATTGAGAAAGCTCTCGTTGGAGGAGGCTGACGTGTTCACGAGGCACTTCAGAGTAGTTCTCGTTGTCTTCTCATACATTTTATACCTGATCATGAATTGATATAAACTGTTTTTGGAGTTTCTCACTAGAAGATTCATCTTCTAATTGGACTATGTCCCTGGAATATTCGAACGTTCCAGGTTCGACGAGCAGCTCTAAGGGAAAGGAGGTAGCTGAAGAATATGTTTAATTTACTACTTGTAACATGTTTAGCATATTTTTGTTTATGTGTAGACCTATGTAATTTTTGGTATGTTTAAGATATTCAGTTATCACTTGATGATGTCCATGTAATATATTTTGTAGACGTCTTGAAGAATTATATGATAAATAAAATGTTATGGTTTTGAACCATATCAGGTTCGATCTAGCTTCCGCATTTGAGATTTTAATACCTGTCTTAGCTATTTGATTATTGGGTTTGTTAAGCTGAGAAGGTAAAAATTAGGGTTTTTGGGATGTTGTGTGGTGTATGACAGCTATTGTGATATGAAAAATTTTTATAATCCCGAAATCGTAAGTTATAACATGCTCAAGAAATTTGGGGTGTTACAGTTGGTATCAGAGCGAACTTAAGGAAAAGTTCGCATGTGGCTAGAAGAGTAAAGCCACCGTATGTCTCGGGAATTAGGATTTTTGAAATAATTAGTGGCATACTCTTGTTGCTTATTCAATTTGAATTGAACCATGCCGTGATGATTTAATAGATCGCCCTGTCTTCTTGCTAGATGGTGAATACAAGAAGGAACAGGCGCGAGAGAGGCAATGGCGAAGAAAGCAACACCAACCCGCACCCAGAAGGTGGTGTGGGAGGTCAAAGAGATGCACGAGCTGACCTCGGTGAAGGCCGGATAGATAGGATCGAAAGAATCCTTGAAGGAATGGTTGGGCGAATTTTGGAGTTACAGCCCGAGCAAAGAAGAGTAGACTCCTTGGAGAGGTATCTACGACAAAACCCGCCAGCGTTTCGAGGAAAACTAGCAGATGACCCCGCAATTAGTGAATACTGGTTGGCCAGACTGAGAAGATCCTACAAAGATTGAGAATCGTGAATGAGGACAAGGTCGAGTGTGCGACCTATATGCTAGAAGAAGAAGCTGCCCAATGGTGGAGGTCTATGCAGCGAGCGATACCTAACCGGACGGGATCTCAGGGGTCAGCAACTGATGCAGAATTGGGAGAGGCACCCCAGATGTCGTGGGAACGATTTAAGGAATTATTCAACGGGAAATTCTTTTCCACTTGCTGGAAGTTGGCTAGAGCTCGAGAGTTCATGAACTTACGCCAAGGGCCAAATATGTCTGTGGCCCAATACGAGGCTGAATTTTTGTGGTTAATCAAGTATATGCCGCTGTACGGGATGGACGATGTAGAGAAGGGACGAAAATTCTTGCAAGGCTTGCGAATTGAATTTCAACAGTTGATGAGCCTGGTCCATGTGGAGTCTTATGCAGACATAGTTTTCAAAGCTATGACGGCCGAGGAGAATATGACGCGGGTGGCAAAACTAAAGGCCACGACTGTTCAAACTGGAGGACAATCAGAGAAATCCCACTTGACTATGGGACCTCGGGATGGGAAGATCGTGAAAAAGGGCAAGACGTGCTTTAAATGCAAGAAGAGGCACCCGGGCAAGAGGTGTGATGGCCAAAGCATTGTCTGTTACACTTGTGGACAACCTGGGCATACTTCCAGAAATTGCTCAAAGGGAACAGTCCAAGAATGTAAGGCCATAGCAGCAGCACCAGTGAATGTGATTTGCTACAATTGCAACCAGCACGGGCACATCTCGAGGAATTGCCCGAAGAAGAAAGAGCAACCGCTAAGGATTGAAGAGGGAAAAGGGACTAGACAAGGGCGAGTCTACAATTTGACCAAGGAGGATGTAGAGGCAAACCCTGCAGTTATCCAAGGTACTCTCTTCATTTTGGATACTCCTGTGCATGCATTGATAGATCCAGGGTCTACCCATTCTTTTATATCGCATTCTTTAGTTGGGTGTTTGAGGGTAGAAACAGAGTCTATGGGGTGTCTTATGGTGATTTCGACACCTATGGGTAAAAGTATGAAGTCCTCAGAAATGGTGAGGGGATGCGAAATTAGCCTGAGTAATGGTCGGTTCCAGGCTAATCTGATTCTGTTAGAAGTATATGACTTTGACGTAATCTTAGGGATGGACTTCTTGTCCAAGTACGACGCTAATATAGACTGTCGTAGGAAGATAATGACCATAAGAAAACCCGAGGGAGGATGGGTCAAATTTCAGGGGCAAGGCAACCCCGATGTTGGAAAGATGATTTCAGTAATGAAGGCTACAAAGCTGTTAAGCCGAGGAGCTCGTGGATTCATAGCTTATGCTCAGTTAGAAGAAAGAGAGGTACCAAAACTCAATGAGGTGCGAGTAGTATGAGAATATGATGACGTTTTTCCAGAAGAATTACCGGGACTACCTCCACCTCGAGAAATTGAGTTCTCAATTGAGTTAGTGCCAGGAACCCAGCCAATATCAATTCCGCCATATCGAATGGCTCCGGCAGAGATGAAAGAATTGAAGAGTCAACTACAGGAGTTGACTGATAAGGGGTTCATTAGGCCAAGCACGTCGCCATGGGGCGCACCAGTGCTATTTGTGAAAAAGAAAGACGAGAGTCTAAGGATGTGCATTGACTACCGTCAGCTAAATAAGGCCACGGTAAAGAACAAGTATCCGCTTCCAAGGATAGATGAGTTGTTCGATCAACTACAGGGAGCGAAGGTGTTCTCGAAGATTGATTTGAGATCCGGATATTATCAGTTGAGAATTAAACCAGATGATGTTCCAAAGACGGCATTCCGGTCAAGGTATGACCATTTTGAGTGTTTTGTAATGCCATTTGGATTAACTAACGCTTCAGCAGCGTTTATGGATCTTATGAATAGGGTGTTCAAGCCTTACCTGGATCGGTTTGTGATTGTCTTCATAGATGATATATTGGTATATTCTTCGAATGAGAGTGAGCATGAGGAGCACTTGAGAATAGTGCTAGGAACTCTTAGGAAACACCAATTGTATGCCAAGTTCTCGAAGTGTGAGTTCTGGCTATCCCAAGTTGCATTTCTTGGTCATGTGATCTCAGCCGAAGGAATCTCAGTAGATCCAGTCAAGATTGAGGCTATTCAAAGATGGAAGCAGCCGACGTGCGTAACCGAAGTACGAAGCTTTTTGGGATTGGCAGGCTACTATCGAAGATTCGTGGAAGGGTTTTCGAAGATAGCTGCACCTATGACGAAGCTCATACGAAAGGAGGTCAAGTTTGAATGGATTGCCAAGTGCGAGGAAAGATTTCAAGAGCTCAAAGACAGACTGACCTCGGCACCTGTTCTGGCAATGCCTAGTGGGCCCGGTGGATATGTTGTATACACCGATGCCTCGAAGGTTGGTTTGGGTTATGTATTGATGCAGCATGGTCGAGTAATAGCATATGGATCACGCCAGTTGAAGAGGCATGAAGTGAACTACCCAACGCATGACTTGGAGCTGGCAGCGGTGGTATATGCTCTGAAGCTATGGAGGCACTACCTATACGAAGAGACATTTGATGTATTCACAGACCACAAAAGTCTAAGGTATGTGTTCTCGCAGAAAGAGTTGAACATGAGGCAGCGACGATGGATGGAGTTCCTGAAGGACTACGACTGCACCGTCTTGTATCACCCGGGGCGTGCTAATGTGGTAGCTGATGCTTTGAGTAGGACTGTACCTACTGTTATGGCCGGGTTGATGGCCCAGGAGTGGCTGTTGATTGAGGCTTTTAGCCTGATGACGGTGAGTGTAGTACCAAAGGGATCTTCTGTCCTAGTAGCTGGCCTGGCGGTTCGACTGGATCTGGAGACCGAAATACGGGAGGCTAGTGGGAGTGACCGGCGTATACGTCTATGGGTAGACGAGCAAGGCCAGCCCAAGAGTCCAGATTTTGAGATGCGAAATGGCATTCTCAGGTTTCGGGGTAGAGTATATGTGCCAAACCTTCGAGAGTTGAGGTAGAAAATTTTAGATGAAGCCCACAGAGCTAAGTATACCGTACACCCGGGAGCTACGAAGATGTATTGAGATCTTCGAGAAATCTACTGGTGGCCTGGGATGAAGGCCAGCTTGGCAAGGAGGGTGACACAATGTGATATATGCCAAAGGGTAAAAATTGAGCACCAAAAACCCGCAGGGTTAATGAGACCTTTGGAAATTCCCAAGTGGAAATGGGAACATATCACGATGGATTTTGTGACAGGATTTTCGAAGAGCCGAAGGGGTAATGATGCCATTTGGGTGGTGGTAGACAGGTTGACAAAGTCAGCGCATTTCCTGCCTACGAGGATGGATCAACCAGTACGAAAATTTGCCGAGCAGTACGTGAAGGAAATAGTACGACTCCACGGTGCACCGGTAAGTATAGTTTCAGATCGGGACTCGAGGTTTACCTCGAGATTTTGGGAGAGTTTGCAGGAATGCATGGGGACCCAGCTGAAATTGAGTACGGCTTATCACCCCCAGACTGACGGGCAATCAGAGAGGACAATTCAAATGCTTGAAGATATATTGAGATCCTGTGCCCTTGATTTTGGAGGAAACTGGGAGGAGCATCTGCCATTGGTAGAATTCGCGTACAACAATAGTTACCACGATAGCATTGGGATGGCTCCTTATGAGGCTTTGTATGGAAGGAAGTGTCGGTCGCCTATCTGTTGGACCAAAGTAGGGGAACGACAGATGTTGGGGCCCGAGCTTGTGCAACAGACTACCGATAAGATTCGAGTAATCTAAGACAGAATCCGAGCGGCGCAAAACTGACAAAAATCTTACGCAGATCAAAGAAGAAGGGATCTAGAGTTCGAGGTGGGAGATCTAGTGTATCTCAAGGTGTCACCCCAGCATTTGGTGACGCGTGGAAGCGGTAAAGGAAAGCTGAAGCCAAGGTATATAGGACCATATCTGATTGTGGAAAGAGTTAGACCTTTGGCCTATCGATTGGAGCTTCCACCTAGCTTGTCTGGGATTCATAATGTGTTCCACGTCTCCCAACTTCGAAGGCATGTGCCAGATCCAACCCTCGGAGTTCGAGTGGAGACAATTGAGCTAAGGAATGACTTGACCTACCCAGAGTCACCGGGAGCAATTTTAGATCGTCGGACTCAAGTGTTGCGAAATAAAGATATTCTGCTAGTGAAGGTTCTGTGGGGAAAGCACTCGGATGACGAAGCAACGTGGGAACTTGAGGAAACAATTAGGAAGAAATATCCTCATCTATTCGAGGAAATGGAAATAGAGTAGAGAATTTTTATATTTTCTTCCAGAAATTGTATTCCAAAATGAAATAATTATTTAACCTTCAATGATTTCGAGTACATTTCAAATTTCGAGGACGAAATTCTTTTAAGGGGGGGGGGAGAATATAACACCCTATATTTTCGTGAAATTGTCACGTATTTTAAGTGAGTTAAAATACCGAAAAATATGTTTGAAATGCAACAAGTGACCGAATCAGTCGCAGGGAGTGCCCTAGAGCTTAGATACCTAAGGACAAAGGAATAATTTTAACGAGCGTCTTGAGGTGAGGCTTATTGCACTGAAAGAAATCAAATCAGAAATGGTTTTCGGTTAAGCTAGGTTATACCCTAAAAATACCGAATGATGGTAAGGGGCTTCCGAAAAATCGTATATATTGAGTAATTTTGAGTTAATAATTTTGAGATTTTAAGTATCTCGATAAATTTGATGTTTGAGGGTATAATTCTAATTAGAGAAATTATCCAAATGAAAGAATGATGAAATTATGAGCTTAGGTGGTGAAATATTAAAGTTGAAAACTTGAAATAAGGGCCAAAGTGTTATTTGAAAGAAGTTTAGGGTTTTAGCTTGGATTTCAAAAGTTGGATTAATTCTAGTTTTGGATTTCAAAAGCCAATCAAATATGTCTTTGAGTCTTTGGAGTCCATGGCTAAAATTGTGACAAGTGGCATGATATGAGGGGTTGGAGAAATCTATAAAAAGGCACCATGGATTGCTCTCAAACCATTCCAAACAAGCTTGAGAGTTGAAGGACTCTAAGAGTAGGAGCTTGTTCTAGAGAGAGAGTAGGAAGTTTGGGAAGAAGGCAGGAAGGAATCGAAGGAGAAGCCAGGGAGAACGAGCCTCATCGGAGTTGCAGGTCTTCGCCGGAGTTCACCAAAATCAGTCAGTAAAAAAGAGAGATAAGTCCCATTTTTTTTATAATCCTGTAGAGGGGAAAGAGAGGGTCGCGTAGGTTCAAACAGGGGTCGAATCGGAGTTAAAACGAGGGAGATATGGCCGAAATACGAAAACGACGCGTTGCTGTTCGGAATCTGGTGCCTGCGCGTGAGTTACACGCGCCGGATAATGGCTGCGCGTGGGGGCGCGTGGCCAGTCGTCTTGGGGAGCGTGAGGGGTCATTTTTACATAAAATTTTCTAGTTATGCCCCTAATTTAATACCCTTCAATCCTATATAAAAATATTTGAGGTTAGGTTTACCAAAACATGTATTTTCTGTAGAAACCTAGGCCGTTTGCTGTAAAATTATACCGTCGAAGAGATAACCCAACAAAGTGAGACTCCGTGAGACTCCTATACTCCAAATCCTATTTTTATTTCTCTTATGAGATACTTCTATTACATGACTCGTATTTCGTGAAGTTCGTATACGTAAACTCTTATTATTTGCTTACGTGAAATCATGTTGCATTTATTAACTGAATTTTTCTGAAAATGTATGCTGTTGGCTTTTTAACTGTTGCATTTATAAAATTCGTGTGGCCATACTGTTGTACCTATTTGTTGTGGACCGAGGGCAAAAGTCGGATATCCCCCGAGAGGCGCTATGCGTGCGCCATCGAGAAAGCTCTCGTGGGGAAGACCGTGAGTTTAAGGCACAACAGATGTGGTGTTTGCATGAGTTCTATGAAGTTGGGCCGAAGTGACATGGTTAGGGACCTCTCGAGAGGTGATATGCGTGCGCCATTGAGAAAGCTCTTGTTGGAGGAGGCTGACGTGTTCACGAGGCACTTCAGAGTAGTTCTTGTTGTTTTCTCATACATTTTATACTTGATCATGCATCGATATAAACTGTTTTTGGAGTTTCTCACTAGAAGATTCATCTTCTAATTGGACTATGTCCCTGGAATATTCGAATGTTCCAGGTTCGACGAGCAGCTCTAAGGGAAAGGAGGTAGCTGAAGAATATGTTTAATTTACTACTTGTAACATGTTTAACATATTTTTGTTTGTGTAAACCTATGTAATTTTTGGTATGTTTAAGATATTCAGTTATCACTTGATGATGTCCATGTAATATATTTTGTAGACGTCTTGAAGAATTATATGATAAATAAAATGTTATGGTTTTGAACCATATCAGGTTCGATCTAGCTTCCGCATTTGAGATTTTAATACCTGTCTTAGCTATTTGATTATTGGGTTTGTTAAGCTGAGAAGGTAAAAATTAGGGTTTTTGGGATGTTGTGTGGTGTATGACAGCTATTGTGATATGAAAAATTTTTATAATCCCGAAATCCTAAGTTATAACACGCTCAAGAAATTTGGGGTGTTACAATAAACAAGTGCGAGTGAATCAAAGTCCTTAGGCTAGCATAGGAAAATGACTGATACTTGATATCGGGTAGCCTGCCAGGTGTGGACGGACTAGGCTCTCCACGCGATGAGGAGGATTCAGTCTTTATATAGAAATAGTTTCTACGCCTACCTGACACTAGGCTACAAGTATGTGATTTATTGTATTTCATATGATGAAATATCATATTGTTTAAATATCCAACTTGTGTATGGTGTGTGTATTAATGACTTCCATTGTGCATGTCTGATGTGTAAAATTTTTTAAATTCAGCTACATTGCCATACATCAATTCCAACAAAAACAATTGAGAGTACCCAGTCCAAAGGGAATGAGCAGCTAAATCATGCCCTTTACTTATGCCCGCTTGCCATGTAAATTGTTGCTTAGGAGCCATTTAGGGCCACTGACGTTAAGCGTTTGATTGAGAAGGTTTTGGAACAAAAGAAGGTGCTAACAGCCCATTAAGAGGTATCCACGAAAGGCTTTCCACTTTCTGATGAATTGCTCAAGCATCTAAATAGCTTGGATTTAAACTCCCGCAACTGCTAATATACTTTGGAAGCGAAGAACCAAAACAACACATGTAGCAATTTGAAGCTGTCGCCATGCTGTATGGGTGGGATAAAGTCACCAGATGTCGAACATTCCCCTTTTCCTAGGTAGACCAGGCACACCATTGGTTCACCGAGCTATCGGCTGAACACTTTGGTTCTTTCAACCAAATTAGAAAAGGAATTCATTGACCTATTTGTAGCACATGTATCCAAAAAGAAAGATCTAACCTACCTATTGAGTATTTGAAAAAGGCCTAACAAATCATTGAAGCAATATGTTGAACATTGTCAAAGCAGTACCCTTGAAGTGCGAGATCTACCCACCAGCTTAGCAGTGGTCTTCTTATTGCAAGGGATAATGTTTTATTTGCTAAGGGAATCCTTAGCACTTTTTCAATCCTCCTCACTAACGGATATGTTTTCCCAAGCAAACCAATTTATTGTACAAATGGAGATATTAAATGCCTATGAAACAAAGAAGAGAGAGGGGCGATCAAATAGAGGTCCCAATAGGGCTAAAAAGTAACCCGATAAGGAGAAGATTACCATAAGTTACAATTCCAGAACTTCACACTCCTCTCTAAGTCTAGGGTTGCTATCATTTCCTTGATGGCACATATGAGACTGATTAACTTCCCTCCTCAACCAAACAAACTATTGGGGAAGGACCTTAAAGCCTTTTGTAAGTTCCATTAATGCCTGAGCACTCTACCGAGCAATGTAGGGAGTTACGCAACCAAATTGAGTAGCTGATTTGATAAGGGAAGATGAACCACTTCCTACTAGACAAACCAAGGTATAACCTAATAGAAGGCAGGGATAAAGACAAGAGAATAGATGATGACCTCCTAGACAGAGGCAGGGCAATTAGAAAAGCCAGGACAACCAACATTCTAGAGGAAGAGAAGAAGAAGGAGGTCAGAGAAGGAATATATATGCTGGAGGTATAAGTATGAATGCATATGTATGTGCTGGATGTTTCTAATAGGAGTCTTTCGATGGGTTATCTCTGATGGAATTCAGGTATGGTGGTGTAGGTAAAATCAATGTTTTTTATGTGCATCAAACATACACAACGAATGTGGCGACCCCACTCTCGTAGATCCCACAACCAATGAATCTAAGAGGGAGTGCCAAAAGAATGGATACGGAATAAAACTCAAATAAAAACATTCACGCACATTTCATTCAAGGTTATTGTGGTTTATATAATTTTTCAAAGGCCCTTTTAATTTAGTTAAAGTCACTAATTAAATTCTTATAATTATAATTTTAGTATTTCAGACATTGTAAGTTGCAAGATATTATAATTTCTCATAATTCAAATCTATCAATAAGTTAATTTAATTCTTTAGAGTTTAAATATAAAATAGGAGAATAATTCACAATGGCTATTGCCTTTGTAGAAGGAAGGAAGGAAGAAAGGAACGGCTCTTTAAATTGATTTAAGATCTTTTTTTTAAAATGGCACAAACAATTAGGAGTTTTAATTACCCTAAATAATGTTAAAAAGTGACATTATTAAATTTTTAGGTACATTTTTTATGAATAATATTTTATAATAAAAAATTATAAAAATATTATTACATATTTAAAATTATAAAAATAGTATATTATTTTATTAATATTTTGTATTACATATATAATATTTATAATTATGTGTGGGTAATCTTATAAATAATTATCCACACATGCGTAAATTAAATATTAGATTATTTTTAAATTTTTTTATAATAAAATAAAAATAATAATGGAATAAATTAAAAATAAATTAATTGATTAAAAAAATTAAAAGAAGAGTGAACATATTTTTGTAATTTTTTTTTATAAATTATCAAAATTTTATATATTTTTAATATAAATATCTGATTATTTTCTAAAATTTTGCGGCAGTTCTTCAAAATCGTTGCAAAATTTAATTTTTGAAATCATTAAATGAATAAATTTTGCACCAATTTTTAATCGCTGCAGATGTTAATTTAATTTATTTTTAAAATATTAAAGTATTTTCTAAATTTTATGGTGGTTTTTCTAAAACCACCACAAAATTTAATTTTAAAATTTTGTAATTTTAAATTTTTCGGTGGAAGTGTTAATTTAATTTTATTTGTAATTATTAAATTATTTTCTAAATTTTATGTAGGTTTTTCGAAAACTACAACAAAATTTAATTTTTTAAATTTTAAATTTTAAAATTTTGATGGTTTTTTAAAACCACTGCAAAATACCATGTTTTGCGGTGCTTTTAAAAACCGTAGCAAAAAAATCGTTGCTAAATACCTCTATTTTTGTAGTGTTTGAGCATGTCTTATTCAAGTCAGTGAAATGCACATAGACTTGCCATTTCCCACTAGGCTTCCTTACCATCATGACATTGGTGAACTAATCAAGATAGTGGACCTCACGAATAAATCCAGCTTTCAGAAGCTTGTCAACTTCCTCTATGAGTGTTGGCAACCTATCGAGTGCAATGTTCCTTTTCTTTTGTTTGATAGGCTTGGCTCCTAAATTTATGTTTAGTTGATGGGAGATCACTTGAGGATCGATTCTTGGCATACTCGCAGGCGTCCATGTAAAAATGTTTGCATTATTTCACAAGCACTATACAATCTCCTACTTCTCTTTTAATGGCAATTAGCTCCCAACATAAACCAATTTTTCTTCATTATCCTAGTAGAGTTCGACAAGTTCTAGGGCTTCCAGCAACTATAGTTTCAGAGATGCCTATTTAGAGATGGACATACTCTCAATTGGTGCGTGAGAAACCTCTTTGCCCTTTTCTGTCTTGGTGGATGAGACTTAACATAGTTAAGCCTTTTTTTTGTCGCCTCTAACCTGTCCTATGCCACTAGTAGTTGGGAACTTCTATAATGACCCATAAGTCGAATAGAAAGGCTCTGTCGCCAAACTGCAAGGGCCCACCTCCGAAAGTCCCGCTAGTAAAGGAATTCCGAGGGAAAGTCCACACAAGATGGGACCAGAGTGTAACTCAACCAAGGTTACTCACACCATTATCAACAATTAGTAATGGTTCCATTATTTTTCATACAGAACAAAATAAACATAACCATTTACATTCCCTTGGGTGGCCCCAAAGGAGATACCACAAGCCCAAATAAAAAGAAGCATCGCCATTAGCATGACATAAACCAACAATGCCCTCAAGACCCTCTATTCAGGTGAGCTTTGTACACATCAACCCAAAAAGACCATGCCACGCTAGGACTTTTCTCATCCTCCACTTTACTTGTACCTGGAATGATGCAAAGAGAAAGAATGAGCTGCAAGGCTAAACAAGTATAACACAATGAAATGGAGCATAAGATATACCATAATAGAGACTCAATAAGCAACAACTAGCAATACATGATAGGACCTTCACATAGAGTATTACTGACAAAATAGAAACAAGGAGCACCACGAGAAAGATAAATCGAGAATCATTGTAGTTGTAACGCCCCGCTCCCACCTACGGGTGTTACTCACGAATAATCAACCTATTACTCACATGCTAGGGCAAAGACGAAGAGATGGCTACGTTTCGAACAGAAACGGCCTAGGTGGGAAACTAGACTTCACCCTCTCTTCACTCCACTCAAGGTTTCGGAAGGATTACTAAACGACCCCGCGAAGAATAAACCCAAAACCTCGAGAAGTGCCACATTCTCAAGCTCTTAATGAAGAGCTAATGATGGCTTCCCAGGATCGAAAGAAATGAACTCACTCACTAAATTCATATAAATTATGGCATAAGCCTTAATTATAAGAAAATAATAATTTCTTTGCCCCAACTATTAACCCATTTATCTCACCTTCATTTCCTTTAGAAAATTATTGGGTTAACATTTCTTTGGAAAAATTTATAAATTTTCCTTATCAAATCTCCATTGCTTTTTCCCTTTAATTATTTCAAAATACCAAATTTTCCAAACACTTAGGAAATAGATTTTGAAATACAACATCAAGGCATTCCCATCCTTTTTCTAAAATTTAAGGAAAATACTCTATTATTTAATTCTCCAAAATATGAAAATTTATCCCACATTTGCCTCAAATTCATATTAATTTAATAATTAATTTAGAGGCTAAAATACTCCTTTATTTGTTTATTTAAAAATACATTTTATTTCATAATTAATAAAAATGTCAGAATTAATTAAATAAACAAAAAGTAAAATTTAAAATAAAAAAAATGCCTAGCAGCAAGGGGGGGCGGGCAGCAGCAGCCAGCCGCGCCCCCCAGCGTGCGGGCCGCTAAGGGGCTTTTTTTTTTTTTTTTTAAATACCATATTTTCCAGAATACCTTTTCATACCAAGGGGCTTCCAAAACACTCAAGTTTACCCCTTTTCACCCACATTTAACATACATTACATATTTAACACATAAATACAACATTTAACAACAAATACATAAACACAACTACACATGCTTTCATCTTTGCTTCAATACCTTCAACCTTGCAAAACTCCCTATCCCTTAGAAGATTCTCCACCTACATAGAGGTCAAACGACCTTATGAGCCAATGCTCAGTAAGGGTTCTATGCAAATGTAAATGTAGTTTGAGAACATAAACATGTAATGCAAAAGCAATGCATATTAAGGGTAGTTCTCCATGCCCTCATAACCACTTAGGTTAAGGCACCAACCAATCCCTCACTCCCATCACAAGTCCTTCTTATGGCCATAGGTCCACTAGGGCACAAAACATGCAAAGAATCATTACATGCAACTCATTCACACATGTACAAATGCAAGCAAAAACCCCTCCACATGGGGCTATCCCTTACCTTGTTTTCCTTGAAGCTTCACACTTCCACAATCCAAGACTCTCTTAGACTTTAATCACCCTAACAAAACAATAAAGAAGTTTTGTTTTTAACTCTTATATGAAAGCATTCAACTATTTCAAGAGAGGGACTAGATTTACCTTTGCTAGTATTTCTCTTCCTTCTCTTTGCCTTGGTTTCCTTCTTACTTCTTTCACTTCACATGTGGGGAAAAGCTTTGAACCAATTTCTCACTCCCTATTTATAGAACTTTCTTCTTAATCCATGCCCAAACTCAAGATTACATCCTAGCCATAGATTTCTTCTTATTTCAAGAGACTAAATCTCCACCTTTAAACACTAGCACAATCCTTGTGCTTCTCCCAAATTTAATCCTAGTCATTGATCTTAGGAGAACACTTCTCTTGACTCAAAGAAAACACAAATCCAAGAGACTTTGTCTCCTTGAATCTCATCCATTGATCTTTCTTTGGAGATTTAATCTCATCCCTTGGATCAATCCCAATTTTCCATAATTCTCCCATTTTCCAAATAATTAAATCATGACTAATTTCCAAGATTGACTAATTTTCTAATTTTGCATTTAATTTAAATCCACAACCTTTCAAGCATTTAATGGTGACTTAAATAATTTCTTTTTTATTTAAATTTAAAGTCTCTTGAAAGACATAATCTATTTACTTTAGCATTTATTTAAATCTACCATTTTCCACCATTAATGCTTGACACATTTCTTTTTAATTTAGATTTTCTTTTAATTCCCTCCATCATGGCTCTCATTAAATGTTTGAGAGACTAATTTATTTTCCTTTTGCATTTATTTTAAATATCACTCTTGATTCATAAGATCATGCCATGTGTCACCAAATTCTCTTAATCAAATAAATTTTAACTCCCAAATTTAATTTAAATCTTATTCCATAAGATTTTACCAAGTGTCACAAATCTAACCATACTTGACTTCTAATTAAATTTCCTAATTATCCACACACTTATTCAAGAATTAAATTCTCCCAAAAATTAATTCTCCAATATAAATAATTTCTCCAAAAATAATTTATCTTACTACGGGACGGGACTCCAAATTACCGTTTTGCCCCTCCTTAGGCATCCTACACATTATGTGCCTTCTCATTAATTCAAGGGCAATTATGGAATTTTCCATATACCAATATTCTCTTAAGTGATAAAATATATCATGACTTATCAAGGGTATTATAGTAGTTCCCTCAACTATCTAACTTCCACCATAATCTAGGTACAATTCGGTGACTCTACTACCACACAGACTCCAAAACCCACATAATGCTATAAGCACCACACTCATTGTCTCGCAGTAAGATGATAATCATGCCACAAGGCTGTAACACCCCGTCTCGTCAGGCGTGTCACTATAAGGGTATTCCCGGGATTACTTTTTTTTTTCCTCTAAGCTCAACACGCGCGGTGTATCAAGAACAATCTTCGCATGCAAATACCAACCCCGAGAACCCCAGCCTTGCCCGTTTAACTATCAAGATCAATAATCTTAAACTAAACGAGACATAGTACAACGCAACGGATACTTTAATATCAAAACACCGTAGTTCTTACATTGCGTTTCCATAGAAAAATACGTAATACAGATCAAATGATAAAATTGCTATTATACAACTGTTCATTTGCAAACTGAAATACATACTGAAGCCTCCAAACGTTACCACGACTATCAAACTAAGCACCATTGGCCCTCAACCGGCCACGTCCTTGCCCTCACAGCAGTCCCTGACTGGAACATTAAACGTTCCAGGGGCATAGCCCATGTTAGATGATAAAACATCTAAGTGACGGTATGAAACAGTTTATACAATGCATGAGAGACACACGAGCATGACATACTCAGACAAGCAACAACATGTAAGACACGTCTAACTTGAGAAATTTTCCTGACATACTTAATCCCTCGAGTGCCCCACTGTGACACCCGTTCACCTGGTCTAAGGTTAATCCCTCGGGTGCACCGTCGTGACACCCGTTCACCTGATTTAACATTGTTCCCTCGAGTGCCCCAGTGTGACACCCGTTCACCTGGATTAACATTGTCCCATTCTCAAGTAGACCCCATCCCGTCCCACACGAATACAATACCGACACGAACATCAATACCCCGATGATATGAAAATCACATGCCATGCACCGACTCTTTCATAAGTAAAATTAGTTGATGCAATATACTTCATGATCAATATGCATATGATGCCATATATACATAAATAAATGCCTTTACAGAACAACCCAAGTTCTGGAGGGTAAAAACCACTCACTAGAACTGGTCTCAATTGCGTGTACTTATGTTCAGGAGGGTAACACCGCCCACTTGAACCCACAACACACATTCCAACATATTTTCAAGCTAAGGGTAAAACTAGAGTCAAGCCACTCACCTTATTCAAAAAGTTGATTTTTGCCTCGTAATGCGTGCTAAGCCTCAAAATACGCGTCTGAATAATTTTCTGACTTTGGCACGCTCTTCTATCCTCAAATTAATCCTCAGAATTTTATAGAATTTTTTTGGAAAATTTCTCGAATTTTTCCCAATATTTTCCCATTTTTCCTTTTCTTTCTTTCTTTTTTTCTTTTTTCCTTTTTCTTTCTTTTTATTCTCCATCTTCTTCCTTCATCCATGCGCTGCTCCTTCTTCCTTTCAGCGAACAGAGGCTCACGCGAACAGAGCCTCGCGCGCAGCCTTCTAACGTCGTCGCTTGGCCTTTGTTGGCCTTCTCATGGCCCTTTTCTGGCCACCACGCAAGCTGCCAGCCACCGCTGCCGCCCCCTGCTCGCCGTCTCCTTGCACCCGTGCTGCCATGGATGCTGCCAAGCTTGCGGCTATGGCCGCAACTTGCTGTGCGGCCACTCCGGTAGCTTCCAAAGCTCGCTACAACCACCACAGACCGCCCCTAACCCCGCGCAACCACTGGCCAGCATCCTCCCCGTCGCTGCTCGCTCTGGTCCGAGCTGCCATGGCCGCCAACTGCGGCTATAGCTGCTGCCCAGCCTTAATTTCCAGCGGCTGTTGCTCGCCTCAGGCCACCAGCATCACTCTTCAACATTCCCTCTTGATTCCTCAAGCCCTCGGCCACCCCCTCAAGCTCTCGGCCCGCTTACTTCCTCGGTTTCAGCTTCCATTTCCACCATTGCTAGCCATTGGCCGCTGCTCGACTTGCTCTCTTTCTCCTTCCCTTCGCCTCTCAATTTGCTCCCTTATTTATAGTCGATGCACCGACTCTTGCAGCCTTGGCCACCACGCACTTGAATTTCCAAGAAACTTCCTCTGGTTTGCTCACCACTCCATTCACTTGGCCATTTCCCAGAAGCTTCGTAGAAGCCATACATGAGTGTATATATACATATATATATAACTACATATTACTCTATTAGTATAAATAAATTACACATTAACCTCTAAATTTCCATCTTAATTTCACTTGAGTAAATCTCTAATTGCAATTGCATCCTTAAACCTCAAATTAATTTGCACTATAACACCGAAAACGCAAATTTAATAACTTCAAAGTTACTCGATAATGACAATTTCGCCCCAATGTTCTTACCGAGCTATTGTTTCATCCCGAAACCAATGAAGGGTTGTTCCGTATGAAAAATTGGAGCCCTCTCAGGCTTCCGTTGACCCCCTAGAAGTCCCCTATAACAATTCGATTTCTGAGCCCGATTCGCAGCTGCATTTTAGCTGTACCAAAAACTGTTCCCGATCCCACCTCTTTTATCACTAAAAATCATAATTCGTATCACTTGTCAATACTATACCATTTTCCTTGGCTATCTAGGGTCCGGGGTACTCTCTCGGGCCGTTTCGGTCACTTAAGACTGTAACAGTGTGTCCTATAGCCTTTATCTTTTGATAATTCCACTTGTACCCTTCATCAAATATTATTTATGGCCTCAAATCATTCCTGGGTATTACATTCTCCCCCTCTTAATAAATTTCGTCCTCAAAATTTGGTCCATGATCATTGTATCACCACTATTGCTATTGGCTCCCAATTGAAATGTCCTAAATATTATTCCTAATCCTTAGCAATCATTCATAACTTATTTCCTAACACGATCCATGCTTACCAAGCATCTTACTTATTTTCCAGAATATCCTGTTGTAGCTCTTCACAAGTGACTACACGTATCCCAAAACAACTTATAAAACATAACATCATTCCCAATCGTGTCCTCAAAATATATTTTATCTAGCTCCTAAATCTCCCAACCCAATGTCATGATCACACCAAGATGGAGCTAACTCGGCTGCCATGATGGCACAGAAATTGATAACATTGAACTTACTCAGCGTATCTTTCTTAATTATCAGTACCTCGATTGCACATTAACTTTAGAGATAATTTCTTAGCCCTTTATGGCTTGTCACGCAAATTATCAATTTAGGTCTATTAGAAACTCAGTTTCTCTTATGGAAACTTAACACCCTAGCATGCTTACTATTTCTCTTCCGAACACTATTCGTCAATTAGATCAATTTGCCTCAACATTTCATAATTATACTATCAACTCAAACACTTAGATCCATTTGTTATTCGTGGTATCTCACCCTAAAACTGCCAAATGCTTTATCACACCTAATCGATGCTTTCCATATATTTCTCACGTGAGAAAAGATCTCTCTATTGAATGAAACAAGATCCCTATTATCCCTGATTCTAGGAATAGATTTAATCTCGTCCCTCTTAGGCGATTCTAGTTTTCATACAACTTTCTTAAATGATAACCTTACTAGACAACTTTTGGTTCTCACCGGGTTTTTGACAATACCTAGCATAACTTTAATAACTTAGCTTACTATCTTACAACCCAAATAAAATTTCCTTTGTGGAACTAGAGACTCTCATCTTTCATTGTAACAACTTATTCATATGTTTTCTCAAATCATAACACGCTGACTCTATCCCATTCTAAAGATCAACTCGTGTTCCCAAGGGTACCTAGCTATACTTGCCATTGTTCCAGCCTTTATATATCACCAAAGGCAAGGTTCTAAACAACTAAATCGGAGCGAATTGCTAACAGTTCTTAAGGTGTGTGATATTAAATACACTAAACTAAGAGCCGAGTCGATAACAATAATTAAATTCCTCCCAAAGCTATATCTAGAAAACAATCGTCCCACCTCTTGCTTAACACATTTTTCCTAAGCAACTTCACGGCACATGTTTATACCAAGGATTACTCCATTCCTGGTTAAGAGCTACCTCGACCCAGGAGCAATATTACTATTTCACCACAACTCCCAGATTTTCTGAGTGTATTCATCACTTCTTTGTAACCTTAACTTCACGAATTTCTGTCACGAACGTAATTATCCTAGAAGAATCCTTCACAAATTTCTGTTAACAGCTTGCCAAACATTATGTCGTCACTTGAGATTACATTTCCTTCTTCCGATTCTCTTTTGACTATCAACTATCATAATCCACATGACAGTTATCCTGCTTAGGTCACCTTCCAAGCTTCTTCCCTTTTCCATATCGATTAGGGAATCCTGCCACGATGCTCTGGTCCCTTGGAACTTGGACTCTAATCCGTACATAACATTCTCAGTGTTGCCCAAACTTTGGCACCTGACTGTCTCCACAGTTCACTGTGTTGCTCCGATTCGTGGGTATCACACCCCAAACCGTGATCCAACCACCAGTCCTCTGCCTTGGTTCCTAGGCTCAAATCCATTGTTACAGGCCAACACCAATGGTGTTATCATTACGCTAGAATTCCTCATTCAATCTCCGAGAGCTACAGTGGTTCTATTGGTACTAATCCAAATCCCTGATCTTTTGGATTCCTAATTTTCTTTTCTAAAGAAGATATCACTCAGTTAAGTGGTGCATTCTTATCCTAACCATTCCTAAGACTTTGGATTTCTTTCCCATAATTTAATGTCCTTTCGTTTCCAACTTATCATGGAACCTCACGCTCCTATTGCTGCTCTTGCTGACGTTCATAATTTGCCAAACCCTCCAACATCAATTGTATTTCCAGTTTATCATATTATAAACTTTTACTAGATCGTTCAACCATATTCTTGTCACAGCCGTATGCTTAATCTATCACAAGATTGGCTTAGAAGTTCCATTCTCCTTATATGTTTATTCCACGATTGACTTTCAACTAACACTCACTATACAGGTCATTATGTCAATCATTCCTATTTCTTTGAATCTATTAGGATCAACTTCAATTTTGTTAAGACCTAATCAAGTCCCAAGATATCTTTATGAGCTTAATCTAGCTTTAGCCATCCTATCTCATCGCTTGGTGCCTTAAACTCAAGCCAAGACTTTTATGACTACTCCTCGGTCCTTGACAATCATCGTTATGCTAACTATCTTCTTTTGAGTTTGAATCTTCTTAAATCGGCTAGGGTCATTTCAAGCTCAAAATAACATCGTCTCCATAAGTTGAAAATATCTTTTTATCTCCAAGTGTATACAGTACGCGTAAATTTTCCTTAGAAACATCATAGTCAAACTCATAATCTTCTTATCCCAAAATTTTTCTAATCTCCAAGGTTCATTCCAAATCACGAATCTCTAATCTATCGCTGATCCCTACAATCTCAAGATCATCAAGTTTGGTTTCATTTTGCAAATTCTCTATAAGCCAAAAGATTCTTTCAACTTCCAAGTGAAAATTCTAATCCTCAAAGCATGCAAACCTTACGTTTCACATCCTAATAACTTTCGGTCGTAACTCGATCCTAACTATAGCTGATTTACGGTCGATCTCTCTTTATCTCATAGTCACTATTCGAAATTCCAAAATCCTAAATCATTAAGATTTCACTTAAAAGGAAAATTCCCACTATAACCTAGAATATTTTATTCAAGCCAATTACTACCGAGAAAAACTTCTAAACACCTCAAACAAGAATTCGATCCTTAATTAGTTCTGATTCGTTTTCCTCGTCTAATCCTAAACTAATATCCTCGGTATAGTTCTTTCTTCTATCATCTCCCAAAACTTCCATAAGACTCAAATCTACACGTTGACTTACTTTATCTTTGAACAACATAAGAAGCCATACACATACGACTCGTTCCTATGAGTCGTTTTCTTAAGGTAATATTTCCTTTTTTTCCTCTGTCATCAATTCCAGTTTCTCTATCTCAATATCCCCATTAACAATTTTGGATTCATAAAATCTTCAAATTCTATTTTTCAAAAGCTTTATCGAATCATCCTGGATTGCTCACTGCAGATTGTTTCTCGGGATCTATATCAAGTCATTCTTACCCTTGATTTTTCATAGCATCCATTCACAAACCTAATTTATCATCAGATTATATCATATCAGACTAAACATCCCCAACTTGCTTACTCTTAATAATCACTAGGGATCCCCACATTCAGCAAAAGAATTTTAACCAATGATCTCCAATTTTTTTTACAGTTTCCAAATCTCTTAGATCCTCAATTGTGGTTACCACATTGTCGGCTCTATCTCTCATAGCTAAGTCAACCCAACGTTCTACCACCTAGCAAGGTCTAGTATTCTCCAATTAATAACTTTAAAGACTTCAATCGAAAATCTCCAAATCTCTAAGCAGGGATTTTGTCTTTATGATCTACCAGTTTTTTTTCCCTAAGTCTCCATTCGGGATTTTCACTAGCTAGCCCTAACTGAATCCGTTCTTCCTAAGTCTTTATTCGGATATCTAACTTAGCCTTAAGATCTTCAATTCGTTCCTCTTTCCCACACCCTTGACAGGTTCTCCTAATAGTCTCCGTTGTTTCACTTATCTTTGTCAGGGCATAACATCACCATTATTTAACATGTCCCAATCGGAAGGGTACTAAAACGATTTACTAAATTCCTCCAAAAGAGATTTATACTATACTTCAAGTTGTACCAAAATCACCAAAGTATTCATTCCTCAAAGGTTTTGGATCATATATCTCTTTCATCTCGACGACCTTTATTACTGGCTTCCTAATTTCCAAAAGATGTGAATAGAACTTGTTCATCTCGTCTTGACGTTGAAAGTATATTCAAATTGAAAACCTCAAATTTCACCTTTCTAGAGTCTCCATACCATTTTCAACTATGTTCCGAATGTCTCCTAGAATCCATAATCCTGTTCTAAGTTCTCATTCAATAGTTCTAACCATACTAAGTTCAACAACCTAGCTTAACCATCCTAGGATTTTAACCTAGGGCTCTAATACCAATTGTAACACCCCGTCTCGCCAGGCGTGTCACTATAAGGGTATTCCCGGGATTACTTTTTTTTTCCTCTAAGCTCAACACGCGCGGTGTATCAAGAACAATCTTCGCATGCAAATACCAACCCCGAGAACCCCAGCCTTGCCCGTTTAACTATCAAGATCAATAATCTTAAACTAAACGAGACATAGTACAACGCAACGGATACTTTAATATCAAAACACCGTAGTTCTTACATTACGTTTCCATAGCAAAATACGTAATACAGATCAAATGATAAAATTGCTATTATACAACTGTTCATTTGCAAACTGAAATACATACTGAAGCCTCCAAACGTTACCACGACTATCAAACTAAGCACCATTGGCCCTCAACCGGCCACGTCCTTGCCCTCGCAGCAGTCCCTGACTGGAACATTAAACGTTCAAGGGGCATAGCCCATGTTAGATGATAAAACATCTAAGTGACGGTATGAAACAATTTATACAATGCATGAGAGACACACGAGCATGACATACTCAGACAAGCAACAACATGCAAGACACGTCTAACTTGAGAAATTTTCCTGACATACTTAATCCCTCGAGTGCCCCACTGTGACACCCGTTCACCTGGTCTAACGTTAATCCCTTGGGTGCACCGTCGTGACACCCGTTCACCTGATTTAACATTGTTCCCTCGAGTGCCCCAGTGTGACACCCGTTCACCTGGATTAACATTGTCCCATTCTCAAGTAGACCCCATCCCGTCCCACACGAATACAATACCGACACGAACATCAATACCCCGATGATATGAAAATCACATGCCATGCACTGACTCTTTCATAAGTAAAATTAGTTGATGCAATATACTTCATGATCAATATGCATATGATGCCATATATACATAAATAAATGCCTTTACAGAACAACCCAAGTTCTGGAGGGTAAAAATCGCTCACTAGAACTGGTCTCAATTGCGTGTACTTATGTTCAGGAGGGTAACACTGCCCACTTGAACCCACAACACACATTCCAACATATTTTCAAGCTAAGGGTAAAACTAGAGTCAAGCCACCCACCTTATTCAAAAAGTTGATTTTTGCCTCGTAATGCGTGCTAAGCCTCAAAATACGCGTCTAAATAATTTTCTGACTTTGGCACGCTCTTCTATCCTCAAATTAATCCTCAGAATTTTCTAGAATTGTTTTGGAAATTTTCTCGAATTTTTCCCAATATTTTCCCATTTTTCCTTTTCTTTCTTTCTTTTTTTCTTTTTTCCTTTTTCTTTCTTTTTATTCTCCATCTTCTTCCTTCATCCATGCGCTGCTCCTTCTTCCTTTCAGCGAACAGAGGCTCACGCGAACAGAGCCTCGCGCGCAGCCTTCTAACGTCGTCGCTTGGCCTTTGTTGGCCTTCTCATGGCCCTTTTCCGGCCACCACGCAAGTTGCCAGCCACCGCTGCCGCCCCCTACTCGCCGTCTCCTTGCACCCGTGCTGCCATGGATGCTGCCAAGCTTGCGGCTATGGCCGCAACTTGCTGTGCGACCACTCCGGTAGCTTCCGAAGCTCGCTACAACCACCACAGACCACCCCTAACCCCGCGCAACCACTGGCCAGCATCCTCCCCGTCGCTGCTCGCTCTGGTCCGAGCTGCCATGGCCGCCAACTGCGGCTATAGCTGCTGCCCAGCCTTAATTTCCAGCGGCTGTTGCTCTCCTCAGGCCACCAGCATCACTCTTCAACATTCCCTCTTGATTCCTCAAGCCCTCGGCCACCCCCTCAAGCTCTCGGCCCGCTTACTTCCTCGGTTTCAGCTTCCATTTCCACCATTGCTAGCCATTGGCCGCTGCTCGACTTGCTCTCTTTCTCCTTCCCTTCGCCTCTCAATTTGCTCCCTTATTTATAGTCGATGCACCGACTCTTGCAGCCTTGGCCACCACGCACTTGAATTTCCAAGAAACTTCCTCTGGTTTGCTCACCACTCCATTCACTTGGCCATTTCCCAGAAGCTTCGTAGAAGCCATACATGAGTGTATATATACATATATATATAACTACATATTACTCTATTAGTATAAATAAATTACACATTAACCCCTAAATTTCCATCTTAATTTCACTTGAGTAAATCTCTAATTGCAATTGCATCCTTAAACCTCAAATTAATTTGCACTATAACACCGAAAACGCAAATTTAATAACTTCAAAGTTACTCGATAATGATAATTTCGCCCCAATGTTCTTACCGAGCTATTGTTTCATCCCAAAACCAATGAAGGGTTGTTCCGTATGAGAAATTGGAGCCCCCTCAGGCTTCCGTTGACCCCCTAGAAGTCCCCTATAACAATTCGGTTTCTGAGCCCGATTCGCAGCTGCATTTTAGCTGTAGCAAAAACTGTTCCCGATCCCACCTCTTTTATCACTAAAAATCATAATTTGTATCACTTGTCAATACTATACCATTTTCCTTGGCTATCTAGGGTCCGGGGTACTCTCTCGGGCCGTTTCAGTCACTTAAGACTGTAACAGTGTGTCCTATAGCCTTTATCTTTTGATAATTCCACTTGTACCCTTCATCAAATATTATTTATGGCCTCAAATCATTCTTGGGTATTGCAAAGGCACCCTACTCTAGACCCATAAATCTCATCTATTCTACGGCGCTATCACACATCTACGGTACCACGTGCCAAGCATGCAGGGGTCCCATCATAACAGTACTCTCAACCCACTCTCAACTCTAGGATACGAGCATACACCTATGATATCATAGCCACAGTGCGCACAAGTCCATATGCTAGTAAGCCCAAATACTATTGGACACTTGGGGCCAGACAACTCCACTCCCAAGGCAATGTCGAGGCTAGTCAGCTCCACCTAAGGTCTACATACATATCAACTGACTCTTAGGGCCAGACTGCTCAACTCTAGGTTGAAACTTGAGGCCAACTAGCTCCACCCAAGGTATATGTACACACCAACTAACACTTGGGGCCAGGTAGCTTAACTCCAGGTTAATACTTGAGGCCACCTAACTCCACCCAAGGTCTACACATGTCTTGTGCCACAAGGCCATTGAGACTAGATAACTCAACACCTTGGGCATACGCCCATGCACAGGAAACCCTAGAGGCCAATCAGCTCCACTCAATGCCTTAGCTCACCCATAAAGCATGCCCACCTTAACGTCTCTAAGCAAGGTTTTAATAAATCACCGAATTATTGGCTGCACTTTCACCCTGCAATTAAAACACAAAACAAAACACAATAAAAATTTTATATTTTTTTTCCTTTATATTGGTGAGAGGTTTATACTCATCAGTGTATGAGTGCAGTTTTAGTCCAAATTTAAATTTATATTTTCTGGATGAGTCTAGGTCGTCCACTGAGAGATTTATTTGTGGCAAAATAAAAAGAATGTCACACACAAACACACGCATTTGAATGAATTGGAAACATGATTTTTTATGGATTTTCAAATAACAGAGGCTAGGAAATAAAGTAAGACAAAAGTTAAAATAAACACTGAATGTAAAAATATAGAATTAGATAAGTCTTGAGTTAAGGCAATTTCAGCACCAACCCATTGATTCCCAATTTTTAGTAGAAAAGATTAGTAACATTAATTTAATTTCAGATATGGGGGTTTGTTATTACATGCAATTAGAGATTATGATAGTTCTAATTTAAGCAATCCCCATACATGATATGAGAGATTCTAATTTAAGCAACTACCATAAATTCAATTACAATTAATACACAAAATAACTAAATTAATCATCTGGGTTTGGGTATGATAGCGTTTCCAGTTCTAGTAACTCTCATACGTGGCATGAAAACTCTAAGTTAGGCTTACGCTCCAATCCAAACCTAGTGATTTCTTAATTTAAAAATACACACTCATATTGAAATTTAAATTAATATCACTCATTTAAAGTGTAGCTTTCTTTGGGAATCATTGGCGTTGGACACTGTCCTTATCTTAAACCAAGATTGGGTTTAGCTACTCATTTTTATTTGTAAATTAATTAACAGAAATTTAAATGGCATAATTTAAATGATAGGAATTAAAATAGCAGAAACTAATCGGCCATTTAGGTGGTGAATAATAAAAAAACAAGAATTAAAATTGCAGAAATTTAAAGGCATAAATTAACCGGCCATTTAGGCGGTGGATAGTTAAGTAACAATAAATGACATAAGAATTCAAGAGAAGAAAGAAATGAAGTAAGATCACAAGAGAAAATAATAAAGAAAATTAGAAAGAACAAGAAGAATTCTCAAAGAGAGAATTATAAGGAAATAACTAAACTTTGATTCAAGAATAATAATCACCCTTACAAATGCAATCAAGTGAGCTATTTATAGCCCACAAGATGCAATACAAACCACACAATTTCAATTATTTAACTAGACATAATTATATCTAATGGGCACTCACACACTTAAATGGATTTTAGTTAAAATACATACCTAATAAAGCACTCATAAAGTTAAATGGATTTTAGCTATAATACACACCTAATAGTTAAATGGATTTAGCTAAAAAAACACACCTAATAAAGCACTCATAAAACAAATATTTAAAAAAAGAAAAAAAAATCTCTACAATTGGGTTTTTGATCTTCATTAGGATTAAAAATAATCATTGGCTCTTTTCCAAATGATGTTTTCAATGGGTTTGCTAACTTGTTAAGCTTGTAAAAGGATATCTTGAGACATGATATAGTGATTGGATCTTAACACATTGAAGATGATCTCAATAGATCCAAGGAAAAGAAATAGGATTGATTGGAAGAATGACCCATAAAGTAAGTGTCAAGCTGAAAGTCAATCGGAAACATGTAAGGATTGCGGAACCTTTAAACCAGTTTGTAATGGATTGAGCATATGGTCGTGACATAAGTTTATAAGAGAATACAGGTACACGGCCTAGTGTAAATCCAGAATGTTAATGAAACAAGATGGACTTCTAATAACCTTAGATGAATTTCCAGTTGATATTGGAATTCTAATTAATGATAAAAGATTTGGTTAACAGATCATAGTACTTGTGAGAGTGGCATTAAGAGTATGAGGTTCCATCGTATGCATGATAAGTTTAGAAATTGAATGAGATTGGATTGTGGTAATGAAATCTGAAGTCTTATGAACAATTAGGGTAAGGATGCACAATCTAATTGAGTGTTTTCAAAGATCGATTTAAGGTTAAGGTACCATCAACTGAGGATCAAAGCTTATGATATTCCAAATATAGGTTTCAGAACACGGTACGGTCACTATGAGTTCTTAGATATTAGCTATTGTTTAGGCTTAATGGGGAATGATCTGGTGTATACTCCACGAGTGTTCTTTGAGACTCTAGGGAATAATCTGGTGTATACCTCGTGAGTTCTCAGGTATTAGCCATCACAGGAAATGATCTGGTGTGTACTCTGCATGGATGGTGTAGTGTTTCCCATGCTTATACTTCCATAGAGGATTCTGTTTCAATGGAATTGGTAAAGGATTATGACTGCGAAATTCATTACCACCTGGGTAAGGCAAATGTGGTAGCTGATGCCTTGAGTAGAAAGAAAATGGGCCAAGTAGCAGCCTTGACAACACAAAAACCTTTGTGGAAAGAATTTGAGAAGTTAAGCCTTGAGATAGTTGATACACCATCTAGCTCTAATGCTCAAATGGTAGCTCTGTTCGTTCATCCGACCCTCCGTGATCTGATTAAGAACCATCAGAAGGGAGATCAATATTTTTGAGCATGTCAAAGCTAAAATTGATACAGAGAAGCAGAAGGATTTCATAGTAGCTGACAACAACACACTTTATTACCAAGGGCGCCTTTGTGTGCCAAATTTTGAGAAACTAAAGCGAGAAATTCTAGAGGAAGCCCACTCCACTCCCTACTTGGAAATGAGTTTGGCTTGGTGAGTTGATTGAGGTAGTCTTTGTGGGGAAATTTGTGCATGTTCTTGTTCTTTCTTATGCTATGCCTGCATCCACTGAATTATGGGTATCATTCCAGAACTTGTTTTGATCCTTTATTGAAGCTATCAGTGCTCATGTATGTGAAAAGATGATTAAGGCATTCTTTCATTTTACCCTAAAAAAAAAAAAAAAAAGAGTGATCTTTTCCCTTCTTTAGGTTGAAGAACATTCATTGCATCCCTTGATTAAAAAAAAAAAAAAAAAAAAATTAAGCAAGTCCTTTGGAATCAAAAAAAAAAAAAAAAAAAAAAAAGATAGAAAGGCCAAAGGCCAAGGTGAGATGGAGCGTAAAACGCACTCACCAAGGTGGGATGGAGCGTAAAACGCACCCACCATGCGAAAAAAAAAAAGAAAAGAAAAAAAAAAAAAGAAGGGTTCTATTTTCTGCTTGCTTAATAGTTCTTCATTGATCTTGGGATTGTCTTGAATGTTTTCTTTCCTCCTAAAGTTTACTTTTCATTGTTATCTTCCTATCCCTCCCACCTTACCATGTTTGAGCCATGAATAAAAGTCCTTTTGATTTGCATGCATAAAGCACTGAGAGTGGAGATTTAGAAGATGAGCATATCTGGTAGTGGAATTATGATTGGGTGGATTTGGGCATAGCATTTGAGGAACTTGAGAGCATGTTCTTATTCTATCAGGGTCTGCTTATTTTGACTCGCCTTGCCAAGTGAAATTGCCATGCTACTTGTTTGTTTGGGAAGTGTAAGAAAGATGATCTTTGAAATGTTGAATTCCTATAAAACTTGCCATGCCTCTCATTTTGCATTCTTTGCCATCCTTTTTGTTAGTATTTAGTGTTTTTCCCAGGAGTGCAAAAGTCCAAGTGTGGGGGAATTTGATAGAGCACATATTTTCATACTATTTAGCCCTCATATTTAGTCCTTTTTGCACATTAGTTGTGTTATTTCATTCATCTTGATTTTATTTCATTTTATTTTATAGGAATTGGGCTTCACACTATTTTATTTTATTTTTCCAGGTTTAGGGACATGGAGCATGAGATGGGGCATGATACATCTTGATGGCAATGAGATATCTTGGAAATTGGAGATAGAGAAGTAAGGGCAATTTTGGCAGATTTGACCTCCTGCACTTCCTTCAGTATTTTGGCCAAGATAATATTCCAGAATGAAGATGATGTCTTAAGAGATATTGAAGGGGACTTCTTGAGCTTTCTGGAATGGTATGGTTTGTCCAAATCCGAGCTCGTTTGGGCCTTCAAACAGCGCTTCAAAGTCGGGGCCAATAAGTTGGGGGCAAATTAGGAAAACTGCACAGATACTAATTCTTTAAAAGGCCATATCTTGGGCGTCCGATATCCAAATCAAGTGATTCAAAAGCCCAAGTTCATCTACTCTTTCTGATATAAAATTCTTATGAAGAGGCCGAAGCCCAGAACGCGCGATAACCTTTCCGAAATCGGCCGTCAAGTTGCAGTACCCTAGGGTTTCCTCCTTAAGCTCTATTTAAGCACCTTAAGAGGCCATTAAAGGGGGAGGCTGGAAGGACGTGAACAGTAGCCGATTTTTCTCTTCTCTCCATTGTTCTTGTCAAGATGGAGGGCTAAGGATTCTGTAATCAAGTTGCAACACCATCCTTGTTCCCGGTTTGAGTCTTGGATTTAATGGAAATATGTTTGTTTTAGTTTTAACTTTGTTGTTTTCTTGTTTCCGTTCTCTCTTAAATCTGTGTATGTGTTGATACCGGTTGGATGAATGCATGCATTGTCTTTGTTTGAGAATCCAAGGTTTTTGTGCTCGGTTGAGGCTTTAACTGGAATCAAGAACAACCTGTTTGGATGGTATTCCAATCAGTCTCGAATCTGTGCAATAAGGGGAATCAAAACTGATAGATTGAACTAAGAGGTTTCTGAAATCTGTTTATTGGTTTTCTTCCAAATCTTTGGCGGTTGTTAAAGGATTTTTCTGATTTTCGATTTGAGGGTTAAAACTAAACAAATGGTTTATTGAGAAGGCAATGAAAACTGGGATAGAAGGATTGGTTTGCAACTGATTGCATCTTGATTTATTGTGTTCTTGCTCATTTTGTTTTCTGTTTTTCATCAAAAACTTCCCCCTTGTTTAGCCTTGTTTTGACAGATCCGTTTGAGGTTCGTTGGGAGACGACTTAGGGTTGCACCTATATTGCAAATCCGCATCATCATACTATCTAATCTATTGGTGTTCGACAGCCCCGATCAGATTTTGGCGCCGTTGCCGGGGAACCAATTTCGTTTCTGTCAAAGAAGACTGATTTAAAAAAAAATTTGTGGTTGCTACTTGGTATATAGGTTGGAAACTAGCTGGTTGCGGGCTACTGGTCCAAAGCGAGTTAACCATACTCGGCACTGCTAGATACAACGCCACGTACCAAGTTTATGCCATAAATAAATCAAGAAGATCAAGATGACCAGCAAAAAAAAAACAGAAAACTCTTATTCTCTTCTTCTCTTCTTCTCTTATTCTCTTTTTTTCTTCTTCTCTTCTTCTCTTATTCTATTTTCTGATAGAAAACTCTTATTCTCTGTTTTGTAGGAGACCAGCAAGCTGCATCCAAGTGCAAGAGATAGCAAAAAAAAAATCAGCAAGTGCAAAACAGAAGACTCCTATTCAGCAGATTTGACAGCCTCCATGACAGATAGCAATATTTAAGGATTGAGATCAAGAAACTGGTTCTATCCTCTTCCTTTCTCATCCTTACTTGATGTTATTTCATGTCTATATGCTTCCCTTGATGTTTTCTTGCATTTAGAGTGGTTTTTGAGGCAAAATAGGAGCCAGTTTTAGAAAAAAAAAAAACGATTTTGAGGCAAACAGTTACTGTTCACATTTTTTCACTTGCTCCGATTGGGCTGATTTTTGGTTTCCAAAGAAATGGGGGTGTGAGGAATCAATGTCACTGATATGCAGTGAGGAGACCCTTTTTTGGCCAAATTCCAACGTTTAGACCACTTTTTGGGCCATTTTGTGTTTCTCAGTGGTTGATTTTGTGTGGCTTTTAGTGTTTTTAGGTCCCTCAGTGTTTTTGTGTTGAAATTTTGTGCATGACCAGATCCTCTAAGGGCATACCAATTGACCTAGACCTTGAAATAGAAAGGACCCTTAGGAAGCAAAGGAAGGCTAGAGAGTTAGAGCTTCGGATAGCTGATAATCCTCCTACCTCTTCTGCCATTGCATCTGATATTCCTTCTGTTGCATCTGATATTCTTTCTATTTCTGTTTCTATACCTATCCCTGACTTAAACACAATGGCTGGTAATGGGAATGGAAATAATGGAAATAATATAAATCTTGGTCATTTGGATGGTAGAACCATTAGAGAATTGGCTGCCCCTGATGTGCACTATCAGTCTTTATGCATTCAATATCCCCAATTGGATGCAACCTTTGAATTGAAATCTGGGCTAATCCATTTGCTTCCCAAGTTTCATGGCCTTGCAGGTGAAGATCCGCACAAGCACCTCAAAGAATTCCATGTTGTTTGCTCCACAATGAGGCCACAAGGAGTTGATGAGGAGCAGATAAAGCTTAGGGCCTTTCCATTTTCTTTGGATGGAGCTGCAAAGGATTGGTTATACTACCTACCACCTGCTGCCATCACAAGTTGGGATGGGCTAAAAAGGATCTTTTTGGAGAAGTTCTTTCCAGCATCTCGAACAGCCGCCATTCGGAAAGAAATTTGTGGCATAAGGCAGAATCATGGGGAGACATTACATGAGTATTGGGAGCGATTCAAGAAACTGTGTTCTAGTTGTCCACACCATCAAATCAGTGACCAGCTGCTGATCCAATACTTCTATGAAGGTCTTATTCCAATGGATAGGTATTTGGTGGATGCAGCTAGTGGAGGAGCCCTCTCTGAAAAGACACCAGCAGCTGCTCAAGAGCTAATCTCCAAGATGGCACAGAATGCCCAACAGTTTGGTACCAGGTCAGCCATTCCCATGAGACAGGCTAATGAGATTGGTGTTGCTTCCATCAATGACCAACAGAGGATAGAGAACAAACTGGAGGAATTGGCCTCCATGGTCAGACAGCTAGCCCTTGATAAAGGACAGTCCCAATCTCAGCAGGTATGTGGTATTTGTTCATTATCTTCCCATGTTACTGACCAATGTCCTCAATTGCAGGAGAATACAGAAGCTTGTGCTGGCATTTTTCCAGGAAGACCCTTCCAGCCACAGCATCATCAGCAGCCACAACATCATCAGCAGCAACACAGATATGATCCATATGCTGCCACCTATAATCCAGGGTGGAGAGATCATCCAAACTTGAGGTATGGAGGTCCTTCCAACCAGCCATTCCAGCCACATCATCAGCAACCTCAGCAGCACAGATTCAATGCACAAAGACCAAGTCAACCAATGCAGCAACAACAACCAGCCCCTAAATCCGAATCAAGCTTGGAAGATATCATGAAGCAGCTCGTTGCCAACAATCTCCAGTTTCAGCAAAGGACCGACACTGCCATACAAAATTTGGAGACACAGATTGGACAGCTTGCAACCAACATCAGTGAGCTACGGAGTCAAGGTTCGGGTCAGTTGCCTTCACAGCCAGTTTCAAATCCAAGGGGCAATGTAAGTGCTATCGTTCTTCGCAGTGGCAAGGAGTTGAGCAGCCCACCCTCTCCACAACCAGAATTTGGGCAGCAACAAGAAAGCCAAAAGGAAGATCAGCCTCCTCCCATTCAAAAGGACAAGCAGCCCACCAGCATTGATCAAGATAGAGGAGAGACTTCCTACAGCCATCCATTGCCATTTCCTCACCGAGCCACTCAAAATAAAAAAAGAGCAGAAGCTGAGTTGGACAATGAGATCATGGAGACTTTCAAAAAAGTTGAGGTGAACATACCACTCTTGGAGGCCATCAGACAGATTCCCAAGTATGCCAAATTTCTCAAAGACTTGTGCACCCACAAAAGGAAACTGAAAGGAAATGAAAAGATCAACTTGGGAAGAAATGTGTCAGCATTGATTCAACCTGCCATGCCTCAGAAATGCAAAGATCCAGGGACTTTCACCATACCTTGCACTATTGGAAATTTGCAATTTCATAATGCTATGTTAGATTTAGGAGCCTCTATTAATGTGATGCCTAAATCTGTGTATTCTTCTTTGCAGGCAGGTGCAGGCACATTGACATCTACAGGAGTGGTGGTCCAGTTGGCAAATAGGAGCACAGCATACCCTGAGGGAGTATTAGAGGATGTGTTAGTAAAGGTAAAAGATTTCATATTCCCTGCTGACTTCTATGTTTTGAATATGGAGGATGATCACACACCTGGACACGCACCACTCATTCTAGGTAGACCTTTCTTGAAAACTGCAAGGACAATAATTAATGTGCATGAGGGTACTTTATCTATGGAGTTCGCTGGTAACACTATTCAATTCAATATCATTGATGCCATGAAGTATCCCTTAGAAGATCATTCTGCCTTGCATGTTAACTTTATTGACTTAATGGTGGAGAAATCATGTGTTGAGTTGTATGATCTTGAGTCTGAATTCCCCACCATTCATAATTTTCCTGATGATATGCATTGCCTTCAGTGTCATGACGGACTCAGTAAGTGTAGTGCTTGTTCTGAAATAGATGAGTTTCTGAGTATTGTTGAGAGTGCACCTTCTCATACTATATGCGATTCTGATGTGCCTCCCATAGAGGAAGTTTCTGTTGTTGAGAATGTATTGCAGGTAGGTGACAACATAAGCAGACTGGTGCCTTCAATTCAACAGCCACCCACCTTGGAGTGTAAGCCCCTGCCCGAGAATCTGAAGTACGCCTACTTGGCGGATGGAGACAAGCTACCCGTGATCATTGCCAACAACCTTCATCCTGACCAAGAGGAGAAGTTGCTGAATCTGTTGAAGCAACATAAGAGAGCCATAGGTTGGTCACTTGCAGACATTCCTGGTATATCCCCTTCCTTATGCATGCACAGGATTCATTTAGAGGAAGAAGCTCGACCAGTGAGACAGCCCCAAAGGAGACTCAATCCCACCATTCTAGATGTGGTCAAGAAAGAGGTAAGTAAACTACTTTCAGCTGGCATTATTTATCCTATTTCTGATAGCAAGTGGGTGAGTCCAGTGCAGGTAGTTCCAAAGAAGACAGGATTCACAGTGGTAGCCAATGAGAAGAATGAGCTAGTGCCCATGCGAGTGCAGAACAGTTGGAGAGTCTGCATTGACTATAGAAGGCTCAACCAAGCTACTAGAAAGGATCATTTCCCACTCCCATTCATTGATCAGATGCTAGAGAGGTTAGCTGGAAAGTCCCATTACTGCTTTCTTGATGGTTTTTCTGGTTATTTTCAGATTTGCATAGCACCGGAGGATCAGGAGAAGACCACCTTCACCTGCCCCTTTGGCACTTTTGCATACCGGAGGATGCCATTTGGTCTATGTAATGCCCCAGGTACATTCCAGCGATGCATGGTGAGTATATTTTCAGATTTACTTGAGCATTGCATGGAAGTTTTCATGGATGACTTTTCTGTTTATGGGACCTCCTTTGATGAGTGTCTAATCAGTTTGGGTAGAGTCCTGGAGAGATGTGTTGAGAAGAATCTTGTCCTAAATTTTGAAAAATGTCATTTCATGGTTGAGCAGGGGATTGTTTTGGGTCATGTTGTTTCCAAGAGGGGTATAGAGGTTGATAAGTCCAAGGTCGATATCATTTCTTCTTTGCCTTACCCCGAGTCTGTGCGGGAGGTACGTTCTTTCCTTGGACATGCAGGATTCTACAGGAGATTCATCCAGGACTTCAGCAAGATTGCCCTTCCAATGTCCAACCTGCTTCAGAAGGATGTGGAATTCAAATTTGATGAGTCTTGCAAGATGGCCTTTGAGGAGCTTAAGAGGCGCTTGACTTCCCCACCCATCATTCAGCCACCCAACTGGGACTTACCATTCGAGCTCATGTGTGATGCTTCCAATTATGCCGTTGGTGCTGTCCTTTCACAACGAGTGGAGAAGAAGTCACATGTCATTGCTTATGCCTCGCGCACTCTGGACAACGCCCAAGCAAACTACACCACTACTGAAAAGGAGCTTCTTGCCATTGTGTTTGCTTTAGATAAATTTCGCTCTTATCTCCTGGGTTCTAATGTTGTTGTGTTTTCTGATCATGCAGCTTTGAAATATCTCTTGAAGAAGCACGATGCCAAACCTAGGTTGATACGGTGGATGCTCCTACTTCAAGAGTTCAATGTTGAGATCAAAGACAAGAGTGGAGCTGAGAATCTTGTGGCTGATCATTTGAGCAGGCTTCCTTCCTCTTCAGATGCCACTACCATGGACTGTCAGCCTATCAAAGATGACTTCCCAGATGAGTTACTCTATCACTTGCATGGTACTGAGCCCTGGTATGCTGACATTGTTAATTTTCTAGCTGCATCTGATATCCCTGCCCATCTTAAGAGAGATCAGCTAAGTAAATTTAAAAGTCAGGCCAAGTACTATGTATGGGATGATCCATATCTATGGCGCATGTGTAGTGACCAAGTCCTTAGGAGATGTGTGCCCGATATTGAGTTTGCTTCAGTCTTGCATTTCTGTCATTCACTTGCATGTGGTGGTCACTTTGGTCCTCAACGCACAGCTAGAAAGGTCCTAGACTCAGGTTTATATTGGCCATCCCTTTTTCGAGATGCTCATACATTTTGTAAGAATTGCACACGTTGCCAGCACACAGGATCAATATCACGTAGGAATGAAATGCCTCAGCAACCCTTACTATTTTGTGAGATCTTTGATGTTTGGGGCATTGATTTCATGGGTCCTTTTCCTGTCTCTTTTGGCTTTTTGTACATTCTTTTGGCTGTGGATTATGTTTCGAAATGGGTGGAAGCTAAAGCCACCAGGACTAATGATTCTTCTGTGGTTGCAGATTTTGTTCGATCTAATATTTTCTGCAGGTTTGGCATTCCCAAGGCCATCATCAGTGATCAAGGATCCCACTTCTGCAACAGAACGATGCAATCCATGCTCCAAAAGTATGGAGTCTTACATAAAGTGGCGACGCCCTACCATCCACAGACCAATGGGCAGGCTGAGGTTTCAAACAGAGAGATCAAGCATATTCTAGAGAAGACAGTCCAGCCCAACAGGAAAGACTGGAGCAAAAGGTTGGAAGATGCACTTTGGGCCTACCGCACGGCCTACAAGACTCCTATTGGCATGTCCCCATATCGATTGGTCTTTGGAAAAGCATGTCATCTGCCGGTAGAGATCGAGCATAAGGCCTATTGGGCGGTAAAGCAATGCAACATGGATATGACAGAGGCTGGATCCCAACGAAAGCTTCAATTGCAAGAGCTTGAGGAATTGAGATTGGAAGCATACGAGAACTCCAGAATTTACAAGGAAAAAACTAAGGCTGCTCATGACAAATTGATCAACAAGAAAGAGTTCGAAGTTGGCCAGAAAGTCCTCCTATACAACTCCCGTCTGAAACTAATGCCAGGTAAGTTGCGTTCTCGTTGGATTGGTCCTTTTGTGGTTACTCATGTTTTTCCTTATGGTGCAGTTGAGCTTATGGATGAGTCAACCACAAGGCGATTCACAGTCAACGGGCAGCGGCTTAAGCCATTCTACGAGAGCTTTCAGGAGCATACCATGGAGGAGCTGCATCTCCTCAACGCCGCCTACAATTGACAACATCAGGCTGTTCCTCTCTCCTTATTTTCTTCATTATTTACTTGTCCTATACTTGATTCTTGCTGCATGCTTACATTGAGGACAATGTAATGTTTAAGTGTGGGGGGAGGAGTTTTAGAAAATTGCATTTACCAAAAAAAAAAAAAAAAATAAAACAAAAAAAAAAAAAAAAAAAAATTGCAAAATGAGGCAAATTGAGTTTGAAAGAATTTAGCATGATTAGAAAGTTGATCTTATCTTTTTGGGCTTTCAAGTAAATTGGAAATGAGTTTGGCTTGGTGAGTTGATTGAGGTAGTCTTTGTGGGGAAATTTGTGCATGTTCTTGTTCTTTCTTATGCTATGCCTGCATCCACTGAATTATGGGTATCATTCCAGAACTTGTTTTGATCCTTTATTGAAGCTATCAGTGCTCATGTATGTGAAAAGATGATTAAGGCATTCTTTCATTTTACCCTAAAAAAAAAAAAAAAAAGAGTGATCTTTTCCCTTCTTTAGGTTGAAGAACATTCATTGCATCCCTTGATTAAAAAAAAAAAAAAAAAAAAAATTAAGCAAGTCCTTTGGAATCAAAAAAAAAAAAAAAAAAAAAAAAGATAGAAAGGCCAAAGGCCAAGGTGAGATGGAGCGTAAAACGCACTCACCAAGGTGGGATGGAGCGTAAAACGCACCCACCATGCGAAAAAAAAAAAAGAAAAGAAAAAAAAAAAAAGAAGGGTTCTATTTTCTGCTTGCTTAATAGTTCTTCATTGATCTTGGGATTGTCTTGAATGTTTTCTTTCCTCCTAAAGTTTACTTTTCATTGTTATCTTCCTATCCCTCCCACCTTACCATGTTTGAGCCATGAATAAAAGTCCTTTTGATTTGCATGCATAAAGCACTGAGAGTGGAGATTTAGAAGATGAGCATATCTGGTAGTGGAATTATGATTGGGTGGATTTGGGCATAGCATTTGAGGAACTTGAGAGCATGTTCTTATTCTATCAGGGTCTGCTTATTTTGACTCGCCTTGCCAAGTGAAATTGCCATGCTACTTGTTTGTTTGGGAAGTGTAAGAAAGATGATCTTTGAAATGTTGAATTCCTATAAAACTTGCCATGCCTCTCATTTTGCATTCTTTGCCATCCTTTTTGTTAGTATTTAGTGTTTTTCCCAGGAGTGCAAAAGTCCAAGTGTGGGGGAATTTGATAGAGCACATATTTTCATACTATTTAGCCCTCATATTTAGTCCTTTTTGCACATTAGTTGTGTTATTTCATTCATCTTGATTTTATTTCATTTTATTTTATAGGAATTGGGCTTCACACTATTTTATTTTATTTTTCCAGGTTTAGGGACATGGAGCATGAGATGGGGCATGATACATCTTGATGGCAATGAGATATCTTGGAAATTGGAGATAGAGAAGTAAGGGCAATTTTGGCAGATTTGACCTCCTGCACTTCCTTCAGTATTTTGGCCAAGATAATATTCCAGAATGAAGATGATGTCTTAAGAGATATTGAAGGGGACTTCTTGAGCTTTCTGGAATGGTATGGTTTGTCCAAATCCGAGCTCGTTTGGGCCTTCAAACAGCGCTTCAAAGTCGGGGCCAATAAGTTGGGGGCAAATTAGGAAAACTGCACAGATACTAATTCTTTAAAAGGCCATATCTTGGGCGTCCGATATCCAAATCAAGTGATTCAAAAGCCCAAGTTCATCTACTCTTTCTGATCTAAAATTCTTATGAAGAGGCCGAAGCCCAGAACGCGCGATAACCTTTCCGAAATCGGCCGTCAAGTTGCAGTACCCTAGGGTTTCCTCCTTAAGCTCTATTTAAGCACCTTAAGAGGCCATTAAAGGGGGAGGCTGGAAGGACGTGAACAGTAGCCGATTTTTCTCTTCTCTCCATTGTTCTTGTCAAGATGGAGGGCTAAGGATTCTGTAATCAAGTTGCAACACCATCCTTGTTCCCGGTTTGAGTCTTGGATTTAATGGAAATATGTTTGTTTTAGTTTTAACTTTGTTGTTTTCTTGTTTCCGTTCTCTCTTAAATCTGTGTATGTGTTGATACCGGTTGGATGAATGCATGCATTGTCTTTGTTTGAGAATCCAAGGTTTTTGTGCTCGGTTGAGGCTTTAACTGGAATCAAGAACAACCTGTTTGGATGGTATTCCAATCAGTCTCGAATCTGTGCAATAAGGGGAATCAAAACTGATAGATTGAACTAAGAGGTTTCTGAAATCTGTTTATTGGTTTTCTTCCAAATCTTTGGCGGTTGTTAAAGGATTTTTCTGATTTTCGATTTGAGGGTTAAAACTAAACAAATGGTTTATTGAGAAGGCAATGAAAACTGGGATAGAAGGATTGGTTTGCAACTGATTGCATCTTGATTTATTGTGTTCTTGCTCATTTTGTTTTCTGTTTTTCATCAAAAACTTCCCCCTTGTTTAGCCTTGTTTTGACAGATCCGTTTGAGGTTCGTTGGGAGACGACTTAGGGTTGCACCTATATTGCAAATCCGCATCATCATACTATCTAATCTATTGGTGTTCGACAGCCCCGATCAACAAGAACACAATAAATCAAGATGCAATCAATTGCAAACCAATCCTTCTATCCCAGTTTTCATTGCCTTTTCAATAAACCATTTGTTTAGTTTTAATCCTCAAATCGAAAATCAGAAAAATCCTTTAACAACCACCAAAGATTTGGAAGAAAACCAATAAACAGATTTCAGAAACCTCTTAATTCAATCTATCAGTTTTGATTCCCCTTATTGCACAGATTCGAGACTGATTGGATTACCATCCAAACAGGTTGTTCTTGCTTCCAGTTAAAGCCTCAACCGAGCACGAAAACCTTGGATTCTCAAACAAAGACAATGCATGCATTCATTCAACCGGTATCAACACATACACAGATTCAAGAGAGAACGGAAACAAGAGAACAACAAAGTTAAAACAAAACAAAACAGATTTCCATTAAAACCAAAGACTCAAACCGGGAACAAGGATGGTGTTGCAATTGATTACAAGATCCTTAGCCTTCCATCTTCACAAGAACAATGGAGAGAAGAGAAGTCGGCCACTGTTCACGCCCTCCAAAAGAATGAATCTCTAATGGCCTCTTAAGGTGCTTAAGTAGAGCTTTAGGAGGAAACCCTAGATTACCGCCTGTTCACGACCGATTTCGGATAGGTTAACGTGCGTTCTGGGCTTCGTCCTCTTCATAAGAATTTTAGATCAGAAAGAGTAGATGAACTTGGGATTTTGAATAACTTGATTTGGATATCGGACGCCCAAGATATGGCCTTTTAAAGAATCAGTATCTATGCAACTTTCCTAATTTGCCCCCAACTTCTTGGCCCCGACTTTAAGCGCTGTTTGAAGGCCCAAACGAACTCAGATTTGGACAAACCATATCATTCCAGAAAGCTCAAGAAGTCGTCTACAATATCTCTGAAGACATCATCTTAATTATGGAATTTTATCTTAGCCAAAATGCTGAAGGAATTGCAGGAGGTCAAATCTGCTAAAATCTTCTCTATCTCCAAATCTGCTAAAATTGCCATCAAGATGTCTCATGCCCCATCTCATGCTCCCACATAGCCCTAAGCCTGGAAAAATAAAATAAAATAGTGTGAAGCCCAATTCCTATAAAATAAAATGAAATAAAATCAAGATGAATGAAATAACACAACTAATGTGCAGAAAGGACTAAATATGAGGGCTAAATAGTATGAAAATATGTGCTCTATCAAATTCCCCCACACTTGGACTTTTACACTCCTGGGCAAAACACTAAACACTAACATTCACTCTTTTAAATAAAAAGGATGCAAAGAATGCAAAATGAGAGGCATGACAAGTTTTATAGGAATTCAACATTTCAAAGATCCTCTTTCTTGCACTTCCCAAACAAACAAGTAGCATGGAAATTTAACTTGGCAAGGTGAGTCAAAATAAGCAGACCCTCATAGAATAAGAACATGCTTTCAAGTTCCTCAAATGCTATTCCCAAATCCACCAAATCATAATTCCACTACCAGATATGCTCATCTTCTAAATCTCCACTCTCAGTGCTTTATGCATGCAAATTAAAAGGACTTTTATTCATGGCTCAAACATGGTAAGGTGAAAGGGATAGGAAGATAAAAATGAAAAGTAAGCTTTAGGAAGAAAGAAAACATTCAAGACAATCCCAAGATCAATGAAGAACTATTAAGCAAGCAGAAAATAGAACCCCTTTTTTTTTTCTTTTTTTTTTTTTCGCATGGTGGGTGCGTTTTACGCTCCATCCCACCTTGGTGAGTGCGTTTTACGCTCCATCTCACCTTGGCCTTTGGCCTTTCTATCTATTATTTTTTTTTTCTTTTTCTTCTTTTGATTCCAAAGGACTTGCTTAATTTCTTTTTTTAATCGAGGGATGCAATGAATGTTCTTCAACCTAAAGAAGGGAAAAGATCACTCTTTTTTATTTTTTTTATTTTTTTTATGTATAAAATGAAAGAATGCCTTAATCATCTTTTCACATGCATGAGCACTGATAGCTTCAATAAAGATTCAAAATAAGCTCTGGAATGATACCCATAATTCAGTGGATGCAGGCATAGCATAAGAAAGGACAAGAACATGCACAAATATTGTAACACCCCCCTCTTCTAGAGCTGCCGGAGAGGAGGTGCTACGGAAAATAAAATATAAAACTAACTAATAACTAAAATCTGATACCAATATAAACAACTCAATCAACTGAAATAAAACTCTGAGTCAACAATAACTGAAACCACAAACTACATCTAAGGAAAAATCCCTCAACTGAAACATAAGTTAAACTTAAACTGATAAGACACTAAAACTAACAACTCCCAGACATCTTTAGTCTTGTGCGGCTCCACGTACACACACTACTGGACACTGCTGCTAGGCCCCACCTCTGGTACTCCCCCGCTAGGACCTGGAATGGTGAAGAGTACAAGGTGAGCTACAAAGCTCAGCAAGTAAATAAACTGGAAAGAATAACTGAAGCTGAATCGAAGAATATCGATACTGATGAATACTTACTGAACTTGTACCGAGTGAAACACTATCTGCTTGCATTTAAAAATGTAATGCACATAAATGGTAAGATAAATGCAGGTATGCAACTTTGGCACATAAGCCCACATAACTGTAAAACATACCTGGCTAATCTGAACCTGCAACATAAAAACTGTAAGCACATAGAGTGGGTAGTATAGTATACCCCTAGCTCCCTAGTCGACATTAGGCGAGCATCTCATAACTGAGATATAACTTACTGATACTAGTGGGATCCCCGCGGACAAGCCGCCTGGCGCGCATAATGTAATGCTCACATAAATGCTAGCACACGAAATGTAGTGCTCCATATAAGGTCATGCTCAATGCTCATACACTATGTATGCACGTAATCTTACAAAAATAATGCTGAACATGTCAGAATAAATGCTAAACATGTTATACGATCTTTACTAGGTTTATTGAGATGCAAAGATCCTAAAATTTCTGAGTATAGGCATGGCATATTGGATTTTATCATATCTTGGCATAAAATTCAATATTTAATTAATTAAATGTTTAAATTAAATTTTAGACTTGCCTCAAGAATTTATTAGAAGTCATCTGGGTGCTATGTGATGTTATTCGGATGATTGAGAAAGTTTAAGGAACAATTCAAATGAGATAGTAGCTTATTCGAATGAAAAAGAATGAACTACAGCAAGCTCATTCGAATGGAGGAAGACTCATTCGAATGGACAGAGACTCATTCGAATGAAAAAGAACTCATTCGAATGATAGCTGCTATATAACAAAGGCTATACGGATCTAATCAGGGACTCATTCGAATGACTCTCAAATTCATTCGAATCAATTTTGGAATTTTCTAACTTTTGAACTGGCAAAAACCAACTCATTCGAATGCAACAGTAACCTTATTCGAATGAATTTATGGGTTACTCACAGATCATTCGAATGACAAAAAGGCTCATTCGAATGCTATACTATACAAACGACAGCTTACTCACAACTTCAAGGACTCATTCGAATGACAAGGAAACTCATTCGAATGACAACCCAAAAACACATACGAATGATACGATAACACATGACTCATTCGAATGACCAAGAACTCATTCGAATGACTGGCACAATATAAGGGAAAAACTTACGATAACACTGGAAACTCATTCGGATGCCTCAAAACCCATTCGAATGATACAAGATTCATTCGAATGACTGGAATCTCATCAGAAATAAAACTCACACTAACAGAGACCATATCTTGAATAAAAACTTATCCTCACTACACCATTCCGAAAGAAATCTTGAGAGAATAATCTCAATTGATATAGAAACAACTTAGGAATGTTTTACTGATCATAGTTAATGGAAACGTTGCAAAGAACATGCAAGAACTGGCTGGAAGACTCACTGTAACGCATACATATATATGTAAATGCATGCACATACAGTCTGATTAAACTGGAAATCCAAACAACAATCTTGGCATTCTGAGATCACCGTTAATATGATTTGAAGACCGTATTTAAGAGATTAACGATCAAGAATCACACGTTATCTCCTTCATGCACTCACTGTTCTACGTATATACATATATATATATATTCATACTGAAACTGATATGAATACGAACGCAATGAAGAACTGAACAACTGAGAATGAACGAACTTGAATCTGTAATGGAAGGAATTACAGATAGGATACTTGCCTTACAATAACTCTGATCGTATCAACGATTGCAACGAGAAAACTCCAACGCAACCTCACTGTTAAAGCTTCTTCAAAGCCTCTGCCTCTTCTTCTCTTATGCGATCTCTAATTCCTCACGGCGTGAACAAAACAACCAAACCCTATGCCAATATATACTTAATGGAGAGGCCCTCAAAAGCCCATTATCAATCTCCTATTGAAACTTGGAGACTTCTAAGCCCAAGCCTTCTCGTTAATGGACTCCTAATCCCATAGTAACTCTTATTTAAACAATTAAATTCTAATCATAAATTGCTAATTGACCTTCAAGTCCTTGCATTTAATTTCCCATAATATAAAAAGAATTAAATGCTATTTAAAATCTATTTTCTCAACTAAAAATATTCTAAATTGCCACATTAAAATTAAGTGACTAATTCTCTTAATTAATTACTACTATAATTAATTAACTAATTCCAATAAATACTAGGCCCTCTAATGGGTCGTTACAATTTCTCCCCTCCTTAAAAGAATTTGGTCCTCCAAATTCGTACCTGATTACTCGAACAATGAGGGGTAAAGACGCCTCATTTCTTCTTCTAATTCCCACGTTGCCTCTTCTGACGAGTGTCGCTGCCATTGCACTTTCACAAGAGGAATTGATCGATTCCTCAAAGTCTTCTCTTTACGCTCTAGAATATTGATAGGCATTTCTTCATAAGATACGTCTTCTCTAACTTCAAGAGCCTGGAAATCGATCACATGCTGAGGATCTGGAACATACTTCCTCAACATCGAAACATGGAACACATTGTGAACATGGGACAACTGAGGTGGCAAAGCTAACTCATATGCCAAAGTCCCTATCCGTCTTAGAATCTCAAATGGACCAATGTAACGAGGACTAAGCTTCCCTGTTACGCCAAATCTTCGCACACCTTTAATAGGCATGACTCTTAACCAAACATGGTCGCCCATCTCAAACTTAAGGTCTCGTCGTCGCTTGTCTGCATAGCTCTTCTGTCTGTCTTGTGCTGTCTTCATTCTTGCTTTGATCGCTCGGATCTTCTCTGTCGTCTGCTCCACAATTTCAGGACCTAATAAAGCCCTATCTCCAATTTCTTCCCAACATATCGGCGATCGACATGGTCGCCCATATAAAGCCTCGTATGGTGACATTCCAATACTTGAATGGAAACTATTATTGTAGGCAAATTCCACCAAAGGTAGGTGCTCATCCCAACTACCTTGGAAATCTAGAACACACGCTCTCAACATATCCTCGAGAGTTCTGATCGTCCTCTCTGACTGTCCATCTGTCTGCGGATGAAATGCCGTACTAAACTTCAACTGAGATCCCAATGCCTCATGCAAAGCTCCCCAAAAATGAGAAGTAAAACGAGGATCTCGATCTGATACAATGTTGGATGGGACACCGTGCAACTTCACGATCTCCTCAATATAAATTCGGGCAAATCTGTTCAATGGATAAGTCTTCTTAATAGGTAGAAAGTGGGCTGATTTAGTCAATCGATCAACAATCACCCATATAGCATCATAGCCCCTAGTAGTCCTGGGTAAACTCATCACAAAATCCATAGCTATATTATCCCACTTCCACTCCGGAATAGGTAATGGAAGTAATAAACCTGCGGGTTTCTGATGTTCTGCTTTAACTTGTTGGCATATTGAACACTGTGAAACATAATTGGCTACATCTTTCTTCATACCACTCCACCAATACTGACGCTTTAGGTCGTGGTACATCTTCGCAACACCTGGATGGATAGTATAACGACTCCTGTGTGCTTCATTTAAAATCTCTTGCTTAAGATCATCATCGGGTATACAAATGCGTCCCTGAAACAAAAGTATACCATCACTCCGTAGAGTATATCCCAAAGGAGAAAATTTCTCGATATCTGCCAAAATTCGAGCCAACTTTTCATCTTTTGATTGCTGGTTCTTGATTAAATCAAATAACTCGGGTTGCACCCTCATATAAGCGCAACTCATCACTGTACTATCCTCTGGGGCTGAGATAGATAGAGCACTCAATTGCTCCAATAACTTCCACTCTTGAACCATCATTGTAGCCATAGAAGCTCCTCGCCGACTCAAAGCATCGGCTACTACATTGGCCTTTCCTGGGTGGTATAGAATGTCACAGTCGAAATCTTTAAATAACTCGACCCAACGTCTCTGCCTCATGTTTAATTCTTTCTGGGATAAAAGATAGTGTAAACTCTTATGATCTGTATAAATTTCAACTTTCTCACCATATAAATAGTGTCGCCATATTTTCAATGCAAATACTACCGCTGCCAACTCTAAATCATGAGTGGGGTAGTTCACTTCGTGTTTCTTCAATTGCCTTGAGGCATAAGCATTAACTCGACCCTCTTGCATCAATACGCAACCCAAGCCTGAATGGGATGCATCGCTGTAAATGGAGTATTTCTCTCCACTTCTTGGAATGGCTAAAATTGGTGCAGTAGTTAACTTTCGCTTCAATTCTTGGAAGGCACGTTCACACGCGTCGTTCCATTCAAACTTCTCTCCTTTTCTTGTTAGCTTAGTCATAGGGGAAGATAAACGAGCAAATCCCTCAATGAATCGCCTATAATAGCCTGCAAGTCCTAGAAAACTCCGTATCTCTGTCACTGTCGTCGGCCTCGGCCATTCCATAACTGCTCTAGTCTTGGCTGGATCCACTGAAATTCCATTTCCAGAAACCACATGGCCTAGAAATCCAATCTGAGTAAGCCAAAACTCACACTTGCTGAACTTGGCGTATAGTTGCTCCTCTTTAAGCCTCTGCAAAACTAGTGTAAGATGCTCCGTATGCTCCTCTGCATTAGGTGAGTATACTAGAATATCGTCAATGAAGACAATAATGAATCGATCTAGGTACTCACGTAGAACTCGATTCATTAAATCCATGAAAACGGCTGGGGCATTCGTCAACCCAAACGGCATCACCACGAACTCGTAGTGTCCATAGCGAGTCCTGAAAGCAGTCTTCGGAATATCCTCATCTCTAACTCGCACTTGATGGTATCCTGATCTCAAATCTATCTTCGAGAATACCTCAGCTCCTCTCAATTGATCTAACAAGTCATCCACTCGAGGTAAGGGATACTTATTCTTTACTGTTACCTGGTTCAATTGGCGATAGTCAATACATAACCTCAAAGATCCATCTTTCTTTCTTACGAACAATACTGGTGCACCCCACGGGGATGAACTGGGTCGGATATAACCCTTCTCCATTAGTTCTTCTAATTGGGCCTTCAATTCCTTTAGCTCATTAGGTGCCATCCGATAAGGAGCCTTAGAGATAGGCTGTGTACCAGGTAGTAACTCAATAGTAAACTCCGATCCTCTCCGAGGAGGTAATCCTGGTAGCTCATCAGGGAAAACTTCTTGAAAATCTCGTACTACTGGTACCTCTGATAACTTTGTCTTGCTTCCCTCGTCCGTGGTTACAAAGGCTAAATAAGCTTCACATCCATCACGCATCAGCTTCTCGACTTTCATCACTGAGATCATAGGAATCGTAGCCATAGGCTTAACTCCTCTATAAATAAGAACCGGTTGTTGGGGTAATTCGAAGTCAATAATCTTTCGCCGACAATCGACTCTTGCATGATGCCGTGATAACCAATCCATGCCAAGGATCAAATCGAAATCCTTAACATCGAGAATTACCAAATCTCCCACCAGCTTTTTATCATGAACCTCGATCTCACAATTCTCAAACATTTCCCTAGCTATCATAATCTTATCTCCTGGTGTAGACACAATCAAGTGATATGGCAAAGAAATTCGAGAACGGGGAACAGAACATACTGTGCGTAGTGCAATAAAAGAATGTGTGGAACCAGTATCAAATAATGCACGCACATCATGACCATATAAGGATAAAATACCTTGGATAGTCCCGTCGCCCTGCTCTGCCTCAGCTGTGGTAAGAGCATAAACTCTACCCTGCACCTGTCTATTTGCGGGCTGTGGATGCTGAGCTACTGGTACTGCGGGTATAGGTGCTCCTGGCCCTCTAGCTACTGGTGGCCTCTGATTCGCCTGTTGGCCTCTATTCTGGGGTGGTTGGGTACACCTGTTAGCCGTATGTCCTGTTTGTCTGCACCTATAACAAGTCACCTCCGGTGCTGGGAGCGCTGCTTGATTCCTCGGGCAATCTTTCTTCCTATGTCCTTCTTGTCCACACTTGTAACATACATTCTTTCCAGCTAGGCACGGTCCCCCGTGCTTCCTCCCACACTGACCACACTGTGGGTTATTCTCTGTCTTATTCCCTTGTCCAGCTGTCCACTTCCTCTTCTTATTATTGTTGGACGATCCTTGAGATGTACCTGTGCCCTTCTTGGCTGCTTGTGTTGCTCTCCACTCGTTGCGATCACGCTCGATAGTATACGCTCGCTGGACTACTGTGGCATAATCCATGCTCAGAGCTCCTCCAAAAGCATGTCGGATGTCTGCACGCAATCCTCTCTGGAACTTGGCTGCCTTCCTTGCTTCAGTGGACACTAATTCCGGAGCATATCGAGACAAGGATGTAAACTCTGCCTCGTACTGAGCCACCGTGTTAGTACCTTGCACCAACTCAACGAACTCATAGACTTTCTGTTCCTTAACCCATGCTGGGCAATAAGCGTCATTGAACACCTGTTGAAACTCGACCCATGTGGGCTCTCGGTTGCCAAACCTCTGACGGGTAGTCTCCCACCATCTCTCGGCGTCGCCTCTGAACATGAACGTGCTAAGTCGCACCCGTCGATCATCCACACAACCGATAGATCGAAGATGCTTCTCCATTGATAGCATCCAGTTCTCTGCCACTGCTGCATCTGTACCTCCATGGAATGCCGGTGGACGAAACGCCATGAAGTCCTTCAATAATTGACTCCCAGTGTCTGCCGCTACAATTGGAGCTGTTGGGGCGTCTAGCGGATCTCTTCCATTGCCTTCTTCTTCTTGTGGTACTTGTGGTTGTCTCGCCTGATTCGTCACAAGAGTATCGACTACCCTCATCAAACCTGCCAACATGCCTCGCATCTCGGCCATACCCTGTCGTAAGTCACTATCAGACTCCCCTGGTGAACCTGGTGTAGGAACTGACACCTCGTCTGGCGTAGTAGCAGCCTGACTGCGAGTACGGGGTCGTCCTCTTCTGTTACTCATGTTCCTGCATCACCACTTAGGGTTAGAATACTATAAGTTGAGCCACTTATCTATCTGACAGACACAAGTCCTAACTCTACCCAACATCCTATGTGTGTACGGGAGACTTCACAAAAACACCGCTCTGATACCAATACTGTAACACCCCCCTCTTCTAGAGCTGCCGGAGAGGAGGTGCTACGGAAAATAAAATATAAAACTAACTAATAACTAAAATCTGATACCAATATAAACAACTCAATCAACTGAAATAAAACTCTGAGTCAACAATAACTGAAACCACAAACTACATCTAAGGAAAAATCCCTCAACTGAAACATAAGTTAAACTTAAACTGATAAGACACTAAAACTAACAACTCCCAGACATCTTTAGTCTTGTGCGGCTCCACGTACACACACTACTGGACACTGCTGCTAGGCCCCACCTCTGGTACTCCCCCGCTAGGACCTGGAATGGTGAAGAGTACAAGGTGAGCTACAAAGCTCAGCAAGTAAATAAACTGGAAAGAATAACTGAAGCTGAATCGAAGAATATCGATACTGATGAATACTTACTGAACTTGTACCGAGTGAAACACTATCTGCTTGCATTTAAAAATGTAATGCACATAAATGGTAAGATAAATGCAGGTATGCAACTTTGGCACATAAGCCCACATAACTGTAAAACATACCTGGCTAATCTGAACCTGCAACATAAAAACTGTAAGCACATAGAGTGGGTAGTATAGTATACCCCTAGCTCCCTAGTCGACATTAGGCGAGCATCTCATAACTGAGATATAACTTACTGATACTAGTGGGATCCCCGCGGACAAGCCGCCTGGCGCGCATAATGTAATGCTCACATAAATGCTAGCACACGAAATGTAGTGCTCCATATAAGGTCATGCTCAATGCTCATACACTATGTATGCACGTAATCTTACAAAAATAATGCTGAACATGTCAGAATAAATGCTAAACATGTTATACGATCTTTACTAGGTTTATTGAGATGCAAAGATCCTAAAATTTCTGAGTATAGGCATGGCATATTGGATTTTATCATATCTTGGCATAAAATTCAATATTTAATTAATTAAATGTTTAAATTAAATTTTAGACTTGCCTCAAGAATTTATTAGAAGTCATCTGGGTGCTATGTGATGTTATTCGGATGATTGAGAAAGTTTAAGGAACAATTCAAATGAGATAGTAGCTTATTCGAATGAAAAAGAATGAACTACAGCAAGCTCATTCGAATGGAGGAAGACTCATTCGAATGGACAGAGACTCATTCGAATGAAAAAGAACTCATTCGAATGATAGCTGCTATATAACAAAGGCTATACGGATCTAATCAGGGACTCATTCGAATGACTCTCAAATTCATTCGAATCAATTTTGGAATTTTCTAACTTTTGAACTGGCAAAAACCAACTCATTCGAATGCAACAGTAACCTTATTCGAATGAATTTATGGGTTACTCACAGATCATTCGAATGACAAAAAGGCTCATTCGAATGCTATACTATACAAACGACAGCTTACTCACAACTTCAAGGACTCATTCGAATGACAAGGAAACTCATTCGAATGACAACCCAAAAACACATACGAATGATACGATAACACATGACTCATTCGAATGACCAAGAACTCATTCGAATGACTGGCACAATATAAGGGAAAAACTTACGATAACACTGGAAACTCATTCGGATGCCTCAAAACCCATTCGAATGATACAAGATTCATTCGAATGACTGGAATCTCATCAGAAATAAAACTCACACTAACAGAGACCATATCTTGAATAAAAACTTATCCTCACTACACCATTCCGAAAGAAATCTTGAGAGAATAATCTCAATTGATATAGAAACAACTTAGGAATGTTTTACTGATCATAGTTAATGGAAACGTTGCAAAGAACATGCAAGAACTGGCTGGAAGACTCACTGTAACGCATACATATATATGTAAATGCATGCACATACAGTCTGATTAAACTGGAAATCCAAACAACAATCTTGGCATTCTGAGATCACCGTTAATATGATTTGAAGACCGTATTTAAGAGATTAACGATCAAGAATCACACGTTATCTCCTTCATGCACTCACTGTTCTACGTATATACATATATATATATATTCATACTGAAACTGATATGAATACGAACGCAATGAAGAACTGAACAACTGAGAATGAACGAACTTGAATCTGTAATGGAAGGAATTACAGATAGGATACTTGCCTTACAATAACTCTGATCGTATCAACGATTGCAACGAGAAAACTCCAACGCAACCTCACTGTTAAAGCTTCTTCAAAGCCTCTGCCTCTTCTTCTCTTATGCGATCTCTAATTCCTCACGGCGTGAACAAAACAACCAAACCCTATGCCAATATATACTTAATGGAGAGGCCCTCAAAAGCCCATTATCAATCTCCTATTGAAACTTGGAGACTTCTAAGCCCAAGCCTTCTCGTTAATGGACTCCTAATCCCATAGTAACTCTTATTTAAACAATTAAATTCTAATCATAAATTGCTAATTGACCTTCAAGTCCTTGCATTTAATTTCCCATAATATAAAAAGAATTAAATGCTATTTAAAATCTATTTTCTCAACTAAAAATATTCTAAATTGCCACATTAAAATTAAGTGACTAATTCTCTTAATTAATTACTACTATAATTAATTAACTAATTCCAATAAATACTAGGCCCTCTAACGGGTCGTTACAAATATTCCCACAAAGACTACCTCAATCAACTCACCAAGCCAAACTCATTTCCAATTTACTTGAAAGCCCAAAAAGATAAGATCAACTTTCTAATCATGCTAAATTCTTTCAAACTCAATTTGCCTCATTTTGTAATTTAATTTTTATTTATTTATTTATTTATATATATATATATATTTATTTATTTATTTTTTTTGTAAATTCAATTTTCAACCTCCTCCCCCCACACTTAAACATTACATTGTCCTTAATGCAAGCATGCAGCACGAATCAGGTATAGGACAAGTAAATAATAAAAAAAAAATAAGGAGAGAGGAACAGCCTGATGTTGTCAATTGTAGGCGGCGTTGAGGAGATGCAGCTCCTCCATAGTACGCTCCTGAAAGCTCTCGTAGAATGGCTTAAGCCCCTGCCCGTTGACTGTGAATCGTCTTGTGGTGGACTCATCCATAAGCTCAACTGCACCATAAGGAAAAACATGAGTAACCACAAAAGGACCAATCCAACGAGAACGCAACTTACCTGGCATTAGTTTTAGACGGGAGTTGTATAGGAGGACTTTCTGGCCAACTTCGAACTCTTTCTTGTTGATCAATTTGTCATGAGTAGCCTTAGTTTTTTCCTTGTAAATTTTGGAGTTCTCATATGCTTCCAATCTCAATTCCTCAAGCTCTTGCAATTGAAGCCTTCGTTGGGAACTAGCCTCTGTCATATCCATGTTGCATTGCTTTACCGCCCAATAGGCCTTATGCTCTATCTCTACCGGCAGATGACATGATTTTCCAAAGACCAATCGATATGGGGACATGCCAATAGGAGTCTTGTAGGCCGTGCGGTAGGCCCAAAGTGCATCTTCCAACCTTTTGCTCCAGTCTTTCCTGTTGGGCTGGACTGTCTTCTCTAGAATATGCTTGATCTCTCTGTTTGAAACCTCAGCCTGCCCATTGGTCTGTGGATGGTAGGGCGTCGCCACTTTATGTAAAACTCCATACTTTCGAAGCATGGATTGCATCGTTCTATTGCAGAAGTGGGATCCTTGATCACTGATGATGGCCTTGGGAATGCCAAACCTGCAGAAAATATGAGATCTAACAAAATCTGCAACCACAGAAGAATCATCAGTCCTGGTGGCTTTAGCTTCCACCCATTTCGAAACATAATCCACAGCCAAAAGAATGTACAAAAAGCCAAAAGAGACAGGAAAAGGACCCATGAAATCAATGCCCCAAACATCAAAGATCTCACAAAATAGTAGGGGTTGCTGAGGCATTTCATTCCTACGTGATATTGATCCTGTGTGCTGGCAACGTGTGCAATTCTTACAAAATGTATGAGCATCTCGAAAAAGGGTTGGCCAATATAAACCTGAGTCTAGGACCTTTCTAGCTGTGCGTTGAGGACCAAAGTGACCACCACATGCAAGTGAATGACAGAAATGCAAGACTGAAGCAAACTCAATATCGGGCACACATCTCCTAAGGACTTGGTCACTACACATGCGCCATAGATATGGATCATCCCATACATAGTACTTGGCCTGACTTTTAAATTTACTTAGCTGATCTCTCTTAAGATGGGCAGGGATATCAGATGCAGCTAGAAAATTAACAATGTCAGCATACCAGGGCTCAGTACCATGCAAGTGATAGAGTAACTCATCTGGGAAGTCATCTTTGATAGGCTGACAGTCCATGGTGGTGGCATCTGAAGAGGAAGGAAGCCTGCTTAAATGATCAGCCACAAGATTCTCAGCTCCACTCTTGTCCTTGATCTCAACATTGAACTCTTGAAGTAGGAGCATCCACCGTATCAACCTGGGTTTGGCATCGTGCTTCTTCAAGAGATATTTCAAAGCTGCATGATCAAAAAACACAACAACATTAGAACCCAGGAGATAAGAGCGAAATTTATCTAAAGCAAACACAATGGCAAGAAGCTCCTTTTCAGTAGTGGTGTAGTTTGCTTGGGCGTTATCCAGAGTGCGCGAGGCATAAGCAATGACATGTGACTTCTTCTCCACTCGTTGTGAAAGGACGGCACCAACTGCATAATTGGAAGCATCACACATAAGCTCGAATGGCAAGTCCCAGTTGGGTGGCTGGATGATGGGTGGGGAAGTCAAGCGCCTCTTGAGCTCCTCAAAGGCCATCTTGCAAGATTCATCAAATTTGAATTCCACATCCTTCTGAAGCAGGTTGGACATTGGAAGGGCAATCTTGCTGAAGTCTTGGATGAATCTCCTGTAGAATCCTGCATGTCCAAGGAAAGAACGTACCTCCCGCACAGACGCGGGGTAAGGCAAAGAAGAAATGATATCGACCTTGGACTTATCAACCTCTATACCCCTCTTGGACACAACATGACCCAAAACAATCCCCTGTTCAACCATGAAATGACATTTTTCAAAATTTAGGACAAGATTCTTCTCAACACATCTCTCTAGGACTTTACCCAAACTGATTAGACACTCATCAAAGGAGGTCCCATAAACAGAAAAATCATCCATGAAAACTTCCATGCAATGCTCAAGTAAATATGAAAATATACTCACCATGCATCGTTGGAACGTACCTGGGGCATTACATAGACCAAATGGCATCCTCCGGTATGCAAAAGTGCCAAAAGGGCAGGTGAAGGTGGTCTTCTCCTGATCCTCCGGTGCTATGCAAATCTGAAAATAACCAGAAAAACCATCAAGAAAGCAGTAATGGGACTTTCCAGCTAACCTCTCTAGCATCTGATCAATGAATGGGAGTGGGAAATGATCCTTCCTGGTAGCTTGGTTGAGCCTCCTATAGTCAATGCAGACTCTCCAGCTGTTCTGCACTCGCATGGGCACTAGCTCATTCTTCTCATTGGCTACCACTGTGAATCCTGTCTTCTTTGGAACTACCTGCACTGGACTCACCCACTTGCTATCAGAGATAGGATAAATAATGCCAGCTGAAAGTAGTTTACTTACCTCTGTCTTGACCACATCTAGAATGGTGGGATTAAGTCTCCTTTGGGGTTGTCTCACTGGTCGAGCTTCTTCCTCTAAATGAATCCTGTGCATGCATAAGGAAGGGGATATACCAGGAATGTCTGCAAGTGACCAACCTATGGCTCTCTTATGTTGCTTCAACAGATTCAGCAACTTCTCCTCTTGGTAAGGCTGAAGGTTGTTGGCGATGATCACGGGTAGCTTGTCTCTATCCGCCAAGTAGGCATACTTCAGATTCTCAGGCAGGGGCTTACACTCCAAGGTGGGTGGCTGTTGAATTGAAGGCACCAGTCTGCTTATGTTGCCACCTACCTACACTACATTCTCAACAACAGAAACTTCCTCTATGGGAGGCACATGAGAATCACATATAGTATGAGAAGGTGCACTTTCAACAATACTCAAAAACTCATCTATTTCAGAACAAATACTACACTTACTAGGTCCATCATGACACTGACGGCAATGCATATCATCAGGAAAATTATGGATGGTGGGGAATTCAGACTCAAGATCATACAACTCAGCACATGCTTTCTCCACCATTAAGTCAATAAAGTTAACATGCAAGGCAGAATGATCTTCTAAGGGATACTTCATGGCATCAATGATATTGAATTGAATAGTGTTACCAGCGAACTCCATAGATAAAGTACCCTCATGCACATTAATTATTGTCCTTGCAGTTTTCAAGAAGGGTCTACCTAGAATGAGTGGTGCGTGTCCAGGTGTGTGATCATCCTCCATATTCAAAACATAGAAGTCAGCAGGGAATATGAAATCCTTTACCTTCACTAACACATCCTCTAATACTCCCTCAGGGTATGCTGTGCTCCTATTTGCCAACTGGACCACCACTCCTGTAGATGTCAATGTGCCTGCACCTGCCTGCAAAGAAGAATACACAGATTTAGGCATCACATTAATAGAGGCTCCTAAATCCAACATAGCATTATGAAATTGCAAATTTCCAATAGTGCAAGGAATGGTGAAAGTCCCTGGATCTTTGCATTTCTGAGGCATGGCAGGTTGAATCAATGCTGACACATTTCTTCCCAAGTTGATCTTTTCATTTCCTTTCAGTTTCCTTTTGTGGGTGCACAAGTCTTTGAGAAATTTGGCATACTTGGGAATCTGTCTGATGGCCTCCAAGAGTGGTATGTTCACCTCAACTTTTTTGAAAGTTTCCATGATCTCCTTGTCCAACTCAGCTTCTGCCTTCTTTTTATTTTGAGTGGCTCGGTGAGGAAATGGCAGTGGATGGTTGTAAGAAGTCTCTCCTCTATCTTGATCAAGTTGAATCAATGAATCTCTAATGGCCTCTTAAGGTGCTTAAGTAGAGCTTTAGGAGGAAACCCTAGATTACCGCCTGTTCACGGCCGATTTCGGATAGGTTAACGTGCGTTCTGGGCTTCGGCCTCTTCATAATAATTTTAGATCAGAAAGAGTAGATGAACTTGGGCTTTTTAATCACTTGATTTGGATATCGGACACCCAAGATATGGCCTTTTAAAGAATCAGTATCTGTGCAGCTTTCCTAATTTGCCCCCAACTTCTTGGCCCCGACTTTGAAGCGCTGTTTGAAGGCCCAAACGAACTCGGATTTGGACAAACCATATCATTATAGAAATATCAAGAAGTCGCCTACAATATCTCTGAAGACATCATCTTCATTCTGGAATTTTATCTTAGCCAAAATGCTGAAGGAAGTGCAGGAGGTCAAATCTGCTAAAATCTTCTCTATCTCCAAATCTGCTAAAATTGCCATCAAGATGTCTCATGCCCCATCTCATGCTCCCACATAGCCCTAAGCCTAGAAAAATAAAATAAAATAGTGTGAAGCCCAATTCCTATAAAATAAAATGAAATAAAATCAAGATGAATGAAATAACACAACTAATGTGTAGAAAGGACTAAATATGAGGGCTAAATAGTATGAAAATATGTGCTCTATCAACTATATGTCAAGGAGATAGTAAGATTGCATGGTGTTCTAGTTTCCATTGTATCCGATAGGGACCCCAGGTGTACATTAAACTTTTGGAAGAGCTTACACTGCACTATGGGCACCAAATTAAGTTTTAGTACAGCTTTCCATCCTCGAACTGATGGACAATTTGAAAGAACAATTCAGACTTTAGACGATGTGCTTCAAAGTTGTGCTCTAGAGTTTGGTGGTCGATGGGAAAGGCATATGCCATTAATTGAATTCGCGTACAATAATAGTTTTCATGCATTTATTGGCATGGCACCCTATGAGGCATTATATGGAAGAAAGTGCAGATCACCTATTATTGGAATGAAATTGGAGAGCAAAAGATACTAGGTCCAAAGATTGTGGAGCAAACAGTTCAAGCCATTGAAAGAATCAAGATTAGTATGAAAAAAAGCTTAAGATAGACAGAAAAGCTATGTAGAAAAAAAAAAGGAAAGGATTTGGAGTTTACCATAGGTGATAAGATATTTTCAAAAATTATGCCCATAAAAGGAGTCCTACGATTTAGGAAGAAAGGGAAGTTCAGACCTCGGTATATAGGTCCATTTGAGATCTTAAAGCAGGTTGGGAATGTTGCTTACCAGCTGGCCTTACCATCAGAACTTTCGGCAGTACATGATGTTTTCCACATATCAATGCTTAGAAAGTATGTCCCTGACCCAGCTCACGTAATCAAACATCAACCACTGGATATCCAACAAGATCTAAAATTTGAAGAGGCTCCAATATGCATTCTAGCTCAATAAGCGCGGAAGCTTCGCAATAAAGAAATACCATTGGTCAAGGTATTATGGCAACATCATTCAGTTGAAGAAGCAACTTGGGAGCGCAAAGATGAGATGTGATCCAAATACCCCCAACTGTTTAATAACCTCAATTGAAGGAAATTTCGAGGACGAAATTTATTTTAAGAGGGGAAGGATGTAACACCCGGGATTTTTGTTTCTTTCCTTTCTCAGTTCAAATATGTAATATCCAAGAACCTTAAATTATGATATGTACCAAGGATCTTTGAGTTTAGATATATGATGAAATGAGACATTTTCAAGGGGTTACAAAAGTCCTAAGACAAAAATTTAGTTTTTGAACCAGTGGCAAAATTGTAATTACTAAGTCTGGGTGATAGTGAAATTTTTGAAAAAACTCGGGCACAAGTGTAATATTGGTAAACTAGCCAAAATATCAACCAAAAATATCAAGGATTATCCAATCAACACCCTCCAAGTGTCCTTGTGAGGTGGAAGCATTTTATTGGATGTTTGAAGATAAGATCAACGATGACATGGCACAAATCTATTGGTTCGGATTTCAAATAAGTCTTAAATTCTACTTTGGATTCCAAAACTTATTTAAATGTAGCTTAAGACACATGTCAAGATTTGATTTGGGCATATGGAAAGGTTTCATTGGACACACATGGAAGTAATGATTATAGGACACATGGCACCATTTGGAGAAAACACATGGAAGTAATGATTATAGGACACATGGCATCATTTGGAGAAAACACATGGAAGTAATGATTATGGGACACATGGCATTATTTAAATGGAAGCACATGGATAAGTCTTCTCCAAGCCTTTACTTAACCTCCAAGTTTGGGACACATGGCACCATTTTGGGTGGTAACATATGGAAGTAATGATGAATCCCTAATAATTAAGGTGACTCATGGCATACTATAATTTGATGGATAATTCTATAAATAGGCTTGAAATCTCACCTCCCAAGCCATTTCAAAAATTTATGAGCTGAATCCATGCCAATTTGAGAGAAATTTTAGAGAGAAATAAGGTCTTGATTGTGAGGAGGAAGTTCTGTAAAAAGAAGGAGAGGAAGTCGGTGGAAAACAAGAGAGAAAACGAAGAAGAGGCAAAGGCTTGACGGAAAGCGGACAGCCGTAAAGATCGACTGTAACAGTCCACAAATCAGAGATGTAAGTATGATTTCTTTCCATATTCATATAAAGTATTGAAATAGGAGTCTGTAGGTTCAAGCAAAAGTTGTTTTGGAGTTAAAATGAGGGAGATACGACAAAACTATGAAAGGGTGTCAAATCTGCCTCTAAGGCATGAAAATAGGTGCCGCCTCTTCTTGGGGCGTGTGAGGGCGCGTGGCAGCCCCTTTTTCCATGATATTTCAGATATCAACCCCTTATTTAATCAGATACAATTCATGTAAGATTATGTGAGGTTTAGTTCACGAAAATACATATTTTATTTGCAGAAATACAAAACTGGTAAGGTGTGAAGCCTTAAACATTCGAATCTCAACCAACCAAGTTGAGGTAAGTACACTATGAACTATTTATGATGTTTAAGCATGCCCATGAATTATGTTATGTGGTCCCTCATGTTATGTTATGTTCACGCAAGTTTCGGGACTAGAGCTTGATAGCGCTACGCACGAGGGTTCTTACCCCTGTAAGTTGGTGGAACCTCTCGTGTCTCCATATGATATGTTATGTTATGTTATGACTTGTTTAAATACATATGATAGTTCTCTTGTACTTACTGAGACTCACAAGAATCTCATCCCATATTCCCCCCCCCGGCAATAGCGAATAAGGAGATTGGAGGACGGACGTGAAACGCGGTGGCTTGTTAAAAAGGAATTTTAATAAATATCAAATTTCTCTTACTTTCCTTTATCGTAACAAGTTTTCAAAGTTAAATGTTATGAGAAAGCTTATTTAAAAGACTATTTTGTGGTTTATGTATGTTTATGTTTTGACAAATTCGGATATCCGTATCGTTCCTTTATGAATGAAAAACCCCGCTTCCTTTGACCCTAAATTCTAATTTTGTAATCAATTGAAGCCATGAGATTATAAGGGTGTTATTTTGGAATTTTCATCTAAGATTCTCAATCACAATTTTAAACCTCTTATATTCCTGATATTTGAAAGATATAGATATATGTACCTATACTTCTTATTCTTCAAAAGTATAAGAGTTATTTTTATCACCTAAATATGTATATCGTTATATATATCAAAGGAAAAAAAACATGTATTTAGAAATGCCTACCCTACGCTTTTATGTTCATGCAAGTTAAGGGTGTCACAGTACTCCTTACTCAGCCATCTTATCAAAGAGCACTCATCACAGTGATAAATCTAAATTAATCGGACCTTTTTTGACGTTTGTTTCTGATTGCCTTAGACCAGTCTATCCGAGGATCATAAGGATCGTGCTGTGGAACATAAGCGTGTAATTTCTCTAACAGCTCCTCAATGGTAGATGCAGAAATGAGAATCTTTCTTGCTGAAAGAGAAATGAACTTTTGATCCACAGCCTGATCAAGAAACGAGAGCAACCCATCGAAAAAATGGTTAACATTTAAAAGTCTAATGGGTTTGGTATATAGATTGCTCTTGGCCTAAGAGATTATACTGAAGATTTCTTCAAGTGTACCAAAACCTCCTGGTAAAGCAATGAAAGCGTCTGACTGATAAATCTTATAAGTTATGCGCTCAGACATAGAATTCGTTTCTATAAGTTGACCGCGTGTAATCCCAAAAATATGTGGTTCAATCCAACGGATTGGCATTACACCTACCACATATGATTTTCCAAGATGTGCAGTTTGTGAGACACAACCATTCAATCCACAACTTCCCCCTCCATATACCAAATTAATTTTTCTCTCTCCTAATTTTAGGTCAAGTTCGCTTGCTGCAAGTGCGTAACAACTATCGCTCCCAAGTTGAGAGCAACATAGTACACATATGGTCTTGAATTGACGAACTGACTGACCTTCCATTTATGTTTGTTCCTTCTGTATGCCCTAAAGAGAGGTTTGGTGATCAAAAGCAGTTATACAAAAATTCAACAAGAAATAAACACAAACAAAAATCATGCATTTGTACAAGTAGTTGTGATTGTGGCTCACATCTTCCTCTGGTTTTACGTCCAGAAATGGCTTAAACACTTTCTATGAAGTGGGGATAGGCTTCCCATCCAATTTTCTTATAGATTTGCAAATAGGGTCATTTTTAGTCAGATTCCCAAGACTATAGCGTTGGTGGTCACTTATGAACTGGGTCCATAAAGCAAGAAGTTCTCTTTGCACTATTCCACTCGGATGCGTCTCAAGAGTCAATTGGATATCATCTAAAGACTCCTTACTTAGTCCATCCTTTATAAAACTAATTTTATCTTCTCGACTTATGGACGTAAACCCCAAAGATTTGCATCGTGTGTTACAGGTCCAATGAGCACACTTGTGACAACCATTCATTCTTTTCGCTCTTCATTTCTTCGCAAAACTACTCTTTCCCAAACTTGGAAAGTGCTTAAAATTAGGTGAAGTTTCGTCAGCTAATCAAACTTTTGCTTCGATCAACCAGCGAATATCTTCAGGGATGCTATTATTCATCAATATCCTAAGTCTTTCACACCTACCAGCATACATTTTTTCAAATCATTCATTGGGAGAAGTGGATAGTACTTGCGAATTTTTGAGAGTTGAGGATCCATTTTTTCTTTTTTTAAAAAAAATTAAAAGACAACTATAAAAATAGAAATTGTAAATCTTACAAAATGAACGAGAGTACCTGATTGGAGAACAACACGAATGAGAGAAGACTGAGCTTGTTTGCAGAAGTGTGGCTTGCCTCTTACAGATATGGAGTCTCTTATAGAGCAATGGATATCACTATTTCACTCTCAGCTCGAGGCATGCCATAATTGAGCTGACACGCTTGGCGTCGTCTAGCATCACATTTTTCAACATTTGGCAGTGTGCCTCTTTCTTTATAGGACAGTGTGATTGCACTGCCCGAGAAAAGTGGCTACCAGCAGCGTCAATTCTGTCTCCCTATTTTTTTCAATTTTTTTAACTTTTTTTTTTTATTTTTGTTTTTAAATTTTTTTTAATTAATTTTTTTAAGGAGTTCAATAAAATTATGTATACCACACAAGTCAATATTATCGAGTCAAACAAAATTATTTGCACAATGGATCACAATGGATCAATACCAATAAATCAATTCCTAAGTACACCTCACCCCCCAACTTGAATTGCACATTATCCTCAATCAGCAATAAAAGGATAGAAGATAGGGATACCTGGCGGTCTTTAATGCATAAACTCGTATGCAAAAATTTTGTTTAGACTGCACACAAAGAAACACTATTTAAGTCAAAGTTAATTAAATAATGCAGAAAATGAACAATGTATATATATTTTTATATACCTTTTTTTTTTAATGTCCCAAATCCAGAGACATCCATTTAACCTAAATGGAAAGGTGGTCTTTTAACATCAGATTCCTAGATGACACGAAACTCCCCTTACTCATTAAATGATGGTGGATCACCCAAATCTACAAATCCTTCATTCTCCTTAACACTACGCTGATATGGTTTCAACCTATGACCATTGACTATAAGAAGTTATCCTGGCTCCAGATTTTCTATCTCAAATGCCCCATATTTTGAGATGGTCTTGATTATAAAGGGATCGACCCATCGAGACTTCAATTTTCCTAGGAATAGATGCAATCTAGAATCATACAAGAGTACCTGTTACCCTACCTGAAAGCTTTTTCGAATGATTTGCAACTCTTTCATGCGAACCTTGGCCAATCGTGCGTTTTCAAATGCCTCGTTCTGAATTTCCTCGAGCTCATTCAATTTGAGCTTTCTAGATAGGCCTGCTTCAGTTAGACTCTTGTTGATCTTTTTAATTGCCCAATATGCTTTATGCTTAATTTCCACCGATTGATGACAAGATTTACCATATACTAGCCTATAGGGAGACATTCCTAAAATTTTTTTGTAAGCTGTCCTGTACGCCCAAAGAATGTCTACTAGTCTTAAGGACTAATCCTTACGATTAGTAGCAACAGTCTTTTCCAATATGCCCTTAATCTCCCTATTGGTTAACTCGGCTTGACCATTGGTTTGGGGATGGTATGGTGTTGCAACCTTATGCAGTATACCATATTTCTTCATTAGTCCTGCCACAACTTTATTACAAAAATGGGAACCCCCATCACTGATGATTACTCGTGGCATCTCAAATCGACTGAATATGTTTTCTTTCAAAAATTTCACTGTAGTCTTATGGTCATTTGTTCTGGCCGGGATCGCTTCAACCCATTTGGACACATAGTCGACAGCAAGTAAGATGTATTCATGACCACATGAATTGACAAATGGCCCCATAAAATCCATACCCCAACAGTCAAAAACTTCTAACACTTGGATTGGATGTAATGGCATCATGTTTCTCCTCGACAGACTTCGTAACCTTTGACATCGATCGCAATTTGAACATAACTTGTACACATCCTTGAACAGTGTCGGCCAATAAAATCCACTCTGAAAATTTTTTTAGCTATTTTCTTGACAGAAAAATGGCCTCCACATGCAAGAGTATGATAGAAATTAATGACACTCTGTTGCTCATGATCGGGTATGCATCTACGAATGATTTGGTCAGGACAATACTTGAAGAGGTAGGGCTCATCCCAAAAGAAGGTTCTGACTTCTCTAAAGAATTTATGCCTATCTAACTTACTCTAATGGTCTGGGATCAGACCAGTTGCCAAGTAGTTCGCAATGTCGACATACCAAGGGACAACAGATGATGCAGGAATAACATTCACTTCAAATAGTTGCTTGTCAGGGAAATTGTCATGGATTGGTTCATCAAATTGTGTTAGATCTTGACCTGGAATCCTTGACAAATGATCAGCCACCACATTCTCTACTCTCTTCTTGTCTCTGATTTCAATTTTGAACTCTTACAAGAGTAAAATCCATCGGAGGAGATGGGGTTTTGCATCTTTCTTTGTGAACAAATACTTTAGAGCAGCATGATCAGTAAAAATGATCACTAGTAACCCTACGAGGTAAGATTGGAACTTGTCCAGGGCGAAGACAACTGCTAGTAACTCTTTCTCTATAGTGGTGTAATTCTTTTGTACCTCATTAAGAGTTTTGCTAGCATAGTATATCACATGAGGTTTCTTATCCTTCCTCTACCCTAACACAACTCCTACCGCATAATCACTAGCATCACACATAAGTTCAAACGGGAGGGACCAATCAGGGGACTGAATGATAGGTGCTGAAATGAGTGCATCTTTTAATTTATCGAAAGCATTTTGACAGGCAAGACTTCATTCAAATGGAACATCCTGAGATAACAAATGGCCCAAGGGCCTTATTATGGTGCTAAAGGAAGTAATGAATCTCCTATAAAACCCTGCATGTCTTGAAAAACTTCTGATGTCTTTCACATTCCTAGGGGTGGGAAGTTTTTGAATGGTTTCAATTTTTGACCTATCTACCTCCATTCCCCTAGATAAAACGATGTGCCCTAAGACTATGCCCTGTTTCACCATGAAGTGACACTTTTCCCAGTTGAGTATCAGATTTATTTCCTCACATCTTACTAAAACCTTTTTCAAATTCTCCAAACATGCCTCAAAGTTACTTCCATAAACAGAAAAGTCATCCATAAATACTTCAACAATTTGCTCAACCATTTCACTAAAGATGCTCATCATACACCTTTGAAAGGTGGCTGGAGCATTGCATAACCCAAATGGCATGTGCCTATATGCAAATGTCCCAAATGGACATGTGAAAGTAGTCTTCTCTTGATCTTCTAGTGCAATTTCTATCTGATTGTACCCTGAGTACCCATCTAAGAAACAATAGTAGGCTTGGCCTGCTATTCTCTCCAGAACTTGATCCAAGAAAGATAAAGGAAAATGATCTTTCCTTATCACAGAATTGAGTTTTCTATAATCAATGTACATACGCCATCCTGTCTGGATGCGAGTGGGAATCAGTTCATTGTTCTCATTTTTTACAACAGTGACTCCAGACTTTTTTGGTACTACCTGTGTTGGACTTACCCACTTAGAATCAGAGATTGGGTAAATTATTTTAGCATCCAATAGCTTAAGCACTTCTTTTCTGACAACTTCTTTCATGTTGGGATTTAATCTCCTTTGCATTTGCCTAACTGGTTTTACTCCTTCTTCCAAGAATATCTTATGAGTACAGATCAAAGGGCTAATACCTTGCAAATCTGAAATGGTCCATCCTAATGACTTCCTGTGTGCTTTTAGAACTTCTATCAGTTGTTGCTTTTGCTGGGGTGTCAAACTAGAAGAGATCACCACTGGGAATGCTTCCCTTTCTCCTAGAAAGACATACTTCAAATCACTGGGCAATGGCTTTCTCTCAGGCATGGATTGATGGCTATCAGAAGCCGTGAGCTTACTGTCCAAGTTCCTTAATGGGTCTAAACCAGGCATCCATGTAGGCTTCTCACTTTCTTTGCCTATGACTTCCACTTCTCTTATTTCCTCAAGATCTTGATTTCATTCTTTGGGTCTTCTCATGAACTCTTCAAAATAATCATTGGTCAGTGTTTGTATCAAGTCTACCTCCTCCACTTCACTTTCAGTGTCTTGATGTTTGGCTACCCTAAAGATATTCATTTCTACAGTCATGTTCCCAAAAGATAGCTTTAACACACCATTTCTACAGTTGATGATGGCATTTGATGTGGCAAGGAATGGTTAACCTAAGATGACTGGCATAGGAGGTTGAGGCCCCTGATGCGGCTGGGTGTCCAAAATGATGAAGTTTACTGGAAAGTAGAACTTATCGATTTGTACCAGAACATCCTCCATAATTCCTCGTGGAACTTTGACTGATCGATCAGCCAGCTGAAGGGTCACTCTAGTGGGTTTGAGCTCACTTAATCCCAATTGTTGATACATATTGTATGGCAACAAATTGACACTAGCTCCTAAATCCAAGAGTGCCCGATCAACTTTTTGACTTCCTATGATGCATGTAATGGTTGGACAGCCTGGGTCTTTGTATTTGGAAGGAGTTTTCAATTGGAGAATGGCACTAACTTGTTCGGTCAGGAATGCCTTTTCATGCACATTTGTTTTTCTTTTGACAGTGCACAGATCTATCAAAAATTTTGCATATGAAGGTGTTTTTTTGATTGTATCCAACAGCAGGATGTTGATTCTCACTTGCTTAAACACTGCATATATATCTGCATTTTGTTGCTTTTTTTTTTTCAAATGATTCAACCTTTGTGGAAAAGGTGGTTTGGGCCTATATTGAATTTCTTTCCCGTCTTCCTTTTGTTTTTCATTTTTCTCATTTTTTTTTCATTTTTTTCATTTTTCTTCACGGTGGATTCATGATCTTTTGGTTCTTCCTCTTCAGTAGTAGGTTGGTTTATCCTAGGATCAATTGGTTTTTCTATCATTCTTCCACTTCTTAGGGTAGCCACTACTTGCACTTGTTTATGAGTGTTGGTTTCACTATTTGAAGCTTCTACCTGGTTGGTTTGCCTAATTGGGTTAGGATTAGTTTGGGATGGAAACCTTCTGGGTTCTCTCACACTTAATGTTTGTGTTAACTTGCTCAATTTGCTCCTAATGTCTTCTATGGCTCTGTTTGTTTGCTCCTGAGTTTTGCTAACTTGATTATTGATTCCTGTTTGGCTTTGGATGAATTGATGTAGAGTGTCCTCTAAAGGTCTCCTATGAGGTGGCTGGTAGGTGTTGGATGAGGAACCATGATTTGGTTGGAAAGATTGGTTTGCAGGAAAGGGCGGCTGAGAATGATTTGCAGAATCATTTCTCCGAGAAAAATTTGGGTGGTTTCTATTGTTGGGATGATATGAGTTGTAACTTTGGTTTTGCCCGTAATAGTTTCCCCCTTGATTTTGGTTGTTCCTACCCTCAAAATTGTGTGGATCTGCATTATTTGTTTGTCCATACAATACCTCTTTGAAAGCAGGTAATGTAGGACATTCCTCAGTCTTGTGCTCTGTTGTGTCACAAATTGCACATTTTGCTTCCACTTGATTAACAGACTGTGTTCTCTTGGTTTCCAGACTTTCAATCTTTCTTGTCAAGGCAGCTATCCTGGCACTCAGATCATCGCTCTTATTCAGTTGGTACCTACGTCTAGACTATGGATTTTCTCTTGAGTCATTAGAAGATATTGGTCCAACCTCCCAGTTTCTACTGTTTTCTGCTAGGGTATTAAAGAACTGGAATGCTTCATCTGGAGTCTTATCATAAAACTCATCATTACACATGGTGGACACTAGCATTTTCAATTGAGGACTGAGAGCGTCATGAAAGAAATTGACCATTCTCTATTGTTCAAAAGCATGGTGTGGGCAAGCATGGAGAAGGTATTTAAACCTCTCCCAAGTTTGAGCAAAGTTCTCATTGGGTTTGCACACAAAATTCATGATTTGCCTTTGAAGGGTGGTAGTCCTATTGGCTGGGAAATATTTTTTCAAAAATGTCGTTTGCATTTCCCTTCAGGTTCCTATGGACCTAGGTGGAAGAGTGCTCAACCACATCTTAGCCTTATCCTTAAGTGAAAATGGGAAGAATTTCAATCTTATGACATCTTCATTCACTATATGATCCATGCAGGTGCTACACACTTCCTCAAACTCTTTCATATGGGTGTATGGGTTTTCAGAATCCATGCCATGGAAAGTTGACAATAGTTGGATGGTGTCAGGCTTGAAATTAAACTTGTGATGGTTGATGGGAAAAATAATGTATGAGGGAGTTGTCTGCCTAGGAGGATGAAGATACTCTCTAAGGGGTCTGATCATTTCCTGATCAATGGGATCAGGGTTACCGTGGTCACTACCATATGCAGACATGTTGTGTGCAAGTGGCATGTTCTCGTTGTGTTGAGACATGCGTGATTGATATTCTATAGTTCTACCTTACCTAAGTATCATATACTATGCACAAACAAAAATAAAGTAAAAAGAAACAGGGTTACCGAATTTATCCGGAGATGCTTATTCTTATTTTTTTTCTTTTTGTTTTTGCCTCAATCTCCCTGGCAACGGCCCAAAATTTGGCTGCACTCTTACCTTGCAATTAAAACACAAAACAAAACACAATAAAAATTTTATATTTTTTTTCCTTTATATTGGTGAGAGGTTTCCCCACATAGTGGGATAAAGGCTGGATATGTTGTTGTTGTTGTTTATATTGGTGAGAGGTTTATATTCATCAGTGTACGAGTGCAGTTGTAGTCCAAATTTAAATTTATATTTTTTGGATGAGTCCAGGTCGTCCACTGAGAGGTTTATTTATGGCAAAATAAAAAGAATGTCACACACAAACACACGCATTTGAATGAATTGGAAACATGATTTTTTATGGATTTTCAAATAACAGATACTAGGAAATAAAGTAAGACAAAAGTTAAAATAAACACTGAATGTAAAAATATAGAATTAGATAAGTCTTGAGTTAAGGTAATTTCAGCACCAACCCATTGATTCCCAATTTTTAGTAGAAAAGATTAGTAACATTAATTTAATTTCAGATATGAGGTTTGTTATTACATGCAATTAGAGATGATGATAGTTCTAATTTAAGCAATCCCCATACATGATATGTGAGATTCTAGTTTAAGCAACTATCATAAATCCAATTAGGGTGTGTTTGATTATAAGGGTAGAATTTAGGTAGAAAGAAAATGAATTCTAGGGAATTAAATTACCTAGAATAAAATTCTAGGGAAAATATCAATTTACAGCGTTTGATTGACTTAATTTTCTACCTAGAAATTGTTTTATTTTTCCAACTTTTGGTGTTTGATTGCTATTATTTTCCATGGAAATAATCATTTTTTCTAACTTATGGTGTTTGATTGCCATTATTTTCCCTAGAAAATGAACATTTTCCATAGAAAAAATACCTTTTTTACCTAGAAATTCAAAACAAATTCAAAGTCAAAATTCAATTTTGCAATTCCTATTAAAATGAACCAACCAATTTTACAAATTTCTTTTCTTGAAAAGAAGGCAACGAATGTGAAAGCTACTCAATTAAACATGGATAGAAGACCATCATTACTGTAATTCTCGACATTTAACAAAAAATCAATAAAAACCAACATAATACACCTGTAATGTAAATAACAACAATAATACACCTGTAACGCAAACAACAACAAAAAATATACCCCCACAATTGTAACTCAAATAACAACATTGCCAACAACATAAAGCCATAAACATAATACACCTGTAATTCTAACAAAACTATACATAATAAAATTAGATGACCATACATCAATTGGGAGCACTAGCAAAAAGTAAGATGACCACATCACCTAAACAATTCCTCAGCTTCAAAGCTGGTAATAAAATTACAAAGCCTAAAATATGTAGTACACAAGATCAGAATTTCAACACTCCATCATGACCAGAGTAAGACTTGAGAAAAAAGCATAAATAGAGTACAATTCTTGATCCAATTTCATGCTAAGGAGAGTAGTAGGTAAGCGTCATCAGTCATCCAATCCAATCCAATCGGCTGTCACTACACCTTCTTGATCAAATTAATTCAACAGTGCCATAATCAAAAGGCCACATATCATGTGAATAAAGTTCTAGACGTGCATAACAAAAGGAGCTAATGTTTGACATGTGTCATTTTTGTTTGTGTTTGAGTTGGCTTCTGCAGAACCTTTGGTTTCAAGCATGTGTATTTCTTCAACCATGGGTTTCCACACCCAGACTCGAGCATTGATGAACCAATTTGACACCTACATATATTAATTGCTCCAATCAAAAAAATAAAAAAATAATAATAATCTGACGGATGACACATAATTGAAATTAAATTCTTCTATACAATACCTGGTTTCGAGATAATCCGGTTTGAGTCGCCAACATATGCTTATCCGTGTCAGTTGGATACCTATGCACATCAAATGTAATATAAATCAAAATATCAATGGGACGCCTGCCCTTGCAAGCTCAAGAAATTTAAAATGACCAAAAAGGAGAGAGGGCTCACGGATGAAGGAAGTGTTTGAATAGCCAGGCTCTAAGAATGGCTACTGCACGTTCTAGCAGGCCTCTCTGGGGCCTCCATACATGCTGCTGGGTTTCATAAAAGCCCAGGTTTCCCCCACCGAACTTTTGCTTCATAAAGCCATGGTCAATGAATTTTAACCTTGATGTGCTCGTGTCACCTCTACAACTGCTTGCACCAGTAATGGGAGATGGCAATTCCTCCCCTAAGACATTTCTAATGTGCTTCAATTGGTCGGATATGGCATTCTTTAAGCATTGGAAGTGCCTTGAAACTGTTCTGAGTGCCAAAGAAATGTAGGGGGTTGAAACTACAAATAGAGTATTTATTTTTTGGCTGCAAAAGTCCCAATTAACAAGCGTATGATTGCTTGCTACTAACCATATGGGGTTACGGATGGATAATCCACCCATGGCCATGGGGATGCCCACGGATTCCACATTCATTAATCATTGCTGGAGTAATAATAATTATAATAATTACTCTTGAAAAGGCAATTTAGCTGATTACTAAAATTTAAAAATGGACTGTCCAATTGTCCAAGCATGACCATAAAACCTTGAAGCCACTCAGCAATTTCATAGAAAAAAAAAAAAAGCCATGGATGTGGGTAGCTGTCAAGCAAATCTTATTGAAGCAACATTGTTTTCCAAAGGCTCTTCCACTTGCTGAAGCAACTCAGCAATTTCAATACGTAAAACCATCAACCAATAATGCTTTTGCAAATATAAATTTTATGTACACTATTCATATTTAAAAAAAAAAAAACTCTTATCATAAATCTTGTGCTGATAAGAGTTTCATGCTCTATGTTTTCATTGAGGACAAAAAGACTTGAAAATCCTATAATTCTGTCCACCCCACACTGCCTAAATCTGTTGTACCATCATCATAAAAAAATATGTCCCCATAACTACCATCATCAGGTAGCCAACAGAAAAAACAAATAATAGAACTACTAAATCAAAACACTGAAGAGATAATTTATATTTGACATAAAGGGACAATGAAAACATAGAGCATGCAAGATCAAAAGTTTAATATTTCATAATAATTTATATAGCAATCTTACGCAAACAGCAATTCCAGCAAAACCATACATACCCACTGGTCTCATTCAAACAAACCATGCAAACAATGTATCTATTACAAAATATATAAAAATATGCAGTTTCATTCTGCCTTACAAATTAAACAGTGTTTGTCACAAACATACCAAACATCATCTACTAATTAATTGGAGGTGGATCACGGCCAAGTTTCTCAAAAACCCAATCCCGCATAAATGTTTCATCAGTCAAACTCATAAAGATTCTCACAAAACTTTCATCCGATTGAAATATCTTCATGATTTGCATTATATCATGCCTATCTGTCTTCATGCCTTGTAATTTTTCTAAAACTAATTGCCAATTTATATGTTTTTTGGTATCTAATGTCGCTTGAATCTCCATAGCATTGGCAATTCTTTTTGATGATTCGACAATACTCGATAGGGCAATAATACTGTCATCGGGTTGGGTACGTCTACGCTGGCTTCTGTTAGATCCTCCTTCGGTGCTACGCTTGGAATCACTTCTTTTGCTTGAATTTGTAGCTTCACTTTGACTATCAATCTCATTTACACTTTCATCTACTACTAAAAAAAAGATAACTTATTAAAATCTATTACATAAGGCATATTATAAATAATATATATTTATTATTTACTTGTATAAATACCATGGATGGGAGAGATATCGTCATTGCCGGCTATTGAGCGCTCTCCTGTAGCAACATCATTTCCAAGGATAACCTCCAACTCATCATACTGAGGACAAAGTTTGTTCTTCCACTTTCCAAATTCTGGTTTCCCCTAAAAATAATTTTAGAAACAAAGGCAAATATTTTCATGACTTGTCAATGCCCAAAAGAAACTATATTACTAATGTGTAATGACAAAAAAGTTGAATGGTCGATAAAGCATTATACCTTAAGAAACTCCTCCCAAGCCAATGCATCGGCTGTGACACGTCCAGTGTTAGGTTCCAACCCAAAACCACTCATACTTAATAATTGACAAAGTTCAACATATTCTTTCTTAATAGTCTTCAAACGCCCCCTTACATTTTTTTCTGACACAACAACTCCACACACATTATTTACACTCTCAATTACCTTTGACACTTGAGATGATGTAACACCATTGTCACTTCTTTTGTGACCGGTCAACGCTTGATGATATAATACGCTAATCATACAGTTATCCATTACATCATTCCAACGTATGTGACGATTCTTTGATGTAGGATCCATTTGGCTTGAGCTCTTTTCCTCTCCCATAGGGTTTTTTTGATTATGTGCCATAAATCTGTCTTTCAAAATTAAAAAAGTTATGGTCAACAATTACATAATACCATGTACAAAAAATAATAACCGAAATCAACCATTACATAATACCATGGTCAACAATGTTATATAAGCAAGTTTATGTCGACCATTACATAAGGACATAAATGACAATTAAAAATTCAAATTTAATCAAAATCAACTCCTGCATCATGGTTGGGACGATAATCAGCCCACATTAAATCAGCAATTGTATTCCTATTATTAGACCATGCTGCATCAACTGTGAAAGATATGTGAGCATTTGGAGTCTCGTCTTCAGATACATCGACAACATGTGTAGGGTTATCCTCATCATCGCTAGTATCTACGTCCTCATCACAAACATCTTCTATATCATCATTCCTTAAGAAGTTGTGGACGACACAACAAGCAAGGACTATCTTTGCTTGTGTTTCAATGTCGTGGTAGGGTTGATGTCTCAAATATGCAAATCTTCTCTTAAGCAAACCAGTTGTCCTCTCAACAACATTACGTAGAGATGAATGGCGAAAATTGAACAACTCCTTACTACTTTCAGGACGTTGACCCTCAATGTCTCTACGATGATAACGAGTCATGCGGTACGGTGCAAGAAATCCCGGAACCAATGGGAAGCCAGCATCACAGAGATAATATTTACCTATCAAAGAATTGTTTGTTACATTATCATTATTAAATAATTGGTAACCTTGTGAAAAAAATGATATCAAACTAGTGGTACAACTTACCCAAAGGAACTGTCAGCTTATGTCCTTGTCGTAATATTGCACTCCTTAACAATCGACCGTCATGTGCCGATCCCTCCCAATGAGCAAGCACATATGTAAATTTCATATCAAATGTGCAAGCTACTAAAACATTTTGAGAAATCTCTTGCTTTCTATTGCGATACCTAGCTTGTTCTTCTAAGGGGACATTTGCAGGAATATGTGTACCATCTATTGCCCCTACAACATCCTTTAACAAAAAAAAAAAAGAACTTTTAATAAGAAAATTACTTTAGAATATTGAACCTTTACAAAATATATAATGAAATAATTTCGGCTCCTAACCTGAAAATATGTGAACCAAGGCTTGACATTTTCTTTCTCGTATGGTGAGTTGTGAACAGTGGCGTTATTGACAACATCTCTATATAGTCTGAGACAAGCGTGCAAGACCCTATGGAAGTAATGACTCACTGTTTGTCCAGATCTAAAGAAAGTAAAACTTCCAGCTCGATTACGTTCGTCATGCCCGACCATGTTTAGGAAAATAGCCACTTGTTCCTCAACAAGGACATATCTACTATCAACCAATCCATAAGTTCGTAATCGAGCACAAAATCTATGAAATGACTCTATTTTCATCCTAAGTAGGTTATGACAAATTCTATCACTCATTCCAAACATTCGTGTAAGGGTCATTTGTCTTTCAGAATCCCAATTTATATGAGGAGCCCTTGGGAGATGTCGGTTGCAACGCCTAATATAATTATATATCACAATCACTTGCATGACCATCATCCAAAATAAACCCAAATGTTGTTGTTGCCGTCGACGTTGATTCCTTGTTGAAGGCATGTTACTCACTACCACGTATAAAATAAAAATTCAATAAAATCAGCATATAAAAAAAGATGACAAATTAAACTACAATAGTATGCATTAAAATGGATAAAATAAAGTTCTTTAGAGTATGCAATATAATATTATTATAGTATTAAGTTAATAAGAGGTAATTACACAGTCTTAGCTAAGGTTCATAGCAAAGTATTTGATTTTCATTAAATTTACCCATCACAGTCAAAATTGAACAAAGATGACAAATTTGGATCGTTCTTTTATATTGTCTCTTGACCCCCTAAAAGAAAAAGGTCGCTCGCTCCACCAATTCGAACAACATCATCTCCTTCTCCCATATTGGTCCAAGCATTTTCTTCTTCTTCTTATTTTTTCTTGATCTTGCTGAATTTCCCCATTCTCTCAAGTGTTTCTATTAATTTCATTCTTACATGTTTAATCCAAATGGTATCATCATTCTGGTAAGGCAAGTTGAGGCATTTGCATATAAGGCCAAATTAAACAGCACCAGCTATGTGAGAGCATCTCAGTTTCTACCAGAATAGCATAAGCTTTAGTACACAGTACACTTACTGGGATTACCCATGCACTGATCACCATAACCATGAGAGCATTTTATATCATAGAGTCTTAACAGAAAGGAACGCACAACACAGCCTCAATGGGTTTTCTCTCGATTATTATGTAGTGCAATGGGTCATGTGAAGAGTTCGGTAGCTAAGTGACACCGTGCATCTTTACCTTCAGTGCCACCTAACCCTAAAAAGTAAAAACTAAAAATAGATTCATCCAAAACACAACACAGTGATGATGCAGAATGGAAGATAGCAAGGAAATAATAATGACTTCAACAACACCACATCGATAACCCCCTACCCACACAGTATTGTTTGATGATGGCGATAAGAATGACTTATCTGTAGAATTAAAGTTTTTAAGACATAGAAGGTGTCACTGAATTATTACCGAGACTTCAACAATTAAATAATAAAATTCTGGACAGAGCTTTAGAAAATATCCACAAAAAAACAAAAGCCGATGATAATCACTGCATCAGTAATGAGGGATAAGCCATGCTCCTCTGATGGCACCCGTTAAGGCAACTGCATATTTTGGTAACCAAAACTAACCCACACAGAACGCCAGAACAAGTCAAATATTTTCTTTTCTTCTTTTCCAATGAGAGAAACCCAATAGAACTAGCTACTTTGGTTTCTTTTTTCCTTTATTCCACACAAATATGGACATATATCAGAATATTAAATTTATAATGTTGAGAAGTTTTTTGTATTATAAATTTTTAGAACAAAAAATGCCCATGATGGGGAAGATGGTGAACATGAAAGCTAACCGTGGACGAAGATGGTGACAAGGATGAACGGCGGTCTGCAAGTCGGAATCCTAGGTCGACTTCGGCGGAGATGGCGAACACGAAGATCGCTCACTAAAACAGAGGCCAAGATCACTCGCTGAAACAGAGAACAAAATCTCTTCCGATGGACGAAGACTCCAGATCGATGGTCGAAGACCAAGATCGTTCACTGAAATAGAGAGAAAAACCAAGATCGATGGACAAATACCAAGATCGCTCGCCGGATCTACAGAAATAGGAACAAAATAAGAATGGAAACCTTACCGTGGAAGAAGATGAAGATGCGCTGGTGGTGTGAAACTCGAAATCGAAGATGGTCTTCTGCGGAGATGGTGACGAAAACGAAGTCAGAGCTAGTCTTTTGTGGAGATGGCGACGAAGCCCAAGTCGAAGATGGATGGCGAGTCACAGGAAGTCGGAGATGGTCTTCTTCGACGGTGGATGGCGACTCACAGGAAGTCGAAGATGGCGACGAAGCCCAAGTAGGGGCTCGACTTCGGCGGTGGATGGCGATGAAGAGGAAGGGAACGAAGCCGGCTCGAAGGCTCAAATGGGATAGGAAACCCTAGAGAAATCGAGGAGTCGGCTTTGCACAGGAATTCCCTGGAAATGTAAAACAACCCCTCCTGGAAAACTATTTCCATCAAAAGCTAGAAAATAGGGTCACGTGATCGAAAATGAGAACTTAAGTTCTCTGGAAAAAAAATGCAATCAAACACTACAAAAGATGGAATTTAGGTGGAAAATACTCATTTTCCATGGAAAAGAAGTGCAATCAAACAGGCCCTTACAATTAATACACAAAACAACTAAATTAATCATCCGAGTTTGGGTATGATAGCGTTTCTAGTTCTAGTAACTCTCATACGTGGCATGAAAGCTCTAAGTTAGGCTTACACTCCAATCCAAACCTAGTGATTTCTTAATTTAAAAATACACACTCATATTGAAATTTAAATTAATATCATTCATTTAAAGTGTAGCTTTCTTTGGGAATCATTGGGATTGGACATTGTCCTTGCCTTAACCCAAGATTGAGCTTAGCTACTCATCTTTATTTGTAAATTAATTAACAAAAATTTAAATGGTGTAATTTAAATGATAGAATTTAAATGACAGGAATTAAAATAGCAGAAACTAACCGGCCATTTAGGCGGTGAATAATAAAAAGACAAGAATTAAAATTGTAAAAATTTAAAGGCATAAATTAACCGGTCATTTAGGCAGTGGATAATTAAGTAACAATAAATGACAAAAGAATTCAAGAGAAGAAAGAAATGAAGTAAGATCACAAGAGAAAATAATAAAGAAAATGAGAAAGAACAAAAACAATTCTCAAAGAGAGAATTATAAGGAAACAACTAAACTTTGATTTAAGAATAATAATCACCCTTACAAATGCAATCAAGTGAGCTATTTATAACCCACAAGATGCAATATAAACCACACAATTTCAATTATTCAACTAGACATAATTATATCTAATGGGCACTCACACACTTAAAGTTAAATGGATTTTAGCTATAATACACAATTAAAGTTAAATAGATTTTAGCTAAAATACATACCTAATAAAGCACTCATAAAGTTAAATAGATTTTAGCTAAAAAACACACCTAAAGTGTAACGCCCCGCTCCCACTTACGGGTGTTACTCGTGAACAATTACCCAAATTGTCCACCTGCCCGACCTTAGGTGAAGGGTAGACCATGTTTCAAAATGAAACGCCCTAGGTGGGAACTAGGCTCGTCTTTCCCTTCCCTCATCCCCAGGATTCATTAGCGGCAATGGGCTTTAACCATACCACGTTGGCTAAAAAGGAAATCTCATACAGATGCCCAAATACTATTTTCTCAATTATTTTTAAATTCTTTTCCGATCAAGAATTTTACCGGGCTCTATAAAAATCAGCATTTAAATTAATCCCTTGATTGATCACTAATTTTGGAGGAAAAACTCATCATTTTCAATTTTTCAAAATTTTGGCATTATTCTCCAAAATGCCCGAAAAATCCCTTTATTTTTGAAATTTTCTCCAGGGCCAAAAATCAATTTAGAAATGGCCCAAAAACCCCAATTTTCCATTTTTTTAAAAAAATTCGACCGGCGGGGTCCGCTGGCACGCCCAGGGCCCGAGTTGGGCCTCGCTGGCTGCTGGCCGCGTAGGCTGGCCACGCATGTCGGGCGCCCCCGCACGCCCACCCGCGCGCGCGCCTGCCTGGGCGCGCCTGGCCGCCCGCAGTCGGCTGCTGCCGCCAGTAGCGCCCTGCTACTCTTCAGCTTTCTTTTTTTCTTTTTTTTTTTCTTTGGGCTTCCCAACCCCAAATTTTCCAGAATTTAAGATGAATAAATAACCTTCATTTTCCTTCAAATTTAGCCTCTTTTTCTCCAAAATTAAGGCTTAAATCATACTCTTAATGCTTCCATACATACATCAAACACCCACTATTTTTCCAACAATCTCTATATGATTTAATTTCTTAGTGCTTCCCACAATACACACAATAAGAGACTTTCACCCAACATAGGCATCAACATGCCTTAAGCCAATATCTCATTGTCTAATACAACATACACTTCAACTAACAACAAATATACATTACATAAACCAACACAACAACAAGGCTTCCATAAGCCATAACAAGCTCTTGGGTCTTCATTCCCATGCTTTCCCATGCCATTCCACCATTGCCATTATTTTACCACGCTTTCACAACCTACATGTGAGGATAAAAACCTCATGAGCTATTAAGCTCAATAAGGGTGCAATGCCAAATAAATATGAACATAACTAGATTATATGATGCCAAATGCATGCAAATGTGGCTAGGTTTCTTTGCCCTTACAACCCTCCAAGGTTGAGGCATCAACCCACCATTTCAACCATGTTCCCAAACTAACCTATGGCCATAAGTTTCATGAACATAAAAGAACATGCTAAATGCAACATATACATTTATGAAACATATTTATAACACACTGCAAGGCCACCCTCCCATGGGGCCATCCCTTACCTCATTCTTGAACCTTTAACACTTCATTACAAGAGAGCTTCCATCTTCATTTCTCCCACCTTGAATGGCATTTCAACAAGCCACTTAATTTTTTTTTTTTTTTTTTGCATACAGGCATACCAAATGCATAAAGAGAAGAAAGTATACTTGCCTTGATTTCTTCATCATCTTCTCTCTTCACTTCATCTTCCATGAGAGACCTTCTTATCTCTCTTTCTTTCTTTCCTTCTTCATTTCTTTCTCCAAATGGCTAAAAGGAACCAAGACTTCCCTTGTTGCCATTTTATACTAGTTCCCCCATATTTCAAGAATGCATCATAGCCACTCACTAAAGGCACAATCCATGTGCTTAAGGGAAAACTAATCTCAACCATCCATAAAAACAACCAAGTCTTCTCTCTAGGAGAAAACACACTTTTAAATAGGTTGGCAATCCATGCCATTTACACTCTTTAAATCCCTACCATTGGATTTATTCTCTTTCTCAAGAATGCACCTCACCCATTAGATCTCTTGCATTTTTCATTCATTTCTCATTTACTTAATGAGGCTATTATATATCATTTTCAAGACTTAATCCAAGCCATTGGATATATTTCACCCTTTTCAAGACTTGATCCTAACCCTTGGATCACTTGGAGATTTCTATTTATTTCTCATTTAAATAAATTCTCCCATTTTCACTCATAAATGAGTGACTAATTTCCATTTCTTTCCCATTTAAATTAATGGGACTAATTTCACATCCATCACACTTGAGAGACATAAATAATTTCTTTCCCATTTAAATTAATGGGACTAATTTCCAACATCACATTTGAGAGACATAAATACTTTCTTATGTATTTAAATAACTCTCATATTTTCCAAGGCATTAGTGGTGACCATTTACCATTTTTTTTTTGGATTTTCTTTAATCCATATAATCATGCCTCTCATTAAATGCTTGAAAGACCCATTTAGAATTTCTTTTTGCATTTAATTAATTCATTCTCCAACTCATAATTCTACACACACACATATATATATATGCCCCACATTTCTAATATATATATATATATATATTTCTCTCAAATTTCCAAGGTTATGCCAAGTGTCACTCTAAGACAAACTTGGCTTCAAGATCTCATCTCATCCACCCCTTTGGCATTTACACACTTATTCTCCAATTTAGGGAAAACATAATTATTTTCTCAAATAATTTAATATCCACAATTTTTCCTATTTTCCATAATTAAATTCCTTTATGGAATCACTTCAAATTACCAAAATTCCCACTTCATGAATTATTAATCCCATATCTCCTCATAAATAAATATTGGGATTTAATTCACTTACACACCTAATTCCGTATAGGAATTATTTCCAATTTATCAAAATACCATTTTTATTGGATTTCACTATCCAAATTACCAAAATACCCCTCTCATAGGGCACCCTCAATCTTAAGGATTCATCACCTCCTCAAGGGCATTTTTGAAATTTTCTCATTTTCTTTCTCATTCTTTTAACACCGGTAACACCGGGTGTTACATAAAGCACTTATAAAATAAATATTTAAAAAAATAAAAAAAATAAATCTCTACAATTGGGTTTTTGATCTTCATTAGGATTAAAAATAATTCTTGGACATTTTTCAAATGATGTTTTCCATGGGTTACTCAAGTTGGGTTTTAATTCTTCATGAGTTTTAATTCTTTATGAGTTTTAATTCTTCATGGGCTTTGATTCTTCATGGGTTTTGATTCTTCATGAGGTTTAATCCAATTTGAGTCTCCAAGCCCTTCATGCCTACAAATAAGCAATTGAGTGTTATTAATAAATCATCTATTATATATTATATATATTTATATGATATATTATATACTTATATATTATATAGATAATCCATGTATGCATTCCATTGAGTATATATATGTATTATATTTACATGTTTATTATAATATATTATATATTATATATATATATATATTACACATAACTATTCAATTAAACCAATTTATAATCAAAACGGGGGTTATAATTATAAAAAAAATTTACAAAACTAACCACTAATCAATTACCAAACTCATGTAACCCCAAAATATGCCCCCCAACTATACCTAATAATGCCCAAATAATCCCTTAAGAGAATATAAACATTCTTGGGGATCATGGAGAAATCCCCCCAAACTCATCCTTTTAACATAAGCCTCTTATGAACCCCAACTCCTCTAGACATGTTTTGGAACCAAGATAAAACCATTAAAAACTTATCCAAATAATTCATATTCTATATCCCTTCTAAGCATATTGAGTCTAGTTTACAATGCATCAAATGGATCTAAAATCCAATTTTTTTACTAAAAGTTATGCTCAAAACAGCGGAGTATGCACAGGCTGTAAACTTGAAAAGCGGTCGATCAATGGGAAGGAAATAGTCGACCGATAGTGGCTTTGACACCTAAACTGTCGACCGATTAAGGCAACGGTCGACCGGTAAAACCCTCTACACCCAATTGTCGATCGATTATGGAAAAACGATCGATTGACAACAAGGAAAAACCCCCGAAACACACCCGAATGCAACAAAAAGGGGGGAAAAACACACACAAGTCATCCCTTAACCCAAAAACATCATTCCTTATGGAATTGTAGGGTGAAACTAACTCTACTTTGATGCTCAAAGAAGATGAAAAAAATTAAACCAACCACAAGAGAGATTTACAAAGGTTTCTACATAACCCTACAAATTAAGAATTCCTTAGGAAATCATGGGATTTTCATACATCATCCCTCCAGCAACATGAGTAAGGCCTACAAAAGAGATTAAGGGAACTAGAACTTGCCTTGGGAACCTCTCTTGGTGATCTTTCTTGAGCCAACAAGCTTCCAAGCCCTTCTACTTTACATACTTAACAAGAGAACTAGAAAAATGAGAGAGAGAAAGGAAGAAAATGAAGATAACTAACTCCCACAACTCTTTTGAAATCATAAGCAATTAAGAAAAATAGAAGAGAAGGAAACCCTGCCTCTTGCTTCCTTTCTCCCGATCAATTTTCCTCCCTCCCTTCTTTTCTTTCCTTTTCTTGTTCCTTCCTCATGCAAATTAGCCACTCTACTTATATATATATACACATCTCCACAATTACTTAAATGCCCCTATGGTATAACCTTTTAAATGGAAATCATTCAAATGTTAATTTGGACACCATTTAAACCCTAAATAACATTTTATTACATACCTTGCCTTATATCGGGTCCCACTACCATGTTGGGTCCCACTACCACTTAAGTCAAATATTTGACTTTTCCACTTCCATTGCACATTACCTACAAATATCATATGTATTCCACCAAATTATCATCTTTCTAATAAGATAAATATCTTACACCAAAGTATGTTACTTGGACCCACTAATGGTAGTTACAAATTCTCCCCCCTTTAAAATAATTTGGTCCCACAAATTCGCATCAGGTTTCCCAAATAAATGAGGGGAAGGAATACTTCATCTCCCTTACAACATGGAGACATAGGAAACATTATAAACACTAGCCAGTTCTGGAGGCATAACCAAACGACAGGTGATGGATCCTCCCTCACACCACATAATCCAAAGGAAGATCATGGCTACAAAACTCAATAAGTTCAACCAACAATTGAAGACATAGCAGAACGAGGCATGATATTTTTGTTAGAGTTATGCCCCACAAGCCAATTATAGTTTTATGTAATTGATCGTACTTTACATTGTAATTCTGTATCTTCAATCAATTGTTATTGTAAGGCGTTATGTTTTTATTTGTCATTGTTGGTTGTCGTTATTATTGCAATCCATACTTGAAAAAGTCCATAGATCAAATAGGCTCATGGAATATGGTTGTGCATAAAGATGACGATCATGAAACATATTCCTTATAAGCCTTGATCTTAAATGTTCCTAGTCATAGAGTTATTAGGATTGGACATTAATAACTCGGATAGAGTAGCACATATGATGCATGCTCAATCAGGAGAATGTCTTGTTTCATAGACATTGGTGTGTGGACACTAGTGCATATATGTGGGTGCTTATTATAAGAATAATCTTATAAGTACACTAAACTGACCCGCTACAGAATTCCTAATGGTTATTGTTTTATATCGAATTGGAATTCCTGTATTGCAATAGTGCAGATTGATCCTTAGACTTGAGACATCATGGTAGTCTTATATTTGATTGGTTATGCTTTGGTGCTTTGGTTTTTTTTTGGATTCTAATGGAGTCATTAACAAATTATCACTGGGCTTAACCTTATCACATATGAAGGCTTGTGAATATTGAAATAGGATTCATCACATATCAATAAGATGAGAAGATGTCCTATGTATTCTGATGATTTCATGACTGAGGAAATCCTTGGCCAAGATGAGGTGGAAATCAAAATGTGTATTGATTTTGCCTATCAAGTCATAAATCTGGAATGGATACATAGTTATTGAATGATTAGGGTTTCGTTACAAAACCATACCCTAAATTCAATCGGGACATAGGTTGTTGAAAGGATTTTACTGCACGGTAATTGCAATTGAAAAGGTTCGTGTTTTTCCATTGTTGGCTAGGAATTCATGGCATGTTGCTAGAAATTAACCATGATATGTAGGGTTTTAAAATTAATTTGATTAATTCTAAAACTATTAATTAAAGAGTTTAATTAAGAAGCCTATGAGATGGGTTAAATAAAAGGCCCATGAGTTTAATTAATCTAATAAATTGGGCCTTCATATAGCCCAATAGAATTAGCCCTACATCTAACCCAATGGTGGACCTAAGGGTCACACATTTAGGTCGAGCCCGTTCCACAATTTAAAAGAGAGATTCGGCCCAATGTGATTAAGGGTCGGGTTTAAATTGTTTAGCGTTTTTCCAAGGCACATTTAGGGCTTAATCAATCAATTATGGGCTTCACCTCGAAAACCGATCTTTTTTACGCACAAACAAAGTTGGGGCTTCCCACAATGACACACTAGGACGACTAAATCCCTCATCAACCAACCCTTATAACGAATCCTTGACTTTCTCACTTCATTTGACCATTCTATTCCAAGATAGGCTAGGCATTAAATATCAAAGCAATAGAGAATAAACCACCCTCTTGGCGGTATTCCCAGTAACACACCAGGTAATACATCAGGAATACCCCAGATCACCAAGATCCTAGATAGTTTTACCTACTGTTAGCACTCATAACCACAAAGGCAATATATACCTCATAGCCATGTAACATCAAGCACTGAGCCCCTATCACCAAAAACATCAAAGTCAAACCCATTAGCTTCTTACTCTTATACCAGCCAATCAACCATCGAAATCAAACATCAGAGTCTTACCTTTCCTCGACAATCAACCTCAGCATAGTATCAGAATAACCAATCCATACCGAAATTAGAATACAAATCTTTGATATCCAATACCTTTAGATCATTAATGACTCCTTACCATACCACTCAATGCCACATCTATAGCATACACTATTACTAACCAACACCACCTTCCCAGATGTGGGCGCAACACATAACATAGTAATACAATAGAAGATCGAGATATAGCATGCAGCTTGCGGTGCCACACAAGTGAAAATAAATTATATCAAAAAGCACATGCACATCATTAACATATAAATAAAGAAAATACCTCATAAGGTTCCACTGCCTCCCCCAGCATTAGCTATTGTTTGAGGAACTGTCCCACGCATCTTGGACACACCTTGCCTTGCTGTAGATCTCTGGTCCTGTCCCTCTGATCATGAACCTCCAACTCCTCAACCCCATGGACAATCTCTTTGTTTGTGTCCCATCGGCCACCCCAAAAAAATACTATCCGATCCAGACGACAGGGACCACTATGCGACTTGCCACACGTACAACACGATGGAATCCCTTCTGCACACTTGACTAAACTAGTCTCACATCTTCTCTTTTGATTCTTACTATGGCCTTGAGAAGAACTTGCCTCTTTCTGAGTAGCCTGCCCCATCCTCAATTGAATCCTATCTCGTTCAATAGAATGAGCTCGCTGCACTACAGTGGGATAGTCAGTGATCCATGCTCCCACCAATGCATGGTGAATGTCCATATGTAAGCCCCTCTGAAATTTGGCTTCTTTCTTAGCCCCTATCAAAAATAAATTTGGGGTAAATTGGCTAGAGAGATAAACTCAAATTTGTACTACGCCACTGTCTCATTGCCTTGCACCAACTCCTTTAAGTCATAAGCTTTTTGCTCCCTGACCCACTCAGGGTAGAAATGTTCATTAAAGACTTCTTGAAATTCCATCTATGACGGTTCACTATTAATACTTCCCTGTCCGGAGGTTTCCCACCATCGCTGTGTGTCCCCGTGCAAAGAAGGGTAGCTAACCGCACCTTTTGGTTATCATTACATCCCATAAACCAAAGGTGTTTTCCCACCGATGCCATCTAGTTTTCTGCTACTAAAACATCCATACCTTTATGAAATTCGGGTGGTCGAAGTGCCATAAAATACTTAAGCAACAAACCCTAAGCATAGTCATCAGTCCCATAGACCACTGGGTGGAAAGGCCAACCCTTGACATTAATCTCAACCAGAACCACCTCAACCTCTCGAGGTACCTGATCCTGTCTCACCTGACCAGCAGTGAGTATCTCTACTACCCTCTGGAACCCAACCAAGTTCCCTCGCACCTTTGCTATCGCTTATAGCCAGTCTCTACTTTGCTATCTCAGAGTCTTAGATGCTGCTATAGCTGCAAAATGAACTCGGCCTCTATCCTTGACCGGTGTCCTCCCATAACAAACTCTCATCTCTTGGCATAAATAACATATTCAAAATTTTAATTTCCTATTCAAACTCATATTTAATCATAAGACTCATTCCTGACTCTACCCGACTCACCTATGTGTATAGAGTCTTATCCCTGAACCTTGCTCTAATACTAACTGTAATGACCTAGAGGTCCAATAGAAAGGCTCTATCACCAAATTGCAAGGGCCCACCTCCAGAAATCTCACTAGTAAAGGAATTCCGATGGAAAGTCCACACAAGATGGGACCAGAGTGTAACTCAACCAAGGTTACTCACACCATTATCAACAATTAGTAATGGTTCCATCATTTTTCATACAAAACAAAATAAACATAACCATTTACATTCCCTTGGTGGCCCCAAAGGAGATACCACAAGCCCAAATAACAAGAAGCATTGCCATTGGCATGACACAAACCAATAATGCCCCTAAGACCCTTTATTCAGGTGAGCACTGTACACATTTAACCCAACAAGACCATGCCACGTTAGGACTTTTCTCATCCTACGCTTTACTTGTAGCTGGAATGATGCAAAGAGAAAGAATAAGCTGCAAGGCTTAACAAGTATAACATAATGAAATGGAGCATGAGACATACTACAATAGAGACTCAATAAGCAACAACCAACAATACATGATAGGACTTTCACATAGAGTACTATTGACAAAATAGAAACAAGGAGCACCACAAGAAAAACATACCAAGAATCATTTTAGTTCCCTCAACTATCTAACTTCCACCATAACTAGGTACAATTCGGTGACTCTATTACCACACAGACTCCAGAACCCATATAATGCTATAAGCACCATACTTATTGCCTCGTAGTAATATGATAATCATGTCACAAGGCACCCTACTCTGGACCCATAAATCCCATCCATTCAATGGTGCTATCACACATCTATGATACCACACGTTAAGCATGTAGTGGTCCCACCATAATAGTACCCTCAACCTGCTCTCAATTCTAGGATACAAGCATATGCCTATGATATCACAGCCACACAATGCGCACAAGTCCATATCCCAGTAAGCCCAAATACTATTGGACACTTGGGGCCAGACAGCTCCAGTCCCAAGGCAATGCCATGGCCAGTCAGCTCGACCCAAGGTCTACATACATATCAACTGACTCTTGGGGCTAGACCACTCAACTTTAGCTTGAAACCTGAGGCCAGACAGCTCCACCCAAGGTCTATGTACACACCAACTGACACTTGGGTCCAGGTAGCTCAACTCCAGGTTAACACCTGAGGTTACCTAACTCCACCCAAGGTCTACACATGTCTCGTGCCACAAGGCCAGTGAGGTCAGATAGCTCAACACCTAGGGCATGCGCCTATGCACAGGAAACCCTAGAGGCCAATAAGCTCCACTCAATGCCTTGGCTCACCCATAAAGCATGCCCACCTTAACGTCTCTAAGCCAACTTTTAATATATCACCGAATTACCAAACTCGTGTAACCCCAAAACATGCCCCCAACTATACCCAATAATGCCCAAACAATACCTTAAGAGAATATAAACATTCTTGGGCATCATGGAGAAATCCCCCCAAACTCATCCTTTTAACATAAGCCTCTTATGAACCCCAACTCCTCTAGACATGTTTTGGAACCAAGATGAAACTATTAAAAAATCATCCAAATAATTCATATTCTATACCCAATCGAATCATATCGAGTCTAGTTTACAAAGCATCAAACTGATCTTAAATCCAAGTTTTCTACTAAAAGTTATGGTCAAAACAGCGGAGCATGTGCAGGCTGTAAACGCGAAAAACGGTCGACCGATGGGAAGAAAATGGTCAAACGACAGTGGCTTTGACACCCAAACTATCAATCGATTAAGGTAATGGTCGACCGGCAGAATCCTTTACACCCAACTATCGACCGATTATGGAAAAACGGTTGACCGATAGTAAGGAAAAACCCCTAAAACACACCCAAATGCAACAAAAATGGGGGAAATGCACACACAAGTCAACCCTTAACCCAAAAGCATCATTCCTTATGGAATTGTAGGGTGAAACTAACCCTACTTTGGGGCCTAAAGAAGATGAACAAGATTAAACCAACCACAAGAGAGATTTACAAAGGTTTCTACATAACCCTCCAAACTAAGAATTCCTTGGGAAATCATGGGATTTTTATACATCATCCCTCCAACAACATGAGTAAGGCCTATAAAAGAGATTAAGGGAACTAGAACTTGCCTTGGAAACCTATCTTGGTGGTCCTTCTTGATCTAACAAGCTTCCAAGCCCTTTTACTTTACATACTCAACAAGAGAACTAGAAAAAAGAGAGAGAAAGGTAGAAGATGAAGATAACTAACTTCCACAACCCTTTTGAAATCATAAGCAAGTAAGACAAAGAGAAGAGAAGGAAACCCTACCTCTTGCTTCCTCTCTCTTGATCAGTTTTCCTCCCTCCCTTCTTTCCTTTCCTTTTCTTATTCCTTCCTCTCATGGAAATTAGCCACTCCATTTATATATCTTTATACACATCTCCACAATTACTTAAATGCCCCTATGGTATAACCTTTTAAATGGAAATCATTCAAATGTTAATTTGGACACCAATTAAACCCCAAATAACATTTCAATACATACCTTGCCTTATGTCGGGTCCTACTACCATGTCGGGTCTCACTACCACTTAAGTCAAATATTTGACTTTTCCACTTCCATTGCACATTACCTACAAATATAATATGTATTCCACCAAATTATCATCATTCTAATAAGATAAATATCTTACACCAAAGTATGTTGCCTGGACCCATTAATGCTCGTTACAACTTCATCAGGAGGTAGTTGGGGTGGATGACCGTCCTCATGTTATTAATGAGAAATCTCCCAAGAATAATGTTGTAGGCCGTGGACAGTGTTTTAATCACCATAAAGTTCACCTAGCAGGTAATTCTCTGAGGATGTGAGCCTGGAGTTATTAGCAGCTACACAGAACCTGCCACAGGGACTGCCTCACCGGTAAAGCTATACAATGGGGAGGAAACAGGACGGAGGTGGTCGTGGGCGATATTTATATACTCAAAGTAGTTTAAATAAATCAAATTGATGGAACTACCATTGTTCACGAGGATGCGCTCAATCGGATGCTTAGCAATAACGATAGAGATGACCATGGGGTCGTTATAAGGAATGAGTATGTTCTCCTGATCCATGGGAGTAAAGGTAATGGGATCCTTGTCAAGTGTTACATGATCCACAAAATCCACATGTAGGGTCTAGCGTGCATATGATTTCCTTGTTGATGAAGAATTGTCGGCCAAGGTTTCTCCTCTAGAGATAACATGGATATGCTCCTACGTAAGCTCATTATCTATTGGGGGTGTAGAGGTTTCTCCCCCTTGGGGCCCCTCTGCTGCTCTGATGAGGCCCTATATTATTGGTCTCCACTACCTCAGGGTCGTCGCCTCCATGGGCCCCAGTTTGCTCTAGGGAATCTATCATGTCACAATGGATTCTTGTAATGTGGGCCTCTCTATTGTGCACGGGCCAACCTTGGTCAATTTGAGAGGAATTGATTGTGTTTAGCTTCTCAATTTGGTCACGAAGTTGTTGGCATCTCATAGTAGTGTATTCCAAGCAGTGGTGGAATTGGAAAAAATACTACGGGTCCCTCTCCTTTAGCTTGTTGGAAGATAAGGGAATGTTAATGAGACTTGTATGCATGATAGACAAAAGGATAGCCTCTCAAGAAATGGTGAGAGGGGTGTAAGCTGGAGCCATGACAGGAGGCAGTACATATACCTAATGGCCATGCCAGTGATAGTCGTCTGACGCCCTCGCCAGTAGGCTAGCTCCGTTTCTTTGTTCTCTCATTAGGTTGCTCTGGGGAATCGTAGGTGCATAAGATATCCATTTATACCACGTGTCTATTGGCACAAGCAAAGAAATTAGCCAATGTGATTGGCTGTTTGAGAGCTAGGGACTCTCTTAATGGTAGGAGGGTGGTCCATTACAGGAAAGGTGACACTAATACCCAAATTGGTAAATCGTGGACCTCCAGCATTGCATTTCTAAAGCGGTTTATGTATTACCTCAGCATCCTTTTAGGATCTTGCCAGTTATTAAGGTAAGTGGGGTCCTTCTTCCTCGAGGCGTGGGCCGTGAAGGCTGAAATAAACTCTACTTGTAGCTGCTCATAAGAAGTGATGTAACTAATAGAAAACCTGCGTACAACTATATGGAGAATTTTAAAATTTTATGCACATCAGATGCGCACAGTGGAACATATACATACATGCCATACACATAGCTTGGGTATTTAAGCAACACGCATATTCATCATATGAATATAAATACACACATACCTGCAGCTTGATATAGGGTTGAGACATAAACTATTTATGTACTAAGACTGCTTCACCTCACGTTGTGGTGGTCCCAGTCTATCCACACATAGCATGTTGTCTGGGTATCATTTCAATTTTCCTTTCTTGAGCTAGACACAGGGGTTTCTGTATCCCTCATACCCACATCTTAAATTTTCCCACCGCATAACCCTCACACATTAATTTCACAGCGGCAGATTTACATAGGAAGCAGAAGAAAAAGACAGAACCAGCATGAAGCAGTTAACACTACTTCTTCAATTTATTTCCTCTTGAGATCAGCCACCACCTTACTCACAACCCCTCCAATCGGCTAACACGTGGCATCCAATTGGAGCACCAGCTAGGTGACCAAAAGTCGACTTCTGCCATAGGAAAGTCGAATTTTCAAGCCAGCAAGTCAACATTTGACTCACCAATCCTTGAGACTCTTTGGGCACAAGATCTGGTTACAAGACATGACACTATATGGTGTGAGACTTCCTAAATTCACTACCCTCAGGCAATCAGATAGCACCAAAACCATTTTTGGTATAGGTCAACTCCTTAACCCATCACCGGAATCTCTCCATATTCGAATGAATATTCGAGAGTTCCTGAATAGCCTAGCTACGATTCAAGACAATATAGGTGGTAGTGAAGTCTCACTTTAAGTGAACTTATTAAGGATTACTATGTGTTATCATCCTTCCATCATCTAATGTTCTGAATGAGCGAGAGTCATGGAATAATAAACTCACAAACTCAATAACTGAGTCTAACCTCGTCAATGTGATTGGATGGCACCTCAAGAAACTCCTTTCCTGATATTTAATCTGCCTTGTCTAGGGACTGTCCTGTCACTCTAACAGTATATCACATAAGACGTTCACCCTATCAATTATCAACGAGGGCGAAAAATTCTATTCCCAACACCTGTCTCTATATATTAATAATATAGGACCACATAGATGAATTTCTCCACCTCCCAATTGGATCGTTTAACTCATTAGCAAATCCCGCACACCAAAATACAAAAAAATTGTGCTAGTTTAAGTCCAAGGATCAACACACTATTGTAGCCTGATCACAAGACTATTATCCACCATCTCATATGATCTGTCATTGGCGTCACATTCGGTTGGTTGTTCCCCAAAACCACCCACAAGTCTACTAGCGACATTCCCATGTCATATGGCATGTGACACACCACCCTCAATTTAGTAACTCATACTAAATGAGGTAGTAACCCCTATGCTAGTTCATACTTGATTAATCGAAGTCCCCATCCAAAAAATCTAAGGGCTAGGAAAGGTTAAAACATCCTGTTACTAGAGAATCCAATCACATAGTCTCAACACCTTAAGAATAAGATTCCCAAATAGAATATCTAGGGACATATTCATGTGTTAAAATGGAGAGCTCATGAATGAGGAAACTTACCTTTTATAAATATATACAAAGATACAACAAATGTGACCAGTTACACACTCGCTAGATGTCATAAAAATCAAGCATTAAGGTACACAATACTAATAGTAATCGGAGGGCATCTTACTAAACCAGGCATCTGTGTACTCTGTTAGAGATTGTGGAAAAATAAGGCACAAGGTGGTGTCACTCCATTTGTACAGGTACGCCAAGGACTCAAACCGTTGGGAGTGGAGGATAGGATCCTCTCTCCTACTTTACTTAGGCAAGTGTGAGAGCTTGAATTTGGGTGGAAGGGCATGGCTAAGTATGTCCTTAGAAAAAGGAACCCTTCGCGGTTGCCTGTCATCGGATAATGCCCCCGCCATCTTCTTCTCAAAAACTTTCTTAATTAACTTCTTAATATCCAAGCCCCAAGAAGTTGGGAGGGCATCTAGCCTAGAATCTTGTGCAGGCATGTGTACTTCCCTAGCCGAAGTAGTGCTACCCACTATTTCTTTCTATATAATGACTTTCATCATGTTCTTGCACCTTTCTATGCACAACACTTCTGTAGCGTGGGTGTGTTGTTGTGATTTAGGAGAAGCCATTGGAAGCTAAGGCAAGTGTTGTCACGGAGGTGCTAAAGTTCACATGGGGGAGGTGTTAATGTGAATTCCACCTAAGGCAGGCAATCTCGGGGCTTGAGTCTCCCTAAGAGTAGGTAGGAGTGCGCGTAACAATTTAGATAAGTTTTACAAAGTTTTGAATTTCTCCTCATTGCTCCTTCTCAAATCCTTATATCTTTGCTTTAGCCTCTGAAATTTCTTGAGGGACATGATAAAGGACTTCTTAGCTCTAGAGGTTCTAGGTACATTGGCCTTTTTTCTATAAGTAAAATATATTAATCAAAAATCGAGAACGAGTCTGTAAAACCACATCAGGGCATCCCACAGACACAAAAAAAACATAGAAACACCAAAACAAACACAAATAAACCAACTCCTCAAAACATGAGAAAGGAAACAAACCAAACTGTTAGAAGCAAACTAAGCCGACCCAAAAGATAACGAGGGATCAATGATAATCGGACAATCTGCATCCATCTTTTTCTTAGCCTTTGTAATGGCAATCTTAAGTATTGCTTGGTTGAACTGGCTTAGGGACTTGTGTGGCATGTTGTCTAGGTACTGGGTGTATGAGAGACGAAGGTATGTAGGAGATGTTTACTTAATAGACCAGTCCTGTGTTGGTGGGCATCGTTTACTGGTGACTTGAATCCCTTGTCTCATTTAGGATGTCATAAGTTCTAGGGAGATAGTTGAAAAATGCTCCCCAGTTTGGCTTATTCTTGCCCAAGAAGGTTGGAATGTGTGGCCTTAGGTTGGGATTCTTTTATTCAAGTGGTCTTTGTTGCTTTATCCATGAAGGATGACTTTTTGTTCAATTCCCACAGACAACTTCAAATTATTGTTGCCTAATTACAGCAATTAAATTTATTTGTCTTAGGGAAAAACTTAGGCAGAGTCTAGGCCAAAGCTTAAGGTTCGGAGCATTACAAGAGGGTCAAAAGGTGTCGAGATTGATCCGTTGTCTTGGAGAGCTAAGAGGATGCAGGAAGTCTTCGGATGCCTTTGGAGAGTCTTAAGGGGCCTTGCTTCCCGGAGAGTCTTCGGATGGCTAGTCTTCCGTGGCATCCAAAGGGTGCCACTAGAAGGGTTTGTAGCACAGAAACAGTTAGAAGGCATGCGGGGATCTTCTGTAACGCTCCGCTCCCACTTACGAGTGTTACTCGTGAATAATTGCCCAAATTGTCCACCTGCCCTGCCTTAGGTGAATGGTAGACCATGTTTCAAGATGAAACGCCCTAGGTGGGAACTAGGCTCGTCTTTCCCTTCCCTCATCCCGAGGATTCATTAGCGGCAATGGGCTTTAACCACACCACGTTAGCTAAAATGAAATCTCTTACGGACGCCCAAACGTCGTTTTCTCAATTATTTTTAAATTCTTTTCTGACCAAGAATTTTACCGGGCTTCATAAAATCACCATTTAAAATCAATTCATTGATTGATCACAAAATTTGGAGGAAAAACTCAAATTTTCAATTTTCCAAAATTTCAGCATTGTTCACCAAAATGCTTGAAAAATCCCTTTATTTTTGAAATTTCCTCCAGGGCCATAAATCAATTTAGAAATGGCCCAAATACCCCAAATTTCTAATTTTTTTTTAAAAAAAATTCGGCCGGCAGGGTCCGCTGGCACGCTCGGGGCCCAAGCAAGGCCTCGCTGGCCGTTGGCCGCGCATGCCACGTGCGACCGCGCTGTCGAACACCCGCGCGCGCGGCCTCCCGCGCCCGCCCGCCTGCCCCCACACGTGCGCGCGCCCACCAGCGCGCTTGCGGCCGCCCTGCGGCCTGCTGCTTGCTGGCAGCCCTCTGCTGCTCCTGCTGCCTTTTACACTTCTCTTCTTCTTTTTTTTTATTTATTATTTTATTTGGGCTTCCAAACCCAAATTTTTCCAGAAATTTAAAATAAATAAAATACCTCACTTTCCTTCAAATTTACCTTTATTTCTCCATAAATAAGGCTTAAACAATATTCCTGATGCTTTCACAACATACATCAAACACCCACTATCTTTCCAACAAAAATCCCTTTTACTTGGATCTTGGTTGCTTTTCACAACACACCCAATAATGAGACTTACACCACAACTTAGGCTTCACATGCCATAAGCCAATGCCTCACTTTCTAAATGGAAACATACATTCCAAATATAAAATACACACATGCTCTTGGGCTTCAACCAGCCATTATCAAACAAATGAAATTACATCTCATACATTAAACATAACAAATTAGGCTCCCCTAAGCCATATAATACACTTGAATCATCATTTCCATGCCTCCACATGCCATTCCACCTTGTATTGATTTTTTCATGCTTCCACAACCTATATGTGAGGATAAAAACCTCATGAGCTATTAAGCTTAATAAGGGTGCAATGCCAAATAAATATGAACATAACAAGATTATATGATGCCAAGTGCATGCAAATGTGGCTAGGTTTCTTTGCCCTCACAACCCTCCAAGGTTGGGGCATCAACCCACCATTTCAACCATGTTCCCAAACTAACCTATGGCCATAAGTCTCATGAACATAAAAGAACATGCTAAATGCAACATATACATTTATGAAACATATTTATAACACATTGCAAGGCCACCCTCCCATGGGGCCATCCCTTACCTCATTCTTTTCTTTGAAGCTTTAAATCCTTATCTCAAGAGAGCTTCCATCTTCATTTCCTCCCATCTAAGATGGCATTCAAATAAGGAAATCACTTACTTTGTATTCAAGAACACTAATTAAAGAGAGAAGAATGCACTCACCTTGATTTCTTCTCTTCTTCTTCACTTTTTCTTCCATGGGAGACTTTCTTATCTCCCTTTCTTTCCTTCTTCATTTCTTTCTCCAAATGGCCAAAGGAAACCAAGACTTTCTCACTTGCCATTTTATACTAGTTCCCCCATATTTCAAGAATGCATCCTAGCCACTCACTAAAGGCACAATCCATGTGCTTAAGGGAAAACTAATCTCAACCATCCATTAAAACAACCAAGTCTCCTCTCTAGGAGAAAACACACTTTTGAATAGGTTGGCAATCCATGCCATTTACACTCTTTAAATCCCCACCATTGGATTTATTCTCTTTCTCAAGAATGCACCTCACCCATTAGATCTCTTGCATTTTTCATTCATTTCTCATTTACTTAATGAGACTATTATATATCATTTTCAAGACTTAATCCAAGCCATTGGATATATTTCACCCTTTTCAAGACTTGATCCTAACCCTTGGATCACTTGGAGATTTCTATTTATTTCTCATTTAAATAAATCCTCCCATTTTCACTCATAAATGAGTGACTAATTTCCATTTCTTTCCCATTTAAATTAATGGGACTAATTTCACATCCATCACACTTGAGAGACATAAATAATTTCTTTCCCATTTAAATTAATGCGACTAATTTCCAACATCACATTTGAGAGACATAAATACTTTCTTATGTATTTAAATAACTCTCATATTTTCCAAGGCATTAATGGTGACCATTTACTATTTTCTTTTGGATTTCTTTAATCCATGTAATCATGCCTCTCATTAAATGCTTGAAAGACCAATTATCATTTCTTTTTGCATTTAATTTAAATCATTCTCCAACTTATAAACCGACATATATATAAACATGCTCCCGCATTTCTCATATATATATTTTCTCTCAAATTTCCAAGGTTATGCCAAGTGTCACTCTAAGACACAAACTTAGCTTCCATTTCTTGATCTTGGACATCCATGAGGCGTTTTCTCATTTATTCACCATGTAGGGAAAAGTAATTATTTCTCCTCAAATAATTCAATATCCATATTCCCTATTTCCTTTATGGAATTAAATTCCAAAATTCCAAAATACCCTTTGTGAATATATTAATCCCTTATCTCCACATAAATACAAAATTGGGATTTAATTCATCTACCCACCTAATTCCACATAGGAATTATTTCCAATTTAACAAAATACCATTTTTTATTGGATTTCACTATCCAGATTACCAAAATACCCCTCTCATAGGGCACCCTCAATCTCAAGGATCCAACACCTTCTCAAGGGCATTTTTGGAATTCTCTCTCTTCCTTTCTCATTCTCTTAACACCGATTACACCGGGTGTTACATCTTCCCCATGTGGGACCTTCAATGCCTAAGTTAAACAATGATGTTATGAGGTATAAGTATGAATTTATATGTATATATTGGATGTTTTTGATGAGATTCTTCCAATGGGTTGTCACTTAAATGGTTCATTGTGGTTCAGAGTCTAAGTCTTCGAGTTTTGAGTATGTGTGTGTGTGTGTGTGTGAGAGAGAGAGAGAGAGAGGGGGGGTCTCAAAGGATTCGAAAAGAGTCTTTTTGTCACGAAATAGACGAGTATTTATAAACATTTGGTGGTGGGGTCCATGTGACATGTGGCATGCTGATATGAGTCTTCGGACTCTTTGGGAAAAATGTTTTAAATGAGGCCGGAGGGCATGGAGATATCTTTGGGGTCAAAGTCCTCGATGAGTATCCTCTGAATGGGTTCAAAGACTCTTCAGAGCCATCGAATGGCTTGGGTTCAGGAGACTTTGAATGAGTCTTTGGCCTCGGAGATACTAAGGGCTAGGCTATCCTGGAGACTTTCTAGAGGCTCCGAGAGACTCTTACCTCGGAAGACTCTTCAGGGTCATCTAGGTCATCTGGGTCTTCTGCCTACTTGGAATATTTTTATGAATTTTTGGCCTTGATTTTCCTAAGGCACCCCACAATAGTTCCATAGTCATCTAAGATCAACACTGCCATCGCAAGAACGCTTCTCGTTGCTAGTGGCTGTAACATTTACATTTCAATCTCTCATACTTTCATGAATCCATATTCAACAACTTGGATATACTTTCTTAGTCTTCTTTTTTTAATCACATATTTAGTTTGGTTCATTAGCTCATGGCATCTGTTAATTGAATGGCCATGAGTTTCATGGAAAATGCAAAAGGTATCCTTGTCTTTACACAAGGGTCGACTAAATAGTTGCCGAAATAGCCAAATGTGGTTTTGTAAGCTAGGCATAATTTCTGAATTATAATCTAGAAGGGCCATTAGTTCTTTTAGATTTTTCTTCTTTATTTCCCATTCCTTCAACAAAATATCTTTCTTTTCTTTTCTCTTTCCTCATTTCCCCTTACTATTCTAATTACTTCGGCCTATAGTATATATTTGTTAGCTTAGAAAAATAGATCTACTAAAGTTGTAGGTTGATTTAGAGTGAGGAAGCCTTGTAGCAGTATTGATTTTGTTCATTGGAGCATTGCGACAACTACCACTCCTGCCAAGAAGTCTTGAATTTATGAAGTGACATTTTTGAATCGATCCACATATTTCTTGAGGGTTTCTTTGACGCTCCCAATCCTACATCCGAGGTGCCACTGTAACCCATGGTTACAATCACGACCACTAGCCAAATTTGAAGGTTGGTTATGCTCCAACAAGTTTGGACGCCTTGAGTGGGAACTAGGTTTTGCTGCCTTCACCAGTCGAGAACTCGGGTTCCAAAAGAAAAATAGGCAGTGGAGGGCTCTCGATTCTTGGTCGAGCTATACATTTTACAAGAACTTGGGGATGGAAGCCCAATAAAATTAATTTCCATAAAATTACTCAAGTCCCATTTCCAATCTTAAAACTAATACAACAAAACTAGGAAAATAAAATACTTATAATACAAAAAAAGTCTTTTTACGGCTGGTCAACCACGTCCACCGGAGAACTGTCCACTACCATCGCTTTTTCTTTACTAGGGCTTGAGCCATTTGTGTGCTTAGTGATAAAGAGTGAGTCTTAAGACCCAATAAAGGCAATATGTAAAAAGAGCAAATTGTAACTCATGACAAACATAGAAAAATATGAAGTAAAACATGCATGCAGACCCGTTCACCTCATTCATCCAAGACACTTGGTAGCCCCATATGAATTTCTATGGACCCCAACACGAGCTCTGTTCTGTCCCCAAAAATTCATAGTGTAAAACCCCGTTTCGGCGTAAGGTCGCCACATCATTTAAGCAAGGTTTGAATACCAAAAAATTGGATTGATAGCAAAATAAATCGCCGAATCGACTGGAGAGAATGCCTCGAAGTGTAATTGTCCAAAGAAAATGACACAATCTCGATGAGCGTTCCAAGATAGGATTTATGGGAGTAAAAGAAATTGGAATTGAGATAGTTTTCGGTACAGCTAAAATTCAACTATGAGTTAGGCCGAAAAACCGAATTTTCATACGGGATGTCCGAGAATTGAACAAAACCCTAGGGGGGCTCTGATTTTGCATGACGATACACCCTTTAGTGGTTGCGGGATGAATCAAGGGCCCGGTGAGGACCCGGAGGCGAAATCAATCATATCAAGTAATTATTGAGATTATTAATTTTGGATTTAAGCATCGTTACGCAAATTAATTTGAGCATTAAGGGAGTTATTTGCAATTAGAGAATATTCCAAGTGTAATTAAGGTGAATTATAGGGATTAAATATATATTTTTTATAATTATATTAGTGTAATATATATTATATAATGTATATGTATGTATTATATATAACATGCGCGTGAAGGGCAGGGAGAACCTCCAGATAATTGTTGTCTGTACGCATGGGGAGCGAGTTGCAGCATGTTGGATTTTGGTTGAGGGAATTGCAATGGCCGAGAATTGGTTGTCGAGTGAGAGAAGTGGCGCCCAAGGATCTTTGTCCATAAAAAGAAATCAAAATCGAAAATGAAGAAGTTTGGAAGATGCAAAATGAAGAAACAAAGTTGCAGAGAGTTGGTCGAAACAGAGAGTGGGAGAAGAGAGCCAATGCGAGAGAGAGAGAGAGAGATCATGAGGCTGAGGGCGAGCTTGAGAGAGAGATCGAGATCGAGAGAAGGAAAGCTGGTGGCTGTTGTAAGCCGCAAGCGGCCATAGCTGCGAGCTCCAAGACGTACCCAAGACTGCATTTCGGTCACGGTATGGTCGCTACGAGTATCTAGTGATGCCGTTTGGATTGACCAATGCACCTGCTGCATTTATGGATTTAATGAACCGAACTTTTAGGCCTTACCTGGGCAAGTTCGTGATAGTGTTCATAGATGACATTTTGATATACTCTACAAGTGAGATTGATCATGAAGAACATTTAAGGATAGTCTTACAGACTTTAAAGGACCATAAGTTGTACGCCAAATTCTCGAAGTGTGAATTTTGGCCTACTCAAGTGGCATTTCTTGGACATATAATTTCTGCAGAAGGTATAGCTGTCGATCCAGCAAAGATAGAAGCAGTTCAAAAGTGGCAAGCACCCAAGACCATTGGGGAAATCTGAAGTTTTCTTGGACTAGCAGGGTACTACAGAAGATTTGTAGAAGGATTTTCAAGGATATCTGCTCCACTTACTCGATTGACGCAAAAAGAAGTGAAATTTGAATGGAGTGATAAATGTGAGCAAAGTTTTCAAGAACTTAAGGCACGATTAACTACGACACCGATTTTAGCATTGCCGACTGAGTCAGGAAAGTTTGTGGTGTATAGTGATGCTTCTGGGATAGGGTTGGGGTGTGTCTTAATGCAAGATGAGAAAGTAATTGCTTACGGATCTCGGCAATTGAAAAGACACGAGCAGAACTACCCAACACATGACTTGGAATTAGCAGCTATCATATATGCTTTGAAGTTGTGGAGACATTATCTCTACGGGGTACAATTTGAGATTTTTACGGATCATAAGAGTTTGAAGTACATATTTTCTCAGAATGAGTTAAACATGAGACAAAGAAGATGGATGGAGTACTTAAAAGATTACGATTGTATCATTTCCTATCATCCAGGGAAAGCAAACATAGTTGCAGACGCTCTTAGTCGAAGAAGCTCTGAGATTGGCAAATCTGACAATTCAACCAATCAAGGGATATTTGGCAAATCTGACAATTCAACCTGATGTGATAAAACAAATCCGATTAGCTCTGCAATCAGACACAAGAAGAAGTCAGTGGTTAGACGAGAACAATCAAGTTAAAGCACCTGAATTCAATTACCGTGATGGTATACTCCGATTTCAAGGAAGAACATACGTGCCAAGGGATCAAGGTCTAAGACAAGTTGTCTTGGGAGAAGCTCATCGGGCAAGATACACAATACATCCAGGATCCACAAAAATGTATAAGGATCTTAGGGAAATTTATTGGTGGCCAGGAATGAAAAAGGACGTGGCACGGTACGTGGCACAATGCGATACCTATCAACGTATCAAAATTGAGCATCAACGACCGGGAGGGAAGCTACAACCATTGGATATTCCCGAGTGGAAATAGGACCACGTCACTATGGATTTTGTGACCAATTTACCTCGAAGTCCCAAAGGAAACGATGTTATTTGGGTAATAGTGGATCGACTAACCAAGTCGACACATTTCTTACCTATTAAGATAGGGCAACCAACTCATGCTTTGGCTCAGCTATACATTGAGGAAATAGTACGATTACATGGAATACCCACAAGTATAGTGTCAGATCGGGACCCACTATTTACATCAAGATTTTGGGAAAGTTCCCACAAGTGTATGGGAACACAGTTGAAGCTTAGTACAACTTATCACCCTCAGACAGACGGTCAATCCGAGCGGACAATCCAAACACTTGAAGACATGTTGAGGGCATGTATTTTAGAACTATCAGGAAGTTGGGAGAAACATCTACCGTTGGTAGAATTTGCCTACAACAACGGGCACCACAGCAGCATTGGAATGGCTCCTTACGAGGCATTATATGGGCGAAAATGCAGAACACCACTCTGCTGGGTAGAAACTGGAGAAGTCGGATTAATTGGACCTGAGATTGTTCAGACTACTACCGAGAAGATTAAGCAAATACAGGAGAAAATGAGGACAAGTCAAAGTCATCAGAAATCGTACGCTGATCGACGAAGGCGAAACCTGGAATTTTTGGTTGGTGACAAGGTATACTTGAAAGTCTCTCCATTTAAATCCGTGATTCAAGGAAAAAGGAAAGGGAAATTAAGCCCAAGATACATAGGACCCTATGAAATTCTGGAGAAAATTGGACTAGTGGCTTACAGATTAGCTTTGCCTGTGGTATTATCAAACATCCACAACGTGTTTCATGTGTCTCAACTACGGAAACATGAGCCAGACCCTACGCAGGTACTTCAGAATGAGACCATTGAGATACGAAATGATCTAACGTACCCTGAGGAACCAGTTCGAATTCTAGATCAAAGGGATCAAGTCTTAAGGAACAAGATTATTCCCTTAGTAAAGGTACTATGGGGCAATCATGACGAAGAAGAGGCAACTTGGGAACGCGAAGAAGAAATGAAGATTTCTTATCCGCATTTATTTTGATATTGTAAATTAGTAATTTCGAGGATGAAATCTCTCTTTAGAGGGGGAGGATGTAATACCCGATATTAAATAATAAGAGAATTTTTGAAGATTTGGGTCAAAACGATATTTAGCAAAATTTCGGGCCAAAATGCAATATTTGAAACTTAAACGGAAGATGAATGACCAAGTTAAGATAAGCCAATTGAGGAAAAATGGCACAATTGGACGATATTTGGTAAAAATCAAGGATTTCAAAGGTTTGAAATAAAAAACACGCAATTAGGAGAGTTCGGGCAAAAGTGCAGTTTTTGCAAAATATCAGTAGGAGGTTGAATTAACGAGTTTTTCAAAAATTCCAAAAGGAAATGGAAAATATAGAACTTGAGGGTCATTGTGGTATATTTAGAAAGATCAGGGACTTAAAGGAAAGGGCCAAAATGTCAAATTAAGAAAATAGGGGTGAAAATGCAAATTTTGGAAAATTACACATGGGAACGCGACCGCCGCACATGGCCGCCGGCAGCCGCCTCTGGAGGCGTCGGGAAGCTCGCCTAAGGGTGCTAGCTTGCTCGCCAGGTGATGATGAAGCTCAAGGGGGTGGCCATTGGCCGAGCATGACGGCGACGTGACCGAAAATGATGGCGGAAGATTTTTCTGATTTGGCCGAATCTTTCGAGGGATCTAGAGCTTGATTTGTTGTTTTTCGATTGGTTTAGAGGCTAGATTTGGGCTAAAGGGATGAGGACAAGCAAGATGGGGTGAAGAATCGAGTGAAAACTGACTATAAAAAGGGGTATTCGATCGAGGGTTCAAAAACAAAATTATTCACAAATTCTCGTGTTTTTGCTTGAATCGAGCTTGAGGGATAAGGGGCTTTTGTTCTTGGTGTTCTAAGGATCATTTCTGGAGCATTTAAGATCGTTTGGTGTAGAAATGGAGAGGTTTTGAAGCTTGGCCGGAAAACCGAAACCGCCGTCGCCGCGACCTGCAACTCGGTTTTAATCCCACTTTCGGCCACTGTTTTCGACGAAAAAAGGCACCATTGAGGTTGCCTTGAAGAGATCTACAAGCCCCCATAGTTGTTTTGGCCAAAGGAAGTCGCCGGAACCGGAGAAGAAGGCCGGAGAAGACGACTGGTGGCGGCGCGTGAATCCCACTCGCAGGGCTTCGGGGTGGCGCGTGAGGGAGCGTGAGGTGTGTTTTTGCTTTGGTTTTAATTCCAGAATTTAGGTAGAATTATTTTAGGAATTATCATGGAAGAAAATTTTGAAAAAAATGATGTTTGGTATTTTTAATGAATTTCTGAAGGTATAGATGTTTAAAAATTAAATAAAAATAGAGAAAATTATGGAAAAAAATAGAATGTTGATTCCAAAGGTATTAAATGATGAAATAGGAGTCATTTGGGTCATTGGAAGAGGATTTACACAGTTTTCGAGGTGTGGCATGTTTTTCGAGGCAAAATCCGGACTTTTTCGAATTAAGGTGAGTGGCTTGATTCTAGCTTATCCTTGTCTTTAAAGTGTTTTAAAACGCATTTGGTGAGTTCTAGTGAGCTATTATACCCTCCTAGACTTAGTCTATTTTACACGTTTTATGCTTATGGTCATGGTGTCGACATTCGCTACATTGCATAAACTGATTTACTTTAAAATGTTAGTGCATGGCGTGTGAATTTTTATATCATTTAAAGTCTAGTTTCATTACTTCATTGGGTTCATATGGGGCGTTCGGGGTCTTCTTGAGAATGGGACACGGTTAGTCCTGGCGATCGGGTGACACGGTAGGGCATCTGGGGTCGGTATTGGTGATCGGGTGACACGGTAGGGCATCCGGGACTGGTAACCGAGTGACACGGTAGGGCACCCGGGGATTAAGTTTGTCAGGGAAATTCTCAAGTTTGACGTGTCATACATGTTGTCGATTAGTATGCCATGCTCATATATCATTCACTACATTACATAATCTATTTCATGCTTTCACTTAGATGTTTATTCATCTAACCTGGGTTATGCCCCTGGAACATTCAACGTTCCAGTTAGGGATAGCTGCGAAGCCAAGGACGAGGCCGGGGAGCCAATGGTGTTTATGTGATAGACATTGTATCATTTGGTAGCATAGTAATCTATTTTGCTATATGTATGAACGTTTGTACGTCGGTGATGTAAACTTTTAGTACTGATGTTATATGTATGTTGATAGGAAACAACTTGTGTAACACGTGGTAGGCCACGTCATTTTGATTAATTAAGTATTCCGTTGTGTTTGTATTATCTCGTTCGGTTGAGATTATGCTATTATTAACTAAACGAGTAAGACTGGAACTCTCGGGATTTTCATCTGCATGTGAAGATTGTGCTCACAGGCGCCACGAGTATCAGACTTGGTGAAAACGAAAAAAAAAAGAAACCCCAGGAATTTCCTTATAGTAACACGCCTGTATAGGGCGGGGTGTTACAGGTTCTCAGCTCGCAAAGCACGGTTTTTACAAATTTAAATGACTTGCATCGCCAACCTATATGTCCAGATAGATCACACTGCGATCTCAGTTAACATACCATGGCTTATTACAAGTTTTAAGTGAGTTGAGAGGGAAGACCCAGGTAGGTCACAGACCATGACTTGAGTCAAGATGAAAGGACCCCAGCTAGCGAACCCTTAGCTCGAAATCATTTATAGAAATGGTTGATCAGTAGGTACAAAACCATGACATTAAATCAAGATGAATGGTTCTCAGCTCGCAAACCATGACCTGAGGGGGGACCAAGATGAATGCTCAGTTAAGCCACAAACCATAGCACTATGGCTAAGTTGAATGGGCCCCAGCTCTCAAACCATGGTTTCTCCACCCCTCTTTTAAGAGATATTCAATCGAATACCAATAAGGATAAAGTGTAATGAATGAGAATTCATATATTCTAATCAGAATTATGAAAATTAATTGCAATAAAAATTTGGAGCATGGGTGAGAACCATTACATTCATTGGAAGTAAGTACGGAGGTGCTCCGCATTCCAAGCACATGGGAGAATAGCTCCATCCATATTTTCCAAATGATATGCTCTGTTTCTCAAGTTTTCCTTGATGATAATGAGTCCTTCCCAGTTAAGGCCTAGTATGCCATCACTCGCCTTGTAAGCTCCGGGAAGTATTAGTTGTAGTACTAGATCTCCGACCTTGTAGCATCGAATTTAGACCTTTCTATTGTAATACCGCGCCACCCTTTATTGATAGATAATAGCCCTCAAGCGAGCTAAATCTCTCGCTTCCTCGAGTAGATCAAGGCTTGTCGCTAGCAGCTCGTCATTGTCATTTCAATTGAAGGTGGCCCTCCACTGGCTGGTCACCTCATTCTCTGCTGGGATCATAGCCTCAGACCCATACACTATTTAGAATGAGGTCTCCCCCGTGCTGCTCGAGCTGTCATTCGATAGGCCTAGAGCACTGTTTGCAATTCGTCCACCCAAGCCCCTTTTCTAGCCTCAAGCTTCGTCTTCAAGATCTGCTTGATTATTTTGTTGATAGTCTCAACCTATCCTTAGTTTGAGGGTGGTCCACAACTGTGAAACTCTTCTGGATCCCCATTGATTCGAAAAAGTTGGATGAACTGCTTGCTGGTAAATTGGGTTCCATTGTCTGTGACTATTTGCCACGGAACTCTGAACCTACAAATAATATTATCCCACATAAAATATTGTACCTTTGAACTAGAGATCTATGCGAGCTCTTTGGCTTCTGCCCAGTTGGTGAAGTAGTCAACTACTACTATGGCATACTTACACCCTCTACGGGCTGTTGGAAGCGACCCAATCAGATCCATACCCCAGATAACAAAAGGTCACGAGCTGCTCATCTGTTGTAGGTAGGCTCAGAGCTCACAGGACTTTAGCAAATCTCTGGCACTTATCACACCTCTTAACCATCTCTATTGCATCTTACTTTATTATAGGGCTAGTAAAATCCTTGCCAAAGTGTTTTCTATGCTAGTGATAGTGCTTCGACATGATTACCATAATGGCTCGCATGAATCTCTTCCAGCACGGTTTAACAGTCAGTGCCATCAATACACCTCAAAAGTGGGGCTGTAAAACCCTCTCTTGTATAACCTATCATCATAGACACAATACTGAGCTGCTCAAGCTCACAACCGACGTACCTCCAACTTATCTTCCAACAGCTTCCCATTTTACAAATAATCTAGAATGGGATTCATCCACAAGCCTTGGGGCACATCAATCATTAGCATTTTAGCTAGCAGATCTATGCTCGGGGTAGCCAAGAACTCCACTAGTATAGTCCCCAAGAACTTTGCATCTCGGGCAGTCGCTAGGCAGGCCAGTGCATCAGCATGAGAGTTCTAAGAACGGGGAATCTGGCATATCTCATACTTCTCAAAAGAAGCAAGGAGCTTTCGTACTTTCTGCAAGTATGACACCATTTTTCGTGTCCCTAGCTTGATATTCTCCCCGTATCTAATTAACAACCAGCTGAGAATCGCTGAAAATTACTAGGGCTTCAACTTGCACCTCCTTTGTTAAGAGAAGTCCTGCCAATAGTGCCTCGTACTCAGCTTCATTATTAGTGGTTGGGAAACTGAATCTCAGGGCGCAGAGGATTCTGTGGCCCTCAGGGCTTATTAACATGACCCTAGCTCCAGCCCCTTACTCACTTGATGATCCATTCACATATAGCTCCCAGAACAGTCTTTCCAACCACTCAGCTTCCTCTTCAATTGGCCTAGTGAACTCAGTAATGAAATTTGCCAATGCTTGCCCCTTTATAGCTGTCATAGGTTTATACTCTATATCAAACTGAGCAAGCTCGATAGCCCACTTTAGTAAGCCACCCGAGGTGTTTGGCTTCTGCAAGATCTGTTTCAGCAGATACTTGGTCAGGACTTCAATCTGATGAGCCTGAAAATAAAGTTACACCTTCCTTGATGCCATGACCAGATAATAGGCAAGCTTTTCCATCAGCTTGTACCTTATCTCCACATCTACTAGTCTCTTGTTGACATAATACACGGGGTACTGCACCCCATCTTTCCCTCGAACAAGGGTTGCACTAAGAGCATGCTAAGACACTCCCAAGTACAAAATCAGCTTTTCTCCATCTTTGGGCTTAGTAAGAAGTGGAGCTCATCCCATATAGTCCTTCAACTGCTGGAAAGTGGACTCACATTCTTTTGTCCATTGGAAATCTCGTGCCTTTTTTAGCAGCTCAAAGAATGGGGTGCATTTATCAGTCGCCTTAGAAATAAATCATCTTAGGGCAGTGACTTGTCCATTGAGACTTTGAACATCTTTTTTTCGTATGGGCGACCTCATATCAAGCAGGGCTTTTATTTTCTTTAGATTGGCCTTGATGCCTCTATTATTTACCATAAAACCCAAAAAAATTTCGGAGGCCACCCCAAAAGCACACTTAAGCGGGTTAACCTACATTTGATAGCTTTTGTGGGCCTTAAACTTTTCTCCCAAATCAGAAACGTGATCGGCTACTTGCTCTGACTTTACCAGCATGTCATCAACATAGACCTCCATGGTCTTACCGATCAGTGCCTCAAACATCATGTTCACCAGCCTTTGATACGTCACCCCAGCATTCTTCAGCCCAAAGGGCATCACCTTGTAACAATAAAGCCCCCGGTCGGTAATAAATGATGTGTGCTCCTCATCGCTGGGGTTCAAGGGGATCTGGCTGTAGTCCGAATAAGCATCCATAAAGTTGAGGAACTGGTGACTAGCCATTGCATCCATGAGCTGATCGATTATGGGGAGAGGAAATCTTTCCTTCAGACAAGCCTTGTTCAAGTTAGTGAAGTCGACACAGGTCCTCCACTTCCCATTCTTATTTTTTACCAAAACTGGGTTAGCCACCTAGGTCAGGTAGTGGGATTCTCTAACGAACTTGCTCGCCAGGAGCTTGTTCACTTCTTCTTTAAGAGCGGCATAGCGCTTAGGAGTTATTGGCCTCTTCTTTTGACGCACTGGCTTGTAGTTGGGATCTACGTTGAGCTGGTGCGACATGACCTCTAGGGCTATCCCTACCATACCCTCATGATTCCATGTAAATACATCGAGGTTAGCTTTAAGGAAATTGGTGAGTTGGGACTTTACCTTGGGAGCCAGATTCTTTCCCAGCTTGAGGCATCTTTCTTCATCCACCTCGCTAACTGAGATATCCTTATGCTCTTCTACTGGGCTGGTGGCCCTGTCCACCTCGTGGGGGTCCAGATCGTCGTTGACACCCTTCTGACTAGCAGGTCGCAGGTTGCCTCATGCGACAACATTCACCTTTTTTCCTTTAGCCCTCACTTTTATAACATCTTCGTAGCAACGTCTTACGAGGTGTTACTCAACTTGCACACACCCTACTCCATTGGAGGTCAAAAAATTGACAGTCAATGACTTGATTGAGGTGACTAGATCCAAATCGCTCATCGTCAGCCTCTCGAGCACGATGTTGTATGCTGAAGGGCAGTCTCCTATGATGAATTTCGTCAATATTGTAACCTGACGGTCTGCCTCTCCAATGGTAAAAGGGAGACTAATCCTCTCAATGGGGACCCCTGCATCTCCTGTGAACCCATAGAGTGGCTCTGGGGATAAGCTCAATTGTTCCGATCCCAACCCCATCTGGTCAAAGCAAGCTCTGTACATCACATTCACTAAGCTACCCGTGTCCACCATTATTCTTTAGACTTCCGCATTGTCGATTCGGGCATGAATGACGAGGGCATCATTGTGCAGCCATCATACATCTCTGGCATCTTCCTCTAAGAAAATGATCTCCTCTACCATCACCCTAACCCGCTTCGTGGGTCCAGCTTGCCCGCTTGATCCCGCCAACAAGACGTGGTTGGCCTCACATACGTACCTTTCATGGGATCTATGGGAAGTCCCAGTGAGGTGAGGTCCGCCACGAATTATATAGATTGTTCAAACTATTAGAGTTATACCCCACAAGCCAATCATGTTTTATGTAATTGATCATACTTTACATTGAGATTCTTTATTTTCAATCAATTATTACTGCAAGGCATTATGTTTTTATTTGTCATTAATGGTGATCATCATTATTTATTGCAATCCATACTTAACAAAGTCTATAGATCAAATAGGCTCATGGAATATGGTCGTGCATAGAGATGACGATCATGAAACATATTCCTTACAAGCCTTGATCTTAAATGTTCCTAGTCATAGAGTTATTAGGATTGGACACTAATAACTCGGATAGACTAGCACATATGATGCATGCTCAATCAGGAGAATGTTTTGTTTCATGGACATTGGTATGAGGACACTAATCCATATATGTGGGTGCTTATTATAAGAATAAGTACACTGAACTGACCTGTTACAGAATTCCTAAAGGTTATTACTTAATGTCAAATGGAAATTCTTATGTTGTAATAGTGCAGATTGATCCTTAGATTTGAGACATCATGGTAGTCTTATATTTGACTGGTTAAGCTCTGGTGTTTTTTTGGATTCTAATGGAGTCATTCACAAACTATCACTGGACGTGGCCTTATCACATATGAAGGCTTGTGAATGTCGAAATAAGATTTATCACTTATTGTCAAGATGAGAGGATGTCTTATGTATTCCGATGATTTCATGACTAAGGAAATCCTTAGCCAAGGTGAGGTGGAAATCAAAAGGTGTTTTGATTTCACCTATCAAGTCATAAATCTGGAATGGATACATAGTTATTGAATGATTAGGGTTTCGTCATGATACCATACCTTAAATTCAATCAGGACATAGATTGATAAAAGGATTTTACTACACGATAATTGCAATTGAAAAGGTCCATGTTTTTTCATCGTTCGCTAGGTATTCATGGCATGTTACTAGACGTTAACCGTGATATGTAAGGTTTTAGAATTAATTTGATTAATTCTAAACCATTAATTAAATAGTTTAATTAAGAAGCCCATGAGCTGTGTTAATTTAAAATCCCATGAGTTTAATTAAAGAGTTTAATTAATCTAATAAGTTGGGCCTTGATATAGCCCAATAGAATTGACCCTACATCTAGTCTAATGGTGGACCTAAGGGGTCACACACTTAGGTCGAGCCCATTCCACAATTTAAAAGAGAGAGTCGGCCTAATGTAATTTAGGGTTGGGCCTAAAGGATTTAGGGTTTTTCTAAGGCATGATTAGGGTTCTTAAAGTCTATTTATATGCTGCTTAAGAAGCTAGAAAGGAAGAAGAAAAATTCGTATTCACTCAAAAAGGCATCTAGGGTTGCTAGCACTTCTCGTGGAAGGGTCGATCGTGTGAATCGACTTAGAGGAGATTGCGCTTGCGTCTCTACGGATTGAAACCGGGCAGAATCAAAGCCTGCACGATTAGTGATTTCTAACATGAACTGTCGGTGCACGCTCATCATCTGGGTGAGGCTGTTGTTTTGATGGTTGTTGGGACGGCCGATTGGTCGGTCGCACCACATAGTCCCTCAGCCGACCTCTTCCGATGAGGTCCTCAATGGCATTCCTCAAGGCCCAACACTCAGAGGTGTTATGACCCACCTCGTTATGGTATGCACAAAATTTTTCCTTGTTTCTGAATTTGTTGAGAGTTCTTTTTGGGTTCGGCCTCCCCAAATCCTCCTTGCTTCTCTCCATGGTGAAGATCCTTTCTTGGGGGTTTGACAAGGCATTATAGCTGTCAAAGTGACCTGATCATGGAGGTCACTGTTCCCTCTCCGCCTTGCGATCTCACTTGGAGACTTGGTTATTCGAGCGATCTCCCTAAACTTCCCTTCAATTGTTTCTGTTATTCCTTTTCTTGTTTTGGTTGGAGCCTCCAGCTTCTTCTTTCTGTTCGACAGGCTTCTTCAAGCCGAAAGCCTCTTCCCACCGGATTTCCTTGGCAGCTCATTCATAGAATTCCCCTAATTTTTTTGCAGGGGTCTTGTAAATACTCTCATAAAGCTTCCCATCCTTGTGGAGGCCTACGGAGATCATAGTCAGGACGCTTTCATCGGAGGGATACTTGATATTGCTCACCTCGTGCCTGAACCTGGAAATGTAGTCCTTCAAAGACTTATTTTTCCTCTAGAATACCATAGCGAGGTCACACGGTGGGGTGACCTGGCATCTCAACGCCCTATACTGATTGAGAAACCTCTGCTGACACTCTTCCCAACTGCTAATGTTGCGAGGTGGAAGGCTTCTGAACCAAGCTCGGGGAAGGTCGCTGGAAACACGCAGTATTTGACCAATGATTTGGTTGTTTGCAAATCCATATAGACATTGAACGCATCTAGGTGTTCATAAGGGTCACTATCCCCATTGTACTGCGGCATACTTAGGACTTTGAATATATGAGGGAGAGGTTCAAGCTCAACTTCCCTGGTGAATGGTGTCCTAGCCCCATGGCCATTATTCTGACCATGAATCCCTTGTTACGACTCCAACTGTCGGACTCTTTGAAACAACTTTACCATGGTCGAGTCCAGATTTGTAGATCGCTGAGCCTCAATCATCTGCTTCTCTCCTGCTCTGGGAAATGATGATTTGGGGGTGGATAATTATCTCCGATATCCTCCTCACCCAGTGGAGGTCTGTCTTCCCATGGCTGGCGAATCCTCCAAGGTGAAGGAATTTCTGATTGTCTCTGGATAGCCTGCTTCTAAGCTTGGGCCAGGACCCTGATTGCATCAGTGAGTTGCATAATTGTGTTCTCTAACACCTCCTGGCATTGTTGCTAGGCTTGGATCGCCTCAATCCCAACAGTCAGAGTAATGGTTTGGATAGGAACCCGTGGGGGCATGTCAACGGTAACTCCAGTCAACAATGGAAAAGGGTCACCCTCTGCAAAAACAACGGGTCCTCTGGTTGATCATGATGATTCTCTGGTAAATCGACCACTACATCATAGCTTCGTGCATTCCTTCATCTTTCCATGGCTAGTGCTCAGAGCGGCCCCTTCCTTTAGCCCCAAAATGTTGACATTCAGAATTAGTCGACCGTGATTCGTAGGCCAACAATGAGAAAATTAGCGCAAATGAAAAGAGGAGGAACAAATGAAGATGAATGATAAATCAAACAGTACGCAAGGAAGTTGTTAAGTGGTTCGGCCATAACGATGCCTACTCCACGACTGTTCTTTAGTTATTCTGGCAGAGTAACAGTATATCATTCCTCTTTCATCACCCCATACAATGATTTTTTACCCCTATTTATAGTGTGGGGTATTTACAATTTACATAAAATCCATAAAATGGAAGAATCATGAGGGACAAAATGTCCTTATCAATTGCATAAAATCAGGAGTGGATTTTGTTAGAGTTATGCCCCACAAGCCAATCATATTTTATGTAATTGATCATATCTGATTATATTGGGATTCTTTATTTTCAATCAATTATTACTGCAAGGCATTATTTTTTTTATTTGTCATTGATGGTTGTCGTCATTATATATTGCAATCCATACTTGAAAAAGTCCATAGATCAAATAGGCTCATGGAATATTGTCGTGCATAGAGATGACGATCATGAAACATATTCCTTACAAGCTTTGATCTTAAACGTTCCTAGTCATAGATTTATTAGGATTGACCACTAATAACTTAGATAGACTAGCACATATGATGTATGCTCAATCAGGAGAATGTTTTGTTTCATGGACATTGGCATGAGGACACTAGTGCATATATATGGGTGCTTATTATAAGAATAAGTGCACTGAACTGACCCGCTTCAGAATTCCTAATAGTTATTATTTAATGTCGAATTGGACTTCTTGTGTTGTAATAGTGCAGATTGATCCTTAGACTTGAGACATCATGGTAGTCTTATGTTTGACTGGTTATGCTTTGATGTTTTTTTGGATTCTAATGGAGTCATTGACAAACTATCACTGGGCATGACCTTATCACATATGAAGGCTTGTGAATGTCGAAATATGATTCATCACTTATTGTTAAGATGAGAGGATGTCCTATGTATTCTGATTTCATGACTGAGGAAATCCCTGGCCAAGGTGAGGTGGAAATTGAAAGGTGTTTTCATTTCACCTATCAAGTCATAAATCTAGAATGGATACATAGTTATTGAATGATTAGGGTTTCGTCATAATACCATACCTTAAATTCAATTGGGACATAGATCGATGAAAGGATTTTATTGCACAATAATTGCAATTGAAAAGGTCCGTATTTTTCCATCGTTGGCTAGGTATTCATGGCATGTTGCTAGATGTTAACCATGATATGTAGAGTTTTAGAATTAATTTAACTAATTCTAAAATTATTAATTAAAGAGTTTAATTAAGAAGCCCACAAGATGTGTTAATTAAGAAGCCCATGAGTTTAATTAATCTAATAAGTTGGGCCTTGATATAGCCCAGTAGAATTGGCCTGACATCTAGTCTAATGGTGGACTTAAGGGGTCACACACTTAGATCGAGCCCATTCCATAATTAAAAAAGAGAGAGTCGGCCTAATGTGATTAAGGGCTAGGCCTAAAGGATTTAGGGTTTTTCCAAGGCACGATTAGGGTACTTAAACTCTATTTATATGCTGCTTAAGAAGTTGGAAAGAACAAGAAAAATTTTGTGTCTCTCAAAAGGTGCCTAGGGTTGCTAGCACTTCTTGAGGCTTTCGTGGAAGGATCGATCGTGTGGACCGGCTTGGAGGAGATCGCGCTTGCGTCTCTATGGGTTGTAATTAGGAAGAATCGAAGCTCTACACGGTCGTGGATTTCTAATAGATTCTACATTACCAGGGATCTAGTTTCCTTTAGATAAAGTAGGTGGGTCCCTGCTTTCGGTTGTTTTATGGTCTTATTATTATGCGAATTGAACAGTTAGGCCAACGAGCTGGAAATATCGCTAAGAGCTCACTTGATTTGGCTAACGAGCTAGAAGCATCGTTAGGAGCTCGCTTAGTTCTGCGGTCTGAGCTCAAGTTTTAGTGATGTGTGACCTTATTCTAACGAGCTCGACCTTGGGCCTATTGGGCTTCTAGAGATTGGGTTGGTCTGCTGGGTCGAGTTCAGCCCATAAGAAGTGCTGGAAATACCCATAACATAGATAAATTAATTCCTAGAAACACACTAGGTTAGACAAACTTCATGTGGTTATGGGTTAGACGAGGGTAAGGAAAGAAATTGTACTAAGAATGACTCAAGTGGGATAGCAAGGGAGCTTAATGTGAAGAAAAAAAAAATTTAACAAGCCCAAATTGCAAGAAATTGATCCCCCTATCATGCTTTTACAAAATGATGTTATTTAGTCAACTAGTTCAGAGTTTGAAACCAGTCAAATTCATCCGCTATCATTCTAAACATTCAAACTAAATTGATGTTTTGAAGCTATTGAAAAGATGAGGTAAACAATAAAGCATATTTAGAGTAAGTGTTATTTCACTCAGAATCAACTGTTATTAGGCTCAAACACTCACTCAAGTAATAGTCTCCACTTCTGTTGAGGGATCATGTAGTGTGCTAATCAGCTAATTACCATTGTCTTTGACTTTATGATCGATAAACCAATTTCTAATTATTAAACACCCGATGAATTCAAATCACCCATTCTAATCCCATACATCTACGTTTTCAAATAAGAAATCAATGCATTCATATTTCATACTGCAAACTCAACTGGCTACCAATGTATAAATCCAAAGCCCTAGGACTAGCATCATTTAACACACATAATTTTTTTTTTTTAGGATCAAGATATAGGCAAGTAGATTAAAACAACAAGCAAGAATCTTCTTACCTTAACAATGCATTCCCTCCCCCCAACTTGAATCACATTAAGTACTAGGAGGTAAGAGAAATACCGAGCTTGCATCAAGGAAGACCTAACCTTTTAAACTCAAACTGTATGAAGCTGCTTTTTAGAAATTAAAAAGAACAATGATGCAAATTAAGATAATTAGTTTTTTTTTTTAAAAAAAAAAATGTTTAAAAGAAAACAATGTATGTTCATATGATGCTTTCTTGCACCAATAGCTGAAACCATAGCAGGACATCTAACCCAATTGGTCGTATCTAAAACTTGAATTTACATGTTATTCCTATTGCCTATGATTGAGCTTCCATTGCTTCACCCTCAATGGCTACAGAGGTTGTTTTTAATGTCCCAGAACCAGAGACATCCATTTAACCTAAATGGAAATGTGGTCTTTTAATGTCAAATTTCTAGACGACATTGAACTTCCCTTACTCATTAGATGATGGTGGATCACCCAAATGCACAATTCCTTTATTCTCCTCAATAATACCTTGGTAAGGTTTCAGCCTATGACCATTGACCGTAAGATGTTATCTTGACTCCAGTCAAAAGCCCCATATTCTGAGATGGACTTGATTACAAAGGGGCCCATCAAGATTTCAGTTTTCCTGGGAATAGATGCAATCGAGAATCGTATAAGAGTACTTGTTGCCCTACATGAAATCTTTTTTGAACAATGTGTCAATCATGCAACTCTTTCATGTGAAGCTTAGCCAATCATGCATTTCAAATGTCTCATTCCGAATTTCCTCGAGCTCGTTCAATTGGAGCTTCCTAGAGAGGCCTGTTTCAATCAAACTCTTGTTGATCATTTGAATTGCCCAATATGCTCTATACTCAATTTCCACCTACAGATGACAAGATTTACCATATACTAGCCTATAAGGAGACATTCCCAAGATAGTTTTATAGGTTATCCTATACATCCAATGAGCGTCCACTAATCTTAAGGACCAATCCTTATGATTAGAAGTGACAGTCTTTTCCAATATGCATTTGATCTCCCTATTGGCCAACTCGGCTTGACCATTGGTTTGGGGATGGTATGGTGTTGCGACCTTGTGCAGTACACTGTATTTCTTCATTAACCCTGCCATGACTTTGTTACAAAAATGGGAACCCCCATCACCGATGATCACTCGTGGCATCCCAAACCGACTGAATATGTTTTCTTTCAAAAATTTCACTACAGTTCTATAGTCATTTGTTTTGGTCAGGATCGCTGCGACCCATTTGGACACGTAGTTGACAACAAGTAAGATGTATTCATGTCCAAATGAATTGACAAATGGGCCCATAACATCCATACCCCAATAGTTGAAGACTTCCAACACTTGGATAGGATGTAATGGCATCATGTTTCTCCTTTACAGACTTCCTAACCTTTGGCATCAATCGTAACTTTAACAGAACTTGTACACATCCTTGAATAGTGTCGGCCAATAAAATTCACTTTGTAAAATTTTTACAACTATTTTCTTGACAAAGAAATTGCCCCCACATGTAAGAGGATGAGAAAAATTAATAACAATTTGTTGCTCATGATTGGGTATGCATCTAAGGATGATTTGGTCTAGACAATATTTAAACAATTATGAGTCATCCCAAAAGAATGTCACCACCTTCTAAAAAAAAATTTGCTTATCTAGCCTAAACTAGTGATCTGGAATCTGTCAGCATACCATGGAAGGATGGGTGATGTAGATTAACTACTTATTTGAAATAATTCTTCATCTAGAAAATAATCATGGATTGGGTTTCAAACTGATTTAAATCTTGACATGGTAAATGGGACAAGTGGTAAGCCACAACATTTTCTACCCCTTTTTTTATCTCTGATTTCATTGTGAAATTCTTGTAAAAGTAAGATCTGTCGGAGGAGAGGGGGTGTTTCATCTTGCTTTGTAAGAAAATACTTCAGAGCAGCATGATCAGTAAAACTGATAGCTAGTGACCCTATGAGCTAAGACTAGAACTTGTCCAAGGCAAAAACAATTGCTAGTAACTCTTTCTCTGTAGTGGTGTAATTCTTTTGTGCCTTGTTAAGAGTTTTCCTAGCGTAGTATATCACACGAGGTTTCTTGTCCTTCCTTTTCCCTAACACGGCTCTTATCGTGTAATCACTAGCATCGCACATGAGTTCTGTTGTTGCCAAAATACAACAATTAAAATTTGTGATGTGGGGTCCACTCGAGCTTAGTGTTAGGTGAAGTTAGGTTGCTGATCGAGGCTGTCGAACCGATCAAATTAGTGTATGTATTAGGACTGGTTTGTAGCTAGGATGCTCCCCAGGTCGTCTCCCAACGAACTGCCAACGAACTGTCAAAACAAGATCAAACGGGGATGGGGGGTTGTGATGAAAACCGAACTTAAAAACGTTCAAGAATGAAACAAAGATGAACTAACCCATTACAAACCCTACCTCCTTACCACGGTAATCCTCGTCTCACTTATGAAAACAATCTGTTTCGTTTGATTTTCTTTTGATTTGAAAAACTCTTCTACAACCGTAAAAGATTAAATCAAAATGAGCAATCGCTCATACAAATATACCGTTTCTTTCTAATCAAAGCCTCAACCAAGTACGTCAATTAAACCCATCCAAAGATCATGCATGCATTCATACAACCGCATAAAAGAAACATACATAAACTTAGAGAAGGAAAAGAAACAAAATCATCAATAAAAACATGAAAATCGAGGTTCAAACCGGATTCGACTATATGACCGAGACTCAAACCGGGCAAGGGGTACGAGAATGTAGCATATTACAAGCGAATTAGCCTTCCATAGCTTCTAGGTTGAAATCGTGAGAATCCTCCAAAATTGACCACACCCTAATGCCTCTTAGATAGCTCTTATTTATAGGGTTTTGGGAAAGAAAAACCTAGGCTAAATGGGCTTAGGGTTTTTTTATTACATATGGCCCATAATTTAATTAATTAAAAGGGCCCAATGGATTCTAAATTTGCCCATAACCCAAAATGAAGTATGGTTGTCTCTTTAAAACTCAATGTCCGTCCACCTTGCAAAGCCCACTTGCGCCTCTATCGAAATAGCTCAAATCTGAGGCCCAAATCTGCCAAAAAAGAATTAAAATAGTGTGAAGCCCAATAAAATAAAATAAACACAAGACAAATGAAATAACCTAAATAGAGTGCAATGAAGATGGAATAAGAGCGATAAATAATATAAAATATGTGCTCCATCAATCCCCGTAAGAGAAGCTGCCTCAAGGGAGTTCGCTGCTAGGATGTTCACCGCAAGGCTTTTGCCTCTAGCTCTTTTTCCACAAGATTTTTCCATAGGGCTTCGCCACTAGCTCTTTCACCATAAGGCTTCACCACTAGCTCTCGCCACAAGGTTTTGCCACAAGGCTATGCCACTAGCTCTTTCGCCACAAGGCTTTGCCACTAGCTCTCGCCACAAGGTTTCGCCACTAGCTCTCGCCACAAGGTTTTTCAACAAGGCTTCGCCACTAGCTTTTTTCACTAGCTTTCACCACAAGGTTTTGTCACTAGCTCTTGTCACAAGGTTCTGCCTTCGCCGCTAGGTCTCACCGCAAGGCTTTGCCTTCACCATAAGGTTCACCGCAAGGTTTTACCTTCGCCACTAGGTTCACTGCAACGTTTGGCCTTCACCACAAGGTCTTGCCGCAAAATTTTTCCTTCACCGCTAGGTTTGCCACAAGATTTTGCCTTCACCACAAGGTCTCACTGCAAGATTTTTCCTTCACCCCTAGGTTTGCCATAAGATTTTACCTTCACCTCTAGGTTCATTGCAAGGATTTCCCCCTGTTGATGCTTAGAAAATGGGTTAGAAGGCTCACGGGAATCTTCCTCTGTGAAGACCCTCTGATGCCAAAGTCAGTATCAGATCTCAATGACTATTCACAAAAATAGTAAAGGTGCATTCAAAGTGTCTAGATTTTACCGAAATTGGAAATCCTCATCAATGTCCTATGTTGGGTATTTATAGGGCACGACTCTCAAGGATGGTTAGTGCCGACACGTGGTGATTGTTGAGTGGGGCTTAGAATTGGTCGGGAATAGGCTTTTTGATGCCTAGCTATGAGGCTACTCGCAGCATGCAGCCGCAAGGCTCAACGCCAGCCATCAAGTAGTTACGAGTCTCCTCGCAGCATGCAGCCACAAGGTACTTCGCGACTAGCCCATACCGCGAGGTTGGTAGCCGTTAAGTAGCTGACGACAATGCTTTTGCCCCCATCTTTTCCTCTTCAATTTTTTCTATAATTTATAACTTTTTCCCTCTTGATTTTCCTAGCATGATAAGTTCAAATGGGAGAGACCAATCAGGGGTCTGAATAATAGGTGTTGAAATGAGTGAGTTCTTTAACTTCTCAAAAGCAGCTTAATACTCACTGGTCCACTCAAAGGGTACGGTTAAGGCCTGGAGGCGACATAAAGGTCTGGCTATAGCACCGAATGAAAAGATAAAGCGCCTATCAGAACTACCATGGCTAAGAAAAGACCTAACGTCCTTCACATTCCTTAGGGCAGGTAATTTTTTAATTGACTCATCCTTGGACGAAACAATGTGTCCCAAGACACTTCCTTGAGTTACCATGAAAAGACACTTCTCCCAATTTATCACTAAATTCGTTTCTTTGCACCGGGCCAAAATTTTCTCCAAATTTTCAAAACAACCCTCAACACTATCTTTGTACACTGAGAAGTCATCTATGAATACTTCTACCACATTCTCAACTAACTCACTGAAGATAATCATCAAGCATATTTGTAAGGTTGCATTAGCATTACATAGACCGAATGACATTCATCTATAAGCAAATGTCTTGAATGGACATATGAATGTGGTTTTCTCCTGATCCTCTAAGGTAACTTCAATTTAATTGTGAAGGACCGTCAACGAGGATCAAAAGCATACAACGGAAGCGTTTTTAAAACATAACAATCCTCTTATTGATAAGAATCGAGAAGACTTACTTTTCCTTCGGATTACCGGATGGAATGGAGCAACAGGAGGAGGAGGCGCGACTGCTTCTTGGCGTGGTGGAGACATCGACTGTCCTACAATCCGTCGGCTCCTTCGCATCAGATCTTTTGATCTTCCAAGGTATGACTCAATCTCATGGCCTCTCTTGGTGAAGAAGAGAAAATCGAAATTAGGGTAAAAAAGAACTAGAGAGAGAATATATATAGGGAGAACCTTAGGGCTAAAACCTTAGTGGGCCAAACCCTAGTGGGCCAAGTCCATTTTAATTAATTTTCTAATTGGGTTAGCCCAATTAATTAATTAAAACCAATGAACTATTAAATAATTCTCTCTCAATGTAATTCACCCAACAAGCCAAAATGTATTAAATAATACATGAGTTACATCGAGCTACCCTGGGGACCAAAAGACAAATTATTCATGGCTACTAAAATGACCAAAATATCCCTGCTACCCAGTAGCTATATTTTGTCATTCTAAGTGTTCCAACTATCACCATATGGTAACACTGACCCCACGAATAATTTTGCATGTGCGATGTCTTTGACCTACTAGTGTAATGACGAAAATACCCCTCTGCGTAACACCCATCATTTAGAAAGGAATAATGTACTAACACCTCTCTAAATGATTTCTACCATCCTTAGATCACTAGTCCAATAATCCATGACTACTCGAATGTACTTGCTCAACACTGGGAGCTACCCAGAAGCACACACTCTTAAGTCACGTTCCCAGGGCCCTGGATTATTTGATTATTCTTGGACAATCACAAGGGGGTGAATCACAGAAACTATCTTGTATTAGTCTGTCTTAGTTAATTAGAAACCACACTCCCAACTCACAAGGTTGCTGATCTTTGATAGACCTCACCTATAGTGAATCTAAGAATATAGCTCTAGGTTCACTAGACCACCAACTAATACTCAAGTATTAGAGTACTCGTCCACGTAGTAGCAGTGATAGACTAGCTCCATGATAATCAGTACTTTGTCATTAGCTTCTATCATAGGTCCACTCTACGCATTCCAAATGCGCTTGTACAATTAGAGTAAATGGACTGTTTACTGGCTAAGGCAAGCCATCCTCCATTAGGATCTATTGCACAATGATCTTATCATGATAGAATGCCCAGTTCTATCAAAAGATCAAGAGTAATATTTTTCTTGCTTATTAAGTACCCATGATTCATGCCTAACTGTGAAGAACGACCCATCACATGAATCACTTACTTAATAGCACGGACACTTTTCCAACAATTAAATGCAAATAATATATGTGCCATAAACTGACTAAAAGAAAACATCATTACCATAAATTAAATAAAACGTGTCTTTAGGGCATACATTTCCAACAAATTGTACCCAGAATACCCATCTAAGAAGCAATAGAAGGCATGTCCCACTATTCTCCCAAAAACCTAATCCAAAAATGGGAGCAAAAAAAGATCCTTCATAGTCACGGAGTCGAGCTTCCTATAATCTATGCACACACGCCATCCAGTCTGGATGTGTGTAGGAATAAGCTCATTGTTCTCATTTGCTATCATAGTGACTCCTGACTTCTTAGGTATGACTTGAGTTTGACTAACCCATTTGGAATCTGAGATGGGGTAAATGATACTTACATCTAACAATTTTAGAACCTTCCCCCGGATAACTTCTTTCACATTCAAGTTTAGTCACCTTTGTATTTTTCGTACGGGTTTAACATTCTCCTATAAGAAAATCCTCTGGGTGCAGGTGAGGGGGCTAATGCCACATAAGTCAAATATGGACCGTCTTATAGCCTACTTGTGGGTTTACAATAGTTTTAACAATTTTGTCTCCTAGTGTGAAGGTAGGCTAGATAAGATCACTACTGGCAATGACTCCCCTTCGCTTAAGAATGCATACTTGAGGTGAATCGACAATGGTTTTCTCTCGGGTTGGATTGCATGGACTGAAGATAGTAGGGTTTTACCCCTAGATGATTTCAATGGTTCTGGGCTATACATCAATCGAGTAGCCTCCCTAGCTAACTTGATATCGGGCTCTATCCCTTTCAATGACTGCTTCTCTAATTCTTGACTAATCGGCTCACAAACAACTTTCTCAAAATAATCTTCCCTTAATGTCTGAATTAAATAAACCTCCTCCACTTCCATTTCATCGCTTAATTGCTTCTACACCTTAAAAACATCCATCTCCACTGTAATACGCAATATTTATTATCAAAGGTATTTTTTTGAAAATTGTTGGGTCAAAATAGAATTTATAGTTTCCGGCCAACGTGTAATATCCAGAACATGAACAAAAGGCAAGTGTCCATGTCAAAGCAAGTCAAAGAAGGTAAAATTGCCCAAATAAGAAGGATTTGACAAAGAAAAGAGATTTACAAAGGTTTGGAGTCGAAAACACGCAATTAGGGGCATCCGGGCCAAAGTTCAAAAAATGCATAATGCCCAAGGGAGGTCAAAACGATGAAGTTTTCAATAATTCTTGAGGGAAATGGAAAGTTTGGAACTTATAGGCAATAGTGGAATTGTTAGAAAGTCTAGGGGTATCAAGGATAGGGGAAAATGAAGTTAGGAATTAATTGGGGGGTAACTGACCGACCGCTTGTGGCCACCCTAGGGCGACGAGAAAATTGCCTAGAGGCTCAAGGATAGCCTCCAGGTGATGATGAAGCGAGTAGGGTGGCCATTGGCCGAAAAGGCTGCGATGCAATCGGTTTTAATGGCGGAGGTGACCGGCATTTTGGACGAGAATTTTGAGGGATTTTTGGGATGGTTTAGAGCTATTTGAATCATTAGGAAGCTAGACTTAGTGCTTACGGGATAAGATCAACAGAGATTTGGTGAAAATTTACATCAAAAATGAATATGAAAAGGGGTAAAAGGCTGAAGGTTTCAAAAGCAAATTAGTCAAAATTGCTCACATTTTGTCCTGAATCAAGTAATAAGGTTAGAGGGCTTTTGTTCCTCGGGTTCTAGGGAGGATTTCTGGAGAATTTGGAGGCAGTTGGTGTACGTTTTAAGGGGGTTCAGTGCCATGGCCAAAAAATTGGGCCTCGTCGAAGCCGCACCTTTAACCAGCCTTTAAGGCCTCTTCCAGTGATGTCTTCCAACATTTAAGGCTTCCACTAGGGTCACCTCGAGGAGAGCTTCAAGAGGGTATAGCTGGTTTGGCCATTGGAGACCGTCGCAGGCTGTCGTCGTCGGAGAAGAAGGCTAGAGAAGAAGCTACGCATGGGCATCACTAGCCGAGGCTGGGGGTGGTGCGTGAGGGCGCATGAGGTGCTATTTTCTTTCAAAATTAATTTTATAATTTTGCTAAAATTATTTGAGGAATATTAGTGCAAAAATATTTAGTGAAACTAGGTGTTAGGCATTTATTATGAATTTTCGAAGGAAAGAAAGGTTTCAAAATAGGGAAAAATGGGTAAAATTGAGGAAATTATACAAAAAATAGTAATATTGATTTCTATAGACATAAATGGTAAATAAGAGATGATTTGACTATTAGAAGGAAGGATTGAGTGATTTTTGAGGTGTGACATGCTTTTCGAGGCAAAATTAGTTTTTTTCTTAATTAAGGTGAGTGGTTCGATTCTAGTCTTATCCTTTGTCTTTATGTGGCTTGGTGTGTGTGTGGTGGGTTCTGGTGAGCGATTCTACCCTCCTGAGTTTAGGTTACACACGTTTAGCCAGTTCCAGTGAGCGGTTATACCTTCCGAGACTTGGGATATTTGTTGTAGCCTTTATACTTCGCATTATTGGCATCGTGTGCATACTGGTATATTGCATCAACTGTTTTTACTTTTAAAGGAGTAGGTGCATGTCGTGTGATTGTCATGTCATTGTGGTGTAACTTCGGGTCGTTGTTATGTCTTTGAGAATGGGGCAAGGTTAATGCTAGTGATCGGGTGATAGGGCCAGGCACTCAGGGATTAAGTATGTCACGACAAGGACAGTCCTAACGGTGTGTGGAATGGATTTTCCATGAGAGATTGAGTATGTCAGGGAGATTTCTCAAGTTAGACGTGTTGCATGTCATCGTTGTCTGTGTTTGTCTTGCTCGTTATCATTCATGGATTCGGTAAACTGTATCATGCCATCACTTAGATGTTTTATCATCTAATCTGGGTTATGCCCCTGGAACATTCAACGTTCCAACCAGGGACTACTACGAGGGCGAGGACCTGGTTAGCTGACGGTTGTCAGCATTTAGCATGATAGATGTTATTGTAATACTTATTTTGATATATGTATGAACGATCGTGGTAGTCCATGGTATTGTTATGTTATTACTTTTCGCTGCGTAATTTGATGACTCGTTTAGTTTAAGACTATTGAGTTTGTTAAGTTAAATGGGCAAGGCTGGGGTTTTTTGGGTTTTGTGTGCATGTGAAGGTTGTTCTTGCAATCACCACGGGTGCCGGGGTTTTGTGTGCATGTGACGATTGTTCTTGATGCGCCGCACGTGTTGAACTTGGAAAAAAAAAAGATTCCTAGGAATTCTTTTACAATGGCGCGCCCGTGTAAAGTGGGGTGTTACAATTGGTATCGGAGCCATAGGTTAAAACCCTAGATTAAGTTAGGTTGTCAACTTAGCTAGGTTAGAACTATTGGGAGAAAACTTAGAATAAGGTTATGGACTCTAGGGACATTCGAAACCTAGAAAGAAATGATATGGAAACTCTAGGAAACATATGTTCGAGGTTTCTGAGTAGAATTTATGTGTTAATAGCAACAATGGTGGATTAAGTGTTGTTGACTCACTGGGTGCAAAGGATTGAAGCTCGAGGAAATCTGCAAGATGAAGATGTGATTGTATTTCTGAATGCAATGGAGGAAATCATAGATGATGTACCCCTGAGCTACCAAGAATTGGAAGATCTGGTAGAGTACCAGATCGACTATCTAATTAGCATAATGGTAGGGGAATGGAAGACATATGCCCAGTGGATATGAAAGAATTGAGATTTTGAAACCCTAAGCACATTCTGCTCAAGGATTCGGGATCAACATGCAGATCTGTACGGGGAAGCTATGGATGAGAAGGCTTAGGAAGATGGCATTGTTGCGAAACTCGAAGTAGAAGAGGATGTCATCTATACCAGTTCCAACAAGGAGTCTCAGAAAGATGATGAAGGACCCCTGATGGAATTTGACAATGAGGAGGGTCATAAGGAGCAGTGGATCTAAAGGTCGAAGGATTGGCTGAAGGAGGCTGAAGGAAGGGAAAAAAATATATAATATAATAAGATGTTAAGTTTATTTTCTTTTCTATTGTGTTAGGAAGTTATGTTTCATGGTTTGCTTTTAAAAAATAAGACTATCCCTTTTTAAAGAAATTATCTTGTCTTGAGCATAACTCATTTCCATGATTCACTCCAGATGGTGAATACATGACGACTTTGAGATGCAACCAACAATGAGAATGGGAGAAGGGAGGAAAATAATCTAGAGATCAGGGTGATCGTAGAAATCACCTGGGAGGAAACAGGAGGTACGTTGGGTAATCGAGCTCTAGTGAGGATCGGTTCAAGGGAATAAAAAGATTTTTGGAGAACATGCTAACCTACATGAGTAGAGAAGAACCTACTCGACATACCACCATAGTGTTGGAACAATACTGGCATCTAAGGCCCCCTGTGTTCAAAGGTAGAACCTGCGATGATCCCAGCTCAGTCGAGTACTGGCTTGAGCAAATGGAGAAGTTACTTCAACACCTCTAGTGCAGCGAGGAGGAAAAAGTAAGGTGCGCTATTTACACGCTAGAAGAAGAGGCAGGACGGTGGTAGTCTATCGAACATTCAATACTAAGATCTCATTAAGAGCTCAAGGATGAAGATGAGGATACGCCAATCTACACTTGGGCAAGGTTCAAGGAAAGGTTTAATGACAAATACTTCCCTATGAGCTGGAATGAGGAAAGGATCTGGGAGTTCATGAGGCTTAAGAAGATTGACGAAATGTCTGTGATCCAGTATGATAACCGATTCACCCAACTGATCAAGTATGTGCCCATGTATGAGACTGATGAGGGTCAGAAAGCACAAAAATTCGTGTCAAGGTTGCAAGTGAATCTCCATCAAGTTTTGAGTGGGTGGGATATCGATTCCTATAAAGAAGAATTACACCGATCCCTAACTATTGAAAGATATCGAAAGCGAGTAAGGATAATTAAGTCTAAGGAAGGAAGCAAGGGCAATAAGCCAAGAAGTTCAATGGCTCAACCCAAAGACAAAGGGAAATGTCCTCGGTGTAAGAAGAAACACCCAGGGAAGAGATGCTTTATAAGATGCTATGGATGCGGCGAAGAATGTCACATCGAGAGGAACTGTCCAAAGACCAAAGAGACGCCCAAAGTTAGGTATCAAGGAAAGATTGTATGCTACACTTGTAGACAACCGGGGCATATCTAGCAAGAATCCCCGAAGAGGCAAAAGATGGAGCAACTAAGCGAGGGAATGCAGAATGATCGCCCAGGCCGTGTGTACAACTTCACCTGCGAGGATGCTGAGGTCGATCCTGTAGTTATCGAAGGTACACTGTTCTTCTCAAATATTCTCATTCATGTTTTAATAGATCCGAGTGCTATGCATTCATTTATTTCACATGCATCAGTAGGCAGTTTAAAGCTAGAACCTAGAGAATTGGGTTATCAAATGGTAATAGCTACCCTTATGGGTTCAACCCTAGAAACCGCGGTAGGTTGCCAAGGATGTATTTTCAATATGGGAAGGGAAAATCTCAAGATAGACTTAGTAGTCCTGGATATTCAAGATTTCGATATGATCATAGGAATGGATTTCCTATCAGTACATGAGGCTAAGGTAGATTGTAAGAATAAGATGGTGAGCTTACACAAACCTAGCGGAAAGTGGATTAACTTCCAAGGCTAGAATAGTAAGAGAAAGAGGAAGCATGGCATGACTTTACAAGCACTGTAAACAACCAAACCCGAATCAAGCAAGAAAAGCCCTGTGTTGGAAGAAGTTAGGATTGTGAATGAATACCCTAAGATCTTTCCCAAAGACTTACCAGGATTACCTGCCCATAGAGAGATTGCGTTCTTGATAAACCTTGTATTAGGCATGCAGCCTATATCTATACCTTCGTAAAAGATGGCCCCAACTGAAATAAGGGAATTGAAGGAACAATTATAGGCCTTAACTGACAAGGGATTTATTAGACCAAGTGTATCACATTGGGGAGCTCTGATACTCTTTGTAAAGAAAAGGATGGTACCCTACAGATGTGTACTAACTACTGTCAGTTAAATAAGGTAACCATAAATAATAAGTACCCGCTACCTAGAATTGAGGAATTGTTTGATTAGCTTTAAGGAGCTAGGGTATTTTCAAAAATCGATCTTCGGTCAGGGTACTATCAAATGAAGATCAAGCCAGAAGATATACCTAAGACCGCTTTTCGATGTCGGTATGGTCACTATGAATATCTAGTGATGACGTTCAGATTGACAAATGCACCTACTGCATTCATGGATTTAATGAACCGAACTTTTAAACCCTATTTGGATAAATTCGTGATAGTATTCATTGATGATATCTTGATATACTCCGTAAGTGAGAGTGAGCATGAAGGACATTTGAGGATAGTAATGCAGACCTTAAAGGACCACAAGTTGTACGCCAAGTTGTCAAAGTGCGAGTTCTGGCTTACACAGGTAGCATTTCTTGGACATATAATCACAGTGAAAGGTATAGCCATCGATCCAGCAAAGATAGAAGCAATTCAAAATTGGCAAGCACCCAAGATTGTCGGGGAAATCTGGACTTTTCTTGGACTAGCTGGATACTACAAAAGATTCGTGGAAGGATTCTCGAAGATATCTGCTCCACTTACCCAATTGATACAGAAGGAAGTTAAATTTGAATGGGATGAAAAGTGTGAGCAAGGTTTTCAAGAGTTTTAAGGCACGATTGATCATAACACTGATCTTGGCAATGCCAACGAAATCAGGGAAATATGTGGTGTATAGTGATGCTTTTGGAATAGGCTTGGGATGTGTTCTAATGCAAGACGAGAAGGTAATCGCTTATGGATCTTGACAACTGAAAAGGCATGAGCAGAACTATCCAACTCACAATTTGCAATTAACAGCCATAATCTATGCCTTGAAATTGTTGAGACACTATCTATACGGGGAATAGTTCAAAATTTTCACAGATTACAAAAGTTTGAAGTACATATTCTCCCATAAGGAGTTAAACATGCGACAAAGAAGATGGATGGAGTACCTGAAAGACTATGATTTTATCATCTCCCACCATCCAGGGAAGGCAAATGTAGTCACAAATGCTCTTAGCCAAAGGAGTTCAAAAATTGTGGCTAGCATGATGGTTAAAGAATGGAAAATGATTGAGGAATTCAATCATCTGACAGTAAGGGCCAAGCCTAAACCTATCAAAGGGTATTTGGAAAATCTGGCAATACAACTGGATGTAGTGAATCAGATCAGTTCATCCCTTCAAATAGACGTAAGAAGAAGTCAGTGGATAAACAAAAATGATCAAGTGAGGGCACCCGAATTCAATTACCACAATGGTATACTTCAATTCCAAGGAAAAATCTATGTGCCAAAAGATCAAAACTTGAGACAAGTTATCTTAGGAGAAGCTCATCAAGCTAGGTACACAGTACATCCAAGGTCCACAAAAATGTATAAGGACCTTAGGGAAGTTTATTGGTGGCCTAGGATGAAAAAGGACGTGGCACAGTAAGTGGCGTAGTGCGATACTTGTCAATGCATCAAAATTGAACATCAACACCCAAAAGGAATGTTACAACCTTTGGACATTCTTGAGTGGAAATGGGATCACGTCACCATGGATTTTGTGACTAATCTACCTCGAAGCCCCAAAGGAAATGATGTTATCTGGGTGATAGTAGATCAATTGACAAAGTCAGCACATTTCTTTCCTATTAGGATAGGGCAGCAAATCCATGCCTTATCTCAACTGTACATTGGAGAAATAGTACGATTGCATGGAATCCCTGCAAGCATAGTGTCAGATCGAGACCCACGATTTACGTCAAGAGTTTGGGAAAGTTTCCACAAGTGTATGGGAATGTAGTTAAAGCTTAGCATGGCTTATCATCCTCAGACCGACGGACAGTCCGAGCGAACAATTCAAACGCTTGAGGACATGTTAAGAGTGTGCGTGCTAGATTTCTCAGGAAGTTGTGAGAAACATCTACCACTTGTGTAATTCACTTACAACAACAGGCACCATAGTAGCATTTGAATGGCCCCCTATGAGGCATTGTACGGGTGAAAATGTAGAACTCCATTCTGCTGGGTAGAAATCAGAGAAACCAGATTGATTGGAATCGAGATAGTTCAAACCACTATTGAGAAGATCAAAAGAATTCAGGAGAAAATGAGAACAAGTCAAAGTCGTCAGAAGTCATACATTGACCATCGAAGACGAAATTTAGAATTTCTAATCAGTGATAAGGTATATTTGAAGGTTTCCCCATTTAAAACAGTGATTCGAAGGAAAAAGAAAGGGAAATTAAGCCCAAGATACATTAGGTCATATGAAATTTTGGAGAAAATTGGACCGATAGCTTACCGAATAGCTTTGCTTGTAGCATTACCGAATATCCACAACGTGTTCCACGTATCCCAACTACGGAAGCATGAGCCAACTCCAACGTAGGTTCTTTGAAATGAGACCATAGAGATACGAAATGATCTAACTTACCCTGAAGAGCCAGTTCAAATCTTGGATCAAAGGGATCAAGTCTAAAGGAACAAGGTTATTTCGTTGGTAAAAGTGCTATGGAGAAATCACGACAAGGAATAAGCCACCTGGGAACGTGAGGAGGAGATGAAACTTTCTTATCTGCATTTGTTTAATTTTGAGAGTGAGTAATTTTGAGGAAGAAATTCCTTTTTAGAGGGAGAGGATGTAATACCCAATATTTATTATCAAAGGTAGTTTTTTTGGAAATTGTTGGGCCCAAATAGAATTTATCAAAGTTTCGGGCCAACATGTAATATCTAGAACATAAACAAAAGGCAAGTGTCCATGTCAAAGCAAGCCAAGGAAGGTAAAATTGCCCAAATAAGAAGGATTTGACAAAACGAAGAGATTTACGATAGTTTGGTGTCAAAAACACACGATTAGGGGCATCCGAGCCAAAGTACAAAAAATGTAAAATGCTCGAGGGTTGAAACAACGAAGTTTTTGATAATTCTTGAGGGAAATGGAAAGTTTGGAACTTATAGGCAATAATGGAATTGTTAGAAAGTTTAGGGGTATCAAGGAAAGGGGAAAAATGAAGTTAGGAATTAATTTGGGGCAAAAGTGCAACAAGGGAAAAAGTTAGGTGGGAAACCGACCAGCCACCATCCAGCCACCCTGTGCGTCAGAAAGGTCACCTAGAGGCTCGGGGATAGCCTCCAGGTGATGATGAAGTGAGTGGGGGCGGCTATAGCCGAAAAAGGCTGCGATATGATCAGTTTTAATGGCGGAACTGACCGTCATTTTGGCTAAGAATTTCAAGGGATTTTTGGGATGATTTAGGGCTATTTGAATCATTAAGCAGCTAGATTTGGTGCCTAAGGGAAGATCAACCAAGATTTGGTGGAAATTAACATCGGAGATAGGTATAAAAAGGTAGAAGGCCGGGGGTTTCAAAAGCAAATCGGTCGAAATTACTTGCATTTTGGCTTGAATCGAGTAATAAGGTTAGAGGGATTTTTTTCCTCGGGTTCTAGGGAGGATTCTTGGGGAATTTTGAGGCGGTTGGTGTACGTTTTAAGGGGGTTCAGTGCCTTGGCTAGAAAATCGAGCATCGCCAGAGCCGCACCTACAACCGGCCTTTAAGGCCTCTTCTGGTGACGTCTTCCAACATTTAAGGGTTCCATTGGGTCGCCTCGAGGAGAGCTTCAAGAGGGTATAGCTGGTTTGGCCATCGGAGACCATCGTAGGCTACCGTCGCCGGAGAAGAAGTTGCGTGTGGGCTTCACTCGTCGAGGCTGGGGATGGCTCGTGAGGGCGTGTAAGGTACTATTTTCTTCCAAAATTAATTTTATAATTTTGCTAAAATTATTTGAGGAATATTGGTGCAAAAATATTTGGTGAAACTAGGTGTTAGGCATTTATTATGAATTTTCGAGGGAAAAGAAAGGTTTGAAAATAGAGAAAAAATAGGAAAAATTGAGAAAATTATGGGAAAAAAAAGAATATTGATTTCTATAGACATAAATGGTAAACAAGAGATGATTTGACAATTAGAAGGAAGGATTACATGATTTTCGAGGTGTGACGCTTTTTGAGGCAAAAATCAGTTTTTTTTTTTTTTCTGAAATAAAGTGAGTGGTTTGATTCCAGTCTTATCATTTTCCGTTATGTGGCTTGGTGTGTATGTGGTGGGTTTTGGTGAGCGATTCCACCCTCCCGAGCTTAGGTTACACGCGTTTAGCTAGTTTCAGTGAGCGGTTATACACTTTGGGACTTGGGATATTTGTTATAGCCTTTATACTTCACATTATTGGCATTGTGTGCATATTGAATATTTGGTATATTTCATTAACTATTTTTACTTATAAAAAAGGTGTTGCATGGCGTGTGATTTTCATGTCATTGTGGTGTAACTTCGGGTCATTGTTATGTATGTGGGAACGGGATGGGGTCTGCTTGAGAATGGGGCAAGGTTGATCCCAGTGATCGGTGACAGGCTCGAGCACCTGGGGATTAAGTATGTCATGGTAAGGTCAGTCTTAAAGGTGTGTGGAATGGATTTTCCATGGGAGATTGAGTATGCCAGGGAGATTTCTCAAGTTAGACGTGTTACATGTCGTCGTTGTCTGTGTTTTCCATGCTCATTATCATTCATGCATTCAGTAAACTAAATCATGCCATCACTTAGATGTTTTATCATCTAATCTGGGTTATGCCCCTAGAACATTCAACGTTCTAGGTAGGGACTGCTATGAGGGTGAGGACGTGGTTAGTTGAAGGCTGTTAGCATTTAGCATGATAGATGTTGTTATTGTAATACTTATTTTGATAAATGAATGAACGATCGTGGTAGTCCATGGTATTGTTATGTTATTACTTTTCGTTGCGTAATATGATGACTCGTTTAGTTTAAGACTCTTGTGTGCATGCGAAGGTTCTTGAAATCATTGCGGGTGTTGAGGTCTTGTGTACATGTGTGGATTGCTAGTTGGACTGTCATATGTGTCGGGCCTGTTGAAGCATGTGATGATTGTTCTTTATGCACTGCACGTGATGAACTTGAAAAAAAAAAATTCCCTAGAATTCCCTTATAGTGATGCACTCGTGTAAGGCAGGGTGTTACACCCACCGTCATATTTCCGAATGATAGTTTCATAACCCCATTCCTACAATTGATGATGGCATTTGAAGTAGCAAGGAATGGTCTCCCTAGGATGAAAGGAATAGGTGGCTGAGAACCCTGATGAGGCAGGGTATCTAAGACAATGAAATCCATAGGAAAATAGAATTTGTCTACTTGGACAAGGTCATCCTCCACAATCCCGCGTGGAACTTTGACTGATCGGTCGGCCAATTGAAGAGTGACTCTTGTGGGCTTGAGTTCTCTTAACCCTAACTGCAAATAAACACTAAATGGCAACAGGTTAACACTAGCCCCTAGGTCAAGAAATGCTTGATCGACTCTTTGGCTTCCTATGATGCATGTAATGGTAGGACATCCTGGGTCCTTATACTTTGGAGGGGTTTTGAATTGAAGGATAGTACTTACTTGTTCCATCAGAAAAGCTTTTTCATGAACATTTATTTTCCTTTTTACTATACAGAGGTCTTTAAAAAACTTAGCATATGAGGATGTTTATTTTATTACATCCAACAAATGAACGTTTATTCTAACTTGTTTAAACACCTCGTATATGTTTGAGTTTATTTAATTTGTTTTTTATTGGGCTAACCTCTGAGGGAAAGGGGGTCTAGGTTCAAATTTCGGTCTTTCTACAATGCTCTTCCCTTTTTCCCTTTGTTTTCTCTCTTTCTCTCTCTCTTCCCCATCGGCTTTCTTCTTGTTCAATTCCTCACTCACTTCCCCTTGGTCTTTCTCACTAGTGGTGGGTTGCACTATCCTAGGGTCCTCGGGTTTCTTTTTTTTTTTTTTTCCACTCCTAAGGATGGTGACGGACTAGACTTGCTCATGGTTCTCACTCGATGATGCTTCCACCCTATGGGCTTGACCTACAGGGTTCAAACTTGGCTGTGAGTGAAACTTCCTTGGTTCTCTAACACTCAAGGTCTGGGTTAATTTAGTCAGATGACTCCTGATGTCCTCCACAACCCTATTGACTTGCACATTGGTTCCCATCTAACCTTGTATAAATTAATGAAGGGTGACTTCTAAAGATCACTTATGAGAAGACTGGTACACACTAAACAACCCTTGGTTGGACTGGTATGGCTGAGGCGATGAGGGGAATGCTGCATGGGGTTGGGCCACAGAATCGTTTCTCCAAAAGAAATTCGGATGATTACGGGAGTTGGGGTGGTACGTGTTGGAATTTAGGTTGTACCCTGATGAAGAGTAATTCCCACCCTAGTTCTGATTTGGATACGTCCTTCCCTAGTTATGGTGTGGTTCGGAGTTAGAAGCCTAACCATTCAAGACTTCCTTGATAGCAGGTATCGTAGGGTAATCATTTATCCTATGATTGTTTGTCTAACAAGCCACACAATAAACCTCCACCTCATTAACAGCCTTAGACTTTTTCAATTCTAATTCTTCCATCTTCCTTGTTAAAGCTGCTAACCTGGCACTAATGTCGTCACTCTCACTTAAATGAAATTTTCCCTTGGGTTGTGGACTGACATGTTATCTCGTGTCTCCCAAAGAAAATAGACCTACCTCTCAATTTCTAGTATTCTCAACTAAGATGTCGAAAAAGTGAAAGGCTTTTTCAGGTGTCTTCTCATAAAACTCGTTGTTACACATGGTTGACACTAGCATCTTAAGGTTGGGGATCAAGGCATCATGGAAAAAACTAACCACCTGCCACTACTCAAAAGCATGGTGCGGACAAGCATGAAGTAGATCTTTGAAGCGTTCCCACATTTGAGCAAATGACTCAGTGGGTTTACAAGAAAAGTTCATCATTTGTCTTTGGAGAGATGTTGTCCTATTTGCTGGAAAATATTTTTTAAATTTTTTTTTTTGCATTTCTCTTCACGTCCCTTATAACACCCCAAATCCAAACTAGGACATGTGGTACAAAATAAATATAATATTTACATGGGCATTGTGCAAATCCCATAAAATGCAACTAGGATCGTAACCTGAAACGTATTGGAACTTCCACCAAACATTCACTCGCACACATAATTATTTAATTTATCTTTCCAATGTTACAACTGAGTCCTCACACAAGAAGATAACATGGAATTTAAAGTTAAATACATCACTTGCGAAACTAATACAAACATTATGAGAAATGGTACAGTAATAACTAAACTGGCGTAACCTTCCCCTTTCTTTCGAGCATGAGCCTAGTACACTTGACAAATCTAAACTATTTGAATATTCTAGGGGTATGAAACACCCATGTTAGATTGTTAAATCTAAGTGAGGGTTCAAAATTAATTTCATGCGTATAAATGCAAGATGCAAAAATTCATGCTCTAGGTGGAAGTGACGCAATGGTGTTGCAATCACCCTTTCTTAAGACATCATGTAACATAGCCTAACAACATGGCAAAGTGAAGACTCCCTCCACCCATGATATCACGACCAGTCACAAGCCATACATAGTGATTCATGAAAAATACAAAAAAGATACATGCGTACCAGTAAAAGAATGTGATATGCACATGAAAACACCACCAATGTGCTCAAAAGTATGCTTAACATGTAGGAAAGACAGTTGGAAAGCCATTCACCTTCACTGCACCTAGTAGGTTACTGTTTGTGCGAAGATCAAGATTGGTTCTCTGTCAAAACATGAGTTTTTGTAAGGTAAACGTCAAATATTATTACACGAGAGTGTGGGCATTGAAACAAGGGCCTTGTTTGGAAAATTGTAAGAAAAAATAGGGCCACATGAGCCCTCACGTGCCCTAGGAAAGGGTTCCACGAGCTGCTATGCGCAGCCCCCTCCCGATGCATGAAGCTCACGCGCTGCCCCTGATTTTTGGCTAGCTTTCATTTTTTCCAATTTTCAATCATAACTCAGTCATTTTAATCTCTATTTAGTCCCTGTATTTTCCTATACCTTCCTTTTTTCATGTTCTACAAGACTATAAACTTAAGTCATACGTATTACCTCACAATTTCAGTGGGTTTTGGCTCGGTCTACTATGTAGGATCGGGAAACTCATTAAGGCTATTTCTTCCCAATCCTTGGGCCAAACTCCCTCCTATTTTTTTTTTTTTTAATAGAATTTCACTCTCAAAATAACCTTCCTCCTCTCCTTTTGGTATTGCCAAATCCTTTCCCTTAATGGTTTTTTATAGAATTGTTGGACTAACCCCGTTTCGCCATTTGTCGCTCTTGAATCATAACCCATCATTACTCTTGCCATCCTTTGCCACTTGTTATCACATGTTCTAGCCACTTGGATCTTGAGATTTGAACCTAATGATTGCCTTTAACCACCCGTTTGTTTAGTTTGATTATTCCAACAGCCCGTTATAGGTTTTTAGAAATTATACTTTGGCCCAGAATTTTCTAAGTATTTGTACTTTGACAATTTAACCTTCCTTTTCATTTGAGTCCTTGAACCTTCTTAATATTTCCAAATGTCCCTTGGAATATGGTCCCTTGCATAAATTCCACTAGTTTGGGAAAATTACACTTGCTCCTTCCCCTAAACTTTCAAAAGTTACATTTAGACTTAAAACTCCATATTATATTTTATTGATTCTACAAGCACCATGTATCTTTAAAATAAACTAATCTCATAAGGATTTGGGATATTACATCCTTATTAACCTTGGTTCTAACGTGTTCAACCACATTTTCACCTTATCTTTTAAAGAAAATGGGAACAATTTCAACCTCACTATGTCCTCATTGACATTTTGATCTACACAAATGCCACATACCTCTTTAAACTCTCTCGTATGCGTGTATGAATTTTTCGAGTCCATATCGTGATAGGTAGGTAACATTTAAATGGTGTTTGGTTTGACATTGAACCTATCATGGTTAATTCGAAGTATGATACATGAATGAGTGGTTTGCCTCGGAGGGTGAAGGTACTATAACGACCCACTCCCACTTACGGGCGCCACCGATGAATAATCAACCAGATTACTCACCCGATAAACCAATAATTGAAGGGTCGGACTACGTTTCAACAAGAAACACCCTAGGTGGGCACTAGGCTTCGTCCTTCCCTTCGCTCCACTTGAAGAATCAGTCCCAAACACGGACACGGAAACACAATGGAATGGGACCCAAAACCCGAGTGAGCTTCACCTTTCTTCAGCTTGCCTCACAGCAAGCCAAAGGTGACCCAGGCACAAAGCTAGCACATAAAATAACCATTAACTACTGGGGATTTAGGGGAACATACCTTCTCGATCCTTACCTAATCCGAACTTGGCTCCACAAACTAAAGCCAGAAACAACAAACAATCTCACAAACATCTCTCACACTATGAGGAATACAACAACTAGATACATCCAAACCTCAACAACATATTCATTCACACACAAGGGTATATACACATACCACCACATGAATACATACAAGAGATAATAAAATACACAAACTCAAGCAATACCGCTAGTTGCCACAATAGCCTCCCGGCACCATCCTTACTTGCGTCTGGACTTGCATCATCTACAACATGAGGAAAAACCTCATGAGTCATCAAGACTCAGTAAGGGTGCAATGCATAAGTAAATGAAGCATGAGAGAGCATGTAATGCAAAATGCAATGCAAAATAGGTAGTCTTCCATGCCTTCATAACCTCCATAGGTTAAGGCATTGACCAACCCTTCCCACTACTAGTCCTCCATATGGCCATAGGTACACTAGAATGCATATCATGCAAATGTTTACCACTACATGCAACTCATAAGAAGCACTTACAAACGCAAGCAAGACCCCCACTACTTGGGTCATCCCTTACCTGGCTCCTAGCCTCAACTCTGCCTTGGAGAGAATGCCAACCCGAACTTCGAGCTCTTCTAGGATCACCGTCTCCCCGGTTGAACCTAGATACCAGTCACACAAAAACCCCACAATATCAGACATTAACCAATGCCATCTACTACGCCGCACACCGCCGAAACCATCAATCAACAAATTTCCAAACAACCCCGACCCAGGGTCTAATCTAACAAATAATTATTCTACATTAACTCGCTTAATGCAAATAACTTGGGAAGAAAATATTAATTTATCTCGACTCATCTGGGGAGAAGTGCGAAAAATACCCACACCGACGTTGCCTCTTTGGCTTCCATTTTGCTTCCAAAATCTCATTTTTTAGCCTTTGGTACTCTCCTCGAGACCCAAATCAATTTCCAAAACTTTCCTCAAATTTTTTGAAATTTTCTACCATTTTTTCCTATTTTTTCTCTATTTTCCATATTTTCTTTCTTTTTTATTTTATTTTATTTTCTTCCCTCCCCTGTTCATCATCTTCTCACACCTTATTCTTCTTCTTCTTCTTCGCGAACCCCCCACACAAGCACAATTGGCCACCACCATTGGCACACCTTCTTCTTCTTCTTCTTCTGCGAGGCTCCACCAGCCCACGTTGTAGCTACAGCTCACCACCATTGGCCACTCCTGATCTCCACACGAATGCTAGCCGTCGGCCACCTCCGCGGTGGCTGGCTTCCCCGTGCGCTGAAACACCATCGCGATCGGCCACCATTGTTGCTCCTGCTTTGCCTAGAGATTGCTCGGCCACTGGTGCTACTCAGTCATCGACCATTGTCGCTGCCTCGTCCCGCTGATTGCTGGTCCAATGTCTTCGGCCGGCTACTGATCGACCTTCTCTCTCCATCTCGATCTCTCTTCTCTCTCACACGATGCCTCACTCAGCCACACTCTCTCTCTCGATCTCATCTCTCCCTTAGCTCTTGCTCTCTGCATTTCAAATATCAGAGGGGAGGAAGCTTCCTCCCCACTTTCGCGCACACCATATATATATACATATATGTTAATTACATATTAATCCCTCAATTCTCCAAACTCTTATTAATTCCACTAAAGGAATTTAATAATTTCCATTAGACCTTCCAAAGCTTAATTAATTACTTTTGAGCCACTCAAAATCTTGATTTTTCAAAATTAGTAATCGATTTTTACTCGAAAATGTTGATTTCGTCCCTACGCCAACACAGGACCTTTATTCCACCTGAAAATGCCTCAAGGTTGTCTTACTCGCAAAACTGGACCACCTCTAGGGTCCTCTCAACTTCTCGGATGTCCCCTATGACCATTCGGTACTAGCACCCACTCGGGCTTATACAAAATTTATTCCAAAAATTATTCCTGATTAGACTACTTCCAGCGTCATTATCCTCATCTCGAGACGCTCACCAATCTTTTGCTCTCTTCCCTGGACATCCCAGTCTCGGGACATTCCCTACCGTCAATTCAACGATTTAATTAATTAATTTCTCAAAATTGACCCTTGGTATTCCCGGACTACCCGAGGTCCTTTCAAAATCACATGAAATTATTTATTTTTCAATACCATATAATATAGGGTATTACAGGTGCTCCCTCAGAGGTCGAAATATGTTAGTCTCTAAAGGATCGTGATCTCTGTGATCACTATCATGAACAACCAAATTATCGGGATGTTGACACATTATTGAATAAGGAAGTGATGACTCAGAGGTAGGTTGTAATACCCCATATTTTTGTGAGGTTGCCACAAAATTTAAGCGAGTTTAAAATACCAAAAAATGGGCTTGTAAGGGCAACAAATAACCAAATCAGGTACAAAGAGCACCTTGGAGCTTTGATACCTAAGGAAAAATGTATGTCATTGACGAGTATCTCAAGACGTGATTTATGACGTCGAAAGAAATCAAAACCAAGACAATTTTTAGTACAGCTGTAATTCAGGCTGAAAAATTGAATGATCATAAGGGACTTTTGAGAAGTCAATGGAACCCTAAAAGGGCTCCCATTTTACATAAGGATTAATCCTGAGGTGGTTTTGGGATGAAACAAAGGTCCTATGAAGGCACTAGGGTGAAATCGTCTTCTTCAATTAGAGAATTACCCAAATGAAATAAGAATGAAATCTGGGTTCTAATGTGTAATTTCCCTTATAGCATAGTATAATATATAATATGTTATATATATACATATCTATACGTGTGTGTGGCCAAGCTTTCTGTGAAGCTTCAATAGCCAAGATTTGAGAAAAATCTGTAAGAAATCTGGAGCAGTTGAGGTAAAAGATTGGAGACAAGATTGATGTATAATATATTTATATATATGTGTTTGAGTGTGTGAGTGGCCAACTTTTGCGAAGCGTCATGGATAAATTGCAAGAGTGGTGGCCAAGTTTTCTAAAAGAGTGATGGCCAAGGTGGTAGACGCGGTGGAAAGCCTATAAATAGAGGAAGAAGTTATGAGATTTTGGAGAGAAATGGAAAGGAAGAAAAGGAGAAATAAAAGCAACGAAGGCAGCAAGTAGGGGCGGCCATGGCATGGCAGCAAGGTGCGCAAGGCAACGGTGGCATGCTGGTGGCCGGTGGCAGCTAAAATGGGGGCTGGTGAAGAGTGGCCGGAGGCAGTCGGAATGGATTGCAATAGCAAACGACAGCCATAGCTACAAGCTGTTGCGGCTGGACAACAGCCAATGGTGGCCGGCTGTAACACCCGATGTTACAGGTATTAAAAAGAATGAGAAAGAAAGTGAGAAAAATTCCAAAAATGCCCTTGAGAAGGTGATGGATCCTTGAGATTGAGAATGCCCATGGGAAGGGTATTTTGGTAATTTGGATAGTGAAATCCAATGAAGGGTATTTTGATATATTAAAAATAATTCCTATGTGGAATTAAGTGAGTAAGTGAATAAAAATCCCAATTTGGTAATTATGTGGAGATATATGGGATTAATAAATTCACAAAGATTATTTAGGAATTTTGGAGTGATTCCATAAAGGAAATTAAATTTTGGAAATAGGGAAAATGGTGGATATTAAATTATTTGAGGAGAATAATTATATTTTTCCTAAATTGTGAATTAATGTGGTAATGCCACTTGGAGAGATGAGATTAAATTTGGAAGCCAAGTTAGTGTCTTGTTGTGACACTTGGCATTTTGTGGTTCAAGTATAATTGGGTGAATTAATTAAATGCAAAATAAATGTTAATTAGTCTTTCAAGCATTTAATGAGAGGCATGATTATTTGGATTAAAGAAAATCCAAAAGAAAATGGTAAATGGTCACCATTAATGCCTTGGAAAATATGAGAGTTAAATAAATCCAAGGGAAAATGGGAAATTAGTCTCCCATTAATGATGGAAAATTGTGGGATTTATTAAATGTGAAATAAATGTATTATGTCTCTCAAGTTGATGGATGAAAATGGTTCAATTAAATTAAATGGGATATTATATGATATTAGTCTTTCAAGATGATAGCTTGAAAATAGTCCCATTTAAATAAATGAGAAAGAAATGGGAATTCAAGATAATCCAAGGGTGGAGGATTTGTCTTGAAAGTGGAATTAAATCCAATGAATGAAATTAAATCCTTTAAGTGGGCATGGATTGCCAACATATTTTAAAGGTGTGTTTTCTCTAAGAGATAAACCTTGTTCACTTGAAATCAATGGTTGAGATTGAGATTCTCAAAAGCACATGGATTGTGCTTGTAATGAATGGCTTGGATGCATTCTTGAAATATGGGAAATCTAGTATAAAAAGGCAAGTGTGGGAGACTTGTCTCCCTTTTGGCCATTTGTAGAAATGAAGAAGGAAAAATGAAGAAATAAAGAAGATTATGAAGAAAGTCAAGGCAAGTATGCTTTCTTCTCTTTATTTATGTATGCTTGTATGCAAAAAAAATTAAATGGCTTGTTGGAATGCCATTTTAGATGGAAAGAAATGAAGATGGAAGCTCTCTTGAAATGAAGATTAAATATTCAAGAAGAGGTAAGGGATGGCCCCATGGGAGGGTGGCCTTGCAATGGGTTTTAAATATGTTTCATAAATGTATATGTTGCATTTGGCATGTTCTTTTATGTTCATGAGACTTATGGCCATAGGTTAGTTTGGGAACATGGTTGAAATGGTGGGTTGATGCCTCTAACCTTGGAGGGTTGTGAGGGCAAATAAACCTAGCCACATTTGCATGCATTTGACATCATATAACTTGTTATGTTCATATTTATTTGTCATTGCACCCTTATTGAGCTTAATGGCTCATGAGGTTTTTACCCTCACATGTAGGTTGTGAAAGCATGGTAAAGTCAAGACAAAGTGAAATGGCATGGGGAAAGCATAGAAGAAGATTCAAGTGTATATTTTGGCTTATGGAAGCCTATCTTGTTATGATTGATTTAAAAAGTGTAAACTTGTTGGTTGGTGATGGCTTATTCAAGCCTAAGATCATGTATGTAATTTATATTTTAGGATGTTTGATTTTATTGTGAAATGAGGCATTGGCTTAAGGCATGTTGAAGCCTAGGTTGGGTGAAAGCCTCATTGTTGGGTATGTTGTGGGAAGCAACTAAGATGTATAGTGAAATGGTTTTGTTGGAAAAATTGTGTGTATTTGATAATGTTATGGAAGCATTGAAAGTTGGATTTAAGCCTTGATTATGGAGAATTAGAGGCAAAATCAAAATAAATGAGAAGGATTTTGATTATTATGAATTCTGGAAAAATTGGGTTAGGAAACCCAAGAAGAAAAAAAAAAAGAGGAAAAAAGGCAGCAGCAGGCCCGCCAGGCGCGCGCGCGGGGGAGGCCGCACGCGCAGGTGGCCGCGCCCGCATACGGGGGCGCGCGTGGGCGAGCGCGCGGGCGGTCGCGCCCGCGTGCGGGCGTACGCGGGCGGGCGACCGCGCGGCCAATGGCCAGCGGGGCCCCGCACTGGCCAACGGGCCCCGCCGGGTAATTTTTTTAAAAAAATGGAAAATTTGGAGAATTTTGGGGCATTTCTTAATTGAATTTGGGCCCCGAAGGAATTTTCAAAATAAAGGAAATTTTCGGGCATTTTGGAGATTAATGCCGAAATTTTGAAAATTTGAAAATAATGAGTTTTCCTCCAAAATTAGTAATCAATCAATGGATTGGTTTAAATGGTGATTTATGGAGCCCGGTAAAAATTCTTGGTTGGAAAAGAATTAAATAAAATTGAGAAAATGGCGATTGGGCATCGAATGAGATTTTCTTTATAGCCTATGTGGTGTGGCTAAAGCCTAATTCTGCTGGTAAATCCTGGGATTTAGCGAAGAGAAGGACGAGCCTAGTTCCCACCTAGGGCATTTCGTCTTGAAACATGGTCCACCCTTCGCCAAAGGCCGGGCAGGTGGACAATTCGGGTGATTGTTCACGAGTAACACCTATAAGTGGGAGCGGGGCGTTACAACGGCAATAGCCGCGATGATGGCCGACGAGGTCGGCAACAGCTGGTGGGCGCAGAGGTGGCCAGTAGAGCAACGACTGTGCGCGCATGGTTGTTCACACGCAGGGAGGAAGAAGATGCAGGAGGAAGAAAAGAAGAAAAAGGAAAAAGAAAAAGGAAAGAAAGAAAAATAAAAGAAAATAGGGAAAATAAAGGGAAAATGGAGAAAAATATAGATAAATTCCAAGAAAATCTAGGAATTTCTTTGGGGCTAGAGGAGCATGTCTAAAGCCAAGAAATCATCTAGGCACGAGAAGCGAGATTGGGCACAAATTTTGAGGAATCCCGAATTAAGTTCAAGATGAGACTCTAGTACCCAAACTCTTATTTTGCGCAAATCTTCTATTGCATGAAATGTGTTTTGTGTAACGTTCTTGTACACAAAATCTTATTGTTCTCTTACATGAAATCGTGTTGCATAAAAAAAATATGTTTTCCTAGAAATATATGTTGTTAGCTTTCAACTGTTGCATTTTATAAAATTCGTGTGTTCATACTATTGTACCTGTCAGTTGTTGCCCAAGGGAAAAATTTTGGATATCCCCCAAGAGGCGCTATGCGTGCGCCATTGGGAAAGCTCTCATGGGGAAGAACGTGAGTCTAAGGGACAACAAATGTTGTGTTTGCATGAGTTCTATGAGGTCGGGCCGAGGTGGTATGGTTAAGGACTTTCTGAGAGACTCTACGCATGCGCCGTTGAGAAAGCTCTCTTTGGAAGAGGCTGACATGTTCACGAGGCACTTCGAAATTGTCCTCGTCATTTCCTCATACGTTTTATATTTGTTCAGGCATGTATATAAATTGTTTTGGAGATTCTCACTAGAAGACTCATCTTCTAATTGGACTATGTCCCTAGTGTAATACCCCATATTTTTAAACTCAAATATGAGGTGATACCTAAGGTTATTAGGTTCTAATACTTGAGGAAATAGGTCATTTCAAAGGATTATAGAATCCTTGAGGCAAAGGTTCAGTTTCTGACACTAGGGGAAAAATCGTAAATATTAAAGTCGGGTAAAAGTGTAATTTATCTAAAATCTTGGGGTGCTAACTATAATTTATCCATTTTTTAGGGACCAAAAAGTATAATTAAAAATTGCTCGGAGCCAAGTTGCAAGGGGTCTAAGTGCAGTTACCTGGAAAGTTTGGGCCAAAGCGTCGTTTGTTGAAACCTTAAAATATCTCTTCAAAATATCTTGGATTTCAAACTCAAATCAAATGTAGTTTTGGGTAAAGTCCATATCCAAAGTCTTTTTCTTAACCCCCAAGTTACTTAGCCTCCAAGTGGGACACATTGCACGTTTTGGTTGGATGCACATGGGAGAAATGATGGACCTTATCACTTTACAACATGTGGTGGATTTTGATTCATCGAGAAACTCTATAAATATAAGGCCTTTGTAGCCTTCATTTGGACATTCTTCAAGAGGGAAAAGAAAGAGATTTTGGAGAGGGGAAACGCTACAAAAATAGAGGGAAGGTTCTGCCAAAATCGGGGGAGAAAATCGGAGAGGAAATGAGGCTTGATGGAAAGTTCATGTCTCTAACGTAAAGCATTCCAAACTTCAGCGAAACTATAAGGTAAGTCTGATTTCTTTTTATAATCAAGTAGAGGTATGAAATAGGAGCAAGAGGGAACAAATAGGGGTTGAATTGGAGTTAAAATGAGGGAGATACGGATGAAATACAAAAACTACGCGAAGTTGGCCAAAAATAGAAGGCGGCACGTGAGATTCACGCATCAGAAGGGGGTTGCGAGTGGCAGCGCGTGAGGCGCCTTCCTGGGGTGCATGAGGGCGCGTTTAGCATTATTTTTCCATGAAATTTTTATGACATACTCCCCTTTTAATTCCCTACAACTTTGTATTAAAATATTTGGCATTTACCTTACGAAAACTCATATTTTGGCAGTAAATAGTCTCACTTTGCGTGTAAACGGTACACCCGAAAGGTAAACAGCCAAGGTGAGTGGTTTTTGCATGCTTCTTGATTCTTCTTGATTATCCTAGGTCTGACTTGTGTGGGGTTGGTGGCTTATATCTTATGCTTCCTTACTTCCGAGCATTTCTTTCCTATTTTTCCTGCATCACAGAGTTTGTGGTTGTGGTTTGTCAATGGGGTTAAACATGATTACTCTTGCACGTAGCTTATGGTTTGCATATCATATTTTCCTTGGTTTGTGCACCATGCTTATAGGTGGGGTCGTGCCTAGTTGATATTCCTTAGTTTGTGCATATTCCTTTTGCTTTGTCTTCTACATGTTGTTCGGTGACAGTAGCTATTGGTGGATCGGGAACTTATATATGATGGTTGGCCGCTTGTTGGAGAATCATCACAATGATTAGGGGACAATCTCGTGCCTACAGGTGGGGCCATGCCTACAAGTGGGGCTGAGAGGTTGGACTCCGATCACGTGCTTATAGGTAGGGCTTAGCCTACAGGTGGGGTTGAGGCGTTTCACACAAGTGCTGGCACGGATGATGGAGGCTCGGGGGGGAAGCTTCTTGAGATATTGCATTTTTGCTCTTGCATGCATTGTTTCCTTTCTTTCTTACCACTCACTTAGATGTTATTATCTAACTTCGGGTGTTTTATACCCCTGGAACATTCAACGTTCCAGGTATATCAAAAGTGCTAGGTGTTCCAAGTTCCAGTTGGAGCAAGGGCAAAGAAGTGGAGTTGAGCTAGCTTTGGGTTTTATTCTATTATGTACCCTTGTAATCCAAATGATGTATTGCAAATAATAGCTAGGATATTCAAGGTTGTAAGAGGTGTGTGTGGGTGTCCTACAGTTGTACCTATAGTGGTGTGTTGTGTTTTTAGCGTATTGGAAGCCATGTGCATTTATTATGCTTGTAAAAGAAATCTAGTGGAAACCCCTTTGTTTAGCTATGATTAAGTTTTCAGGTTCGATCCAATGCTTCCGTTGATTAAGGGTTTCCATATCACCCGTAGGTGATGTCGGTTTATATTTTGCATTGTTGCGTATTTTTGAAAGTGGGGCGTTACACCTGGAATATTCCAACGTTCCAGGTTCGAGAAGCGAATCTAAGGGAAAGGAAAAGAATAAGCTCGTTTTGCTGATTGTGGCATTTGTTAGCATGTTTTTAAGTATGTATGAGAAATTTAGTTGATGTGAACCATAATATTATGTTTAAGGCGTTCGATTAGTGCTTTCGAGATATGATATCCATGTAATATCTATTGTAGACATCTTGATCAATTTCAATATGATAAATAAAGCGTTATGGTTATGTATCATATCAGGTTCGAACAAACTTCCGCATTTGTATTTATATCACCTGTCTTAGCTATATGCTTATTGAGTTTGATAGGTTAAGAAGGTGAAATTGGGATCTTTGTGAAGTCTATGTTGTACATCAGTGGATGTGGTGTGAAAAAAAAAATAAAGAATTCCTGAGATCCTAAGTTATAACATGCCTAGAAAATTTGGGGTGTTATAGTTGGTATCAGAGTGAACTAAATAAAAACCCCAAGTGGAGACTTGGGGGGGGAGAAAGGAAACCGGCGGTTCGTAAAATAAAATCCCTACTTAGAGACTCGAGGATAGTGGATTGAGGTCTTAAAGGATATTGATTTGAAAATACTAACCTTGTTAGTGATAGAATAATGGGTCAGAATGGCCTAGCTATGGAAGTTAGGATTCGGTTGTTTGGTTCAAGTGTAAGGTTGATTCAATAACCATGATTATGGATCCATGAGATTTAGAGACTGTTGATTTGAGTTCATTAGTCGAAATCTTTATGCTAAATGATGGGATAACTGGTAGTTATCACAAATGATCGAGTCATGAATGGTTAGTCTGATGTGACATAACCTAGCTTTCAAGATTAGGTTTAAGAATTGATGATATGAATCATCAAGATCCGAATGTAAGGATAATCAAATAACTCTGAAAATGAGATGAAGGATCCAAGGGATTGGGTTAAGTGAGAGGTTGAAGATAGACGGTTGTTGTATGATCATAAAGATACTCGCAAGGAGAATCTATTGGTTAGATCAGAAGTTGTCTTCATTTGACAACAAACCAATACACTTGAGAATTCAAGTATGAGTGGCGTTGGAGGCATTATGAGGAAATCATGACCTGTTAAGATTTGGTATACAGTTTTGGCATTTCATAGAGGAATCAATTGTGGAGCGTTCTACCATGAGATGAACGTTGTGAGGCTCAAGGGATAGATTAACCTCGATGTCTAGTGTGGTAGTGCTAGTGGAATCATGAGATGAGTCATTTTTTCATATGCCTCGAGGATAGAGTTGGGTTACATAGGAAAACTATCCAATGTGTAAAGTGGATATGGTAGATTTGGTGCATGGTCGAGGGCTTAGGGTATGGTTCTTACAAAAGGAGTTAGACATGTGGCTAGGATAGTGAATGATAGTTCTTTAAGGACTACAACGAGACCATATAGTTCCACCAGAGACGTACCCATGTGGGGGTCGATGTTTGGTGTAGGAGTAAGCCTACTGTGTGATCGGGTTGATGGTGACAGCTTGTTTGCTAACTAACGGCGAGTGTAGAGCCTAGGAGGAACTAATTTAATGGTCGCAGGCCGATAGTCAGCTAGATCTGAAGAACGAAATATGTGAGGCAGTGAAATCTCGGTGAGTAAGATTTCAGGAAGTAGAGCATTGCCAGACCAAAGCCTTAACGATAAATTGTGTGATGTCAATCTCATTTCAAGGTAGAGATCATGTACCTAAACCACAAGAGTTACTTGTTGGGTCGTAATGACCATAAAGGAAATGATGAGATACCTGGGCAACAGAGTTTGTGACTACGGTTCGGTGTGCCAAATAGGCTTGGAGAATTAGGGGTTATGGACTCAGAGCAAACCTAAGGGGAGGTTTGCATGAGGGGTCCCGTAAAAGTTAATGTTGTTTAGTTAGATCTTGTTAGATGATCAAAAAATTTACGTGGCTAGATGTGCAAAGCCATTGTGAATCTTGGGATTTAGGCAAAAAATTTTGAAGAGCCTAGCGAGTTTGGGGATTTGAAAAAATACTGAGTGTATGCAAGGAAAGCACGCCTCAAAGCCGACTCCCAATAGGCTGAAGGGCAACCCTAGCTTTGTGGCCACCCATACAAGAACCTTAGCCGTGTAATGGGGTAAGAGAGGTGCGATGGCTGACCAAAAGTCTGGTAGGCACAGAACTTTGGGCATGATAAGGTGAATGCTACCCAAAAGTCCTGTAGCAAAGGTGGATAACCCCAATTTCATCATTGTAAATGGGTGTGTGTGAACACTGGCCCTAAATGAGGGTGAGGGAGGTGCGAATGCTGCCCAAAAGTCCAGTTGGCTCGAAATAGTTGAGGGAGGAGGTTTCTAGACTATCTGAATTGAGGTAGGGATAGTGCCTTGGATTTTGGAATTGAGGTAAGGTTGCCTTGAGGAAATAACTCATGGGAACGAGTCATGTTAGTTTGGTGTCAACTTAGCTAATGAAATGGCTAAAGTTAAGTCTTGGGCCTCGTAGTAGTTTCGGGTTGGAAACTTTGATTGTTGATGATTTGGGATATGATGATTTGATGTCATTGGGATGACAATATATACCTGTAAGGAAGACATGCGATGATCAAAAGTCTGGGTACGATCTGTGAAATGGGACATGTGGATAGGTTATGCCTTAGGCAACCGCATGGGACCCAAATTGTTATCGAGATAGTCAAAAGGCGAATCTTGGAAAGATTTATAAATTTTGAAGGGTATGGCTCATACAGAGAGAGGTTGAGTTTGAATGGACTACCAAATGCAAGGAAAGCTTCCAAGAGCTCAAGGGCAGACTAACCTCGACACCTATTTTGGCAATGCCTAGTGGGCCCGATGGATATGTTTTATACACCAATGCCTCTAAGATTGGTTTGGATTGTGTGTTGATACAGCATGGTCAAGTTACTGCGTATGGATCACGCCAGTTGAAGAGGCACGAAGTGAACTACCCAATGCATGACTTGGAGCTGGTAGCAGTGGTATATGCTCTAAAGCTATGGAGGCACTACCTATATGGAGAGACATTTGATGTATTCATGGACCACAAAAGTTTGAGGTATGTGTTCTCGCCGAAAGAGTTGAACATAAGGTAGTAACGGTGGATGAAACTCTCGGGGCATGCCAATGTGGTGGCCAGGTTGATGGGCTAGGAGTGGCTGTTGATTAAGGCTTTTAGCCTGATGTCAGTGAGTGTAGTGCCAAAGGGTTCGTCTGTCCTGATAGTTGGCCTGGTGATTTGGTTGGATCTGGAGACCGAGATACGAGAGGCTAGTAGGGGTGACTGGCATATACGTCTATAGGTAGATGAGCAGGGCCCGCCCTTTGGAGTTTGAGATGCGGAATGGCATTCTCAAGTTTTGGGGTAGAGTGTATGTGCCGAACCTTCAGGAATTGAGGCAAAGGATTTTGGATGAGGCCCACAAGACTAGGTATACAGTACACCTGGGAGTCACAAAGATGTATCGAGATCTTAGAAAGGTCTATTGGTGGTCAAGGATGAAGGCCAGCATGGCTAGGAGGGTGGCATAGTGTGATGTATGCCAAAGAGGGAAAATTGAGCACCAGAAACCCGCAGAGTTGATGAGACCTTGGAAATTTTCTAGTGAAAATGGGAGCATATCAGATGAATTTTGTGACAAAATTTTCAAAGAGTCGGAAGGACTATGATGCCATTTGGGTGGTAGTAGACAGTTTGACTGAGTTAGCACATTTGCTACGAGGATGGACTAACCAGTGTAAAAATTAACAGATCTATACGTAAAAGAGATAGTTCGACTCCATGATGCGCTGGTAAGTATAGTCTCAGATTAGAATCCGAGGATCACCTCGAGATTTTGGGAGAGTCTGTAAGAGTACATGGGAACGAAGTTGAACATGAGTACTGCCTACCATCCGCAGGTTGACGGGCAATCAAAAAGGACCATTTAAACGTTTGAAGATATGTTGTGGTCTTGTGCCCTTGATTTTGGAGGAAATTGGGATGAGCACCTTCCATTGGTGGAGTTCACGTTACCACGATAACATCGGGGTGGCTCCTTATGAGGTTTATGGTGGAAGAGCACTATCAGTCGCCCGATGTACCAAAACTGTACCGACCCGAAATAAGATCTAGAGAATGTTGGCCTTGGTCGTGTGTGTTATATTTTGGTTAGTAAATTTAGAAGGTTAAAAATATTCTAGTGTTGTGAAAAGTGGAAAATGAAATGAAATGCATGTGGGTTAAATGTTCCAAGTCAAAAGGGAGTGAGAAGTTGTGGAAAAGTTAAAATAAAGCCTTTAGAATTGAGTAGAAATGGGGCTCTCGGCTGGGTGTGTGTGTGTGTGGATATATATATATATATATATAGTTATTTCTATTTAATTTAATGAAGGAGAAAAAGGAATGGCAAACTTGTAAATGGTTGCAAGTGCAAGGACAAATGGGGAAAATAGGAGAAGTATATATATATATGGCTTTGTGTGAAAATCTCTTCATTTCTCTTCCTCCTTCTCCCGATTCTTCTTCTTCTTTTGCTCCACCGACTCTTCTTCTTCATCTCCTTCTTGGTTGTGCAAAGAGAAGATTGGTTGCTGAAGCTAGAGGGATATTAGTTGATCGCAGAAGCTCGGTTCGTGGTTTGTCTTCTTCTTCAGTTTCATTTAACCATTGAGGCAAGTTCCTATTTCATCTCTTTTCCATGGAAAGTTATTGTTCTATCTCTTTTCCATGTCAAGGGCTTCTTTTGGAATCTCGTTGATGTGTGTGTGACCCTTTTCTTCCTTCGTGATTCTTGAGTTAACCGTTTTCGGGTTAAGATTGCATAAAACCCTTCATTGGAAGGAGGTTTTGTACAAACCTGGTTGGTTGTGTCCCGTGTCATTTTTCTTGTATTTTTGGTAAGCCGTGCCTAGCATCTAAACGGGGACTTGATTCACCCCGTATTTCCTAAAGGAATGGCGTGTTATTGCTAGGGAGTAGTTGCATGCAAGAATTTGGTGTTGCTTGCATGCATTTTTGGTGTTTTGCGGGTTGTTCGTGGCTTTTCGGGTACTGTCGGTCGACTGTTTTCCCTTAATCGATCGATAGATGGGTGTAGAGGGTTTTGTCGGTCGACCGTTGCCTTAAACGGTTGATAGTTTGGGTGAAAAGCCTCTGTCGGTCGACCGTTCCCTTCCCATCAATCAACCGTTTTTGGCCTGATAGCCTGCGCATGCTCCACGGTTTTGGACATAACTTTTTGTAGAAATATCATATTTGAAAAATTTTTGAGGCGTTGTAAACCTAACTTGATAGGCTTCAATTTGGTTCATTTTTGAAGATTTTTGGACAATTTTTGAGGGACCTCCTATTATTTCTAAAAAGTATCTACATTTTTTGGGCCAATTAGTGTACAACTATTAGCGTGGTTGCACGTGGGGGACTTGGGTGCATTAAATGCATAGTAATAAATATGTTAGATGAATAATATCTCATAAAATCATCCTTGAATGGGATGATGATCACCAATACTTTGAGAATGCCTAGTTGCATGTTATGATAGAAATGAGAATACACATTTCATGCATTGATATGTGTGCGCAAGTTATATAATGGCGGTGCACCATGGAATTCCAAGGTGGTGCATCCGCGCTTTGACCCTATGGTGGTGTGTCCGCTGACGCTATGATGGTGATTCCACTGATGTTATGGTGGTGTGTCCATTGATACTATAGCGGTGTGTCTGCTGATGCTATGGCGGTGTGTCCGTTGATACCATAGCAGTGTGTTCGCTGATGCTATGGCAGTGTGTCCGCTGATACTATACCGGTGTGTCCGCTGATGCTATGGTGGTGTGTCCACTGATACTATGGCAGTGTGTCCGTTGATATTACGATGGTGAGTCCGCTGATATTACGACGGTGAGTCCGTTGACACTATGGCGGAGGGTTCGCTGGCAGTACATTTGCATATTAGTATGACAGTGAGTCTATTGTTATTTTCTCCCCATGGAAGAGGACCATTGACACTATCTTATCCCTGTTATTAGCATTGTTATTCCGTCTTGGTAAGATGATCTTGCGAATGATATATGTTCATGTTACTTTTACTCCTATGACTTATACTTGCTATTGGCCACTGTGATTATCGTTTATTCAATTATGGTTATTATAATACCCAAGAACTTTGGATTATTATTTTAAAGGAAAAATAGAAATTCGAGGAAATTCGGTATCAGAAAAACCCAAAAAATTTACCGAATCAGCCGAAGGGAGTACCTTAAAGCTTAAATAATTAAGGAAATAGAGACGCCTTTAACGAGCATATCGAGGCATGATTTTTAGGACCGAAAGGAATGGAATCAGACACAGTTTTCGGTACAGCTAAAATACAGCTGCCGTTTAGGCTGTAAAACTAAATCCTCATAGGAGACTCCCGAAATGATAACGGAAGCTAAGGGAAGCTTCGGTTTGTCGAATAGAACAACCCTTCAGAAGTTTCAGGAATAAACGAGTAGATTTAAAGCTAAAACGAAGAAATGGGCCAAAGTGTAATTTTTTAAAGTTACCCGAGGGGGGTCAAAATGTCATTTTTTGAAAAATTTGCAAAGAGGAAGTTGAAAGATCATAACTCAAGGGACCTAATGGCAATTAAGGAAAGTCTAGGGATTGTGAGAAAATGGGTCAAATCATGAAAACCAAATCTGATAGGGCGAAACTGTAAAAAATAAAAAAGGGGCAGCCATGGAGGCCGACCAACGCACGGACGGTCACCGAACGGCCGTTTAAGGCACAAGGGGGCACGAGGGGTGGTCAGGGTTGCTTTAGGCGAACTTGGCGACCAAGTTTAAGCCACTGACGACTGTCGTGGTTGTCGGAAAATAGAGAAAAACCGACCAGAAAGTTGGTCGCTTGGTCGAGGCTCTGTAACTCGCGTTTTTGGTCGGAAGAGGCAGTGTTTAGGTCGATCTAGGGAAGGGCTACACACCTAAGGGCATGGGATGGTCGGCCAAGGGCATTTGGAAGCCCGATTTTGTCTATAAATAGAGCTAAGGTTCGGCCGAAATTTCAGAGAATTGGAGCTTGAAATCGACCCACTTTTTAAACGAATTGAGAGCCAAGATTAAGGGGCTTTTGTTGCCCATGAGTAGTAGTTTCATTCTGGAAATTTTGAAGCGTTTTCGTTAAGGTTTAGTAGGGTTTCGAGCGTCGCCGGAAAGAGGGAGGCGGACCGCTTGGCCGAGACTTCGAGGCTTTCGTTGGCCAGCTTCCGGACCTCCTTTGGAGCCCAATCAGGTACCATTGTGATCGATTCAACCTTGGCTTTCGAATGGCATGGTTTTTGAAATTTTCCGGCATGGCCGTCGCCAGAGAAGACGACCGGCGCGTGGGCCCTACGCGCTAGTCTCACTCGCCCTATCACGCGCTAGCGCGTGTGGGGGCGTGCGGCCTTGGTTTTTTGTGCAATTTTTTTTAATATCTTGGAAAATTATTTTAGAATTTTCTATGTAAAAATATTTGGAAAAAAATAAGTGTAGGTATTTATTTTGGAATATTAGTGAAGAAAAATAAAAAAAAAAATAGAGAAAAAGGCAAGAAAATTGAGAAAAAATAGTTTTTATTGATGATTTAAATAAATATCTTGCCTAGGGTACTTTGGGAAGTGAGGTGAGTCTTTTGGTGCGAAATTCGAAATTGACACGCAAATCGAGGTAAGTTTCACATTTTTTGAGGTATCCCGATATATGTAAAAGGTGAGTGGTTTTGTCCTTATATTCCGTTAATGATATGATTTCCTTTCCATGCATTATATTTTCTTATGTTATGATCATTTTTCATTCATATACTGTTACATGGGAAAACGTGATAAATGCACAACACGATGTTTTTGTCATATTGAAACTTGTGCATGGGGTTGGGATTATACCCTCAGAGTGTAGCCGTAATTCCCCTAGGGCGTTGAGGGAATAACGTTAGGCCTATCCCGCAGAGGTTCGGGATTTACCTAGGATTCCTAGCCGAGCTGGTGGGCTTGGGAAGTTACATTATGGGTATATGTTTTTAATTGTCCATGCATCATGCATCATTCAATCATGTTTATCTAACCCTCACTTAGAAGATTTTATCTTCTAATATTGGACTGTGTCCCTGGAATATTCCACGTTCCAGGTGAGGCAAGCGGCCGGAAGGGCAAAGAAGTGGTTGAGGCATGATCGTGGTGGAAATTTTGAGGGTCCCATGTGGGACTAGAATAATCTATTTTATTCGGATGTATCGTTTAGAGTTTTATGTTGTCTGTAATGCTATGTTGGGTGAACAGTATGTATGTACCCACATAAGTTATGTTTTAGAGGTTCTGATCTTGCTTCCGCTTATGTAAAATAAATGTATCATTCCTTTGTTATATTTGGGAGTGTTATCAAATAAATGTTATGTTGAGGATTTGCTGTCGATTTATGTTTGATGTAAAAAAAAAAAAAAATCCTAGCATATACTAATGCCTTGGAAGGCGGGGTGTTACAGTTATCGTGCCATGGTCCATTTTGTTAGGATCCATGTTTGTTTCATAGACTTGTTGAGCCTTGTGGCTTATGTTGTTTTTTTGTGCCATTCCAGGTAAAGATAAAGGCAAGCTAAGGAAGGTGGCGGGTATAGTTGTTGGTGAGTCTTGTAATAGATGTGTGTAGATGTCTTCCCAACTTGTAGATCCTTAGAGGGTTCTTTTGAGGGCAGGAAGTTGAGTTTTATTTTGTATTTTCCTTTAGCCCTTTTCATATTTTGTCATGTATGGGCAGATAGGCTGAACATAACACTGTATTAACCTGAAGATGTATATGTGCATAAGTGAAGTTTTATGATTTTTGTATTGTTATGTGACTGGTTCTTATTGGATTATGTTATGTGCTTAACCTTTAACGACCCTCTCACGGATCTCCTTTCCTAACAGGAGCTCCGAGAGGCGGGCCGTTACAAAAATTATCGACTGTTGGACCCTCAAACAAGCAGTCCCTGTGGTTGAACCGAGTGGGTGGGGCAGTCCATACCCAGATGAGGAATGTCAGGACCGCTGGAGGTGATGAGGCCTCTGCTAGCTGGTGCGCTAGATTCTTTGGGGAAGGAGGGATCCCACATCGGCCCAATGGGGGGAATGCTAGATGTATGGGTTCTAGCTGTTGACTATTAAGGTATGGTTGTCGGCCGTTCTTGCTTGCTCACTATCGAAAATTAGATTGGAAATTTGGGACTTTGGGGATTATGAGATATGTCCTATGCTATGAAATAACTTATCTTGATCTTTAGATATTGCAAGTATGAGCCAAATTTCAAGGAGAAAATTTTTGTAAGAGAGGGAGAATGTAATACCCCATATTTTCGTGAGGTTGCCACGAAATTTAAGTGAGTTTAAAATACCGAAAAAATGGGCTTGTAAGGACAATAAATGACAAAATCAGCTGCAGGGAGTACCCTGGAGCTTTGATACCTAAGGAAAAAGGTATGTCATTAACGAACATCTCAAGATGTGATTTATGAGGCCGAAAGAAATTGAAATCGAGATAATTTTTGGTATAGTTATGATTCAGACTGAAAAATCGAATAATCGTAAGGGACCTCCGGGAAGTCAACAGAACCCTAAGGAGGCTCCAATTTTACTTAAGGATCAACTCTGAGATAGTTTCAAGATGAAACAAAGGTCCTATGAGGGCGCTAGGGCGAAATCATCATGTTTAAGTAAGCCTTGGAGTTATTAATCTTGCATTTTAAGTATCGTAATGCAAATTAATTTGATGTTTGAGGATGTAATTGCAATTAGAGAATTACCCAAATAAAATAAGGATGAAATCTGGGTTCTAATGTGTAATTCACCTTATAGCATAGTGTAATGTATAATATGTTATATATATATATATGCACGTGTATGGCCAAGCTTTCTGTGAAGCTTCAATGGCTAAGATTTGTTACAAGTTGAAAAGTTATTGGTAGCAAGATTTGAGGAAAATCTGTAAGAAATTTGGAGCAATTGAGGTAAAAGATTGGAGACAAGATTGATGTATAATATATATATATGTGTGTGTGTGTGTGTGTGGCCAGCATACGTGAAGCTTCATAGCCAAATTGTAAAAGTGGTGGCCAAGTTTTCTGCAAGAGTGATGGCCAAGGCGGCAGAAGCAGTGGAAAGCCTATAAATAGAGGAAGAAGTTGTGAGATTTTGGAGAGAAATGGAAAGGAAGAAGATGGAAAATTGAAGCAACGAAGGCAGCAAGTAAGGGCAGCCATGGCAGAGCAGCAAGTTGAGCAAGGTAGCGGTGGGATGCTGGTGGTCGGTGGCAGCCAAGGTGAGGGTCGGTTAGCCGATAAAGGGTGGTCGGAGGCAGACGGAATGGATTGCAATAGCAAGCAATAGCAATAGACGCAAGCTATTGCAACTGGACAACAACCAACGGTGGCCGACATTGAACGCAATGATGGCCAGCGAGGTCAGCGGTAGCTATAGACGCAAGCTGTTGCAGCTGGACAACAACCAACGGCGGCTGACAACAGCCACAATGATGGCCAGCAAAGTTGGATATGCGAGTCTCATTTATATGGCCAAGGCGACAATGCCATAAATAAGTGTTATTTAAATCACCTGATTTCAGTCGCTTAATATTTATGTTATTAACAGGAGTATCAACATCAAGAACATACAAACCGTTACATATTGTTGCCTTACCATAAAACAACTCATTTTTATAAAATGAACAACTATTGTCCTTAAATAAAAATGAAAATCCATCTTTATCCAAACAAGAAATAGAAATAATATTCCTAGTCAAACTAGGAATGAAGTAACAGTTATGTAAATCTAACACAAGCCTAGAGGGCAATGTCAATGAAAAAATCCCTACAACTAATGGAACAACTCTTGATCCATTTCCGACGCGTAGGTCCACCTCTCCTGGAGTCAATCGTCTCTTACCTCTAAGCCCCTACACAGAAGTGCGAATGTGAGCACCAGATCCAGTATCTAATACCCATGTGGACTGATCAGAAGTAGATAAATTAACTTCAATAACATAAATACCTGAAGTACTCGAAGTAGAACTCTTCTTCTTCTGCACCTCTACAAGGTATTCCTTAAAGTTCCGTTTCCAATGGCCCGGCTTGTTGCAGTGGAAATAGACCGCATCCTCCTTGCCCTTACGGGATTTAGTCTTTTGGACTCCTCCAGATGGCGCTGTGGAAGAACTCTTCTTCTGTTTGGCTTTCTTACTCTTAGGCTTGCCCTTGCGCCCCTTGGGACCTCCAACTAAGAGAACACTTCCCTTGGCCTTCTTGATAATCTCGGGCTCAGCCTCCCGCAACATGGACAGTAACTCTCCAAGAGTCTTATCCATATTCATCATATTGAAATTCATGATGAACTGTCCATAACAATTAGGAAGGGACTGTAACACAAAATCAAGGCTAAGTTCTACATCCATACCCACACCAAGCTCTAACAATCTGTCAATATAGCCTATCATCTCAGTGACATGCTTTTCAACAGATGATCCCTCAGCCATACGACACCTGAAGAGCTTTTTGGCAACGTCATAACGTTCATGCCTAGTTCGCTCCTCATAGAGATCTTTGAGCCTAGCCATGATCTCATGGGCAGTATAAGCCTTATGCTGACGCCTATGTTCCGGGGTCATGGCTGCCAGGATGATACACTGAGCAGTGATCATATCACCCTTATGTGTCTTCCAGGCCTCATGTGCTACGGCATTCTCGAGTGATGGTTCGGGAGGAAGAGGTGTTTCTATCGTATAGAGGATCTTCTCATGAGTGAGGACTATCCTCACATTCATCTCCCAATCGAGGAAATTCGTCCCGTTGAAGGTATTATTGCCATCGAGTATCGATCTTATCGACACGCTTCCAGACATTCTGGATCAACAACCTGAATTATAGAGATAAATGTTATAATCATATTTAATTACGAAATCATAAATTGCAAAAAATAACATTTTATGATTGCTCCCACTATTTTCTACGAGTTTGCCACCCTCAAGACATAACTCGGGAAATCCCGTTGGAAGATTTCCTAATGGGTTAGGATCCCATCTCCCCTCGCACAACCTTGAGTGACTCAACAAATTGTGCTAGGATCGATTAGGTAGGTACTTGCTACCAATTGCATCTCCATGCAACTCCTAAATTCATTGGGTTGACAACTCCTTGTCAAGCACATCTTATGTGATTCCCAATCTTTGCCTCTATACTTAGTAAGGCCTTGAGTGACTCAACAAACCCCACCTTTCTAGTTAAGTCGAACCCATCATTCAGGGACATCTTATGGCCCGTGAAACATAAGAATCATAGGTGACACATGACCTTGAGTGACTCAACAAATTAAGTGCCAGATAGAAACCTAATGCTTCATAATGATGGAAGGCAAGTTGGCTTAATATTAATGAGGGATTTATTATTTATTTATTTAGATCTCATCACATGCAATTAATCAAATTAATAATGCATAATAAACGAATCAAACCGGTATATGGTATGGATAACTACGGCTAGCCCCCTCAAGCCATAGAAGGGACACTAGCGGGTCAAACCTAGGAGAAGAATCACATCTTGCTTCTCAAGCACATTCTCCAATCCTTCATTAGTCATCGAATCTTGTCTTCAATTTGGCTCCATCTCTTGCTCTTCATACAAACAACAATTATCACTACTCTATTTTATTCTACATACATTACATAGAATTAGAAACCCTGAGTTACATTCAGGGAATGTACATCAGAGTATAAGAGAGGCAGGACACGTAGGACCTATGTCAAAACCCAAATTTTACAAGCATTCATTCCCAACATAAAATAAATGGTCGACTCGATCCATACCATACACCCATGCAATCAATCTAATTGATTCATTCATAATTATGTTAATTAATTATCGCATCTATTTCAATCTTAATGAAACGTTTTCAATAAATTGAAAATTTGTATAATTTTAGAAAAACAAAATTGTTTTAATTATGTTGGGCATGGGCTCCATCCATTAGTCTAACTAACAAGGCTCAACAGAGCTTGGATCAACTAATGCATGTCAAACATACACTAGCAGCCCAATAATTAATAAATAACCCAATTAACGGCCTTAGCCCAATTTTAATCACGGCCCATAAGTGTCATACACTCATGGATTGGATAAAAATAATAAAAATGGAACGCACTGGGCCACCAAAAGGGATAGCCCGGGTGCTTCACGCGGACCCTAAGGAAGGGCCAAAACACAGCCCAAGGCAGCCAGGGAAGTCACCCAGCTGTTGGTCGCGCCTGTCAAACAGGCTGCCAGCAGCAGGACGCATGGGGCGTGCCTAAGCCAGGCCTGGCGCTATGGCCGCGGCCGCTGGGGCGAAGAGGCCGCGTGCTGGTCGGCCCCGCCCGCGCGCGAATCGCGAGTCGCATCTGCGGGCTGCGCGCTGCTCGTGGGTCGAACCCGCGGGCCACGCCATGCCGTGGCCCTGCGCGCGCTGGGCAGCCCCTGGCAGTGCCCTACTCGTGCCAGCCCCGTATAGCTTCGCCTTTTGGCCCTCCAGTGCATCCGTATGCACCCCGAACCCCGTTTCGCCCTTTTTCGTGTCATACACGATCTTTTGCCCTTCACCCAAAACGTTTTGCAATCCAAAATTACAAACACAACAATTATTTAATTATTTCACAAATAACAACATAATTGAATCCGCACATAAGGAATTAAAATATTTCGACGATGGCTCTGATACCACTGAAAGTTCAGCAAGATCGCTACGGGACAAGCAACGTAGTTTAAAAAATTTTGAACCTTACCCCGATCTCGGTGATTGGATCAACGTCGAAATTAAATCATTCACATACAAATAAATAAATCTAACCTTTAGATTATTGAGTCGTTCGCGGATTCGAGCCGTCCAAGCATCCGGCCTCTAACTCATGATACGTGGCGCGCGTCCATTGGCGAGGAGAGCGGAATCGGAGTGCTAGCTCCTTCTCCTAACAAGGCTTATGAATGGACGGGAAAAGAATTGATTTTCAACTCTTGAAAACCAACAAAATAAAAGGCTTAATTTGGGCATCCCATAAAGGGCTATTTATAGAGAAGCAACCTCCTAGGGTTTCCCAAATCCTAATGGACATGGATTGGGCTAGCTCATTAATCCTAGTCCAACTAGAAATTAAAGTGCCCCAAATCCATTTATAAAATATTTAGCCTAAATCTAATTCAATCCCAAATATTTAATATTTGTTTTCTAATATTTGACCCAAATCTAATTTAACCCAAATATTTAATTTAATTTAATATTTGGTCCAAATACTTTATTTAGCCCAAGTATTAAATTAAGCCCAAATTATTAAATTAGAAATTTCTTTCTAATTTAATCATTAAGTTAGAAACTTCTTTCTAATTTAATCAATTGCTATTTTAGGAAACTTTTTCCTTTATGACGACCCCTCGTCATATCGACGTCATTACATCTGTTTGTTCTTTTCCCGTGAGAACCTACGACGGCACAACTTCTTGCCGAAGTGTCCCACTTAACCATACGTCTGCTTTCCTAGTTTAAGCCAGGGACCATGCCTATTGCGTATGACTCATTAGGCTCCTGAATATGTTGGCAATGTGTCAGTACGAACACATAAGACAAGATTGGCCTCTAGCAAGGCATCATGCCTACCCAATTATTCAGAAGGATTCATAATCCGCAGATAACCTTTCACGAGCATGATTACCGTATAATTCTGTTGTTGCCAAAATACAACAATCTATTTTTTTTTTTATTGTGGACAGACGCAAGAGTCTCGGAAGTCGTGTCTTCTCCGAGGGAAATCTGGACGAGGAATTGGATCTGATGGAGTCTCAGGTCTGATAAACCAACAGAGCTGATGGTCTGATGAGCTGATGATCTTGTGGGTTGATGATCTGGCGGCCTCGAAATGATCTGGTGGCCTCAAGGTGATGAGAGGTCTCGGAGCGATCGGTGGCCTCAAGGTGACGAGAGGCCTCGGAGCGATCTGGTGGCCTCAAGGTGACGAGAGGTCTCGGAGCGATCGGGTGGCCTCAAGGTGACGGGAGGCCTCGGAGCAATCTGGTGGCCTCAAGGTGACGAGAGGCCTCAGAGCGATCGGGTGGCCTCAAGGTGACGAGAGGCCTCGGAGCGATCGGGTGGCCTCAAGGTGACGAGAGGCCTCGGAGCAATCTGGTGGCCTCAAGGTGACGAGAGGTCTCGGAGCGATCGGGTGGCCTCAAGGTGACCGAGTGGCCAAAAGTGACCGAGTGGCCTGAAGGTGACCGAGTGGCTGAAGGTGACTGAGTGGCTGAAGGTGACCGAGTGGCTGAAGGAGACCGAGTGGCCTTGTGACCGAGTGGCCTAGTGACCGAGTGGCCTACAAAACGAGAGCACCGTTAGGGCGCGGGTGGGGGTCCCCGCGCAAACCCTCCGATGCTTAAGTTAGATCTCGAGAGAAAATGCAAAAATGTACTTCAATTGCTCAAAATAGCGTACCTCTAGTCAAAAATCAAGCCTTGTATTTATAGTGGAGGGGAGAGAGTGTTCTCGCGATATTTGCGGCGGAAATCTCGGGGCCCATTTCGGAATTCTCGGGGCCCATGGGCTGGACTACGAAGGGTCTCGGAGGCTGTCGAGTGGTCGGGTGGCCATGGCCACTCGGTCATGCAGAGTGGCCTTGGCCACTCGGTCAGCCCGAGTGGCCGGGTGGTCATGGCCACTCGGTCATGCCGAGTGGCCTTGGCCACTCGGTCAGCCGATCATGCATTCTTCTCCCCTTTCCCTTGGCTCGGTTTTGAGTGGTTCCCATACCTCAACTTCATGCCCGATTTTCTTCATGATATAACTCGAATCTCTCAAAACTCAAAACATAAAAGTTGTAGATAATTCTCTTAGCTTTCCATAGAACTTTTAATCAGGTCAATCGGAGCTCGTATGAGAAAGTTATGGCCGAAAAACTGAAGCGATGTCATACCCACTCGGCATGACCGAGTGGGTCATGGCCGAGTGGGGGCCACTCGGTCATGCCCCCACTCGGCCATGACCGAGTGGGGGCCACTCGGTCATGCTCCTTTTTTGCCCAACCGAGTGGGGGGCCACTCGGTCATGCCTTCTTTTGCCCATTTGACTTGGTTCGAGTCCATCTTCCTTCAATACTTGACTCCGAGCCTTCATAGTGTAGGTACATCAACTTAATACCCGATTTAACCGCAGATTGAGCCAGAATCTATCAAAACTCAAAACATGAAAGTTGTATATATTTCTCTTATCTTTCCATAGGACTTTGAATCAGCCCAATCGGAGCTCGTATGAGAAAGTTATTGCTGAAAAACTGAAGCAGTGTCATACCCACTCGGTATTACCGAGTGGGCCCTCCCCACTTGGTCTCGGCTCGACCTCTTGCTCCTTCGGCTTATTTCCTCGATCTCTTACAACCCGTTGGGCCTTTGGGCTTCATGTCCACATCTCACAACCTTTTTAGGTCTTGTAATTCTCCAAGTTTACAGGGCATATCAATTGCTCCCTACTCTTTTAACCGAAAGGTTCGGGTGAAAGAGTATCTTGTCCTGTAAACTTTTGAACCGTACTTCTCTTTTAGCTGCTTCATCTTATACACATCCTCTTGAGCTTGTTTGCACACCATGCTTTCCAATTTCTGGGCTCTAGTGATTTTCAATTCATTTGCAGAAGTGTGAGGTAGATATACGAGTAAGTTTGCTTTCCATAGATGTCGAACCATGCATCGAACAATAAGTTTGATTTTGCTCCCAGTTATTGAGTTATGCGCGAGACAATAGGCTCGCATTTAATTTTCCTTTATTGTTGGGCTTTAAGAAAGATCATGAGCTTGCGTTTGTTTTTCCTCCCTGTTGTCGGGCTATAAGCGGGACAAGGGGCTTGAATGTACTTTTACCTCGTTGTCGCGCTATGAGCGGGGTAACAGTTTTGAATGTACTTTTACCTCGTTGCCGGGCCATAGGCGGGACAACGGGCTTGAGTTTATTTTCCTCTCGTTGCCGGATTGTGAGCGGGATAACGGGCTTGAATGTAATTTTACCTCGTTGTCGGGCTATAAGCGGGACAACGGGCTCGATCGAGTTTGACCTCGTTGCCGGGCCATAGGCGGGACAACGGGCTTGATCGCGTTTTACCTCGTTGCCGGGCCATAGGCAGGACAACGGGCTTGATCGAATGTTACCTCGTTGCCGGGCCATAGGCGGGACAACGGGCTTGATCGAATGTTACCTCGTTGCCGGGCCATAGGCGGGACAACGGGCTCGATCGCGTTTTACCTCGTTGCCGGGCCATAGGCGGGACAACGGGCTTGATCGAATGTTACCTCGTTGCCGGGCCATAGGCGGGACAACGGGCTCGATCGAATGTTACCTCGTTGCCAGGCCATAGGCAGGACAACGGGCTTGATCGAATGTTACCTCGTTGCCGGGCCATAGGCGGGACAACGGGCTTGATCGAATGTTACCTCGTTGCCGGGCCATAGGCGGGACAACGGGCTCGATCGCGTTTTACCTCGTTGCCAGGCCATAGGCGGGACAACGGGCTTGATCGAATGTTACCTCGTTGCCGGGCCATAGGCGGGACAACGGGCTCGATCGCGTTTTACCTCGTTGCCAGGCCATAGGCGGGACAACGGGCTTGATCGAATGTTACCTCGTTGCCGGGCCATAGGCGGGACAACGGGCTCGATCGCGTTTTACCTCGTTGTCGGGCCATAGGCGGGACAACGGGCTTGATCGAATGTTACCTCGTTGCCGGGCCATAGGCGGGACAACGGGCTTGATCGAATGTTACCTCGTTACCGGGCCATAGGCGGGACAACGGGCTCGATCGCGTTTTACATCGTTGCCGGGCCATAGGCGGGACAACGGGCTTGAGTTTATTTTTCCTGTAAGCAGAGCATAGCAAACAAACTTTCACAAAGCAATGTGTAATGGAAATTCTTACATTTTTTGAAATAAGTGAGTACATCCACTGTTTCATTTTGGGTCTTATTGTTGCCTCCGAGGACGAAATGTTTAGTTTCTCGATCTTTAACATAGGCTCTCTTCAATGTGTCTGAATTTTGCTCCCTGTTTTCTCTTTGAGGGCATTAATGGTGGCTAACTGCCTTCTTCTAAGGGCCTATCCTTTCGTGGTTTGTCTAGATAGAATAGGAGGAGTCCCTTACCATAGTTTCACTGCCCGAGATGACATGCATGGGCTCATGAACTGGTTCATTGTCTAGAGGTGGATTCTCTCCGTAACCCTTTCTTCTCTCTTGACATCTCTGATTTGATCTCCTCTGCTCTTCCTGTCTATCTTCTCCTCTTTGAGGATCACCATCTTTGACCTGTACGTACCTTTGAAGATGTCTTTCACGAACTAGGATCTCAATCTGATCTCTTAACTCCCGGCACTGGTCAGTGCAATGACCACGAGTTCTGTGATATCTACAATATTCTTCTCTATTCTTCCCCATTGGATGGTCAACCTTTTTCGGGAGTCTAATGAGACCTGACCCTTCGATGGCTGCAAGTATGGTTGACCGAGGATGGAGGAGTTTGGTATAATGGTGGAACTGGGGCAGAGGTATATCTGATCTTCTAACCCTTTCCTGTCGTCGAATAGACTCTTCTTCCCCTTCTCGCTCATTTCTCTTCCTTTCTTTGTCCTCATTCCCTGCCATATTTCTCATAATTTCAGTGTGAAGGATATACCTGTTTGCTCTGACAAATAGATCGGCCAGGGACGTTGGGGGGTTTAAAGAAAGTGACTCTTGGAGAGAGGCAAGACGCGTCCCTTGGAGCATAGCAGACACTGCGACTTGGGCCGGCAAGTCGGGGACTTCCAGGGTGGCATTACGAAATCTATCCACAAATTGACGTAAAGATTCCTTATTCCCTTGTCGTATGCTAAGCAAATATGTGGCATCCTGTTTCCTTCGACTGTTAATCACAAAAGCTTCAGTAAATTCTGTCCTAAGATGCCCAAATGAGGAAATAAAGGCTTCTGGAAGGCTGTTAAACCATGTTCGAGCATGTCCTGACAGTGTTAAGGAAAATGCTCGACACATTATATCGTCGTCCCATCCATGCAATATCATCAATGACTCATAATTCTGAACATGATCATATGGGTCGTCCTTCCCTGAGTAGAGGGTGATTTGTGGCATTTTGAATTTTCGAGGAAGTGGTCTCTCCAATATATTGGTCGTAAAAGGACATTTTCTTCGTTGGTGCTCTTCTGTTGCAGGGATTAACTTTTTCCGTTCAAGCACTTCTTCTACTACTCTTCTCATATCATCCTTCGTAGTGGCTATTGTTTGATTGTCATGTCTTGTTGGCGTACTGGCCACTGTTTCATGATACCTCCGTCTTTGAGGGCTTCTGGTTTTGTTTTCCCATCTTGGGTTTTCATTGCTTCGGGGTACAGAATGAGGGTTCTTTCTTTGTGGTGGCGATCTAGGCCTACCCTCCCGTCGAGGCGTAGGTCGAGAATGAAAATCGGGAGTAGCTTCTTGGTAGGAATTGGCCCCTACCTCGGGCTGAGGTTTTGGGGGTGACATAAACTTCTTCAGAGTATCAGGTAATGTCCCTATAGGCATCATACCTTGAAGGATACCAGCCATGTCTCGAAGTGCTTGCATGCCCTCAACGTGTTGTTGTCTCAATCCTTCATACTCCTCCCACGGGACTGTGCGTGGTGGTTGTCGCGAAGTCCCGGGTTGGTCGGTAGGCGGCGACCTTGAGCCGGTAAGTAGTGATGGTGGGACTGTTTGGTTCCCCACTTGCGGGATAGGGGAAATGGAGCGGTTATCTCCTTCAGGTTGAGCATTATGTGGGGGAGGCGGTGCTCCTTGTTGCTGAGTGTTTCGTGGTGGTAGGCGTGTTTCTACGCCTTGAGAGAGAGTTCGTCGGTGTCCACGAGTGTTTGCCATTCTTAAGTTGACTTTTTGTCTTGCGTTTCCCACAGACGGCGCCAATTGTTGTTGCCAAAATACAACAATCTATTTTTTTTTTATTGTGGACAGACGCAAGAGTCTCGGAAGTCGTGTCTTCTCCGAGGGAAATCTGGACGAGGAATTGGATCTGATGGAGTCTCAGGTCTGACAAACCAACAGAGCTGATGGTCTGATGAGCTGATGATCTTGTGGGTTGATGATCTGGCGGCCTCGAAATGATCTGGTGGCCTCAAGGTGATGAGAGGTCTCGGAGCGATCGGTGGCCTCAAGGTGACGAGAGGCCTCGGAGCGATCGGTGGCCTCAAGGTGACGAGAGGTCTCGGAGCGATCGGGTGGCCTCAAGGTGACGGGAGGCCTCGGAGCGATCTGGTGGCCTCAAGGTGACGAGAGGCCTTGGAGCGATCGAGTGGCCTCAAGGTGACGAGGGGCCTCGGAGCGATCGGGTGGCCTCAAGGTGACGAGAGGCCTCGGAGCGATCTGGTGGCCTCAAGGTGACGAGAGGTCTCGGAGCGATCGGGTGGCCTCAAGGTGACCGAGTGGCCAAAAGTGACCGAGTGGCCTGAAGGTGACCGAGTGGCTGAAGGTGACCGAGTGGCTGAAGGAGACCGAGTGGCCTTGTGACCGAGTGGCCTAGTGACCGAGTGGCCTACAAAACGAGAGCACCGTTAGGGCGCGGGTGGGGGTCCCCGCGCAAACCCTCCGATGCTTAAGTTAGATCTCGAGAGAAAATGCAAAAATGTACTTCAATTGCTCAAAATAGCGTACCTCTAGTCGAAAATCAAGCCTTGTATTTATAGTGGAGGGGAGAGAGTGTTCTCGCGATATTTGCGGCGGAAATCTCGGGGCCCATGGGCTGGACTACGAAGGGTCTCGGAGGCTGTCGAGTGGTCGGGTGGCCATGGCCACTCGGTCAGCCCGAGTGGCCGGGTGGTCATGGCCACTCGGTCATGCCGAGTGGCCTTGGCCACTCGGTCAGCCGATCATGCATTCTTCTCCCCTTTCCCTTGGCTCGGTTTTGAGTGGTTCCCATACCTCAACTTCATGCCCGATTTTCTTCATGATATAACTCGAATCTCTCAAAACTCAAAAGATGAAAGTTGTAGATAATTCTCTTAGCTTTCCATAGAACTTTTAATCAGGTCAATCGGAGCTCGTATGAGAAAGTTATGGCCGAAAAACTGAAGCGATGTCATACCCACTCGGTATGACCGAGTGGGTCATGGCCGAGTGGGGGCCACTCGGTCATGCTCCTTTTTTGCCCAACCGAGTGGGGGGCCACTCGGTCATGCCTTCTTTTGCCCATTTGACTTGGTTCGAGTCCATCTTCCTTCAATACTTGACTCCGAGCCTTCATAGTGTAGGTACATCAACTTAATACCCGATTTAACCGCAGATTGAGCCAGAATCTATCAAAACTCAAAACATGAAAGTTGTATATATTTCTCTTATCTTTCCATAGGACTTTGAATCAGCCCAATCGGAGCTCGTATGAGAAAGTTATGGCTGAAAAACTGAAGCAGTGTCATACCCACTCGGTATAACCGAGTGGGCCCTCCCTACTTGGTCTCGGCTCGACCTCTTGCTCCTTCGGCTTATTTCCTCGATCTCTTACAACCCGTTGGGCCTTTGGGCTTCATGTCCACATCTCACAACCTTTTTAGGTCTTGTAATTCTCCAAGTTTACAGGGCATATCAAATTCGATCCTCTCGTCAATGTATCCTATGTGATCTCAAGTTGGCAATGTGTTTCTTGATTATGATCACATAAGTCTTTCTTCGGTCATCCAGATATCTTCACTTAATAGAAAGTGAATCAATAACTCCTTATTGATCTCTTTAACCATAGCCATGGATTTAAAGTGAATATCCACCGAATGCGCCTTAGATACATCATCCTCTATCAAGGGATAAATGAGTCCCATCTTGGTTACGCACTTATCTCCATAAGCCTCACAATATGCCCAACGATCGCCCACGTGTAGCCTTTATCTGGGCCCATCGAAACGATGTCAAAGCATATCGGTCTTCTTATGAGATGACCATGACAACCTCAGATCCAAGGATTAGTTACACCCATCTCGTACGAGAATTCCAACAACATATAACCAAAATAGATTCTCATAGCGAGTCATGTCCAGTGACACGTTCTCCAACATTGGTCACCTATGTACTTGTCTAGGCATCCCTATGCTTATGGATGTGAGACCCCCATTGCTATCACATGGCAAAAACATAGCATACACAAATCTTACCGCAATTGTCAATGTCCATTCTTGACAATGCTACGACTTAGGACATTTAATGATGTCGAGAAACTGTGATGCATCATCTCACATCTTTATAGATTAATCACAGTATACATCATATGGACTTCTATCTAGTTTCATCCGATCATTACATTAATAACAAGAAACTAATAGAATGACTTCTTGTAGAATTAAATAACTCTTTATTCAATATGAAATATGATTACAAATGTCAGTGTACAATTTGCCCAATCTAATTGGGTCTAGAGCACCTACATTAACAATTAGGAGGAAAAAACTCAAATTTTCAATTTTTTGAAATTTCGGCATTTTCTCCAAAAATGCCCGAGAAATCCCTTTGCTCTGAAAATTCCTTTGGGGCCCAAAATCAATTTAGAAATGCCCCAAAAATTCTCAAATTTATGAATTTTAAAAAAATTTCGGCCAGTAGGGCCCCGCTGCACGCTAGCAGCGCGCAATGCCCGCAGGCCACGCGCACAAGCCGCTAGCCGCACAGTCCAACTGCGCCCCCAGCTTGCTGCCATGCTGATGCCACCTGCTGCTGCTGCCTCCTGCACTTTTTTTTTTTTTTTTTATTTGGGCTTCCAAACCCAAATTTTCCAGAATTTAAACTAAATAAATATACTTCACTTTTCTTCAAATTTTGCCTCTATTACTCCATAATTAAGGTTTAAACCAAACTCTTGATGCTTCCATAACATCCAAAAAAATAAGACTTCACCAAACTTAGGCTTCAACATGCCATACGCCATAACCTCATTTCCAATAAAATCAAACACTTCAAAGAAAATACACCCATAGTCTTAGGCTTTAACAAGCCATTACCAACCTAATAAATTTTACATCTCATAAATCAAACACAACAACATAGGCTTCCATAAGCCATAAATTTACAACAAAAATAAATAAACACCATGAGCTTCCAACCATAAGCTTGCAACTTTTTCTTCTCTCTTTGACATAAGAACAACCTACAAGGGGAGGATAAAACCTCATGAGCTCAAATGCTCAATAAGGGTGCATATGCAAAGTAAATACAAGCATAACAAGTCTATGTAATGGCAAATGCATGCAAGCATAGTTAGGTTATTCCATCCTCACAACCCAACATGGTTTGAGGCATCAACCCACCACTTCTATCCCACCCCCATGGCCATAGGTCTCATGTACAAGTAAATCATGCAAAGAGATACATAAAAATTTATGCAACCTACTTACAATACAATGCAAGGCCTCCTCCACATAGGGCCATCCCTTACCTCATTCTTGAACCTTTAACTCTTCATTTCAAGAGAGCTTCCATCTTCATTTTCTCTCATCTAAGATGGCATTCAAACAAGAACTCACTACTTTGCATACAAGAATACTAAATACAGAAAAGAAGAATGCACTTATCTTGATTTCTTTCTCCTCTTCTTCTTTCTTGCCTCTCATCTCTTCTTCTCCCTTTCTTTCCATGGGAAGATTTCAACCCTTACTCTCTTGAAATGGGAAAAATTTGAGCATAAAGCTCTCTTTCCCCTTATATACTTCTTCCCTTTCCTTTCTTTTCTTTTGGGATTAATTTCCTAGTCTTGATATTTTAAATGCAAGACTTCATCTCCACCTTCCATTATTTTCTCTTTTGGAGAGGAAATCCTAGCCTTCCATAACAAACACAATCCATGTGCTTTGGAGGCTTTAATCTCATCCATCCCATTTGAAAGATTAAATCTTCACCCTTAATAGAAAGCACACTCTTAAGGAGTTGGCAATCCATGCCAACCACAAGCTTTCATCCACCACCATTGGATCACCATCCCATTAAAAGATTAATCCCAACCATTGGATTTATTAATTTCTCAACATTTGCTAAATGGAGACCATTTTCACACATCAAGAATGAATGACATAAATCATTTCTTTCTCCTTTAAATTAATGGGACTATTTTCACCCCATCACATTTGAGAGACACAAATACTTTCTTATGCATTTAAATAAATCTTATATTTTCCAAGGCATTAATGGTGACCATTTACCATTTTCTCTTGGATTATCTTTAATCCATATAATCATGCCTCTCTTTAAATGCTTGAAAGACCAATGAGCATTTCTTTTGCACTTAATTTAATCTCTTCATTTAACTTGGACCACACTAAGCCATGTGTCATTACAAGACACTAACTTTGGCTTCCAAGTTCTAATCTCCTCCATCCATGTGACATTACTACATTTATTTACCAATTTAGGGAAAAATAATGATTTTCTCCAATAATTTCATATTCTCCATTTTCCCTATTTTCCATAATTAATTTCCTCTATGGAATCACTCCAAATTACCAAAATGCCCTTTCATGAATTATTAATCCCATATCTCCACATAAATACAAAATTAGGATTTAATTCACTTACTCACCTAATTCCACATAGGAATTATTTCCAATTTACTAAAATACCCTTTATTGGACTTCACTATTCAAATGACCAAAATGCCCCTCTCATAGGACACCATCATTCTCAAGGATCCCACACCTTCTCAAGGGTATTTTTGGAAGTTTTTCGACTCCCTTTCTCATTCTCTTAACACTAGTAACACCGGGTGTTACATTCCTCCCCCATTAAAAGAATTTCGTCCTCGAAATTTGTCTTACCATAATCTCCTGCCCAAGATAATCACATTCTCGGGGTACATGGCAAATTCTCTGACTCGAGAATCTCATAGCCTATTCATTCCTCACATTTACCTCAGGTAACACCTATCTCAAGGCTTTACTTTAGGCTTTTTGGTCCCCCACCTCTCGAGGACATTTAACAGCCGAACACGGCTTTGGCCTCCCGCCAAACCACCTCTAGTCGCTGATCATGCTTACTACAACAATATCCATCTCCAGATAGATTTCCTATGCCTAGAAGCATTGCTTTGCAGACCACTTCCCATTTTCCAATCGATCAAACAAACTCTCACTAACATTGCTTCGCTGATCAATCTACCACGATTTTACGCCGATCACACACGGCAACGTTTCCCACTGCCAATCACACATGGCCACGATTTTACGCTGGTCCAACCAGCAACGTCTTAGCACTGATCATCTACCGCCATGTCACTTTTGGTGCCCACAGACACTCTGACACCCATTCTCCATGGCATACTGCCATTAATCACACGCATGCCTAGCTTAAGTTGATCCTCACGGTAACATCTCATTATCGATCAACTTATCATGCTATCACTACCTGGGAAGCACCTATTTAGCTCGCCTTGCCAACTTCGACCATTTCATACATGGTCTTCTACCTTGACCAGCCAACCCTCATTTATCGATACGATTACGCAAAATTGACATACCTAACACCATGCCAGGTAATTACACATTTCAACCATACGTGCATTACTCGAGTCCAACTCGAGCTTGGCGATGCACGCACCATTACAATCTCACCTCGAGCTTAACCATGCTTGGGCCACAACCTTCTCCCAACTAGGAGTTCTTCGCATTAAGCACACAAGATACTTACTAGCTGATATAACAAGCTAGTGAGGTCTCATACCCATACCAAGGAACTCTTCACTGAGCAACTCCTCTTCAATTCTTCACCCCATTTCAGCTTTTACAATCATGTCCCCATGCTAGGCCTTCCTTTGGCTATTTACCCTACCACGAGTCCAGGATCCTACCATTGCGCTTAAGGTCGTGGAACCATTAATCGGCCCTCGTCATCACCCACGGTGCGTGGCACAAGTGATTGGCTTATTACCATCTAGACAATCACTTATGCATCGCACCTGTAGGATGACTCGTGCCTTTGGTTCACACCACAACAAGCTATCATGGTTACACCCCCACTCTTGTAGTGGTCTTCTAGCCGAATTAACTCCCCAGCTTCAATTTCATTGTGACTTTTCAAATCTCACCCTTTCTCAATAGAGCCTCTTATTCTTGAGGCACGACACTTTTAGCCATCCTACATCAAGTTCATTCTCAACCCGCAATCGACACCTGATTTAAACCATGAATAATGGTTCCCTTTGTCCTCCTCGGCAAGGACAACACCACTACAGCAACGAATTTCTCTCCCACGGTCATTGCATCTCAAATTTCACAGACACCAGCCTTCATGGCCATTCACACACGGCCTCGAGGTCTTACCATGCACAATGGTTACCTTTGACCTTCCTAACAACATCTTTTCCCTAACCGCGGCGATGACACCACCATGTCATCTCAAAAGACTCGCTGCTCTTTGAATCTCACTGGTCATCACGACCAGCACGACCCCACTCTTAGGCCGCCTTCCTCATATCACTTTCTATACTTATAGTAGCTAGCTAGTGTAATGACCCGCTCGCTTCACCGGTAAATAATCAACCGGATTACCCACCCGACAAACCACGACTGAAGGGTTGGACTATGTTTCAACAAGAAACGCCCTAGATGGGAACTAGGCTTCGTCCTTCCCTTCGCTCCACTCGGGAATCGGTCCCAACTCAAACAATAAAACTCAGCAGACCAAGACCGAAACCCGAGTGAGCTTCACCTCTCTTCAGCTCGCCCCATCGCAAGCCAGAGGTGACCCAGGCACAAGGCTAGCATAACGAACACTTCGCTGAGTATTGGGGATTTATGAGAACATACCTCGCTGATCTTTACTTGGTCTGAACTTGGCTTCACCAATTAAGCCACATACAACAAGCAATCTCACAATAATTTATCACACTATGATGATTACAATAGTTAGATACATCTACGCTCAACAACGCATACATTTACCCACAAGGGTATACATACATAACACCACATGGCTACATATAAGAGGTAAATAAATACACAACTAGGGCAACACAGCTAGTTGCTACAACAGCCTCCCGGCGCCATTTCTACTTGCATCTGGACTTGCAATATCTACACATGAGGTAAAACCTCATGAGTCACAAAGACTCAGTAAGGGTGCAATGCATGTAAATATGAATATAATGATGATTATGTATGCCCAATGCATGCAAATAAGGCTAGGCCCACTTATCCTCACAACCCACTAAGGTTTGAGGCACCAACCTATCAGCCCCCACCACACTAGTCCTCCATATGGCCATAGGTCCACTAGGTCTTGCATCACACAAGTTAACCACTAGATCTTGCATCACATAAGATAATCACTACATGCAAATGCTCCATAAAAAGATTATCAAACATATTTACCAACTTGCAAGGCCGCCTCCACATGGGGTCGTCCCTTACATAGCTCGAAGCCTCATCCCTACCTCGGCACGAATTCCATCCTAAATCTCAAGTTCCTCTAGGATCACTGCCTTCCTGGTCGAACCTAGAGACAAACAGGCAAAACCCCACCATATCAAGCATTAACCAACGCCTTCATTTTTGCTTACACCACAAAATCACGCATAAACACTATCTCCAAATAACACTAACCACGGCATACACCAGCCGTCAATAAATTTCAAACAACCCCGACCCAGGGTTTAATCCAACAATTAAATTACTCAACACAATTTAATATCTCACATAAAGAAAATATTTTTGAAAAGAATTAATTAACTCACCTCAGTTAATCTGGAATAGAAAATCGGCTAATCGCCCACATTGGCATCGCCTATTGGACTACCATAATGCCCTTGGATTCCCATATCGAACCTCCGGTCCACTCCTCGAGCCCCATATTAATTTTCAAGGCTTTCCCCAATTTTTTTCTAGATTTTTCCACTATTTTTCCCAATTTTTCATATTTTCTTATTTTCTATTTTCTCTTCATTTTTCTTTTTCTTTTTATTTTTCCTCTCCCTTTCTTCCCTGGCTTCCACGCGCGCACTATTCATTATCTTCTTCCTCGCGCATGGCAACCAGCCACCAACGCTCGGCCCGCCGGCTGCCGCTGCTGCCCGCGGCCACAGGCCAGCCACCAATTCCGTCGCGATTTGCAGCCCCAGTAACCAGCCTCAATCGCTGCCAATGAAAGCCTTCCTCTACAACGCGTCGGCCATGGAAGCCTCCACTACTGGCCGCTGCAACTGGTCGCCACCGCAGCCTTCGACGCTGCCTCCTGCATCGCCGGCTTCCTCTGTCGCTGCTGGACACCGCGGCCACCACAGGCCGCCTCCATAACCGACCTCCTCGTGCGCCTTAGCTGATGCAACCATCAGCCTCCCTTGCGCACCATGCCTCCATGGCCGACAGCACTGCTTCAGGCTACCATTAACGTTGCTTCAGCAGTGGCCGGCCACCATCTCAGGCGCCGCTTCAACCTCTGCACGCCGCGACCGCCTTCCTCGCTGCTAGAAGCACCGCCCAATGCCACAGCCGCCATGCCTGCCTCTGCTCGCCTCCAGCCAACACGCGGCCACCGCCGCTTGGCGCTGCAATCGGCCGCATCTGGCCAGCCCTCGGCCATCCCATCTCTCGCGATCATCTCTCTCTCACAATCTCTCGATCAGCTCTCTCTCGACCTCATCTCTCTCACTCGGCTCTCGCTCTCTGCATTTCAAAATACAGAGACTAGGAAGCTTCAAGGGAAGCTTCCTTACTCACACGGTTATATACATACATAAATATATATATATTACATATTAACCCCATTAATTACCTTAATTCCACTTAGGAATTTTTATTGCACTTAAGGATTTTTATAAATAGCACTTGGACCCTCCAATGCTTTAATTAATTACCCCAAAGCCACTAAAATCTTAATTCTCCAAAATTAATAATTAACTTTTACTTGAAAATGTCGATTTCGTCCATACGCCTGCACGGGACCTTCATTCCACCCAAAAACACTTAAGGGTTGCCTTATTCTCAAAACCGGACCACCCCTAGCGTCCTCTCAGCTTTTCGAAGGTCCCTTGCGACCATTCGGTATTGGCACCCACTTGAGTTTATACAGAATTTATTCCGAAAATTATTCTCGATCGGACCGCTTTCAGCGTCATTATCCTCATCTCGAGTCGTTCACAAATCTCTTGCCCTCTTCCTTGGACATCTGAGTCCCGAGGCGCTCCCTGCCGCCAATTCAGAAATTTTTATTAATTAATTTCTCAAAATTAACTCTTGGACTTCCCGGACCACCCGAGATCTTTTCAAAATAATCGAAAATTATTTATTTTCAATACCATGTAATACTGGGTCTTACAGCTAGTTCCCTGAGAGACTCTGGCTTCTCCTAGATTTCTTATACACTTGCTACAACCAGCTCATACCACTCGGTGAGCAACCACATGGGCTCTAACACTACAATAGCTTCACTAGCCGATTTCCTTTCACAACCATTAACCTTAGACACAAGGTTAATCCTCATCAATTGCCCACACACTAAGGCATTCTTCGAGTTGTATCACTCACAGCCATTAGGTGATTTCATCACCTAAACACCATTCCTGGAAATCAATCTCGTCCCATAAGCTCTTCCTTCGAGCTCTCTTTACACATTGGCAACATTTTAAATTCGCCCTCATCTTCCATCTAACCAACTCGATTAACTCTAGCCAAATCGCTCGGCTCACAACCCACACTACCTTCCTCTAGGCACTACAGTTGCAATCATCGACTACCGCTTCGATTTAAACTCCATCCATTAGAAATCACCCATGCCCTTCATGTGGAATTCACACTTCTACTCAATGCCGTAGGACTCATCTCCCTAATCAGGTGTTCACCATTACGCTAGCTTTTCCCCGAGTGATCTCTCATAATAAAATTATAGTGCTTTAGGAAGTTCATCCCACACTGTTGCCTCATGCTCAACTTCTCTTGGGAGAACATCTCAAGTTCTACCCAGGTCACATTTCAACACTACCACCTATAGCCCTCATTACGGAGCAACATTCCTTTAAGCAGCACAATTTTGCCCTGACCAACCATCTTTTATCACCTTTGATCTCTTTCTCACAATTTGCCTAGTCTAACCACCAGGACCCGCCGCACCTTTATATAGCATACATGGCGACCAACAAGGCTTTACCTCACAGTCCTCGAGCCTCACACTCTATTATTGCCATCAGGTGCTACCACCTGGAAATTGCTCGTGTGTCATCAACTGGAGACCCCTCTAGTGCCTCATGAGGATATTTCCTCATTTCGCATCGACACAATCAAGACTAACACCAGACTGTGCCATTGCGAGCCTTCACGGATTCTAAACCATGCCTTAGCCACGCATTCAGCCTGCCACAACTCACTTCACTGAATTAGAGATCCCTTTACTTGAAGCCTTCACACGCTTCAATTTCCTCATCTCATGGTTGGCTTCCAACTCATAAGTCTCACCCTCCACGGCACTTACGTATCATTCTGGAGCCATTTACTGACTCTACCAATCAATCCCATCTTCATACATTACTGCAAGATCACACTGGGTCCATCTTCCCAATTTTCCCGATCAACTTCGATCAAATTTAACCACAACTATGTTAGCATCCTTTAGTAAGGAGCATCACCACACATCTTGTTATCATTTCACAGGATATCACCCAATCGGTTCATAAACCTTCTTGTTGCCTTGACACCAAAAGCACTACCACCATACTTCAACCCTTATGGAATTTTAACTCTGGCCCAGGCATAACCTATAGCATACCCCAGGTCTTCGGTGTCTAATCGTCTCCACTATAGACATGTTACTCCACGTAGAGGGCTGTAGTCCCTCCTGTGGACTAACTGTCTGCATCCAGTGGTCCCTAGCATTAGACCCGTCACTGATAGGCGTCAACCGTAGCATTATTCCCACGCTAGACCCGTTTCTTTTCCCCAGGTTTCTTTCTCAAACATCTCATAGATCTTCAGTCCCTGATCATCTGCATAGTCACTGTGTTGCCCTGTGCTTTAGGCGCGCCAACACCTAGTCACCATCATCGTGTCACTCCCATACACTAACCCAACACTGGTTCCCCATCGTGTTACCCTGTGCTTCAGAGAGTCAACACCCAATCACGTGTCACTCCCATACACTGGCCCAACACTGGTTCCCCATCGTGTTGCCCTGTGCTTCAAAGAGTCAACACCCAATCATTATTACCGCGTTGCTCCCTTACACTGGCCCAACAACAGTTTCCTACAACATGGCTCATGTCCCACTCTGATCTATTTCGCACCCGTAGTGTGACTTTTAGCCTTCCAGTCACACCTCTGATATCAAACCCGGTATGACTACCTTGCCACGCTTGCAGCCACTATTCTTACCAAGCGTCCTACTCAACAACAAATCTATCGGATCATTACTGCATTCCAAGAATTCCTCCTTAGGACTACTCTAGATGTCCTATCCCTTATAGGAGATTCTCAATCTCTTCTGACCAAATTTCCTAAGGTGCTGCTCCACATCTTTAGCATTTGACCGTCACCTGCAGTTCACTAAATTGCTCAGGCCCATGGGCCACTTGCCCTCAACGCGAGCCAACTCATTAGTCTTCTGCCACACGGTCCATAGCATTAGATCCGTCACATCGAGCCTTGCACTCGTAGCATCAAAGCCACTTAAAGCCTTTTCGAGCTATGATGGTTCCACCACCATCTAACCAAAGCCATCTTACTTGGTTATCCTTGCCTCAATAATCTCAAGCTCATACCATGAGCCTCGCTCCTCAGGACTCCACTTCTCTTACCGCTTAAGAGACTCTCAAACCATTTCACATCTTGAGGCCTCATGATCTTGCCCCACAAGATCATACCTCAAGGCTCTCATTCAACCTTTGAAAACTCCAACTTTCCATGACAGTGGACCCAAATCCATCATGATTCATTTCACCACCTAGCTCATCCCAAAGCTTCATTATCAATGATCTCTCGATCCACAACCGATACGCTGAGCCTACCTCAAGCTCCAATACCCATAACCATAGAGCACTTACCATTACCCTCCAGGTAAATTGAGACCTCTCGTCTCCTCTTGCACACTCATGAATGCATTCAGTCACTACACCCGGCCTGGCCTTCCTGCACGCCTCGCTCGAGCTTCCTTGACTGGGAACTATAAAATTCAGGGCTTTCACATTACTCACTATGCCCCTGCCCACATGGCATCCAAAGTTGGCATTTTTGGTGCGCTCATAGCCTACAGATGTCCTGTTGCCACAATTCACCAACCTCACCCCACATACCGCTCACACCCTTCATTGGGTGACCTCCGCGTCTCCTATCAAGGGTCTTATAACCTTAGGCGTCATCTCGACCCCAGACATCATAATGAGGGTCTATTCACCTCTCATCTCCCTACCTTAGGCATCTCACCTAACCCCAAGTGTCAATGGGAGTTTAGATTGACCCCTCATCCATCAATCACACGAACGGTCACTTGGCCTTTCACAATTAGGACTTTTAATCCCATAGCTCCCACACACATATGTACGCAAGCACAACTCCTTTATCCCAAATCTGGATTCCCCTGGATTCCAGCTCGACTCACTTGGGATTTCCATCTCACACAAACACCCGCTAGGGTCCATTTGCCACATACCTATCCTTTCTTAAGATATATCCCATTTCATCATGAAATCAACTAGGGTCCACTCATACCCTAGGCACGTCCCCTCCAGGATCGTCATAACGATACGATCACCTCGGACCATATGCATCTCTCATGCATAACGCACACCTAACTCCCCTCGGTGTCGTTCTGCAAGCCACCAACGTCATGCTTACCCTGGCCATGATTGGCATATGCTTCACATGCTTGCTCCACCTAGAGCCTTACTACAGCAACTTTAGCTTACTCCATTCCTGGAGCTCGTCACACCACTTATTGACGACTTCTTTCTTCGGGCTTCGAGCTAATTTCAACCTTAACTCACCCTAGTTCAAGCACACAACCCTTAACACACCATCTCTACGGGAACCACTCCATTCCCTCATACCTGCTTGATCATCTCTCCCCAACATAAGGGTGCTCTGCTAATCCTTTCCTAGATTAGATATACTTCGGCCCTCCTTGTCCCATCATGATTCTTATCATGACTCAGCTTTGTGTCCCCACACAAGCCTCAACACTTCAATCACAAGGAACTCTTATCCTTAGAATGACTCATGAACCTCTAAATTTCCACATTCGGGTTCTCGATACCAATACCCACACTTGGGCATTTGACTCTTCTTTGCTCAACCTGTATATCTCTTACGGTATATCATCTCAAACCATGATATTTTCCCCTTACTGTAGCAGGAATATCCAAGCACACCATTCGCATTGCCACAAGCCTCAATGCCCCAACCCAACTCCTGGGGTCCTCGGTCACTTGTGGTCCTCCTTCCAAGGTCTTCACATCGACCTTTAACCACATTTCTCCAAGCATCCTTCACTTGATGCTCCAACCTGTTAGAGATATACCCCACGAGACAATTATATTTACATGTAATTGATCATATTTTATATTGTGACTCTTTATCTTCAATCAATTATTATTGCAAGGCATTATGTTTTTTGTTTGTCATTGATGGTTGTCTTTATTATTTCCATATTTGACAAAGTCCATAGATTAGATAGGCTCGTGGAATATGGTCGTGCATAGAGATGACGATCATGAAACATATTCCTTATAAGCCTTGATCTTAAATGTTCCTAGTCGTAGAGTTATTAGGATTAGACACTAATAACTCGGATAGACTAGCATATATGATGCATGCTCAATTAGGAGAATGTCTTGTTTCATGGACATCGGTGTGTGGACACTAGTGCATATATGTGGCTGCTTATTATAAGAATAAGTACACTGAACTAACCCGCTACAGAATTCCTAATGGTAATTATTGATTGTCGAATTGGAATTTCTGTGTTGCAATAGTGCAGATTGGTCCTTAGACTTAAGACATCATGGTAGTCTTATATTTGACTAGTTACGCTTTGATTCTTTTTTGGATTCCAATGGAGTCATTAACAAATTATCACTGGGCGTAACCTTATCACATATGAAGGCTTGTGAATGTCGAAATAGGATTCATCACTTATCGATAAGATGAGAAGATGTCCTATGTATTCTAATGATTTCATGACTGAGGAAATCCTTGGCCAAGGTGAGATGGAAATCAAAAGGTGTTTTGATTTCATCAAACAAGTCATAAATCTGGAATGGATACATAGTTGTTGAATGACTAGGGTTTCGTCATAAAACCATACCCTAAATTCAATCGGGACATAGTTGATGAAAAGATTTTACTGTACGGTAATTGCAATCGAAAAGGTCCGTGTTTTTCATCGTTGGCTAGGCGTTCATGGCATGTTGCTAGACGTTAACCATGATATGTAGGGTTTTAGAATTAATCTGATTAATTCTAAAACTATTAATTAAAGAGTTTAATTAAGAAGCCCATGAGATGAGTTAATTATGAAGCCCATAAGTTTAATTAAAGAGTTTAATTATTCTAATGAGTTGGGCCTTCATATAGCCCAATAGAATTGGCCCTACATCTAGCCCAATGGTGGACCTAAGGGGTCACACACTTGGGTCGAGCCCATTCCACAAATTAAAAGAGATACGGCCCAATATGATTATGGGCCGGACCTAAATCGTTTAGGGTTTTTCCAAAGGCATAATTAGGTTTTTACTCTATAAATACGCCCTATGTGGAAACTAAACTCGTCCTTCCCTTATCACAACCCCAGGATTCACTAACAGAATTAGGCTTCAACCACACCGCATTTGATTAAAGAAAATTCATGAAAATGCCCAACCGCCATTTTCTTATTTATTTCAATTATTTCTCCATCTGAGAATTTTTACTAGGCTCCATGAAATCACCATTTAAATCAATTCATTGATTTATTACCAATTTAGGAGGAAAAAACTCAAATTTTCAATTTTTCGAAATTTCAGCATTTTCTCCAAAAATGCTCGAGAAATCCCTTTGTTTTGAAAATTCCTTCGGGACCCAAAATCAATTTAGAAATGCCCCAAAAATTCCCAAATTTATGAATTTTAAAAAAATTTTGGCCGACGGGGCCCCACTGCGCGCTAGTAGTGCGTAATGGCCGCGGGCCGGGCACACAGGCCATTGGCCGCGCACCCCCTCACGGCCCAACTGCACCCCCAGCCTGCTGCCATGCTGCTGCCTCCTACTCTTCTTTTTTTTTTTTTTTATTTGGGCTTCCAAACCCAAATTTTTCAGAATTTAAACTAAATAAATATACTTCACTATTCTTCAAATTTTGCCTCTATTACTCCATAATTAAGGTTTAAACCAAACTCTTGATGCTTCCATAACATCCAAAAAAATAAGACTTCACCAAACTTAAGCTTCAACATGCCATAAGCCATAACCTCATTTCCAATAAAATCAAACACTTCAAAGAAAATACACCCATAGTCTTAGGCTTTAACAAGCCATTACCAATCCAATAAATTTTACGTCTCATAAATCAAACACAACAACATAGGCTTCCATAAGCCATAAATTTACAACAAAAATAAATAAACACCATGAGCTTCCAACCACAAGCTTGCAACTTTTTCTTCTCTCTTTTGACATAAGAACAACCTACAAGGGGAGGATAAAACCTCATGAGCTCAAAAGCTCAGTAAGGGTGCATATGTAAAGTAAATACAAGCATATCAAGTCTATGTAATGGCAAATGCATGCAAGCATGGTTAGGTTATTCCATCCTCACAACCCAACATGGTTTGAGGCATCAACCCACCACTTCTATCCCACCCCCATGGCCATAGGTCTCATGTACAAGTAAATTATGCAAAGAGATACATAAAAATTTATGCAACCTATTTACAATGCAATGTAAGGCCTCATCCACATAGGGCCATCCCTTACCTCATTCTTGAACCTTTAACTCTTCATTTCAAGAGAGCTTCCATCTTCATTTCCTCCCATCTAAGATGACATTCAAACAAGAACTCACTACTTTGCATACAAGAACACTAAATAAAGAAAAGAAGAATGCACTTACCTTGATTTCTTTCTCCTATTCTTCTTCCTTGCCTCTCATCTCTTCTTTTCTCTTTCTTTCCATGGGAAGATTTCAACCCTTACTCTCTTGAAATGGGAAAATTTTGAGCATAAAGCTCTCTTTCCCCTTATATACTTCTTCCCTTTCCTTTCTTTTCTTTTGGGATTAATTTCCTAGTCTTGATATTTTAAATGCAAGACTTCATCTCCACCCTCCATTATTTTCTCTTTTGGAGAGGAAATCCTAGCCTTCCATAACAAACACAATCCATGTGCTTTGGAGGCTTTAATCTCATACATCCCATTTGAAAGATTAAATCTTCACCCTTAATAGAAATCACACTCTTAAGGAGTTGGCAATCCATGCCAACCACAAGCTTTCATCCACCACCATTGGATCACCATCCCATTAAAAGATTAATCCCAACCATTGGATTTATTAATTTCTCAACATTTGCTAAATGGAGACCATTTTCACACATCAAGAATGAATGACATAAATCATTTCTTTCTCCTTTAAATTAATGGGACTATTTTCACCCCATCACATTTGAGAGACATAAATACTTTCTTATGCATTTAAATAAATCTCATATTTTCCAAGGCATTAATGGTGACCATTTACCATTTTCTTTTGGATTTTCTTTAATCCATATAATCATGCCTCTCTTTAAATGCTTGAAAGACCAATGAGCATTTCTTTTGCATTTAATTTAATCTCTTCATTTAACTTGGACCACACTAAGCCATGTGTCATTACAAGACACTAACTTTGGCTTCCAAGTTATAATCTCCTCCATCCTTGTGGCATTACCACATTTATTTACCAATTTAGAGAAAAATAATTATTTCCTCCAATAATTTCATATTCTCTATTTTCCCTATTTTCCATAATTAATTTCGTCTATGGAATCACTCCGAATTACCTAAATACCCTTTCATGAATTATTAATCCCATATCTCCACATAAATACAAAATTGGGATTTAATTCACTTACTCACCTAATTTCACATAGGAATTATTTCCAATTTATCAAAATACCCTTTATTGGACTTCACTATCCAAATTACCAAAATGCCCCTCTCATAGGACACCATCATTCTCCAGGATCCCACACCTTCTCAAGGGTATTTTTGGAAGTTTTCCAACTCCCTTTCTCATTCTCTTAACACCGGTAACACCAGGTGTTACACCCTTTCCCAAGGTTAGCGGAAGCTGAATGACCCCATCTAAATATACGGCTTCCCCATCAAATCCCACTGAGGGAACCCTAGCCGGCCTTAACTGCTCCATCCTGTACCCCATGCCCAAAAAGGTTTGTCGATACAAAATTTTTGAAGAACTACCTAGATCCGCTAGGATTCGCCAAAGTTCTCAATTTCTGAGCTCAGCTATTATTACCAGATGATCATTTTGGTTCAAGTACCTGGGGAGGTCATGAAAGTAAAAGAATATCGCTATGGGGCAAGCAGTGTTGTAACGACCCGTTAGAGGGCCTAGTATTTATTGGAATTAGTTAATTAATTATAGTAGTAATTAATTAAGAGAATTAGTCACTTAATTTTAATGTGGCAATTTAGAATATTTTTAGTTGAGAAAATAGATTTTAAATAGCATTTAATTCTTTTTATATTATGGGAAATTAAATGCAAGGACTTGAAGGTCAATTAGCAATTTATGATTAGAATTTAATTGTTTAAATAAGAGTTACTATGGGATTAGGAGTCCATTAACGAGAAGGCTTGGGCTTAGAAGTCTCCAAGTTTCAATAGGAGATTGATAATGGGCTTTTGAGGGCCTCTCCATTAAGTATATATTGGCATAGGGTTTCGGTTGTTTTGTTCACGCCGTGAGGAATTAGAGATCGCATAAGAGAAGAAGAGGCAGAGGCTTTGAAGAAGCTTTAACAGTGAGGTTGCGTAGGAGTTTTCTCGTTGCAATCGTTGATACGATCAGAGTTATTGTAAGGCAAGTATCCTATCTGTAATTCCTTCCATTACAGATTCAAGTTCGTTCATTCTCAGTTGTTCAGTTCTTCATTGCGTTCGTATTCATATCAGTTTCAGTATGAATATATATATATGTATGTATATACGTAGAACAGTGAGTGCTTGAAGGAGATAACATGTGATTCTTGATCGTTAATCTCTTAAATACGGTCTTCAAATCATATTAACGGTGATCTCAGAATGCCAAGATTGTTGTTTGGATTTCCAGTTTAATCAGACTGTATGTGCATGCATTTACATATATATGTATGCGTTACAGTGAGTCTTCCAGCCAGTTCTTGCATGTACTTTGCAACGTTTCCATTAACTATGATCAGTAAATCATTCCTAAGTTGTTTCTATACCAATTGAGATTATTCTCTCAAGATTTCTTTCGGAATGGTGTAGTGAGGATAAGTTTTATTCAAGATATGGTCTCTGTTAGTGTGAGTTTTATTTTCTGATGAGATTCCAGTCATTCGAATGAATCTTGTATCATTCGAATGGGTTTTGAGGCATCCGAATGAGTTTCCAGTGTTATCGTAAGTTTTTCCCTCATATTGTGCCAGTCATTCGAATGAGTTCTTGGTCATTCGAATGAGTCATGTGTTATCGTATCATTCGTATGTGTTTTTGGTTTGTCATTCGAATGAGTTTCCTTGTCATTCGAATGAGTCCTTGAAGTTGTGAGTAAGCTGTCGTTTGTATAGTATAGCATTCGAATGAGCCTTTTTGTCATTCGAATGATCTGTGAGTAACCCATAAATTCATTCGAATAAGGTTACTGTTGCATTCGAATGAGTCGGATTTTGCCAGTTCAAAAGTTAGAAAATTCCAAAATTGATTCGAATGAATTTGAGAGTCATTCGAATGAGTCCTTGATTAGATCCGTATAGCCTTTGTTATATAGCAGCTATCATTCGAATGAGTCCCTTTTCATTCGAATGAGTCTCTGTCATTCGAATGAGTTCTTTTTCATTCGAATGAGTCTCTGTCCATTCGAATGAGTTTTCCTCCATTCGAATGAGCTTGCTGTAGTTCATTCTTTTTCATTCGAATAAGCTACTATTTCATTCGAATTGCTCCTTAAACTTTCTCAATCATCCGAATAACATCCCATAGCACCCAGATGACTTCTAATAAATTCTTGAGGCAAGTCTCAAATTTAATTTAAACATTTAATTAATTAAATATTGAATTTTATGCCAAGATATGATAAAATCCAATATGCCATGCCTATACTCAGAAATTTTAGGATCTTTGCATCTCAATAAACCTAGTAAAGATCGTATAACATGTTTAGCATTTATTCTGACATGTTCAGCATTATTTTTGTAAGATTACGTGCATACATAGTGTATGAGCATTGAGCATGACCTTATATGGAGCACTACATTTCGTGTGCTAGCATTTATGTGAGCATTACATTATGCGCGCCAGGCGGCTTGTCCGCGGGGATCCCACCAGTATCAGTAAGTTATATCTCAGTTATGAGATGCTCGCCTAATGTCGACTAGGGAGCTAGGGGTATACTATACTACCCACTCTATGTGCTTACAGTTTTTATGTTGCAGGTTCAGATTAGCCAGGTATGTTTTACAGTTATGTGGGCCTATGTGCCAAAGTTGCATACCTGCATTTATCTTACAATTTATGTGCATTACATTTTTAAATGCAAGCAGATAGTGTTTCACTCAGTACAAGTTCAGTAAGTATTCATCAGTATCGATATTCTTCGATTCAGCTTCAGTTATTCTTTCCAGTTTATTTACTTGCTGAGCTTTGTAGCTCACCTTGTACTCTTCACCATTCCAGGTCCTAGCGGGGGAGTACCAGAGGTGGGGCCTAGCAGCAGTGTCCAGTAGTGTGTGTACGTGGAGCCGCACAAGACTAAAGATGTCTGGGAGTTGTTAGTTTTAGTGTCTTATCAGTTTAAGTTTGACTTATGTTCAGTTGAGGGATTTTTCCTTAGATGTAGTTTATTGTTTCAGTTATTGTTGACTCAGAGTTTTATTTTAGTTGATTGAGTTGTTTATATTGGTATCAGATTTCAGTTATTAATTAGTTTTATATTTTACTTTCCGTAGCACCTCCTCTCCGGCAGCTCTAGAAGAGGGGGGTGTTACAAGTGTAGTTCAAAATTTTTGAACCTTACCTCGATCCCGGCGATTGGATCAACGTCAAAATCAAAACAATCACAAACATAATAAAGTAAATCTAACCTTTAGATTTTAAGTCGTTTGCGGATTCAAGCCGTCCAAGTGTCTGGCCTCTAACTTGTGATACGCGGCGCGCGTCCGTTGGCGAGGAGAGCGGAATGGGAGTGCTAGCTCCTTCTCCTAACAAGGCTTATAAATGGACGGAAAAATAATCGATTTTCAACTCTTGAAAACCAACAAAATAAAAAGGCTTAATTTGGGCATCCCATAAAGGGCTATTTATAGAGAAGCAACCTCCTAGGGTTTCCCAAACCCTAATGGACATGGATTGGGCTAGCTCATTAATCCTAGTCTAACTAGAAATTAAAGTGGCCCAAATCCATTTATAAAATATTTGGCCTAAATCTAATTTAAGCCCAAATATTTAATATTTATTTTTCTTTAATATTTGACCCAAATCTAATTTAACCCAAATATTTAATTTAATTTAATATTTGGCCCAAATACTTTATTTAACCCAAGTATTAAATTAAGCCCAAATTATTAAATTAGTAACTTCTTTCTAATTTAATCATTAAGTTAGAAACTTCTTTCTAATTTAATCAATTGCTATTTTAGGAAACTTTTTCCTTTATGACATATCGATGTCATTACGTCTGTTTGTTCTTTTCTCGTGAGAACCTACGACGGCACAACTTCTTGCCAAAGTGTCCCACTTAACCATATGTCCGCTTTCCTGGTTTAAGCCAGGGACCGTGCCTATTGAGTATGACTCATTAGGCTCCCGAATATGTTGGCAATGTGTCGGTATGAACACATAAGACAAGATTGGCCTCTAGCAAGGCATCATGCCTACCCAATTATTCAAAAGGATTCATAATCCGCAAATAACCTTTTACGAGCATGGTTATCGTGTAATTCGATCCTCTCGTCAATGTATCCTATGTGATCTCAAGTTGGCAATGTGTTACTTGATTATGATCACATAAGTTTTTCTTCGGTCATTCGGATATCTTCACTTAATAGAAAGTAAATCAATAACTCCTTATTGATCTCTTTCACCATGGCCATGGATTTAAAGTGAATATCCACCAAAGGTGCCTTAGATACATCATCCCCTATCAAGGGATAGACGAGTCCCATCTCGACTATGCACCCATCTCCATAAACCTCACGATATACCCAACGATCGCCCATGTGCAGCCTTTGTCTAGGCCCATCGAAACGATGTCAAAGCATACCAATCTTTTTATGAGATGACCGTGACAACCTTAGATCCAAGGATTAGTTACCCCATCTCGTATGAGAATTCCATCAACATATAACCAAAATGGATTCTCATGGCGAGTCATGTCCAGTGACACGTTCTCCAACATTGGTCACCTATGTACTTGTCTAGGCATCCCCATGCCTATGGGTGTGAGACCCCCATTGCTATCACATAGCAAAAACATAGCACATACAAGTCTTACCGCAATTGTCAATGTCCATTCTTGACATTGCTACGACTTGGGACATTTAATGATGTCTAAAAACTGTGATGCATCATCTCACATCTTTATAGATTAATCACAGTATACATCATATGGACTTCTATCTAATTTCTTTCGGTTATTACAATAATAACAAGAAACTAATTGAATGACTTCTTGTGAATTTTAACAACTCCTTATTTAAATAATAAACATGATTATAATTGTCAATGTACAACATGCCCAATCTGATTGGGTCTAGAGCACCTACACTAACAGGTCACTATCCGAAAAGGAGATCGACTCCCCCCACCTTGACCTCTTTAACCTGAAGGTTTGGCCGCTTGCATCTTCATTGCCCTTTGCGTCAGGGACCTCCCCCGTGGCAAGCGTATGAAATACCTGGGGCGTAGAAGGATCTTTTGCCCCTTGTAGTGGCCTCTCCTTTTAGGGCGAATGTCGTGCTTGGTCTTACCCTTTGGCTCAGTCCTTCTTGGCGAGAGGACTCCGCGATCACGAACGTCGCTCCCTCCCCCTTTGGGGGTCCACTTCCCTGGAAACATAATTTCTAAGGAAGCCTCGATTAATCAACTCCTGGATCTCTTCTTTCAACTGGTGACATTCCTCTGTATTGTGACCATGATATCAATGGAAGTGGCAATACTTTCTCTAATTCCTCTTGTCGAAGGGTGCTCTCATTAGTCGAGGCTTCTTTAAATAGTCCTTATCCTCGATGATGGCAAGGATCTCCGCCTTTAAGGTATTTAAGGGAGTGAAACTGGTCAACTCCCACCGAGGACGATGTTTCTCCTTCTGCTCCTCCTTTCGGCCCTCACTCTTATTCTCTTCGGGCTACTTATTTTTTTCCTTTTTTTTTTTCGTATACTCTGCTTTCTTTGCCTGGACAACCTCCTCAGCATTGATGTACTTCGTGGCCCAACCTAGAATATCTGTAAATGTAAATGAGGCAGTTTTGGCCAACGACTGAGCAAAACCTCAGGGCATTTTGGAATGCTACCATGGCGACACAATGATTGAAGTTCTCAATACTCAGAGCTTCCATATTAAAACACGAGACAAAGTCCTTCAAAGATTCACCTTGGTTCTACTTCAGGCTAACGAGGGCCATAATGGACCTTCAATGCCTCTGAAGAGGAGCGAAGTGGGCCAGGAAACTGCCCCGAAGCTGTGCAAAATTAGCTATTGAGTGCTAGGCCAAGTTTGAATACTAGGCACGCGTGTGCCTCTCCAGTGTTGCCAGGAAAACTTTACACCACATCACGTCAGAGGCATCTTGCACCATCATGTGAGAGGTAAAAAGATCTAGGTGATCCAGTGGGTCGGTAGTCCCCGCATAAGGCTTAATGGCCAGAATACGAAGGTGTTCAGGCGGTATGGCAACCATGATCTTCGGACTAAGGGGCTGATTCACCATCGTCCCCTGAGACTGGCCCAGCTTTGGCCTCAAGGCTACAATCTCCTCCTCCAACTAGCATAACCTCATCTCCTACTGTTGTTGTGCATACGGCATGCCGGAAGACTCTGCAACCTCCCCTTGTTCAACTTCTCGATCTCATCCCCGAGGGTCCGCCTCCCCCTGGCAAGACTCTTTCTCCCTCAGGGGTTCCTGTCTCCTTTCAGTTAGAGAATGATGGGCTTGTTAGTGCTGGTGGTCCAGGAAGCCAGTGAGCAACTCTGTTAGACATTGAACTTGATTCTCCAATAGCATGATCCAATCAAGCGGGGGAGTGTTGGAAATGTATGCCCTAAAGACACGTTTTATTTAATTTATGGTAATGATTTTTTCTTTTAGTCAGTTTATGGCACATATATCATTTGCATTTAATTGTTGGAAAAGTGTCCGTGCTATTAAGTAAGTGATTCATGTGATGGGTCGTTCTTCACAGTTAGGCATGAATCATTGGTACTTAATAAGCAAGAAAAATATTACTCTTGATCTTTTGATAGAACTGGGCATTCTATCATGATAAGATCATTGTACAATAGATCCTAATGGAGGATGGCTTGCCTTAGCCAGTAAACAGTCCGTTTACTCTAATTGTACAAGCACATTTGGAATGCGTAGAGTAGACCTGTGATAGAAGCTAATGACAAAGTACTAATTATCATGGAGCTAGTCTATCACTGCTACTACGTGGACGAGTACTCTAATACTTGAGTATTAGTTGGTAGTCTAGTGAACCTAGAGCTGTATTCTTAGATTCACTGTAGGTGAGGTCTATCAAAGATCAATAACCTTGTGAGTTGGGAGTGTGATTTCTAATTAGCTAAGACAGACTAATACAAGATAGTTTCTGTGATTCACCCCCTTGTGATTGTCCAAGAATAATCAAATAATCCAGGGCCCTGGGAACGTGACTTAAGAGTGTGTGCTTCTGGGTAGCTCCCAGTGATAAGCAAGTACATTCGAGTAGTCACGGATTATTGGACTAGTGATCTAAGGATGGTAGAAATCATTTAGAGAGGTGTTAGTACATTATTCCTTTCTAAATGATGGGTGTTACGCAGAGGGGTATTTTCGTCATTACACTAGTAGGTCAAAGACATTGCACATGCAAAATTATTCGTGGGATCAGTGTTACCATATGGTGATAGTTGGAACACTTAGAATGACAAAAATATAGCTACTAGGTAGCAGGGATATTTTGGTCATTTTAGTAGCCATGAATAATTTGTCTTTTGGTCCCCGGGGTAACTCGATATAACTCATGTATTTTTTAATACATTTAGCCTGTTGGGTGAATTACATTGAGAGAGAATTATTTTATTCAGAATGGTCCATTGGGCTAGAATAAAATAATAAGTTCATTGGTTTTAATTAATTAATTGGGCTAACCCAATTAGAAAATTAATTAAATGGACTTGGCCCACTAGGGTTTTAACCCTAGGGTTCTCCTTATATATATTCTCTCTCTAGTTGTTTTTTACCCTAAGTCGTTTTTCTCTTCTTCACCAAGAGAGGCCACGAGTTTTGAGTCATACCTTGGAAGATCAAGAGATCTGATGCGAAGGAGCCAACGGATTGCAGGACAACCGTCATCTCTACCATGCGAAGAAGCTGTCGCGCCTCCTCCTCCCGTCGCTCCATTCCGTCCGGTAATCCATAGGAAAAGTAAGTTTCCTAGATTCTAATCAACACGAGAAATGTTTTTATTTTTTAAAAACGCTTCTGTTGCATGCTTTGATCCTCGTGTTGGTCCTTCAGGGAGGAGGATCGTCCGGACTACGGTCCCTTCCCTGCAGACTTCTGGGAGGATTAGTCTGGCTCGGCTCCTAGGCGAGGTTACCACCATTAGCTCAAGACTGTTGTCTTCTAGTTGCCACCGAAACGGAGGAGAATAACTTAAACGTCGCAGTAAGCCTTATTGGAGAGACAAAACAAAATGCCTCAGCCCCACGATGAGCGTCAATTAATGATGCAGAAGCCGATCACCTTTATTGGCTCTGCCTACGTACCTACAATGGAGTCGGGGGCTTGTTCCCCTGGTATCACCCCGACGTTCAAGTCAGATCCCCATATATGTTTTTTCAAAAGTATGTGATTTAAAAGAGTAGAGAAAAAGACCCCCTTACCCGTTCCTCCTTCTCTCCCTTTTATCTTCCTGCTAAAGTAAGGATCCTTTTTCAAATTACCAGGATCCTTATCCCGTTCTTTGTGGAGCTAGAATCTTGCCGATATGATTTCCATGATCGCTACCGAAGAGTTCGGGATACTTCCCATCTCCATGATCTTCAATGAGATAGTTGATCTCTAGGAATCTAGAGAATCTTTGCCGAGCAACAAGCTAGCTGGTGTGGTGATATGCATAGGCCACGTGTCTCCTCTAGACCAGAGCAAGATGACGTCATTGGAGTATCCCATTAGTGGGCACGTGGCACTACTGTCAATGGTGATATCTCTGAGACATTGGGGTAATTGTGGGCCCGAGGGGACTCGTCCTTATCAGTTATTTTATGAATTGTTATAAAGAAATATTTGGAAAAATATTTAAAAATATTTAGTTTAGATTTATCGAGAAAAAATAGGAAGAAATAGAAGAAAGTTATGAGAAAATTTAGGAAAAATAGAATATTGATATCCTTGAATAAATATGATGGCCAGGGAATGTTGAGGTTCCGAATTGAGTACGTTAGAAGCCTGGCATAAGAATCAAGATATTTTGATATTCGTTTGAGGTAAATGGTTCAACCCAAAACCAAGTTTCATGCAAACGTTTTGTTATCATGTTGTCATGTCTAAGTATGTTATGTATCACGTAGAATGCATTTACATTTTATGATGATAAAATATGCATATGTGCACAATGAGATTTTTGGTTATATGTCTCATGGATTTGGAATTAGGGACTGGCGTCGTTGCTTTGCCAATGGTGCACCCATACACCTCGGTCTGGTAGGGAGACTGTAAAAATGGTAGGCATCAGTTGGGTGCGATCGACCCAAATATAGAGTAATGATGATATGTTGCATTACATACATACATGTGCATTAAAAAATGTACCCTTACTTAGATGATTCAGCATCTAACATGAGCTATGCCCCTAGAATATTCAAACGTTTCAAATAGGGATTGTAGCAGGAATGAGGATGAAAGAGGCATGTAATGGCACTTAGCAAAGTGCATGATATAATGGTTATGCGTTTATGTTGCCTATGTATTTAAAGTTCTGCTACTTTGAATTCTGAATGTTTTGAAGAGTGATGATATATAACCTTTTTATTGGTTATAACCTTTTTATTGGTTAATGTTAAAGTTAAGGTTCGATTATGACTTTCGCATTTGATGTTTTGATGATTCTCATTAGAGATAGATGAATGAAAATTTTGAGATGAATATGAGCAATGATATGGTTTAGTCGTAGTTTTAAATAGAAAAAAAATTATTATCCCAGAATTGTCTTAAGTTATAACACGCCCGAGAAAGTGAGGTGTTACAAGATATCCCTCGAAAGACACTATGTGTGCACATCGAGAAAGCTTTCATGTGGAAGATTGTGAGTCTAAGGGACAACGGATGTGGTGTTTACATGAATTCTATAAGGTCGGGCCAAGATGACATGGTTAGGGACCTCTCGAGAGGTGCTAAGCATGCGTCATTGAGAAAGCTCTCATTCGAGGAGGCTGACATATTCACGAGGCACTTTAAAATAGTCCTCATTATTTCCTCATACATTTTAATTTGTTCATGCATGTATATAAAATGTTTTGGAGATTCTCACTAGAAGATTCATCTTTTAATTGGACTATGTCCTTGAAATATTCAAACATTTCAGGTTCGATAAGTGGCTCTAAGGGAAAGGAGAAGAATAAGCTTGTTTTGCTAATTGTAACATGTGTTAGCATGTTTTTTAAGTATGTATGAGAAATTCAATCGATGCGAACCATAGTACGTTTTGGTTATGTCTGGAGGTGTTTGGTTATCGCTTTCGAGAGATGATATCCATGTAATATATTTTGTAGACTTCTTGATCGGTTTCATATATGATAAATAAAACATTATGGTTATATATCATATCAGGTTCAATCTAGTTTCTGAATTTGTATTTATATTACATGTGTTAACTATATGATTATTAGGTTTGATAGGGTGAGAAGCTAAAATTAGGATCTTTAGGAAGTGTGTGTTGTACATGAGTGGATGTAGTGTGGAAAAAAAAATAAAGAATTTGTGAGATCCTAAGTTATAATACGACCGAAAAATTTGCATAAAATTAACTACCTTAAAGACACACACACAAGAAGGTCACACTCGTCAGCGTACGAGGTTTATGTAGTACATAATTTAAAACTGGTAAGTCCAGAACATATCCATAGGGAAGTAAATTATTAAAAGAAAAATAAAGACAGTGCGTGAAAGTAAATTGTGATGTAGTGTGATGTGATATGGGAAAAATTGAGATAATGAACTAACACTGAAAATAAAACATCTTGGGATAAGACAATTATAGTGCCGAGCCATTCATTTCCCAAACAAGCATAAAATTATAGTATCATCGGATTTGAAAATTAGATCACAGAATTTTACTATTAATTACATTCGAGAATGATGATGGTTATATTTCCAGCATCCTCCATACATGGCATGCAAGGATCTAATTTAAGCAACCATCACAAGCCCAAAACGTAAATATGCTACACTTAGACTTGGGTATTGTAACACCCGGTGTTACCGGTGTTAAAAGAATGAGAAAGAAAGTGAGAAAATTCTAAAAATGCCCTTAAGGAGGTGATGAATCTTTGAGATTGAGGGTGCCCTATGAGAGGGGTATTTTGGTAATTTGGATAGTGAAATCCAATAAAAAGAGTATTTTGGTAAATTGAAAATAATTCCTATATGAAATTAGGTGTGTAAGTGAATTAAATCCCAATATTTATTTATGTGGAGATAAGGGATTAATAAATTCACAAAGGGTATTTTGGAATTTTGGAATTTAATTCCATAAAGGAAATAGGGAAAATGGATATTGAATTATTTGAGGAGAAATAATTAATTTTTCCTACATGGTGAATAAATGAGAAAATGACACATGGATGTCCAAGATCAAGAAATGGAAGCCAAGGTTGTGTCTTAGAGTGACACTTGGCATAATCTTGGAAATTTGAGGGAAAGTATATATATTAAAAATGTGGGAGCATGTATATATATATATGTGGAATTATGAGTTGGAGAATGATTTAAATTAAATGCAAAAAGAAAGGATAATTGGTCTTTCAAGCATTTAATGAGAGGCATTATGGTGTTGGATTAAAGAAAATCCAAATGAAATGGGAAAATAGTCACCATTAATGTTTGAAATTATGGTGAATTAAATAAATGAAATGGAAAATGGGAAAATGGTCACCTATTAATGCTTGGAAAATGGTGAGATTTATTTAAATGGAAAATGAGGGATTTATGTCTTTCAAGTGGTCTCTCATGTGATGGTGGAAAATTGTCCCATTAAATTAAATGAGAAAGAAATTATTTATGTCTCTCATGTGATGGTGGGAAAATAGTCAAATTAAATTAATTGAAAATAAAAAGGAAATTTCTAAGTGATCCAATGGTTGTGCTTGAGTCTTGGAAGAAGAATGGATCTAATGGCTAGAAGTGGGTCTTAGAGGATGGCATGGATTGCCAACTCATTAAGAATGTGTTTTCTCTTAAAGGTGGAGATTAATTCTTCCAAGAATCAATGGTGGAGATTTAAACCTAGCCAAGCACTTGGATTGTGCTTCCTTTGGATGGCTAAGATGTTGTCTTGTAAAGTGAGAAAAGATCCAATGGTGGATTTTAAGCAAGATTAAATGCCATGGATTATGTTAGTTTGGAGGGTGAGGATTTGTTCTCACCAAATAAATCCAATGGCTAGGATTTATTCTTGAAACATGGAAAACTAGTATAAAATGACAAGTGTGGAAGGCTTGTCTCCCTTTGGCCATTTGAAGAAAGAAATGAAGAAAGAAAGAGAAATAAAAAAGTCTCTCATGGAGGAAAGAAATGAAGAAAAGAAGAAGAAGTCAAGGTAAGCTTATTCTTTCTTCTCTCCATTTTAATATGCTTGTTTGCAAAGTAAATTTATTTTGGAATGCCATCTTAGATGGAAGGAAATGAAGATAGAAGCTTTCTTGAAAGGGGGATTTAAAAATTCAAAGAGAAGAATAAGGTAAGGGATGGCCTCATGGGAGGGTGGCCTTGCAGTGAGTTGTAAATATGTTCCATAAATGTATATGTTGCATTTGCATGTTCTTTTATGTTCATGTGACTTATGGCCATAGGTTAGTTTGGGAACATGGTTGAAATGGTGGGTTGATGCCTAAACCTTGGAGGGTTGTGAGGGCAAAGAAACCTAGCCACATTTGCATGCATTTGGCATCATATAATCTTGTTATGTTCATATTTATTTGGCATTGCACCCTTATTGAGCTTAATAGCTCATGAGGTTTTTACCCTCACATGTAGGTTGTGGAAGTATGGGAAAAATCAATACAAAGTGGAATGGCATGTGGAGGCATGAAAATGAAGATTCAAGTGTGTTGTTGGGCTTAGGGTAGCCTATTCTGTGACATTTGATTTATGTAATATAATTTATTTGATTGTTAATGGCTTGTTAAAGCCTAAGATCATGGGTGTATTTCACCTCTTGAGAGTATTTGATTTTATTTTAAGATGAGATGTTGGCTTATAGCATGTAAAGCCTAAGTTGTGGTGTAAGTCTCATTGTGGAGTGTGTTGTGAGAAGCATCCAAGATGCAAATAAAAGGATTTTGTTGGAGAAATAAAAGAAAAATGGAAGGAAAATGGGATATATTTATTTGATGTATTTTTTGAAAAATTTGGGGTTTAAATGCCCAAGAGAAGAAAAAAAAAAAAAGAAAGGAAGTGTGGAAGGCAGCTGGAGGCAGCTGCAGAAGGCAGCAGGTGGTTGCAGGGCGCGCGGGCGAGCACGGGCGCGGGCAGCCGCGCGGGCGTGCAGCCCTGCCCGGGGGCGCGGGTGTGCGGCCCCTCACCGGCGTGCGGGCCGCGCTGCAAGCGCACCGCGGGGCCCCGTGCGGGCCTCGGGCGCGTCGTGGGCCCCGTTGGCCAATTTTTTTAAAAAAATTGGAATTTTAGGAAATTAAGGGGCAATTCTAAATGGGTTTTTGGGCCCCGGAGGAACTTTCAAATATTGGAATTTTTCGGACATTTTGGAGAACGATGCTGAAAATTTGGAAAATTATGAATGATGAGTTCTTTCTCCAAATTTGGTAATCAATCAATGAATTGATTTTAAATGGTGATTTTATGAAGCCCGGTAAAAATTCTTGTCGGAGAAGAATTTAAAATAATTGAGAAAATGGCGTTTGGGCGTCTGAATGAGATTTCCTCTTTAGCTAACGTGGTGTGGTTAAAGCCCATTTCCGCTAATGAATCCTAGGGATGAGGGAAGGGAAAGACGAGTCTAGTTCCCACCTAGGGCGTTTCATCTTGAAACATGGTCTACCATTCACCTAAGGCCGGACAAGTGGACAATTTGGGTAATTGTTCATGAGTAACACCCGTAGGTGGGAGTGGGGCGTTACAGGTATGATATGATAGTATTTCTAATTTGGGTAACCCACATATTTGGTATGAGAGTTTTGGGTTAGGCATATACACCAATTCAAATCAAAATAATTTAGCAAAAATTCTTAATCTAATTTCAAAACATCAACTAAGCAATGGAGTTCAACTTGTTTGGGTTATTCATGGCATCGAACACTTTCTTTGCCTTAGCCCAAGACTTACTTAACCACACGCCTTCATTTACAAAAATTAACTAACAAGAATTTAAATGACATAAATATAAATTATTGAATTTAAATATTAAAAATTAAATAACAAGAATTAAAATTGCTAAAATTAAAATACAGAATTTAAAGGGCATAAATTAATTACAATAAATTAAAATGGTAAAGAATCAACAGAAATTAATAACAAGTAATGGATAACAAAAAATAAAAGCATCAGAAATAAAAAAAAAAAAATTAGAATGTAAAGCATCGATGTGAAGGTAAAATTAAAATTAATTGAAATTTAAAATTGTTGAAATCAAGAGAAACAGTAATCCTAATACAGAAATTAACGACAGAAAATGAAGGAATGACATTTAAATGAACAGAAATTGGAAGAAGTACTGCGCGTCTCCCAGCTGTGCGATGCTTCAGTGCTGTGCGACACCTTCCAGCCTTCGCGTTCGTTTCTTCTTCTTCAGCCACTGTGCGCTCGTTCCTCAGCTTCTATTTCCGTTCATTCCTCTGCCCCTCTCTATGTTGTTGTCCGAGAATTCCCCTCTTCCAGCGCACTGCTCCCATATATACAGTTCATGCCCGAAATCTCTAGCGCTCCCTTCCGTGTTTCTTCTCCGGGAAATTCTTTTCATAGCTACATTTTTATTTTTTGTAGTTATATTTTAATATACCTAAAATATTCTCTTTTAAAAACTCATTTTTACCCTCACAGCTATTTTTTTCCTCAATTAATTATCTGCCACCCACTTATTCATAACGAAAACAATACAACAAAAAATACAAAATCCCATGTAGTCAAAAATAAAAAAATAGATGAAAATATAACAATATAACAATACACATACATACACAAACACACATATATATATATACATATACATTACGAGTCACATATACACTGCATTCACACACATAAATATAGTGTGTATATACACACACATTAACAGTCAAAGATAAATATATGTTTATACACACAGATATATAGATATATGTACATATATATATATATATATACAGGAAGCAGCAGCCATGGCCGCCGAGCTTGATGCTATCAATATATCGAGAATGATGCTATCCCACCAGCACTCGTTGAAGTTTGGCAACATATGGCGGAAGGTAAGTTCCATTAGCTCAAATCCAATAGACATAACCCATAATAAAGGCTGATTGCGAATCATTATAGCCTTGCCCCACCATCCAAAGATACGAGCCAGCACAAATTCATCAAATAAGGTATCATAAATGTTCTTAAACCTGTTTGTAGGATTTTCAGGGAAATAAATTCTGCAATCAGCACCATAGGATCTTTCAGGAAGCTCAACTCCAAAATCAGGATGAAGAAATTTCATAAATTGACGGGCATCATCACGGTTCTGGAAAAGAAGAAATGTGAGAGCAACAAGGTAAATAACAGCCATTCCATGAACTAATCTCCAGATTGCATGATGCGGCCTAATAAGTACCGTTGATAGGGCTTCCAGCTAGCTGTAAGCAAGAAAAATTGCAATCATTGCCCATGCGCCCCTTTTCACAGAGGTAAAAATATCACTGGATGAACTGTTTTGTGGATCAAGAGCTCCACTTGCCCAAATAAGAAAGCCCGCGCCAACAAGTAACAATGAAATTGTACGAGGTCTGTACGCCCATGTTGTCCAAGGATCCAGCTCATCATCAATCACACATGGAATCACATCACCATTTTCAAGAATATAGTGATCTCTTCTGCCTTGCCAGTAATTAGAGTTCACTGTCGATTGTCTGCCGTCAGGCCTCCCCAACCCCAGTGTTTAGGGCCTTCAATGCGCCCCGAACGCCCCGAGGGCCATTAAGTCGTTCAAACCCTAAAATTCGGGGGGCCGTGAAGCTCGGCAGCCATGGCTGCCCCATGGTCACTACTTCCTATATATATATATATGTGTATATATATATATGTGTGTGTGTCTGTGTGTATATATGTATGTGTGCGTTGTGAAGCTCGACACCTCTGACGGTCATGGCCGTCGCTTTATATATATATATGCGGGTATATATATATATATGTATGTGTGTATATATGAATATATGTATTTATAGTGATTTTATTTGTAGATATATTTTGAAGGTACGATAAAAAATTATATTTTTGAAAAAACTTAGCTATAGAGAGTTATCACATGACTGAAAAAAAACATTAAATTTTTACTAACTACGAAGAGTAAAAACGTAACTACAAATAAAATTTCTCTTCTTCCTCAGCTCACTGCTCATATTCATATATATATATATATATATAGTATCTGCCCTTGAAATTGAGTGAAATTACAACCTAGGGACCGCATTTTCAAGCCACTGAAACGCCCTTCAATTTCCATTTAATTACCAAAGTGACATTGCATGTAGTTGGGTCTTTAATTCCAATCAGCGGGCCTTCAAATTTTGGGCTTCAATTGCACTTGAAGCTGGCCTTTAAATGGGGCATGCGCTGGGCTACATTTGTAATTTAATTGTTGGGTCCAATTTAATAATTTGCCCAATTGTACTTAAGCATATATTCAATAACTAGTCCTTAAATTTGAGCAACAAAAATGAGTCATCTAATTGACTCTTTTACTTCTCCAATTATACTCCAAATTAATTGAAAATGTCAATTTTTTCATATCATTCTGAAAATAATATCTACTGTATATAATTATTCAATTCAAGCATCAATATAATACTAAAATAGGGATATAATTTATTAAAAATTAAAAAAAAATTAACTCCTAATCAATTTCTTATATGATAAATAAAAAATTATAGTTATATACCATATCATGTTCGATCTACCTTTCACATTTATAATAATATTACATGTCTTAATTATTTGATCGTTGGGTTTGACAGATTGAGAAAGTGAAATTGAGAATTTTAGTAATTGTATATTGTACATTAGTAGATGTGTTGTGAACAAAAAAAATTGAATTCTTAAAATCTTAAGTTATAACACGCTAAAAAATTTGGGGTGTTACAAAGGTCGAGGTCGAGGCTGCGCGCGCGAAAAGGGAGGAAAATTGATAATTTTTCCCAGCAAGCCAACCTCGAAATAACATCATTTCAGGGAGGTGGTGGTACCCTCCAGCAGCCGCCACGTGGCCTCTTCCCAACCTTTCATTTTGCCTTCAATTGCTCTATAAATTGAGCTGAAGATTGGCCAATTCAAAGGGGAAAAAAAGAAAAAAAATTGGAAGAAGAAGGCTGCAACGAACAACAATGGGAGGGAAGGAAATCCAAGAAAATTCAAAGGGAAAATGAAGGAAAAAATTGTATGATTGAAGTTTAAAGTAACCAAGTAAATGGAAAAAATTATTAGAAGTATTTGTACAATTAGATTATAAATTTACAATGTTAGAATTAATTATTTAGGACCGTGGTCTCATTATTTTCTATAAACGTAATACTTTGCAGCGAGAATGCGGGGAAGACATGAATTGACTATCTAAAGGCAAGTTCTAAACCCTCTTAACGTGCTCTTTAATTCGTTTTCAAACCCTCATCATTTTGGATAATTTATTCCCTTCCTTACTTTGATTCGGTTCCACATATTAAATTTGTGAATACGCGTGGTAACCATGTGATGTCTTGTGAGTGGTTGGTGAGCTTGTTAACTGTAATACCCGAGATTTTTCAAAATCAAATATGACGTAATGCCTTAGACAAAAGCTCATTTTCTGAGCTAGGGGAAAAGTCATAATTATAAAAGTTCGAGTACGAGTACAATTGACTAAAAATCTTGGGAATTTGTGAGATTAAAGGATATCTTTAGGGGACTCAAGTGCAATGGACTCCAAAGCTTATTTAAACCTAACTTTGGATTCCAAAAGTTATCAAAAGTGGCTATGGATTTCAAACCCAAATTAAATTCAATTAAGGGACACATGTCACCATTTGGAGGGAGACACATGGGTAGAAATGATTACATGGACACATGTCACCATTTGGATGGAGACACATGGGTAGAAATGATTACATGGACACGTGGCGCAATTTGGATGGAAAATCAAAAGTAATGATTAAACACCAATCTCGAGGGACACGTGGCGCTATAGGATGGAAGCGATGATGAAGGCTCACATCTCGAGGGACACATGTCGTAGTAGGAAGAAAGTAATGATGAAAGCTCATATCTCGAGGACACGTGGCGCCGTAGGATGAAAGCAATCATTATGGCTCAAATCTTTATAACACGTGGTGAAAATCCATTCGTTAAAGGGTTTAAAATGTCATGATGAGGCTCATATCTCAAGAGTCACTTGTCAGCATTGGAAGAAAGCAATAATTAGGGTGCAAATCTCAAGTGCCAAGTGTCACCATCTTAGAAAGCCAAGTGTCTCAATCCTATGGATTTAAGGGCACTATATAAGAATGCCTTGGGTTGGGTTTTTGGCCACCAAATTAAGGAGGTAAGTTGCTTATAAAGGAGGGGAAACTCTGCTAGAAAGAAGAGAAGGAAACCCTGCTCGAGTAGGAGCCGAAAGCAAGCCATTGGAAGACATGAGCCTCCTCGAAGTCTGTGAAAATAGTAACCAAAACTACAAGGTAAGTTTTGTTTCTTTCCGTAATCACGTAAAGGGTCGAAAGAGGAGTTCATAGGTTCAAACGACACTCGAATCGGAGTTAAAATGAGAGAGTTATGCCCGTTTTAATTTTCGAGGTCCAAAGTCTGTGCAGCGCTTGCGCCACACGCGCCCGCAGGGCTGCGCATCCAAGCTTGCGTTTCATGGTTCCCTTTGTTTCGAGCATATCCTTTCTACCTTATTGCATCGGGTTTGACCATGACAGTTTTCGTGCGTGGCTTATGGCTTGTATATCATATTCCTTCTGCTTTGTCATATAACATGTCATGGTTGGTGGTTTATATCTCATGTTTTATTGCTTTTGTGTTAGTGTAGGTGCTATAGACCCAATCAGATTGGGCATGTTGTACATTGACAATTGTAATCATGTTTATTATTTGAATAAGGAGTTGTTCAAATTCACAAGAAGTCATTCTATTAGTTTCTTGTTATTATTGTAATAACCGAAAGAAACTAGATAGAAGTTCATATGATGTATACTGTGATTAATCTATAAAGATGTGAGATGACGCATCACAGTTTCTAGACATCATTAAACGTCCCAAGTCGTAGCAATGTCAAGAATGGACATTGACAATTGCGGTAAGACTTGTATGTGCTATGTTTTTGCTATGTGATAGCAATAGGGGTCTCACACCCATAGGCATGGGGATGCCTAGACAAGTACATAGGTGACTAATGTTGGAGAATGTGTCATTGGACATGACTCGCCATGAGAATCCATTTTTGTTATATGTTGATGGAATTCTCATACGAGATGGGTGTAACTAATCCTTGGACCTGAGGTTGTCACGGTCATCTCATAAGAATATCGGTATGCTTTGACACGTTTCGATGGGTCTAGACAAAGGCTGCACGTGGGCGATCGTTGGGTATATCGTGAGGCTTATGGAGATGGGTGCATAGCCGAGATGGGACTCGTCTATCCCTTGATAGAGGATGATGTATCTAAGGCACCTTCAGTGGATATTCACTTTAAATCCATGGCCATGGTGAAAGAGATCAATAAGAAGTTATTGATTTACTTTCTATTAAGTGAAGATATCCGAATGACCGAAGAAAAACTTATGTGATCATAATCAAGCAACACATTGCCAACTTGAGATCACATAGGATACATTGACGAGAGGATCAAATTATATGATAACCATGCTCGTGAAAGGTTATTTGCGGATTATGAATCCTTCTGAATAATTGGGTAGGCATGATGCCTTGCTAGAGGCCAATCTTGTCTTATGTGTTCGTACCGACACATTACCAACATATTCGGGAGCCTAATGAGTCATACGCAATAGGCACGGTCCCTGGCTTAAACTAGGAAAGCGGACGTATGGTTAAGTGGGACACTTCGACAAGAAGTTTTGCCATCATAGGTTCTCACGGGAAAAGAATAAATAGACGTAATGACGTCGATATGACGAGGGGTCGTTATAAAGGAAAAAGTTTCCTAAAATAGCAATTGATTAAATTAGAAAGTAGTTTCTAACTTAATGATTAAATTAGAAAGAAGTTTCTAATTTAATAATTTGGGCTTAATTTAATACTTGGGCTAAATAAAGTATTTGGGCCAAATATTAAATTAAATTAAATATTTGAGCTAAATTAGATTTGGGTTAAATATTAAATAATAAATATTATATTTGGGCTAAATAAGATTTGGGCCAAATATTAAATATTTGGCTTGAATTAGATTTGGGTCACATATTTTATAAATGGATTTGGGCCACTTTAATTTCTAGTTGGACTAGGATTAATGGGCTAGCCCAATCCATGTCCATTAGGGTTTGGGAAACCCTAGGAGGTTGTCTCTCTATAAATAGCCCTTTATGGGATGCCCAAATTATGCCTCTTATTTTGTTGGTTTTCAAGAGTTGAAAATCGATTATTTTTCCCTTCCATTCATAAGCCTTGTTAGGAGAAGGAGCTAGCACTCCTATTCCGCTCTCCTTGCCAATGGACGCGTGCCGCGTATCATAAGTTAGAGGCCGGACGCTTGGACGGCTCGAATCCGCGAACGACTCGATTATCTAAAGGTTAGATTTATTTATTTGTTTGTGAATGATTTGATTTCGACGTTGATCCAATCGCCGGGATCGGGGTAAGGTTCAAAATTTTTGAACTATGCTGCTTGCCCCGTAGCGATCTTGCTTAACTTTCATTTTGAGCATATTAGCCTATTTTATACGCATCTCGATGTTTGTATCTATGGTTGGTTGTTGGGACATCATGGGGGATCTCGTGCTCTTGCAGTGAGCCATGATCTCATGCTCTTGCGGTGAGCTACCATGATCATTGCGGGACATCACGGGGGATCTCGTTCTCTTGCGGTGAGCTACCATGATGACTGTAAGGGTGATTACAACCCCCTGACTTGGTTACCACATGGAAAGTTTTATGTTGGCATGATCTTGGAAGATTTGTATTTATCTCTACATATTTCTTGGCATGGCTACATATTGCTCTTGCATGCACAGTTTCCTTTGCTTGTACCACTCACTTAGATGTAACAATCTAACTCGGGTGTTTCATACCCCTGGGATATTCAACGTCCCAGGTATCTCAATATGTCAGGTACTGGAGATGAGAAAGAGAAAAGGGCTATGAGGAGGCCGAAGTTAGTTTAATTTCCTATTCTCATGTTCTATGGTTCTTATGTAATCCTTGGGTTTGTTTTGAGAGTTGTATATTGCAGTTGTATAACCAAGGGTTACGTAAGGCTTGAATTTACTTATTATACTGTTAAAGTTGTAAGTCATGATTGCTATGTACTACAATCTTGGTAAAAGAAATTTGATGATTTTAGAAGTCATGCATTACGGTGTACTCATATTTGAGGTTTTATTATTGGAAATCCTTTTTATCTAGCTTTAGCTAGCTATCAGGTTTGATCCACCACTTTCGTTGGTAAGGATTTCCATAACGCCCTTGTGGATATTAGCTTGTATTTAGCTTCACCATATAATTAAAGAGTGGGGCGTTACAGTTGGTATCAGAGCATAAATATATGATTTGGGTTTAAACTTTGATTTGACTAACCTTGAGGTTGTCTTGATCTATGGTAGGAATGGATCTAAGTTTGAGGAAGAGGATTTGTTTCGTTGTCGAAAGAATACGGATTCTGAGTATATACTCATGAAACCAAAGATACAATAGTGATATGAGATATCTTGGTGGTATTAATCTATGAAGGTTTCTTGATGACAACATAGGTTATGTGACCTACCTTGAGGATTGTAGAAGCCAAAATGGTTATGTGAGTTATTTATGATATATTGTTACTGATCCTTGAGTCTCGGTGACAGGATAGATTGCACGTGGGATGAGGATATTTTTGCTAAGGATAGTACAATCCAATGAGTAAGTAGAGTGAGGTAAGGTACATATAAGTATTTTAATTGAATCCCTAGCCAAGGTCATGAGTGATTTGTGAGATTTTGGAAACATCCTTCCTTATACGTGACCACTTGGGGTTTTGAGAAATTGCTTACATTAGATATAATCCATTTTGAATCTTGCGTTGTTTTACAAGGATTTGATAAGTTTGGTGTTTCAGGAAATGCCAGGTGATAATCGTTGGGAGACTACCTCGCCTTGTAGACCTTTGATCTTATGGGATCTTGAAGATTCTAGGTACTAGACGCTTGAGGGATGCCTAATTGTTTTACAAGATAAGACTTGGTACAAGTATTTGACAAAGATACAATCTAAGGATTTTAGACAGTGAGTGCTCGGGAGATTATTTTGTTGTCAGATTGTTTCACAGGGATTGTGGGATTTGAAAGATTATCTGAACTGAGGTTAGGAACTTGATAAGGTTTAGTAGGCACCAAGTTCATCAAATCCCTGTACCGATTTGGGAATCCGGATATTTGTAACCTGTATTAGTGGTCAGCTAGATCCATGTGAGATGGGAAAGTCAGAAACATATGATTTGTGTTTTGGCCTTACTAGCTAGTTACAAATGTTTCAGATTATTTTATTGTTAAAGGTTAAATGCTGACCTCATGATTTTTGGTGTGAATATTTCAGATGGTGAAAACTCGACGTTATAGAAGATTTGAGCCTGTCACCCCAAACCATCATGAGAGCAACACCCAAGAGGAGGAAACACAATATTCTCACGAGGAGATATCAGAAACTCCACAAGGAAATCAGTCTCAAGGAGAAAACTCGGAGGGTGGAAGTCGCTTAGATCGAATGGAGAGGGTGATGGAGAATATGTTGAACTTCATGCAAAGGACGCACCTAACAGGTCAGGCTAACCCCAGAACTCCTGATATCATTGACATATTTCAGCAGTTGAATCCGCCTATCTTTCAAGGCAAAGCAAGAGCCGACCCAAGTGAGAGCGAATATTGGATTGAGCAGATTGAGAAAATCTTTAATTTTATCGGTTGCGGTGAGGGGGAAAAAGTAGGTTGTGCCACTTTCATGCTGCGGGATGAAGTAGATCAGTGGTGGAAGACCATGTAAAGGACCCTACAAGGATCTGGAGGGCAAGGTACGCCAATTGTTACATGGGCACAATTTAAGGAATTGTTTTATGCTAAGTATTTCCCTTTTTGTGTAAGAAAACGGAAAAGGCTCGGGAGTTTATGGATCTGAAGCAAACTGGAGACATGTCTGTTGCCCAGAATGAAGATCATTTTACTCGGCTAATCAAGTATATGCCCATTTACAACTTGGACGAGGAGGCAAAAGCTCAGAAGTTCCTTAGTGGGCTGAAACTGGAAATCCAGCTAGCATTAAGTTCTGTAGGGGCACGTACTTATGCAGAGGTGGTTCTACAAGCTCTGATCGTGGAAAGCAACCTCCACCGAATGAACGCCCTGAAGGTAGAATTCCAAGAGTTCGAGGGCAGGAAATTGGAGAGAAGACATGATCTTGGGTTTTGAAAAGAGAATTTCAAGAAAAAAGAGAATTGTCCTAGTGCCAAAAATTTCATTCGGGAAAACCTTGTGAAAGAGGGAACCCAAGATGTTATACCTGTGGAGGAAAGGACCACATATCTCGAGATTGCTCGAAAGGACCCTTGTGTTTCAATTGTTGATAGATCGACCACTTCTCGAAGAATTACCTGCAAAGGAGAGAAGTCAACCAATCTCAGACAAACCAAGGAGGTAAGGAACTGCATCAGGGTCGTGTGTTTAGTTTGACAGGAAAGGATGCCAGTGACAACCCGACGGTCATACAAGGTACCTCAAATCCTCCTTAATGTGGTTGTACGAGTGTTAGTCGGTCCCCGACCAGTCCAATCACGTCACCTAAGGAGAGATGATAAATGTATCAACCTATAATTTGGAAAAGAAGGGATGCCAAGTAGAAAGTTGTAACTTTGAGTATGGTTTGTAACTTTAAGGAATGTATTTAAGAATGAAAAGAAAGATGTAACGAGACTACTCCAGACCTTGTTATGAATGAGAAGCTAGTAATGGTATTTGGGTTAGCAAACGTACCTGTAACCCTTGTGAGTTGATAATAAAAGTGTTCAAATCATACTTATATGAGTTTGTGATTGTATTTTTTGATCGATATCTAACCGTTCTCCTCGAGGGAATTCGAGCATGAGAAAGTGTCGGTACTAGAAGTGTAACTGCTGCGTCATGTGCTAAGTGGGCTTAGGGAATCAAAGGTTTGGAAAGGGGGTAATGGAATGTAATTGCATACATGGGTCGGGGTAGGTTGTAACTATGAGTGGTATATTTTCCCTGGTGTGGGCATGTGATGTGTTGTGGGCTTGCTTGGGAAATGTGTTTTCCCGTAGTAGCAAGCAATGGGATTGCAGTTCCCATACTTGGTCTTCAAGGAAGGGAAATTTTATTCTAGTTACCAACCTGACCTTCGGTTTGGTATGCAAATTGTTGTACACCCCAGAAATTGTGAGGAATTGGTTCTGATTTGATTATCCTAAACTTTGCCCTTGTTAATGCTGATGTTGATTGCAAAAGTGGGCGTGCTTTGGCAGCACTATGTGAAAATTTTGAGGTCTTCATAATTGCTTGAGGTGATTGTTCTTTCAGAAGTATTCGAATACAGGGTTGAGACGGTGGATAGAGTTTTCAAAAGGTTGTGGTTGTATGATCCAGTACCACCTCCGAGAGGGGGGGGAACGTGGTGGCTAATGAGCCTGCTCTAATAGCCTGTTCTGTGTGAACGTGGTGGCTAATATGGGAATGAGCTTGCTCTGATAGCCTATTCTGGTGACCCGAGAGTGGGGACTGGTGGAAGCTTTTAGCCCATTGTTAGTGGATGTGGTTCCCTAAGGAAACTTCTATTTACGTCGCTAGTCTGGCGATTCGCTCTCCTCTGATGAACAAACCTAGCAAGCTATTTTAGAAGACTCGAATGTGTGGTCATGTGTTAACAATTGGGAATAGGTCAAAAACCTAATTGTGAGTATTGGATGGAATTTATGCCTCAAGTCAAGAGTTGAGAGAAATCATGTTAGACCAGGCACACCAAGTCAGGTATGTTATCCATCCTGATGTGAGTCTTGAGGAATGAAATAATACCTCTTGGTGAAGGTGTTCTAGAGACACCATGATTTTGAGGAATTTGCTTAATCGAGTGCATTGAGGAATAAGGTGGAATTTCGAGGATGAAAATTTCTTTTAAGGAGGGGAGGATGTAATACCCGAGATTTTTCAAAATCAAATATAACGTAATGCCTCAGACAAAAGCTCATTTTCTGAGCTAAGGGCAAAGTCGTAACTATAAAAGTTCGAGTACGAGTACAATTGACTAAAAATCTTGGGAATTTGTGAGATTAAAGGATATCTTTAGGGGACTCAAGTGCAATGGACTTCAAAGCTTATTTAAACCTAACTTTGGATTCCAATAGTTATCAAAAGTAGCTATGGATTTCAAACCCAAATTAAATTCAATTAAGGGACACATGTCACCATTTGGAGGGAGACACATGGGTAGAAATGATTACATGGACACATGTCACCATATGGATGGAGACATATGGGTAGAAATGATTACATGGACACGTGGCGCAATTTGGATGGAAAATCAAAAGTAATGATTAAACACCAATCTCGAGGGACACGTGGCGCTGTAGGATGGAAGCAATGATGAAGGCTCACATCTCGAGGGACACATTTTGTAGTAGGAAGAAAGTAATGATGAAAGCTCATATCTCGAGGACACGTGGCGCCGTAGGATGAAAGCAATCATTATGGCTCAAATCTCCATAACACGTGGCGAAAATCCATTCGTTAAAGGGTTCAAAATGTCATGATGAGGCTCATATCTCAAGAGCCACTTGTCAGCATGGGAAGAAAGCAAAAATTAGGGTGCAAATCTCAAGTGCCAAGTGTCACCATCTTAGAAAGCCAAGTGTCTCAATCCTATGGATTTAAGGGCATTATATAAGAATACCTTGGGTTGGGTTTTTGGCCACCAAATTAAGGAGGTAAGTTGTTTATAAAGGAGTGGAAACTCTGCTGGAAAGAAGGGAAGGAAACCCTGCTCGAGTAGGAGCCAAAAATAAGCCGTTGGAAGACACGAGCCTCCTCAAAGTCCGTGCAAACAGTAACCAAAACTGCAAGTTAAGTTCTATTTCTTTCCATAATCACATAGAGGGTTGAAAGAGGAATCTGTAGGTTCAAACGGCACTCGAATCGAAGTTAAAATGAGAGAGTTATGCCAGTTTTAATTTTCGGGGTCCAAAGTCCGTGCAGCGCGTGCGCCACACGCGCCCAGCAGGGCTGCGCGTCCAGGCACGTGGAAGACCTTGTGGCCACGCATGAGGGCATGTGAGAGGCCATCTTGGCTTGAAATGTTTCATGAAATCTCACAGTTTTAATGGCTACTTATATATCTAAACATATTTTAGGTTTGGCTACAAAAAGGTCTCGGTTTTCATATAACAGTTCACTTAGAGCGACGTTCAGCCTTAAATTTGTGCAATTGAGAAGTGTGAAGCTAAGGTGAGTGGTTCTTGTGCATGTAACTATTCTTCCATGTCTCCTACTTCATCTCCATCACTCTTGACTTCATTTATAAGTGGTTGTGGCTTGGGTTTCATGGTTCCCTTTGTTTCGAGCATATCCTTTCTACCTTGTTGCATCGGGTTTGACCATGACAATTTTCGTGCGTGGCTTATGGCTTGTATATCATATTCCTTCTGGTTTGTCATATAACATGTCATGGTTGGTGGTTTATATCTCATGTTTTATTGCTTTTGAGCATATTAGCCTATTTTATACGCATCTCGATGTTTGTATCTGTGGTTGGTTGTTGGGACATCATGGGGGATCTCGTGCTCTTACAGTGAGCCATGATCTCATGCTCTTGCAGTGAGCTACCACGATGATTGCGGGACATCACGGGGGATCTCATGCTCTTGCAGTGAGCCATGATCTCATGCTCTTGCGATGAGCTACCATGATGACTCTAAGGGTGATTACAACCCCCTGACTTGGTTACCATATGAAAAGTTTTATGTTGGCATGATCTTGAAAGATTTGTATTTATCTCTACATATTTCTTGGCATGGCTACATATTGCTCTTGCATGCACAGTTTCCTTTGCTTGTACCACTCACTTAGATGTAACAATCAAACTCGGGTGTTTCATACCCCTGGGATATTCAACGTCCCAGGTATCTCAGTATGTTAGGTACTGCAAATGATAAAGAGAAAAGGGCTATGAGGAGGCCGAAGTTAGTTTAATTTCCTATTCTCATGTTCTATGGTTCTTATGTAATCCTTGTGTTTGTTTTGAGAATTGTATATTGTAGTTGTATAAGCAAGGGTTACGTAAGGCATGAATTTACTTATTATACTGTTAAAGTTGTAAGTCATGATTGCTATGTACTACGATCTTGGTAAAAGAAATTTGATGATTTTAGAAGTCATGCATTACGGTGTACTCATATTTGAGGTCTTATTATTGGAAATCCTTTTTATCTAACTTTAGCTAGCTATCAGGTTTGATCCACCGCTTCCGTTGGTAAGGATTTCTATAACGCCCTTGTGGATATTAGCTTGTATTTAGCTTCAGCATATAATTAAAGAGTGGGGCGTTACATTAACGATGGGAATAAGTTGAATATAAGACCTCTTGTGGTATTTAACTTCAAACTGTCACAAGGATTCGTATTGCCCTGTTTCCTTGGGAATGATGCTAAACCAATATGGGGCTAAGTTCTTAGAGAGTTAAAAGAATTAGTGTGGGTGGGGTGTTACTGGTGTGCCTGTATGGTAGTCTCATATGGCAGTTGCAGTCAATTGACCAACTCTCGTTTAATCTTTAATATTATCGAGACTTCTAGACCAGTCAATAATGAGATTAATAATTGGCTTTGCCTTTAATCCTGAAAACAAAAAGGTACAAATACTCATGCCATACAGGGGTTCATACTTTGACCCGAGACCACATGAAATATAAACTTGTCAACCTATAGGTATTTGGCTAGAGCCTAGTGCCACAAGCATGTCGTTTCCACACAAATGTGGGTTTAGTGATGTATAGCGGTAACTGGGGGTGTTAAATGGTATGGGTAGTGGCATAATGTGTACGGAATCATGTGGTACACATGACGTGATATTTATGTACTTACATGTGCGTTGAGCAAGTTGCTTGTACATGACGATATGAGTCCCTTCGGTGTCTAAGCGAAAGCCCTGCTATCACTGTGTCGATGATGTTTAGACAGGATAAGCATGTGTTGAACCAAAGGGGGCAATGCGTTGTTGATGAATACTATGAGATAGGGTGTTGAATATCTCATTGTTGAACGTATTAACATGTGTGAGTCTATGGGCAACTTGCATCTTATCATCATAAGCATGTATCATACATGAATGAAATTATAACATGGAGTATACTGTAGGAAAAGCAATGTAAACGGGAAACATGTTTAGTTGAAATGACATGATGTGATCACATAACAGTTGCATGTGCATGATACATTGATATTTGCAATAGCGCACCTTAAGTTATGCGAGACTTTAAGTCCTACAAATGATTTCAAATCATTCTCTATAGATGCTATTTGTGGTTTAGCTGAGGAATTTTATCCTTTGGATTTTAATAAAGAAGAAGTAAGTAATTTGAGGAGACAGTTCGATCACTACAAGTTTGATGATTTGAGAAGACAGTTGGATCATTATAAGTTTGATGTAATTCGGCATTCGTAGTTTCAGAATCTTAATTCCCTTCTTCAATTATGTCGGATGTTGGTTGAAATGAATAGGTCATGTCATTATTTCTTGATTGATAGATTGCTTCGTCTAGTATTGACTTTTCTAGTTTCCACAGCAACAATAGAATGGGCTTTTTTCAGGGATAAAACTCATCAAATCATCACTTCGCAATAAAATAGAAAATGACTTTCTAGCAAACCTCATGACCATCTACATTGAGAGAGAGATTGCTCTTGCTATTGATATAGAAGTATTCATTGACGAGTTTGATTTTTTGAAGAATCACAAGTTGCGCTTTTAAATAGTTTTATAAGGTATTTGTATTATACATTTTTTGTATTTTTTGTTATATTTTACTTTCTTTTTTTAAGTTAATAAGTTAAGTTAAATATGTATATAAAATTTGTTAAACTCTTATTTTTATCTTTTTTTATTTTTTTTTATTGATAAAGCTCATGGTTGGAAAAATTTTTTTGAAGCTCCCAAGTAAAAAATCCTAGGTCCGCTTCTCGAAGGAGAGTGACCGGGAGCAAGGCCGTGCAGGTAAACTTTATAATACCCAAGAACTTTGGGTTATTATTTTAAAGGAAAAACAAAAATTCAGGGAAATTCGGTATCAGAAAAGCCCAAAAAATTTACCGAATCAGTCGAAGGGAGTACCCTAAAGCTTAAATGATTAAGGAAATAGGGATGCCTCTAATGAGCATATCGAGGCATGATTTTTAGGACCGAAAGAAATGGAATCAGGAACGGTTTTTGGTACAGCTAAAATACAGCTACCGTCTAGACTGTAAAATCGAATTCTCTTAGGAGACTCCCGAAATGATAACGGAAGCTAAGAGAAGCTTTGGTTTGTCGAGTAGAACAACCCTTCAAAAGTTTCAGGAAGAAACGAGTAGATTTAAAGCTAAAACGGAAAAACGGGCCAAAGGGCAATTTTTCAAAGTTGCCCGAGGGGGGTCAAAATGTCATTTTTTGAAAAAGTTGCAAAGATGAAGTTGAAATATCCGAACTCAAGAGACCTAATGGCAATTAAGGAAAGTCTAGGGGTTGTGAAGAAATGGGCCAAAAAGGGAAAACTGAATCTGATGGGGCGAAAGTGCAAAAAACGCAAACTTCATAGCCATGGATTCCGACCAAGCCATGTACGATCGCCGACCGACAGTTTTAAGCATTGGGCTATCACGAGGGGTCGTCGGGGATCCTGTAGAAGCACTCATGGGCCGCCATCGGTCGACGGGGTGGTCGGATTTTTGAAAAAATCCGACCAGTTTGCAGGCGGCACTGTCGCGACCTGCAACCTGAAATTTTGGTCGGGTAAGGTCAGCTTCAGGTCGATCCGGGGGAGGGGGAGATGCCTAAGGCCATGGGTAAGCCTTCCGAGGCCATTTGGTAGCTTGAGGATCGCCTATAAATAGGGATAGAAGAAGCCGAAATTTCAGAGAATTGGAGCTTCAAATCGACGCATTTTTCGAACGAATTGAGAGGAAATAATAGAGGGCTTTTGTTGCCCATAGGTTGAAGGCCATTTCTGGAGCATTTCGTGAGCAACAAAGCAGAAACGAGGGTGAAATCAAAGCTCGTCGGAACCCTAAGCGGACCGTCTGGCCGAGACTTCGAGGCCTCCGTTGGCTGGCTTCCGGACCTCATTTCGAGCCATTGAAGGTACCCCTAGGATCGATTCTTCATAGGCTTTATTTTGGTATAGGTTTTGCAATTTTCCGGCATGGCCGTCGCCGGAGAAGACGACCGGCGCGTGGGCCCCATGCGCTAGTCTCACTCGCCCTAACACGCGCTCAGCGCGTGTGGGCTCGTGCGGGCTTGGTTTTTCATGAAATTTTTTTAAATAACTTAGAAAAATATTTTATAATATCCTGTATAAAAATATTTGGAGAAAATTAAGTGTAGGTATTTATTTTGGAATATTAGTGAGGAAAAATAAAGGAAAAATAGAGAAAAAGGCAAGAAAATTGAGAAAAAATAGGTTTTATTGACTATTTAAATAAATATCTTGCCTAGGGTGCTTTGGGAAGTGAGGTGAGTCATTTGGTGCGAAATTCGAGATTGACACGCAAATTGAGGCAAGTTTCACATTTTTCGATATAGCCCATATATGATATGATTTCCTTTCCATGCATGATATTTTCTTATGTTATGATCATTTTCATTCATATACTGTTGCATGGGAAAACGTGATATATGCACAACACGATGTTTTTGTCATATTGAAACTTGTGCATGGGGTTTGGAATGATACCCTCAGAGTGTAGCCATAATTTTCCTAGGGCATTGAGGGAATAACGTTAGGCCTATCCCGCAAAGGTTCGGGATTTGCCTAGAATTCCTAGCCGGGCTGGTGGGCCTGGGAAGTTACATTATGGGTATATGTTTATAAATGTACATGCATCATGCATCATTCATTCATGTTTATCTAACCCTCACTTAGAAGATTTCATCTTCTAATATTGGACTGTGTCCCTGGAATATTCCACGTTCCAGGTGAGGGAAGCGGCTGGAAGGGCAAGGAAGTAGTCGAGGCATGATCGTGGTGGAAATATTGAGGGTCCCATGTGGGACTAGAATAATCTATTTTATTCAGATGTACTGTTTAGAGTTTAATGTTATTTGTAATGCTATGTTGGGTGAACAGTCTGTATGTACCCACATAAACATGCTCGAGGATGAAGATCCGGAGGAAGACGAAACATCCGAGTCCGAAGGAGATTGGGAAGACATGGTGGCAGCCGATGCTGAAATGATGGACGCCGGCTACCTTAGCTCGGACGATGAAGAAGAGGAAAGAGTGACTGAGCACGATGACCTCAAAGGACCCGAGGTCGAGTCTGAGGACGACACGATAAGCGATGATGTTTGGGTCTGGAAGCCAGCCAGCCCATAGAAAAGGAATCGTGAACGATTTACTTCGGTACTAATGTTTTAGATGTGTGCTTAGTGTTTCTCAATAAACGATGTTATATATAAAAAGAAATTTCCTGTTGAAAGAAATTCTCGTGGAATGAGATTTTGTCTTGTCTTGCCTTCTCAGATGGTAACAACGAGACAACAAAGAAATATAATTCCTGTCAGCCCCAATCAGGGAATAGAAGACGTAAGAAGTAGTGGTAATCGCTGCTACAGTAGTAGCGTCAGGACGAATGAACCAGTGACAGAGTCAACAGTTCCTGAAGGACGCTTGGATCGTATCGAGAGGGTTATAGAGAACCTCTTGACCCATACGACGAGAGGAGAACCAGCCAGACCTACCGAGAATGTGTTGGAACAATACAGACGACAACGACCACCAACATTTAAGGGGAAAACCAATGATGACCCCAGTATGGCTAAGTATTGGTTGGAGTAGACGAAAAAGTTGTTTCGACATCTCCAGTATAATGACGAGGACAAGTTAAACTACGCCACCTTTATGTTAGAAGAAGAAGCCGGGAAGTGGTGGCAGACTGCAGAGCGAGCTTTGCAAAGAGCCAGCTCGAGGCATGGATCTGAAACTGATGAGACCCCAGCATTAGTTTGGGAGGCCTTTAAGAAAGCCTTCAATGATAAATACTTCCCTCTTAGCTGGAGGCAAGAGAAGAGTTGGGAGTTTGCAAATCTGAAGCAAACTGAAGAAATGTCGGTAGCTCAATACGACACTAAGTTTAATCAGCTCATTAAGTATGTGCGATGTATGATGCCGACGAATGGCAGAAGGCACAAAAGTTCATGTCGGGACTCAAAGTGGATTTGTTGCAGGCTTTGAGCACATGGTCAATCGAATCATACGAAGAAGCTTTAAGTAAAGCTTTAACGACAGAAAGGAACCTTCTGCAGGTGAAGCAGATTAGGTCTGGGGAAGCAAAAAGGGACCCAGAGCAGAAGACGAGAAACAAAAATCCCCAAAGTGGCAAGCCATGCTTCAAGTGCAAAAAGAACCATCCAAGGAGGAAGTACTTAGCTGGAACGTCTATTTGCTACTCCTGTGGAAAGCAAGGGCATATCAGTAGGGATTGCCGCAAAAGAAAGGAAACACCTCCAACGAAAGATCTGTCAAGGGTGGTGTGTTTTCAGTGTAATCAAGCAGGCCACTATTCTAGTAATTGCCCGAAGAGGCCAAGACTCGGACAAGCTGATGGGCCAACAGAAAAGGTAGAAGAGGCTCGTGGGATTCGTCAGGGACGTGTCTACAATCTCACCAAGGAAGATGTGGGAACAAATCCAAAAGTCGTCCAAGGTACGCTCTTCATATTGGATACCCCTGTTCATGCATTGATAGACCCTGGGTCAATGCGTTCATTTATGTCTTATGCTTTGGCTGGGAGTTTGGGGGTAGAAACTAAACCTATGGAATCTCCGATGATAATTTCGACGCCTATGGGTAAAGGTGAAAGATCCTCTAAAGTGTTGGAAGAATGCAAAATTAGTTTAAGTAATGCTCAATTTCAAGTCAATCTAATTTTGCTAGAGGTATACAATTTTGACGTAATCCTAGGAATGGATTTCTTGTCCAGATATGACACCGTTATAGATTGTCGAAGAAAGGTAATGACCATAAAGAAACCCGAAGGGGAATGGGTCAAATTTCGGGGACAGGGTGACCCCAAAAATGGAAACATAGTTTCAGCCAGTAAGGTAGAGAAGTTGATAAACCAAGGAACTCATGGATGTATAGCCTACGCTCGTTTGGAAGAAAAAGAAGTACCAAAGATCAAGGAGGTGCGGATAGTACGAGACTACGAAGATGTGTTTCCGGAAGACCTACCAGGACCACCGCCACCTCGGGAGATTGAGTTCTCATTTGAACTAGTGCCGGGAACCAAACCAATATCGATTCCTCCATATCGAATGGCTCCGGCAGAAATGAGAGAGTTGAGGAGTCAGTTGCAAGAACTGACCGATAGAGGATTCATTAGGCCAAGCACATCGCTGTGGGGTACGCCTGTGCTATTCGTAAAGAAGAAGGATGGAAGTTTAAGGATGTGTACTGACTATCGCCAGTTGAACAAAGTCACGATAAAGAATAAGTATCCACTTCCAAGGATCGATGAGTTGTTCGACCAATTGAAGGGAGCGAGGATATTTTCAAAGATTGACTTAAGGTCTGGATACTACCAATTGAGGATTAAGCCGGAAGATATTCCGAAAACAACTTTTTGGTTAAGGTATGGCCATTTTGAGTATTTCGTGATGCCATTTGGGTTAACGAATGCTCCAGCGGCATTTATGGATCTCATGAATAGGGTGTTCAGACCCTATTTAGATCAGTTTGTGATTGTTTTCATAGACGATATATTGATATATTCCTCAAATGAGAGCGATCATGAAGCATCAATTGTACGCCAAGTTCTCGAAGTGCGAGTTCTGGCTACCTCAAGTTGCGTTTCTTGGACATGTAATCTCTGCGGAAGGAATCTCGGTAGATCCGACAAAAATTAAGGCTGTTCAGCGATGGAAGCAGCCGACAAATGTGACTCAGGTACGACGCTTTTTAGGATTGGCAGGCTACTATCGAAGATTCGTAGAGGGATTTTCAAAGATAGCTGCGTCTATGACAAAGCTCATTCGAAAAGATGTCAAGTTCGAATGGATTGCTAAGTGTGAGGAAAGTTTCCAAGAACTCAAAGATAGATTAACCACGACACCTATTTTAGCAACGCCGGGTGGGCCTGGAGGATTCGTTGTGTATACGGATGCCTCTAAGATAGGTCTGGGTTGTGTGTTAATGCAAGACGACAGAGTGATCGCGTATGGATCACGACAGTTGAGGAGGCATGAAGTAAATTACCCGACTCATGATCTGGAATTGGCGGCCGTGATATATGCTCTGAAGCTATGGAGACATTATTTATATGGTGAAACCTTTGAGGTGTTCACAGACCACAAGAGCCTACAGTACGTGTTCTTGCAAAAGGAGTTGAACCTTAGGCAGCGACGATGGATGGAGTTTCTGAAGGACTACGACTGCACCATACGATATCACCCAGGGCGTGCCAATGTGGTGGCTGACGCACTGAGTAGGAATGTGCCTATCTCTATGGCCAGAATGATGGCTTGTGAGTGGCAAATGTTAGAGGCTTTTAGCCATCTAACGGTGAGTGTAGTGCCCAAGGAATCGTCCGTTCTTATCGCTGGCATGGTAGTTCAACTGGATTTGATCAACGAAATACGAGAGGCATATGTGGATGATAAACGGTTATGTCTATGGGTGGACGAGCATGGCCAGCCTAAGAGATCTGATTTTGAAATGCATGATGGCATACTGAGGTTTCGGGGAAGGATTTACGTGCCAAACTTAAAGGATTTGAGGCTAAGAATTTTGAATGAAGCCCACAGAACTCATTATACAGTACACCCAGGAGCCACAAAAATGTATAGAGATCTCCGAGAGATCTATTGGTGGCCGGGAATGAAGACAAGTATGGCAAGGAAGGTGGCACAATGTGATACGTGCCAGAGGGTAAAAATCGAGCACCAGAGACCAGCTAGACTTATGAGACACTTAGATATCCCAGAGTGGAAATGGGAGCATATCATGATGGATTTTGTGACAGGGTTTCCCAAGGGTCAAAAAGACAATGATGCAATTTGGGTCATCGTAGATAGGCTAACGAAGTTAGCACACTTCTTTCCTATAAGGATGGATAGGCCGGTACGAAAATTTGCGGAACAGTATATTAGTGAAATAATTAGACTTCATGGCACACCAGTAAGCATAGTCTTCGATCGAGATCCGAGGTTTACCTCAAGATTTTGGGGAAGCTTGCAAGAGTGCATGGGGACGCAATTGAGCCTTAGTACGGCTTATCATCCGCAGACCGATGGACAGTCTGAAAGGACAATTCAGACGTTAGAAGACATGTTGAGGTCATGTGCCTTAGATTTTGAGGGTAACTGGGAAGAGCATCTACCCTTAGTAGAGTTCGCTTATAACAACAGCTACCATAGCAGTATAGGAATGGCACCCTATGAGGCTTTATATGGAAGAAAATGTCGATCACCTATCTGTTGGACTAAGGAAGGAGAGAGGCAAATATTGGGACCATAGTTGGTTCAGCAGACTACAGAAAAGATTCGAAAGATTCAAGAGAGAATCTGAGCTGCACAAAGTCATCAAAAGTCTTATGCGGACAAAAGGAGGCGAGATTTGGAATTCGAGGTAGGAGATCTTGTATACCTAAAAGTATCACCTCAACACTTAGCAACTCGGGGAAAGAAGAAAGGTAAATTGAGACCTCGATTTATTGGACCTTATCTAGTTAAAGAACGAGTTGGACCGTTGGCTTATCGTCTAGAACTTCCTATTAGCCTGTCCAACATTCATGATGTCTTCCATGTGTCTCAGCTTCGAAGGCATATTCATGACCCGACCCAAGAAATTTGGGTGGAAACAATTGAATTAAGAGACGATTTGACTTACCCAGAGTCGCCCGAGCGAATCTTAGATCGACGTGACCAAATCTTGAGGAATAAAGTCATACCGCTGGTAAAGATCCAATGGAGAAATCACACTGAGGAAGAAGCTACGTGGGAGCTCGAGGATACGATTAGGGAAAAATATCCCCTGTTGTTCGAGGAAATAGAGCGAAAGTAGCAAATGTTTGTAATTTTCTATGTAAGGTTATCAAAAATGTTGTGAAATAAAGAGATGATTTTGAATAGTACGTTTGTATTTGTGATATTATTGGCTATTCTTGATGTATGTGGCTGATGGTAGAGAGCTACAACGGGATATTCTGTTCAAAAGCCCAATATACCTGATAGGCCTTATTTATGTTAGAGATGCAATTGATGTATTTACAACGTATTAATGATAATGCTCGACTAAGAGATAAAAGTCGTTGCTTTTACGAGATTGATTAGTCCGATATTGATGTCTTAGTAGGTAAGAATACGAAAATTTTGAGGACGAAATTTCTTTAAGGAGGGGAGAATATAATACCCAAGAACTTTGGGTTATTATTTTAAAGGAAAAACGAAAATTCAGGGAAATTCGGTATCAGAAAAGCCCGAAAAATTTACCGAATCAGTCGAAGGGAGTACCCTAAAGCTTAAATGATTAAGGAAATAGGGATGCCTCTAATGAGCATATCGAGGCATGATTTTTAGGACCGAAAGAAATGGAATCAGGAACGGTTTTCGGTACAGCTAAAATACAGCTGCCGTCTAGGCTGTAAAATTGAATTCTCGTAGGAGACTCTCGAAATGATAACGAAAACTAAGAGAAGCTTTGGTTTGTCGAGTAGAACAACCCTTCAAAAGTTTCAGGAAGAAACGAGTAGATTTAAAGCTAAAACGGAGAAACGGGCCAAAGTATAATTTTTCAAAGTTGCCCGAGGGGGGTCAAAATATCATTTTTTGAAAAAGTTGCAAAGATGAAGTTGAAAGATCCGAACTCAAGGGACCTAATGGCAATTAAGTAAAGTCTAGGGGTTGTGAAGAAATGGGCCAAAAAGGGAAAACTGAATCTGATGGGGCGAAAGTGAAAAAAACGCAAACTTCATAGCCATGGATTCCGACCAAGCCACGTACGGTCGCCGACCGGAAGTTTTAAGCATTGGGCTATCACGAGGGGTCATCGGGGATCCTGTAGAAGCACTCATGGGCCGCCATCGGTCGACGGGGTGGTCGGATTTTTGAAAAAATCCGACCAGTTTGCAGGCGGCACTGTCACGACCTGCAACCTGAAATTTTGTTCGGGTGAGGTCAGCTTCAGGTCGATCCGGGGGAGGGGGAGATGCCTAAGGCCATGGGTAAGCCTTCCGAGGCCATTTGGTAGCTTGAGGATCGCCTATAAATAGGGATAGAAGAAGCCAAAATTTCAGAGAATTAGAGCTTCAAATCGACGCATTTTTCGAACGAATTGAGAGGAAATAATAGAGGGCTTTTGTTGCCCATAGGTCGAAGGCCATTTCTGGAGCATTTCGTGAGCAACGGAGCAGAAACGAGGGTGAAATCGAAGCTCGCCGGAACCCTAGGCAGACCGTCTGGCTGAGACTTCGAGGCCTCCGTTGGTCGGCTTCCGGACCTCCTTTCGAGCCATTGAAGGTATCCCTAGGATCGATTCTTCATAGGCTTTATTTTGGTATAGCTTTTGCAATTTTCTGGCATGGCCGTCGCCGAAGAAGACGACCGACGCGTGGGCCCCATGTGCTAGTCTCACTCGCCTTAACACGCGCCAGCGCGTGGGGGCGCGTGTGGGCTTGGTTTTTTGTGCAATTTTTTTTAAATAACTTAGAAAAATATTTTAGAATATCCTGTATAAAAATATTTGGAGAAAATTAAGTGTAGGTATTTATTTTGGAATATTAGTGAGGAAAAATAAAGGAAAAATAGAGAAAAAGGCAAGAAAATTGAGGAAAAATAGGTTTTATTGACTATTTAAATAAATATCTTGCCTAGGGTGCGTTGGGAAGTGAGGTGAGTCATTTGGTGCGAAATTCGAGATTGGCAAGCAAATCGAGGCAAGTTTCACATTTTTCGAGGTAGCCCGATATCTGTAAAAGTTGAGTGGTTTTGACCTTATAGCCCGTATATGATATGATTTCCTTTCCATGCATGATATTTTCTTATGTTATGATCATTTTCATTCATATACTGTTGCATGGGAAAACGTGATATATGCACAACACGATATTTTTGTCATATTGAAACTTGTGCATGGGGTTTGGAATGATACCCTCAGAGTGTAGCCATAATTCCCCTAGGGCATTGAGGGAATAACGTTAGGCCTATCTCGCAGAGGTTCGGGATTTGCCTAGGATTCCTAGCCGGGCTGGTGGGCCTAGGAAGTTACATTATGGGTATATGTTTATAAATGTACATGTGTCATGCATCATTCATTCATGTTTATCTAACCCTCACTTAGAAGATTTCATCTTCTAATATTGGACTGTGTCCCTGGAATATTCCACGTTTCAGGTGAGGCAAGCGGCTGGAAGGGCAAGGAAATGGTCGAGGCATGATCGTGGTGGAAATATTGAGGGTCTCATGTGGGACTAGAATAATCTATTTTATTCAGATGTACTGTTTAGAGTTTAATGTTATTTGTAATGCTATGTTGGGTGAACAGTCTGTATGTACCCACATAAGTTATGTTTTCGAGGTTCTGATCTTACTTCCGCTTATGTAAGAAAAGTATTATTCCTTTGTTATATTTGGGAGTGTTATTAAATAAATGTTATGTTGAGGATTTATTGCCGATTTATGTTTGATGTAAAAAAAAAAAAATCCTAGCATATACTGATGTCCTGGAAGACAGGGTGTTACAGACTGCGATGCGGTCATTCAAGTCACGGGAAGGTGGCCATGCAGGTCGTGAGAAGACAGAAGCGGGTCATGGGAGCAAGGCCATGCAGCCAAACGATCATGTGGCCATACGGGTCGTTGGAAGGCGGCCACGTAGGTCACGGGAAGATAGAAGCGGGTTGCGGGAGCAAGGCCATGTGGGTGCATGGCCCTTGTGGCCAAGCGGCTGATTGCCTTTCTTCTTCATTTCACCACCCATAAAGTCCCCCTCTCTAGCTTAAATTAATTCTCCTTCCCCTGTGTGCGGAATTCTATTATAAATTATACACATGAATAGTATAGAACCAGCTACTGCGTTGGGCCTATTTGGCACTCGTGGTTGAGGGACAAACATGGCTGCAAAAGGCTTGCATATATGTGTGGAAGGTGGCTGGCATGGCAGGAGAGGGGCCCGCACGGCACTTGCCCGGGTGGGAATTAATATGCGGCTGGACGGTTAGTGGGGGCAAGGCCCGGATGGGCATTCTGGGTGGAAAATTCCACCCGGAAGAAATTTCTTCTCGAGGAGAGATTCCTTCTTCCGGGAGGAATGAAACCTAGCCTTCCGGGAGGAAAATTCCAGCCTCTCATAACAGCCCATTGTTCCACTTATCTGCCTCCCAAAAAGGCCCATCACTGTTCACTGATTATTCTATTTATAGATGTTAACCCTGCCACATTTTTCTTGGACTATTTTACCCTCGATTCTATTATTATCAATATTATTATTATTCATTCACTTTTATTTATTATTTTTAGAAAACATTTGCCCACTTCATTTATTCATTAAAAATATACCCAGGGGGATGCGTGACAAATTTACGGCACAACATAAGCTGCCAACCATCCTTCAGGATCATCTCCCCTTCCATGGGAGGTAGCCTTGGAAAAATTGGACGCATGGATGGTTGTACCGAGTCCAACGTCATCCTCTCACAATGCTCCTGTTGGTGAGGTGGCTTGCTCGTAGTTTGGTGTGGTCATTTATTCAATGTAGCCATCTCAGACAGCACAGACATCTCCCTAGTAGCCTCACTTGCAAATCTTCTTTAAAAGCAGCATTAGGAAGGAAGCAGAAGACACATCCCTACTGATCTATAAGACTAATATGATGGTTGAAGGGATGGTGGTAGAGAAGGAAGCTGAATGGGCTAAGGCTGGCTTGAAGGACCAGCCTCATCCCTCAGTCTTTTGTTTCTCTCTAAAGGGATTTTGATAGCCCCATGCTTCTCAACAGCCTCTTGTTGTCATTACTATTGTTGCTCGTGTTCTCTAGCTTCCCAAGCTCACTTCTTAGCAATCTTTTCTCTAATAATTTCCTTTACATGATCCATCCCTTAGCAAAATTAGAGCTTGGGAAGCCCCTACGGGCATGGTGCAGTGGTAAAGCACAAGAAGGATAACAGGAGTATCAGAGGTTCAAATCCTTGTGGCATCTTGGAAGGCAAAATTATTGCTGGAAGACAGTAGTAAGACTAGGGTTATGGTGTGCCCTGTTGCCACTCCGGGGGTCCCGTTCGCATCATGTAAATGTGGGATCCACAAGAAGGGTAGTCGTTTTCTGAAAGTCCACTTCGAGTGTGTATAGTCTGTGACTGCATCCAAATTTACCCAGAGGAAAAACCAAGTGTAATACCCAAAAATTTTGTAAGCTATTGCCATTTAATAAATGAAGTATTTTTTCAAATTTTTAAAGGACTCGGGACACATGGCACCGTAGGATGAAAGTAATAATGGTGACATATCTCGAGGGACACGTGGCGTTGTAGGATAAAAGTAATGATTAGGGTGTTAATCCCAATATAAAGGAAGGCTAATAATGTGATGACAAGTGGCATGAGAATAATTTCTAAATCTAAGTAATGATTATAGGACACATGGAAAAGTTTGAATGAAAACACATAACCTTTACTTAATCTCCAAGTTTGGAACACTTGGCACCCTAGGATTGGAACACATGGTGGGATCATCATGAGACTCAAATCCTAAATTGAATAGCTTAATCTTGGAGTGACAAGTGGCACATCTTGATCTAGCCTAACCCTAAAGATGACACTTGGATGAAACTTGTGGCAAAAGATAAAGGAATAATCATGAGTAATGATTAAAGTGACACATGGAAAAATCGGGTTGGCTGGGCACTTCTATAAATAAGCTATTAGGGGAGAGATTTGGCCATTCCAAAAGGGTGAGGGAGAGGGATTTTTTGAGGGAAAATTTTGGAGAAAAAGGGGCGAAGTGCTGCTGGAGATCAAGGAAGGAAAAGTCTTTGTCGGGTTTTCAAGCTAGCCCTGTAAAGTGTGCAAAATGTCTTCGAAACCTTGAGGTAAGTTCCAAAAATTTTTATAATCTTGTAAACCACTGAAAGATGAAGGTATAGGAAAAAATGGGGGTCGAATTGGAGTTAAAACTACCGAGTTATGGCCAAAACAATGAAGGAGGCAGAGTTTGGCCGAAGCAAGGGGGCGGCGCATGAGCTTCATGCGCTGGAAGGGGCTGCGCGTGGCAATGTGTGAGGCCCCTTCCAAGGGCACGTTCGGCCTCATTTTTTCTTGAAATTTTTTGCTAGTTACCCCGTATTCAATCCCCACCCTTTTATATAAAAATATTTGGCACTTGGCCGCGTTGTTAGGCTGTGTTACATGATAAGGTTGGGCGGGGGTGATTGCAACACCCTGTCGTCACATCCACATGGAGCATGCATCTTTGCTTTTTGCAATTACACGCATGAAGTTAGTTTTTGTACCCTTACTTAGATTTAACAATGTAACCCGGGTGTTCATACCCCTGGAATATTCAAATGTTCCAAATTTATTAGGCTCAAGCTCGAAGGGAAAAAGCCAGGAAGTTGTGCAAGTGTAGTTGTCTTATTTTACTGTCTCATTATGATGTTGTAGTAACGTTGCAAGAATTGTACTTTAACTTTAACGTTGTCATGTTGCGTGGGGAAAGAAGTTTATTTTCGTTGTTGTCTTAATAAATTGTGTGTGCGAATGTCTATTTGGTGGAAGTCCCAACATATTTCAGGTTACGATCCTTACTATATTACATGGGATTTTCTTAACGCCCGTATAAATATTATAGTTATTTTGTACCTTATGTTCTATCTTGGGGTTGGAGTGTTACAGTTGGTATCAGAGCTTAAATATATGATTTGAGTTTAGATTTTGATTTGACAAACCTTGAGGTTGTCTTGATTTATGGCAAGAATGGATCTAGGCTTGAGGAAAAGGATTGGTTTCGTTGTCACAAGAATAAGGATTTGTGAATATATATTGGTGAAACCGAGTGTTATGTACAAATGAGGATACATTACTGACATGCTTGTGAGATTCCCTGATAATAGGGTGAAACTTGGTATAAATAAGTACGTAAGGAGCATGAACCATTAAGAAGAAAGTTTGGGAGACTAATTAATTTTTAAAAATATCTTGGTTTACGGTTAGTAGATATTTGATGGATGTACTTAAAGATGTTTATAGTGATATGTACTTGATGTTACTAGCCTTTGGGGTTCTTTGATACTGGGACCAGTTGTGTAGCTATTTTTGTAAATCATAGAGGATAAAATAGGAAATACAAGACATTTATGATATTTTTCGGTTGTTACTGATCTCTGAGTTTCGGTGACAGGATAGATTACACGAGGGTTGAGGATATTTTTGTTAAGGATAGTAGAATTCAATGAGTAAGTAATTTGGGGTAAGGTGCATGTAATATATTGACTAATTGGAAGAAGCTACAACCCTTTATACAAATGTTTTATTTGTAAAGAGATATTAAATGCTAAAGGGAATATTTGAACATCAAATTTCTTTGAAAAGAATAGTTGGAGATATGGAATTTTCGTTAATAGATATTTTGCAGAAACTTGAAGAATCCAATCTCAAGGATTTTAGTGCTCGAAGAGTTTATTTTGATAAGCTATCTGGTGACTTTGGGAAGCCAATAGAGGAATGTGAATGGACTTGATGAGCAAGATGAATTGAGTAGGTGTTAGTAAGATTTAAACTTGTGGTTAAAATTTTGAGAAATCCGTTAGGATTTTGGAAAATAATTTTATATACAAATAGTTGGAGTTCCTTTAACAACTGTTGTAGATATTTGAAGGGTTTGCAGTTTCAAGAGACTAAATCGAATTTGACAACTTGGGTTTTGAAAGGTATGTTAATTTGTGGTTCGTACCTTGACGTGTTGGATGGATTCAAAATTTTGAAGTGATTCATTAGAATGTTGGAGACATTCCATATGTGGGTTGTTAGGATACCTCACTACTAACTGCTTTGTGGAAAGTTGATAAATAATGGAAGTCTTAGGAGACTAATTGGATTTTTGTGGATACTTCCAGATACAGTTCGTTAGAATATTATATTAACAACTACTTTGTAGAAGTTTGATGAATTCAAAAATCTTAAGGATTTTAGGTGATAATTGTTAATGTATACCTACTTGTTTACAGGATAGGGAAAGATTAAGGGAATTTGGAAGACTAATTCGCTGTGGGAATTTTGAGGAGTCTGGATAACAAGTGCTCAAGGTACTATTTTGTTCTAAAGAAATTTTGGAATTTAGGAGAACTATTTGAATCAAGGTTGTATGTAGACTTATGATTTTGAGCTTAGTCTTATTAGGTGATTATGTATTGATCGTATGATTTTAAGTATAACTATTCCAAGTAGAAAATACCCGACGATTTAGGAGGAGACACAGCTTGGGAACTTAAGAGAGGAAACCTCAAACCAAAAGGTAACTACCTCAGTTATTCCATTTTGGAAAATCTTGCATGGGCCAAATAGGAAGCCAAAAGAGTGATATACTTGAAGAAAAGGCGACTGCTTGGCCGAAATTGTCTAGAGGTCCTAGGTGCCAAAATTATGGCTACTGCACAGTGGGCTGAATGGGCTTGGGGATTTTGGAAAGAAGGTGATGGAAATGGTAATTGCATACGTGGACCGGGGTAAGTCGTAACCAAGGTTGGAATACTTCCCAGAATAGGCATATGTTGTGGTATGGGCTTGCTAAGGAAAGCGTGTTTCCTGAAATAGCAAGCATGGGGATGTGTGTTCCCTAGAATTGGCCTTTGGGGGAGAAATTTATTTTGGATACTGACTTCACCTTCAGTTTAGTGTGCGAATTGTTATACATCACAACAATTATAAGCAATTAGCTCTAATTTGATTATCCCGAATCTTGCCCTTGTTAATGCAAATACTGATGCAGTAGTAGGCATGCTTTGACGCACCTAGAAGTTGGCCTATGAAGTGTGAATAAGCCAACGCGAAGAAGGAAATGTTGTAAGTAATGTGAACTAAGTGTTTTGGTAAGTTAATTCATGTTACCTAGGAATTTCTTGAAGGACCGACCAATAAGGGAAGTGATGATGGCCATAACCTTGGGAGTGAAGTAATACAAATACTTACGCTATGTGGGAGTACATACCCTTACCCTAGAATCATATGAAATGCCAATATATCAATACTGAAGCCTAATGCTAAGAATGTCAAAGTAGTGCAAATACAAGTATAATAATGGATCACATTGCCTATGTGGGACCAAGGGTGTGGGGTACAAATCTATTAGTTGTCGACCGTTGAGCCCTGACAATTGATCATTGGATGTATGGACTCTAGTTATCGACTGCTATGACTTATTCTAGATGAGCCAGGAAAACTGGTTTAGCGGGAGTACCTACATCTGGTATTGTGCATAACATTATTGTACATAGTGAAAGAAAATCATTCAACCCCATCGGGAAATTGAATTTGTCATAGAGGTTGTACTTGGAGTTGACCCGATATCTATACCACCTTATAGGATGGCCTAAGCAGAGCTAAAGGAGCTAAAAAGTCAGCTTCAAGACCTTTTAAATAAGGGGTTTACTTAGCCAAGCCTATCACTTTGGGTCATGTCATATCAGAGGATGGAATAGTAGTGGATCCTGCTAAAATTAAGGCAATAAGGAATTGGAAGTTGCCCAAAATGATAACCGAAATAAAAAGTTTTTGGGGCTGGTAGGCTACTATAAGAAACTCGTGGAAGGATTTTCTCACTTAGCTGCACCACTTACACAACTCACCCAAAAGGGGGTCAAATTCCAATGGAGTGAAGCTTGTGAACTAAGTTTTAATGAGTTGAAAGGGAGATTGATTTTTGCACCCATCTTGGCAATGCCCAATGGGTCAAGGGGATTCACGATCTATACTAATGCTTCAAAAAATGGATTGGGATGTGTTCTTATGCAACGTGGTAAAGTGATAGCATACAAATCTAGACAGTTAAAGCCACATGAATGAAATTATCCCACGCATGATTTGGAATTGCTAGCGGTGGTATTCACCTTGAAACTCTAGCGGCACTATTTGTATGGTGAGAAATTTGAGGTCTTCACGGACCATAAAATCTTGAAATATCTGTTCTCTCAAAAAGACTTGAATATGAGACAACGACAATTGATGGAATTTTTGAAGGATTATAACTATATGATCCAGTACAATCCTGGGAAGGCAAACTTAGTGGCTGAAGCATTAAGTAGAAAGGGGCCTATGTTGATGGCCAGTTTGATGTCTCGAGAATTCGAATTGGTGGAGGCTTTTAGCTAGTTGACAATGGATGTCATGCCTAAAAAAAAAATGTCTGTTTACATCGCTTGCCTGACAATTCACTCTCATCTTCTAAAACAGATTCGACAAGCTACTTCACAGGATTCGAGGATAAAGTCTTGGGTGAATGACCAAGGGCAAGTTAAGAATCTTGATTTTGATTTCTCGAATGGAGTGCTTCGGTTCCAAAATCGAGTCTACGTGCCAGAGATAAGGATTTGAGGCAAACAATCCTGGAAGAAGTACATCGGGCTAAATATACTATTCACCCCAGAGCTATCAAGATGTATAAAGACTTGAGGGATTTGTACTGGTGGCTAGGAATGAAGAAAAGTGTTGCTCGATACGTAGCCCAATATGATACCTGCCAACGAATAAAAACTGAGCATCAGAAACTTGCTGGGAAACTTCAACCACTAGAAATCCTCAAATGGAAATAGGAGCATGTGACCATGGATTTCGTAACAAGATTACAAAAAATGCCCACTGGAAAAGATGTCATATGGGTAATAGTAGACCAACTGACTAAATCTGCGCATTTCTTGCCCATGAAAGTTGGGCAGCCAGTAAGCAAACTGGCTTAACTCTACATTAAGGAGATAGTTCGATTGCATGGGACGCTAGTTAGTATAGTCTCCGAAAAAGACTCCAAATTTACTTCTCGATTTTGGGAAGGTTTGCAGCGAAGTTTGGGAACACAGTTGCGTTTGAGCACTGCTTATCATCCCTAAACAGACGGACAGTTGGAAAGAACAATTCAAACATTGGAAGACATGCTATGGGCTTGTGTAATTAACTTTTCGAGGAGTTGGGAAGAGCACTTACCATTGGTTGAGGTTGCATATAATAAGAGTTATAACAGTGGCATCGGGATGGCGCCTTATGAAGCCCTCTATGGGAGGAAGTGTAGGACACCACTTTGCTGGACGGAAGTGGGTGAAAGACAACTCTTGGGTCTCAAAATGGTACAAAGGACTAGTGAAAAGATCAAAATGATCCAAGAACGAATGAAGATTGCCTAAAGTAGACAAAAATCCTATGCAGATAACCAAAAGAGAGATTTGGAGTTCAGGACAAGTGATAATGTATACTTAAAAGTTTCGCCTTTCTGTATGACCTCTAGAGGAAAGAAGCAGGGGAAATTGAGCCCGCGGTATATCGGGCCATATGAAGTTCTAGATCGGATCAGACCGGTCGCATATGGGTTGGCCTTACCCCCAACACTATCCAACATCTGCAATGTTTTTCATGTGTCTCAATTAAGGAAGTTCGAGCCAAATCCATCTCAACAGATATTCGCAGAAGTGGTCGAACTCTAAGATAATTTGTCTTATATCGAGGAACCTATGGAAATTCTTGATTGAAAGGAGCAAGTGCTGAGGAATAAAGCAATACCACTAGTAAAGGTGTTATGGAGACATCGTGACCTTGAAGACGTCACATGAGAAAGAGAATAAGAGATGCGTAAAAAATATCCTTATCTCTTTGATGTAAAAGAACATATGGAATAAATTTCAGGGACGAAACTTTCTTTTATGGAGGGGTGAATGTAATACCTAAAAATTTTATAAGCTATTTGTTGAGCCAAATTGCTCCAATCAACTTATTGTGTGTTTTGATGATTAACAAAATATAATTTTAGTAAAACCATTTTTGGTATATTTAAAACCTCTAATGTATTCTTGATATGTCTTAAGTATTATATTATTTTGTGTATCAAAATGAACCAAGTAATGATATTTTTCTAAGTCTGAAATATTAGCAAGTTATAAGGGAACATATTAGAAAATGTTTTCATTTTGAAAAACTAACTCCTGGTATTTTCATATCTAATATTCAATAGTGTTAAAATGATTTTTAACGAATTTTTTAAGAAATAGAAGATATCTATTTTGGGGGTGGTAAAATCACTAAATTATGATTTTGTACTAAAACCCAAAATCTACTTTCTTATCTATTTGGATTTTGATTTTTTAGATATTTTTATTGAATCCAAATGGGGGGTACTTTGTTATTTACATTTATGTATTAAAGTAAATGGAAGGTAAAATATAAATAAAATAAAATGAGAAAATAACTTGTAGTGTATTCATGCTATATGGATTATGCCTTCAAACATTTGCTATATGTTTAAAATCCATTTTCTATAAAATCTGGCCCAAAAGTCGACTCTTATATATCTAGAGTCGACTCTTGCAAAGTGAAAGGCAACCCAGCCGAGAGCACTTGATGTAGAGTCAACCTAGCAACATGGTGTTTTTCGACGAGTCGACTCTTGTATAACTAGAGTCGACTCCTACTTCAAATAGGAGTCGACTCCTATTTTAGAGAAGTCGACTCTCGGTTCCAACGGTCAAATTTTTCCTAGCCGTTACAAATCCGTTGGAAGCTCTAGTATAAATATAAAGTTGAGATTTTTGGAGAAGGCTAATGTACAATTAAGATCTATCATCCTAAAGCACTTCCAAGCTCTCAAGCATTCATTTCAAAGCAATCCAAGGATCAAGCTCAAAGATACATCCATTGGAGCCCAAGGAAAATGAGAAGAAGATATTCTCTCCAAGTTGGTAAAAATTGTATCATTGTATTTGCATATTTCCCTTGTATATTGTTCTTATATTGGTATCCAGTTTAGTCCAAGTGTGTTGGACATAAGATTGATTATTTGTATTTATTGTGGATTGTGAGTGGCCTCCTAAAACCCAAGTAATCTAGGTGTGTTTTGTTGTATTAGTTTTCGGGGTGAGCTAAGGGGAAAACCTCGGTGTTGTGTAAAAGTTCCCTAGGTGGGCTTGTTGAAAACCTAGGTGTGGTTTTAGTGGAACCTCAAGTGTCGGGTTGACCTTAAGAGAGTGGAGTAGGTGTTGGAGACACCGACCCACTATATTTCTTGTGTCGATTATTGTGGTTGTTTGTGTATTTATATTGCTATCATTTTCAAACAACATATATATTTATAACAAGGGTATTTTGTTTATAAGAAAATCTCAAGAGTTTTAAAAGGAAAGAATTTGATTTAATTAATTTTAATTACTCAATTCACCCCCCTCTTGAGTGGCCATTGTGTGTGTCAAGGGACCAACACTATTGCTATTTAATAAATGAAATATTTTTTCAAATTTTTAAAGGACTCGGGACACATGAAACCGTAGGATGAAAATAATAATAGTGACATATCTCGAGGGACACGTGGTGCTGTAGGATAAAAGTAATGATTAGGATGCTAATGCCAAGATCAAGGAAGGCTAATAAGGTGATGACAAGTGGCGTGAGAATAATTTCTAAATCTAAGTAATGATTATAGGACACATGGCAAAGTTTGAATGGAAACACATAACCTTTACATAATCTCCAAGTTTGGGACACTTGGCACCCTAGGATTGGAACACATGGTGGGATCATCATCAGGCTCAAATCCTAAATTGAATAGCTTAATCTTGGAGTGACAAGTGGCATATCTTGATCTAGCCTAGCCCTAAAGATGACACTTGGATGAAACTTGTGGCGAAAGATAAAGGAGTAATCATGAGTAATGATTAAAGTGACACATGGAAAAATGGGGTTGGCCGGGCATTTTTATAAATAGGCTATTGGGGAAGAGATTTGGCCATTCCAAAAGGGTGAGGAGAGGGATTTTTGGAGAGAAAATTATGGAGAAAAAGGGGCGAAGTGCTGCCGAAGATCAAGGAAGGAAAAGGCTTTGTCAGGTTTTCAAGCCAGCTTCCTAAAGTGTGCAAAATCTCTTCAAAACCTTGAGGTAAGTTCCATTTTTTTTTTATAATCTTGTAAAGAACTGAAAGAGGAAGGTATAGGAAAAAATGAGAGTCGAATCAGAGTTAAAACGGCTGAGTTATGGCCGAAACAGTGAAGAAGGCAGAGTCTAGCCGAAGCAAGGGGGGCGACGCATGAGCTTCACGCGCCGAAAGGGGTTGTGCTTGAGGCCCCTTCTTGGGGCATGTGAGGGCGTGTCCGGCCTCATTTTTCCTTAAAATTTTGTGCTAGGTACCCCTATTCAATCCCCACCCTTCCATATAAAAATATTTGGCACTGGACTTATGAAAGGTCATGTTTTAACAGCAAATAGATTCAATTTGGGTGAAATTAGTGCTTTTCGGTGAACCCAAAGGTTAGTGGTTTCCTAGAATGGCTTTCCTACATGTTGAACATCCTTTTAGGCATGTTGGAAGTGATTGCACATGCATATCATGTTTACTTTGTTTGGTGTGCATGTTTCTTTCCATTTCATCATGCATCACTACGTGTGGCTTGTGACTGGTTGTAATTATCATGGGTGAAGGGAGTCTTCCCTTGGTCGCGTTGTTAGGCCGTGTTACATGATAAGGTTGGGCGGGGGTGATTGCAACACCCTGCCATCACATCCACATGGAGCATGCATCTCTGTATTTTGCAATTGCACGTATGAAGTTAGTTTTTGTACCCTCACTTAGATTTAACAATCTAACCTAGGTGTTCATACCCTTGGAATATTCAAATGTTCCAGATTTATCAGGCTCAGGCTCGAAGGTAAAAAGCCAGGAGGTTGTGCAAGTGTAGTTGTCTTATTTTGTTATCTCATTATGATGTTGTAGTAACGTTGCAAGGATTGTACTTTAACTTTGACATTGTCATGTTACGTGGGGAAGGAAGTTTATTTTCGTTGTTGTCTTAATAAATTGTGTGTGCGAATGTCTATTTGATGGAAGTCCCAACATATTTCAGGTTACGATCCTTATTATATTACATGGGATTTCCTTAACGTCCGTATAAATATTATAGTTATTTTGTACCTTATGTTCCACCTTGGGGTTGGGGCGTTACACCAAGGGGGAAGGCCACTCTCCCTAGGATTAGTCGAGCGAAGCTCGAACACCTGGGTCATAAAAAAATAAAAATTAGAGCTTGGCATTGTTCGGGGAAATGACAATTTCTTGGGAGTAGTTTCTTTTAGGACAATTATCCAGGGTCAAGCTATGCCAAATAAACGATCGATGTTTCTAGGATGAGTCTAATGCTCAAGAGTTTTGGTAAGGCGAAAGCAAAAAGTGTGGACCCACGTAGGAACCACTAGCTATTTTTAGGCCTAGTACACTGAAGTCAAACTGACACATAATCATTGTGCAGGCACCTCTGTCAATTCCCTTAGTCACGTTTCGCTTCTAAGTGGCTATTCCTCTCTTAGATTGACCATTCATATTCCTTTTCTTAGCTAAGGCCCATATCTAGAGCAAGCCTTACCTTTTCTAGAATAACTCCCTACATTCAATATACTCTTCCCTTTCACTTTCAATCAAAGAAAAATATGGAGAGCCATTGTTGTAGTTAAAGGATAAGGCCAACATTTGGTGTATCAATGCAAGGGTTTAACCATAAACTTTTTCAAAAACTCATACAAATACGCAACAGAAATAAATCAATATCACCTTGCAAGACTCAGTATTATAGACCATATGTAATACGAAATGACACCATCCATAGGGAGTTTAGAACGTATACCTTATTGGCGGTTCTAAGTTTGATGTAGAGGCTAAAAATCCTTGAAAGCACACGGGCCCTAGTCAGTCTATGCTCTGGGTAGGGAATGAGTCCTATAATTTAGCCTATGTGCCATCCAAGCTAAATGCAAGGGAGATAGCTTTTGGGTTCAAACGAAAAACCCAAATCCAATAGACTTTCTATTGGATTGATATTGCTACACTAGCAATGGGAATCAATGAGCAAATATGAGCAAGAACATGAGAGGGTTAGAATGGTTCTAGAAAGGAGAGAATAACCTTGGGCAAGAGAATGCTTAAGCATCAAAAGCTCTATATGTTCTCTTGATTCTTCCACTATATATCCCATCCTAAAAAACCTAGATGCCAAAATCGTCTCAAGTTGGACAAAAATAGCAAGGAGAGAGAGAGGGGGACAAGACTAGGAAGGGAGATGCATGCCCCAGGCACATCGTCCTCCCTTCGTCCTTCCTTTCCACATGTCCCACGAAAATGGTTAAACAAACAACAAAACGATCGTGCCAAACGCGACCCTCACTAATAGAAACGGACGACTAATTTCTAAGCAACGATCAATTGAATAACAAGGCTTGGTCCACTGGTTCTCAACCTGTTGACTGGTTTGGCCACGAGTCAGTCAACCACCTCCAAGACCGATCGATTGATTTTGTTCCCTCGTTTTTGGTTTTCAAAAATTGCATCTAAGCCCCCTATTAACTCTTAATAGCCCTTTCATTGTCTTATAATGAAATTAAAGCTGTCAACTCTTAATGACATACCTGTTAACTCTTGACAATTTCTTCAATTAATTTATACCTGATCTGTTAACTCTTAACGGTGTCATGATTAACTATTAATGGTGATTACAGCTTTCATTCCTTAGTCAACCACTACACTCGAATATGCAAGTGACCTTCTAGTTTCACTACTAATAAGTAGTAATCGGGACACATCAAACTCTTTGACGTCGACCAACTACTTTGGTTTACAACGAGGATCTCTCTATCTCCCCAATGTACCCTAAAAGACCCTAAGTGACAACTAGCATTATGTCAGAGCAATACCTCTAGTATTGAAGTCATACTTCAAGAAAACCTATTCGAGCTTTCAATTCTTGTCTACTATAATCCCTTCATCGACTAACATCCTGATCGAGTGAGAGTTATGGAATGATCAAACTGGTTAACTTGATAACTTTGCTAAGATCTAGCGTGGTGTGATCGAGATAACACAACGGAACTCCTTCCAACATTGGAAACACATTTCCAATCATATGCACCCTAGCCAGGGGTTTATACAACCATAACCACCACTAATCGCATAGAATGTTCACCTCACACCAAAGATTAATGAATCCTATTAGCAATTACCTGTCTCCATACATTATTGCACAGAAACCACACAATGCATCTCCCACCGCAATAACAGGGCGCTTCTTAACAAAGGCAAATCTCAGGCACTAACAAAAAAGACAACTATATTGCCTCCAGTCTAAGGACTAGTAAAATAATTGAAGGTAGAGACATATCATAGATCCTCTCACCCATGTGATCTATCACTTACATCACACTCAGTAGATGTTCAACTAACATCTACCCACATGTCTACTATATCCATCTCATGAATTATAGCATACGACTCACCATTCTTTATTATTTGTATCTCATATTAATCAAATGTAGCAACCCATGTGCCAGTCCGAAATTAATTAATCATAGCCCTCTTCTGAGAAATCTAAGGACTGTGAATCACTTTAAGAAATCCTTAATCCGAAAGTCTTCGTCACATATTCTTAATAATTAAGAATAAGATCTTCATCAAGAAATCTAAGGGTTCATTCATATAATTAGATTGAAGAGATATGAATGAAGATATGATCTTAAAATATGAAAATATATTTTATTATATTCGCAAGATTTACATCATTAGTCCCATAATACAACTGTTATATCTCATTTAAATCTAGAATTAGAGCATTAACACTAATAGTGGCCCTTCCTGTAACAACCCGCTCCCACTTACGAGCGCCACCGGTAAATAATCGACCAGACTACTCACCCGATGAACCACAACCAAAGGGTTGGACTATGTTTCAACAAGAAACGTCCTAGATGAGAACTAGGCTTCGTCCTTCCCTTCACTCCACTCAGGAATTGGTCCCAACTCAAAAAAGAAAAACTCAGCGGACCAAGACCCGAAACCCGAGTGAGCTTCACCTCTCTTCAGCTCGCCTCATACCAAGCCAAAGGTGACCCAGGCACAAACCTAGCATAACAAACACTTCGCTGAGTATTGGGGATTTATGAGAACATACCTCGCTGATCTTTACTCGGTCCGAACTTGGTTTCAACAACTAAAGCCACGTAGACTCACAATCATTTATCACACCATTATGATTACAACAACTAGATATCTTTAGTGCTCAATAAAGTTTACATTTAAGCATATGAATACATATAAGAAAATACAGGAGAATACACATCCACACATCTCGGGCAACAATGCTAGTTGCCACAATAGCCTCCCAGCACCATCCCTGCTTGCATTTGATCTTGCATCATCTACAACATGAGATAAAACCTCATGAGTCACAAAGACTCAGTAAGGCTGCAATGCGAAATAAATATGAATATAACCAATGTTTATGTATGCCAAATGCATGCAAATGAGGCTAGGCCCATCCATCCTCACAACCCTCCAAGGTTTGAGGCATCAACCTATCAACCTCCACAACACTAGTCCTCCATATGGCCATAGGTCCATTAGATCTTGTATCACGCAAGTTATAACTACTACATGCAAGTGCTACATAAAACATTTATGAACCATACTTACAATACATTGCAAGGCCACCCTCCCATGGGGTCATCCCTTACCTGGCTTGAAGCCGCATCCCTACCTCGATGAGAACGCCAATTTAAACTTTGAGCTCTTCTAGGATCACCGCCTCCACGGTCGAACCTAGATACCAATCACACAAAAATCCCACAATATCATACATTAACCAATGCCTCCGCTTTTGCTTACACCGTAAAATCACTCATCAACACTACATCCAAACAATACTAACCACGGCATAAACCAGCCATCAACAACTTTCCAAACAACCCCCGACATAGGGTTCAATCCAACTAATACTACACAATTTATTATCTCACATAATGAAAATATGTTGAAACGAATTAAATTAATTACCACGATTAATCTGGAGGAGAAGTTCGACAAATTGCCTACACCGGCGTTACCTCTTTGGCTGCCATTTTGAGTCCAAAATCCCATTTTTGAGCTTCCGGCACGCTCCTCGGGCCCTAAATTAATTTACAGAACTTTCCCCAGTTTTTTTGAATTTTTTTCCTATTTTTCCAGATTTTCCATATTTTCTTTTTTTTTCTTTTCTTTATTTTCTTTCTTCTTCTCCACCTGCTTCCTCTGTTCTTCTCCTTCTTCCATGGCACTCATAGCGCCCGCTCTCGTGCACCAGCGACCGACCACCATCGCTGCTCGAGGCCACGCCGCTGCCGCCAGCCACTGCTGGCTGCGCCGCAACCACCGCCTATGCCAGCCTCCGTCGTGAACCGCCTTCCGCGCGCCTCCAGCCTGCACACGACCAGCCATCGCTGCAACCAGCAGCCATAGCCGGCCACTGAAGCTCCCCACGCTGCCACTGGAGCTTCTTCAAGCTGCCGAAACCTCTGTTTCATTATATTGTTGCGTCGCCAGCCTTTATTGCAGCGCCTTAATGCGCCATCGCAGCCGCTGCTGCCTCCTTTGTGAGTCGGCCATGGCTGATCGGCCACATTTCTCTTAGCCATTGTAACAGCAACTCGAGGCTGCTACTTCCATGGCCGAGTTCGACCATATCCCTCTCTCGGTCTGTAATACCCCAAAAGCCCAGAGAAGTTAGTATATATCGAGGATAGTGTAAGAAAGGAAACAACACCAGCTGGATACCTTTTGGGCTGAATGTTGGCAAAGAACTCCCAAGTTAAGCGTGCTTAACCTGGGGTAATCCAAGGATGGGTGACCCCCCTGGGAAGTTCGTGTAGGCCCATCAGGGTATGTTGTTCCGGTCCTTCCTATTGCTCGATCGGGTCGTTACAGGTGGTATCAGAGCCGACCCCCGAGCCTCTGAGCGAGGTGGTGGGGCAAACGTCAGCGAGGAGGCTGAGTCCCGATGGGGGGTGTGTAGGCCCCTATGGGGGATGCGTGTAGGCACCTTAGGCGAATCCCACATCGGCCATGCAAGGAGGGAGATCTGGGACCAGTTGTAAGGTCGTATGACGAGGACGTCATGGGCTTAAGGGGGGGAGAATGTAATACCCCGAAAGCCCAGAAAAGTTAGTATATATCGAGGATAGTGTAAGAAAATAAACAACACTAGCTGGATACCTTTTGGGCTGAATGTTGGCAAAGAACTCCCAAGTTAAGCGTGTTTAACTTGGGGTAATCCAGGGATGGGTGACCCCCCTAGGAAGTTCGTGTAGGCCCATCAGGGTAAGTTGTTCCGGTCCTTCCTATCGCTCGATCGGGTCGTTACATGGTCTCTCCATCACTCTCTCGCGAGCTCTCACTCTCTCGTATCAACTCTCAGCCTCACTCTTAATTTCTCTGCACTTTCAAATTATCAGAGGCAACATGTGAGAAAGCTTCAAGCTTCCTCCTCACGCACGTATATATATATATATAATTTATATATTAATCCCCCAATTTCACATTAATTCCACTTAAGGAGTTTTAATTGGACTTGGGGATTTTATATTTGCACTTTAACCCTCCAAGCTTTAATTTAAACCATCAAGCTTCACAATTATTTAATTTCTAAAAAATTAATGATTGGTATTTACTCGAAAATGTCGATTTTGTCCCTGAGCCAGTAGGGGACCTTTATTCATCGCAAAAACATTTAAGGGTTGCCTTACTCGCAAAATCGAACCACCCTTAGGATCCCCTCAACTTCCCGAAAGTCCCTTGCAACCATTCGGTATCGACACCCATTCGAGCTTATACAAAATTTATTTCAAAAATTATTCTCGATCGGACTGCTTCCAGCATCATTAACCTTATCTCGAGACACTCATCAATCTCTTGCCCTCTTCCTTAGACATCCAAGTCCCGGGGCATTCCCTTCTGTCAATTCAATAATTTAATTAATTAATTTCTCGAGATTGACCCTTGGGTTTCCCGGACCACCCGAGGTCCTTTCAAAATCACAGGAGATTATTTATTTTTCAATACCATATAATACCTGGTATTACATTCCACTCACCTTAAAGAATTTCATCCTCGAAATTCACTTTACCATACTCTCATGTCCAAGACAATCACATTCTCGGGCTACATGCCAAATTCCCATGCTCGAAAATCTCATAGCATAACCATTTCTCACTTTTACCTTTGGTTATACCCACCTCAAGGCTTCGCTTAGGCTTTTGGTCCTCCGACTCTCGAGAACATTCATCAACCAAATACCGCTTTAGCCTTCTGTCAAATCGCACCACTGGTCATTGGTCATGCTTACTGCAACGATATCCATCTCATGATGGATTTTCTCTGCCTTGAAGTATCGCTTTGCAGTTTACTTCCCATTTTCCCATCAATCGAAACAAATACTCGCTAACATTGAATCACTGATCAGTCTACCACAATTTTACGCTAATCACACATGGCAATGTTTCCCACTGCTAAACACACATGGCAACGATTTTACGCTGGTCCAACCAGTAACGTCTTAGCACTGATCATTAGCCACAATGTCTCTTCTAGTGTCCACAAGACACTCTGACACCCATTCTACTACAACATACCACCATTTATTACAAGTATGCATAGTTTGAGTTGATCTTCATGGCAACCTCTCACATTACCAATCAACTAATCATGCTAGCACTACATGGGAAGCAACCATTTGGCCTACCTACCTAACTTCGACCATTTCATACATGGTCTACTACCTTGACCAGCTGACCCTCACTTATCGATATGATTATGCATAGCCGACATACCCAACACCATGCTAGGCAATTTCATATTTCAATCATACATGCGCTACCCAAGTCCACCTCGAATCTAGCGATGCATGCACCATTACAATCACTTCGAGCTTAACCATGCTCAGGCCACAACCTTTTCCCAAGCAGGAGCTTTCCGCATAAGCACATAGACTACTCTGGCCTTCCTTTCTGGCCGATATTATATGCTAGTAGGGGTCTCATACCCCTTCCAGGGAATTCTTCACTGAGTAACCCCTCTTCAATTTTCTACCCCATTTCATCTTTTACAATTATGTCCCATGTTAGGCCTTACCTTAGCTGTTTAACCCTACCACGAATCATGGATCCTACCATTGCGCTTAAAGGCGTGGAACCATTCATCGACTCTCATCATCACCCACGGTGCGCGGCACAAGTGATCGACTTATTACCATCTGCACAATCACTTATTGCACCGCACCTGTAGGATGACTTGTGCCTTTGATCCACACCATAACAAGCTAGCATGGTGTTTTCATTGGGACTTATTACCAAGGCGTGGAACCAAATTCACTCACCTAGCTTCAATTTCATTGGGACTTTTCACATTCTGCCACTACTCGACAGAGCCCTATATTCTAGAGACATAAAACTTTTCAACCACCTTAAATTAGATTTATTCTCAATCCGCATTAAGCACCTGACTTAAACCATGCATAATGGTTTCCCTTGTCCTCCTCGGCAAGGACAACACCATGACAACAACGAATTTCCCTCCACGGTCGTTGCATCTCAAATTTCACAGGCACCAGCCTTTATGGCCATTCATACTCAGCTTCGAGGTCCTACCATGCACAATCGTTAACTTTGACCTTCCTGACAACATCTTTTCCCCGACAGCGACGATGACACCACCATATCATCTCAAAAGACTCGTTGCTCATTGAATCTCACTGGTCATCGTAACCAGCACGATTAACTTTAGTTGGATCGCCCAGCTCATAACCAACACAACCTTCCTCTAGGCACTACACTTGCAAACATTGACTACCGCTTCGATATAAACTCCATCCATTGGAAATCACCCCTTCCATTACTGTGGAATTCACACTTCCACTCATTGTCGTAGGACTCATCTTCCTACTCAGGCATTCGCCATTATGTTGGCTTTTCCCGATCTCTCCTAATAAAGTTATAGCCCCTTAGGAAGTTCATCCCGCACTGTTACCCCATGCTCAACTTTTCTTTGGAGAACATCTAGAGTTCTACCCAGGCTACATTTCAACACTACCATCTATAACTCTTGCTACAGAGTAACACTCCTTCAAGTGGCACAATTCTACCCTGACCAACAATCTTTTATCACCATGGATCTCTTTCTCAAAACTCGCCTGGTCTAACCACTAGGACCTGCTGAACCTTTATAGTAAAGGCATACACGACAACCAACAAGGCTTTACATCACAGTCCTCAAGCCTCACCCTCCCATCATTGCCATTAGGTGCTACGACCTCGCAACTGATCCTGTGTCACCAGCCAAAAATCCATCCAGTGCTACATGAGGATACTTCCTCATTTTCGCATCAACACATTAGGACTAACACTAGACTGTGCAATTGCGAGCCTTCATGGATTTTGAACCATGCCTTAGCCACGCATTCAGCCTACCACAACTCACATCACAGGATTAGAGATCCCCTTACTCGAAGCCTTCACGAGCTTCAATATTCCCATCTCATGGTTGGCTTCCAACTCGTAAGTCTCCCCTCCATGGCACTTACGTAACATCCTGGAGCCATTTACCGACTCTACCAATCAGCCCATCTTCCTACATTATCGCAAGGTCAACTGGGTCCATCTTCCCAATTTACCATAACCATTTCGGTCATATTTAACCATATCCGCGTTACCATCCTTTAGCAAAGAGCATCGCTAATCATCTTGATATCACACCACAAGATATCACCCAATTGATTCACAAACCTTCTAACTTCTATGACATTAAAGGCACTACCCCGATACTTCAACCCTCACAGAAATTTAGGTCCAGCCCAGACATAACCTACAGCATACCCAGATCTTCGATGTCTAATCGTCTCCACTACAGATTACTCCACATAGAGGGCTGCAGTCCCTCTAGTGAACTAACCATTTGTATCCATGGTCCCTAGCATTAGACCTGTCACCTGTACGCATCAACCGTAGCGTTATTCCCACGCTATACCAGTTTCTTTTCCTCAAGTTTCTTTCTCAAATATCTCAAGACACTATAATGTCTCAACATTCGCTAAACCGCCTCAACACCGCTTAATCAAAATAAAGGGCTTAACCCCCACTTGGGTGCAACGGCCTAACAACTCTCATTACTCACAACTGAGTTATGGGACTAACCACTACTTTCGTCACTCCTACAGTGCATCTCCCAGATCTTCAGTCCCTGACCATCTGCATAATCACTGTGTTGCCCTGTGTTTTAGGTGAGCCAACACCTGGTCATCATTACCGTGTCACTCCCATACACTGGCCCAACACTGGTTCCCCATCGTGTTGCCCTGTGTTTTAGAGAGTCAACACCTGGTCACCATTACCGTGTCACTCCCATACACTAGCCCAACACTGGTTCCCCATCGGCATGGCTCAAGTCCAACACTGATTTGCTTTGCACCCGTAATGTGACTCCAAGCCTTCCAATCCCACCTCTGATATCGAACCCAACACGGCTACCTCGCCACGCTTGCAACCATTCTTCCCACCAAGCTCCCTACTCGGCGACTAGTATATCGGAACATTACCGCATTCCACGATTACTCCTTAGGACTACTCTAGATGTCCTATCCCTTACAAGAGACTATCGGTTTCACCTGATCAAATTTCCTAAGGTGCTGCTCCAGATCTTCGACATCTGACCGTCACCTGCAGTTCACTAAATTGCTCAGGCCCATGGGCCACTTGCCCTCAACCCGAGCCAACTCATTAGTCCTCTGCCACACGGTCCATAGCATCAGATCCATCACATCGAGCCTTGCACCCATAGCATTTTGCTACTTTAAAGCCTCTGCGACCCATCACCATCTTACTAAAGCTATTTTACTTGGTTATCCTTGCCTCGATAACCTCAAGCTCACCCCTTGAGTCTCGCCCCTCAAGATTCTACATCTCTTATGACCTAAGAGAATCTCAAACCACTCCACCTCTTGAGGCCTCATGAATCTTACCCCACAAGATCATACCTCACAGCTTTCAATTAATATTTGAAAGTTCCAACTTTCCACAACAATGGATCCAAATCCATCATGATTCATTTCGCCACCTAGCTCATCCCAGAGCTTGACTGTTAACGATCTCTCAATCCACAACTAACATGTTGAGCCTACCTCAAGCTTCGAAACCCATAACCATAGAGCACCTACCATTACCCTCCAGGTAAATACAGACCTCCCGTCTCTCCTTGCACACCCACGTATGCATTCAGTCACGATGCCCAGCTTGGCTTTCCAACACACCTCGCCCAGTCTCCCATGACTTGGAATTTTAAATCCGGGCCTCTACATCACTCGCCATGCCCTGCCCACTTGGAATCCAAAGTTGGCATTTCCTTCGCGCACATAGCCTATGGATGTCCTGTTGTCACAACTGATCGCCCTAGGCCCACACACTCGTTCATACCCTTCATTGAGTGACCTCCTCGTCTCCCCAACAAGGATCTCGTGACCTTAGGCATCATTCCCAACCCTAAGCATCACCATGAGGGTCTATTCACTGCTCATCTCCGGACCTTAGGCGTCCCACTAGACCCCAAGCGTCAAATGAGATTTTTGATTAGCCCCTCATCCATCAATCACATGAACGGTCTTTTGGCCCTTCACAACCAGGACTTCTAACCTAATGGCTCTCACACGCATATCAACGCATGTCCAACCCTTAAATCCCAAATTTGGATTCCCCTGGATTCTAGTTCGACCTACTTGGGATTTCCATCTCATATAAACACCCGTTAGGGTCCATTTGCCACACACCTATCATTCCCAAAGATAGACCTTGGCTCATCATGAAACCAACTAGGGTCCATTCATACCCTAGGCACATTCCCTCTGCGATCATCATAACAATACGATCACATCGCATCGCATACATCTAACATCCTGACTCCCCTCAAAGTCCTTCTGGATTCTACTTACGTTATGCCTTCCCTGGCCATGACATGTATATTCTTCACAGGCTCGCTCCATCTACAGCCTCTTTGTAAGCAATAATATCTTACTCCCTTCTTGAAGCTCATCACACAACCCGACGATAACTCATTTTCTTGAGCTTAAGAGCTAATTTTTACTTTAGCTCACTTTATCTCAAGCACACAAGCCTTACAACACCACTTCCAAGGGGCAACTCTATTCCCTCAAACATGCTCGGCAAATCCCTAACATAAGGACGCCCCACTAATCCCCCCCGGACTAGTCATGCCTTGGCTTCGTGTTCCCACACGAGCCTTAACACTTCAATTTCAAGGAATTCTCACCCTTAGAACACTTAATATTACCCAAATTCAGGTTTCTTGACACCACACCTACACTTGGGTTTTTTATTCTTCTTTGCTCTACCCGTATACCTCTTATAGGTATATTATCTCGACCTATGATATTTTTTATATTCCTGTGACAGAAATATCCAAGCATACCCTTCAGATCATCACAGGCCTCAACGCCTCGACTCGATTCCTAGGGTCTTCGGACCATATGTCCTTACTTTCGAGGCCATTGAATCAACCTTACATCCAAACCTCGAGATCACAAACAACTGTTCTCGACCCAACTCAACAGTTAGGACATTCCGACCTACATCCAAATTTATACCAAACATCATTGACTCGTAACACTGGCAATCGCTCATGACAACCACTTAATCGAGCTTACATAACACCCCAACACGCTAGCTTTCCCCCCTCATATTGCTAGCCACGCTCTGATACCAACTGTAATGACCTGCTCCCACTTACGGGCGCCACCGGTAAATAATCGACCAGATTACTCACTCGACGAACCACAACTGAAGGGTTGGACTATGTTTCAATAGGAAATGCCTTAGGTAGGAACTAGGCTTCGTCCTTCCCTTTGCTCCACTCAGGCATCGATCCCAACTCAAACAAGAAAAACTCAGCGAACCAAGACCCGAAACCTGAGTGAGCTTCACCTCTCTTCAGCTCGCTTCAGCTCGCCTCATACCAAGCCAAAGGTGACCCAGGCACGAAGTAACCATAACAAACACTTCGCTGAGTATTGGGGATTTATGAGAACATACCTCGCTGATCTTTACTCGGTCCGAATTTGGCTTTAACAACTAAAGCCACATATAAATCACGCAAACTCACAATCATCTATCACACCATTATGATTACAACAACTAGATATCTCTAGTGCTCAATAATGCTTACCTTCAAGCACATGAATACATACAAGAAAATACAAGAGAATGCACATCCACACATCTTGGACAGGATACTAGTTGCCATAACAGTCTCCCGACACCATCCCTGCTTGCATTTGGTCTTGCATTATCTACAACATGAGATAAAACCTCATGAGTCACAAAGACTCAGTAAGGGTGCAATGCAAAATAAATATGAATATAACCATGTTTATGTATGCCAAATGCATGCAAATGAGGTTAGGCGCATCCATTCTCACAAACCTCCAAGGTTTGAGGCATCAACCTATCAACCTCCACAACACTAGTCCTCCATATGGCCATAGGTCCACTAGATCTTGCATCACGCAAGTTATAATCACTACATGCAAGTGCTACATAAAACATTTATGAACCATACTTACAATAAATTGCAAGGCCACCCTCCCATGGGGCCATCCCTTACCTGGCTCGAAGCCGCATCCCTACCTCGGCGAGAACGCCAATCCGAACTTGGAGCTTTTCTAGGATCACCGCCTCCCCTGTCGAACCTAGATACTAATCACACAAAAATCCCATAATATCAGACATTAACCAATGCCTTTGCTTTTGCTTACACCGCAAAATCACTCATCAACACTACATCCAAACAACACTAACCACGGCATAAACCAGCCATCAACAACTTTCCAAACAACCCTCGATATAGGGTTCAATCCAACTAATACTACACAATTCATTATCTCACATAAAGAAAATATGTTGAAAAGAATTAAATTAATTATCACGATTAATCTGAAGGAGAAGTTTGACCAATTGCCTACACCGGTGTTACCTCTTTGGCTGCCATTTTGAGTCCAAAATCCCATTTTTGAGCTTCCAGCACGCTCCTCGGGCCCTAAATTAATTTCTAGACCTTTCCTCAATTTTTCTGAAAAATTTCAGAATTTTTTCCCTATTTTTCCAGATTTTCCGTATTTTCTTTTTCTTTTCTTTATTTTCTTTATTCTTCTCCACCTGCTTCCTCTGTTCTTCTCCTTCTTCCATGGTGTTGGGTCCTAATGATGGCAAATATATCCCAAGAGGGGGGGTGAATTGGGATTAGGTAAGTTTTTCGATAATTTAAAACTTTGATTGATGGAATAATACTAGGTTTCGAAATATATGGGATATGTTTCGAAATAAGACTTTCTGTTAAGTAGGTTTCGAAACCTACTCTATATGTTTCGAAATATACCTCACTGTTTTGCTAGTTTCGAAATATAGAATGTATGTTTCGAAATCTACTTCACTGTTTTGCTTGATTCGAAATCCGTTACCTTGTATTTCAAACTAATGATCTTTGGCAATAATGATTTACATGAGTAAGAGTATACCAAAGATGTTTGTATATCAAAGATAGTTTTTCTATGTATATGTATAGGTTTATGTACAAGAAAACTATTTTTGACTTTGATAACAAAACATATGAAAACATGTGCAATAGGCAATAATGATAAGTAAAATCTAAAAAACACTTGCACACAAGATTTATAGTGGTTCGGCACTCGCCTACTCCACTACCTTCAAGCTTACCCACTTGAAGGATTTTGCAATCCCAATCACTTTTACTTAGTGATCACACAATAAGGGTTTTACAACGATTCACCCAAAAACCTTACAATGTGAGTTTTTACGGGCTCAACTCAAACCTAGCACCAAGTGAGTTTTAGGCTCAACTCAAACCACAATGAGTTTTAGGCTCAACTCAAACCTTTACACCAAATGAGTTTTTAGGCTAAACTCAAACCTTACAACAATCAAGATAAATAAAGTTTATCTTTACAACCCAAAGAGCAATAAATGTCTTACCACATGGTTGTACAAACCTCTTAAGTTGAGGTGAGGAGAGCTGGAGAGATGAGACTCGTTGTTTGCACTTGCTTCTCCTTTTTCACATCACAACGCACATCTAGGAATGGATCTTCTTGAGAGCTTGTCAAACGGATTTAGATCATTTGTGCTTGTGTGTGTGTCTCTAGTGTGTGCTCACTTGTTCTTTCTTGTTGACTCTCTATCAATCTCTTCTTGTCTTCAAATACCTGCTATTTATACCAAGATAAAGAAATCTGGCCGTTTATAGCCGTTAGAGACAAGAAAGCAAAGTAGGTTTCGAAACATGCAAAGTGTGTTTCGAAACATCACATAAATAGACCAAGGTTTCGAAACATAGACACTAGGTTTCGAAACATACAAGGTTCCAGCTAGACAAAACACTTAGAGACAGCATTCAGTGGGAGACAAAGCCTTACACCCACTTTGAATAAATAATAAGCACTAGCATTCAAATTTGAATTTGAATCTCTTAAGCATGGAGAATGCATTAAACAAATGATAGAGAAGCATTTTAATAAATACAAAGTTGCAAAACAAATGCATCTCGATTTTCAAATGAATCTGCTGACAGAATGTCAGAGATTTCGAAACATGACATGATAGGTTTCGAAACATGCCTCTCTGGAGAAGAAGTTTCGAAACATGATGCAAATAAGTTTCGAAACATGCCTATCTGGCAATGAGGTTTCGAAACATGATATGGAGGTTTCGAAACATAGTCCGAAACCTGTTTTGAAAAAACATGCAATGCATAGATGTTTCGAAATAGCATACATGAAAACATTGAAAACCATTTCAAAGGGGTTTCGAAACATGCATAGAAGGTTTCGAAACATGCATAGAAACATGACACAGTTTCAGAAACATTTGAAAGCACATTCCACAGCATGTATACACCACAGCTTATAAATGTCCACATTTTAATTTATTTATATTTTACCTCCATTTACTTTAATACATAAATGCAAATAACGAAGTACCCCCTATTTGGATTTAATAAAAATACTTAGAAAATCAAAATCCAAATATATAAGAAAGTAGATTTTGGGTTTTAGTACAAACTCAAGTTTTAACAATAAACCCACCTCCAAAATATATACTTTCTATTTAATGAAAAGTTCATTAAAAATCGTTTTTGCTCTAATAAATGATAGATATCAAATTATCGGGAGTTTGTTTTCTAAAAAGAAAACTCTTTCTTATACTTCTCCTTATAAGGTGCTAATCTCCCAGACTTAGCCAAAAACAGGGTTTTCAGTTTTAGACAGTGATACATAATATACTTGATATTGAAAACCACATACTTGACTCATGACTTAGGGATTAAACCAATATATGTTTTTCATCATTAAAACTATTGTACAAAAAGTACAACAACACATGGCACGCACAGCGCCCGCTCCCGCGCACTAGCGACCGACCGCCATCGCTGCTCGAGGCCACTACTGGCTACACCGTAACCATCGCCGATGCCAGCCTCCGTCGCGAACCGCCTTCCGCACGCCTCCAACCTGCACGCGACCAGCCATCGCTGCAACCAACAACCATAGCCGACCATTGAAGCTTCCCACGCTACCACTGGAGCTTCTTTAAGTTATCGAAACCGTCGCTGCATTCTGTTGTTACGTCGCCAGCCTCCATTGCAATGCCTTAATGCGCCACCACAGCCACTGTTGCCTCCTTCGTGCGTCGGCCATGGCTGATCGACCACGTCTCTCTCAGCCACTGCAACAATAGCTCGAGGCTGCTACTTCCATGGCCGAGTTCGACCATCTCCCTCTCTCGATCTCTCCATCACTCTCTCGCGAGCTCTATCTCCCTCTTAGGCTCTCACTCTCTCGTATCAGCTCTCAGCCTCACTCTCCATTTCTCTGCACTTTCAAATTATCAGAGGCAACACGTGAGGAAGCTTTAAGAAAGCTTCCTCTTCACGTATGTATATATATAATTTATATATTAATCCCCCAATTTTACATTAATTCCACTTAAGGAGTTTTAATTGGACTTGGGGATTTTATATTGGAACTTTAACCCTCCAAGCTTTAATTTAAACCATCAAGCTTCACAATTATTTAATTTTCTAAAACATTAATGATCGGTATTTACTTGAAAATGTCAATTTTGTCCCTGCACCAGCAGAGGACCTTTATTCGTCCCGAAAACACTTCAGGGTTGCCTTACTCGCAAAATCGAACCACCCCTAGGGTCCCTTCAACTTTTCGGAGGTCCCTTGCAACCATTCGGTACCGACACCCATTCGAGTTTATACAAAATTTATTTCAAAAATTATTCCTGATCGGACTGCGTCCAACATCATTAACCTTATCTCGAGACAGTCATCAATCTCTTGCCCTCTTCCCTAGACATCCAAGTCCTGGGGCATTCTTTTTCGTCAATTCGGTAATTTAATTAATTAATTTCTCGAGATTGACCCTTGGGCTCCCCGGACCACCCGAGGTCCTTTCAAAATCATAGGAGATTATTTATTTTTCAATACCATGTAATACCGGGTATTACACTTCCTTAGAGGTAGTCTTCCCAGGGAAGGAAACATTCTCAAGAGAAGCAATTCTCTTGAGAGGGTCTTTCCAAAAGGACCTTGCAACCACTTTCTCAGGATCAACCTTCCCGAAACTGCATTTTCTAGGATAACAATCCTCCTAGTTAAGCCCAGCTCCTAAAAGATAGCCTAGGGAGACCCGTCTCCCAAATGCTTCTACCATATGTTGTTTTGCGCAACATGGCCTACTTACTCAAGGATCTCATTCCTCTAGGGAACCCTTCTTCTAGGGGGCTTCTCACAGAGGCCCTCTTTCAAGCTTAACCACAGAGTAACACCACATGCATTGGAAGCACTTTGCATTCTCACACAAGCATGTCATGTCTCCCAGTCATGGCCAATAGCTATAAATTGCCCCTAACTCCTCCTATTTTTAGGACTGAGTTTTTGGACCTTTAACTCTTTAACATTTCTCTCTCTTTCACTTTGGGCAATCTCTTACATCCTAGACATTCGACGACCCTATCTCTCTTCTGGTGAAGCCCTTTCTCTCGAACATTTAGCACAACATTCCATTACATGTTCCATTTTGGACTTTACCATGACACTGTTTGACCTAAACATCAAAAGGCCCATAGGGGAGAAATCCCCACATGCCTTCTCACATGATCATGTCTTGTAAACCTTTCTCAAGGAACAAGTCTCTTAAACAACAGGGATCCATCCCTCAAACTACCATAGCCTCCATTACTCATTTGGTCCAGCACAAGCTCTCCCAGACAATGGGCACATCCTAACTCTCCCATGGAATAGAATGAGCCTGCCTCAGATGACTACCTGTAACACCCAGTGTTTCTGGTGTTAAGAGAATGAGAAAGAAAATGAAAAACTTTCAAAAATACCCTTGAGAATATGATAGATCTTGAGAATAATGGTGCCCTATGAGAAGGGCATTTTGGTAATTTGGATAATGAAGTCCAATAAAGGGTAATTTGGTAAATTGAAAATAATTCCTAGGTGGAATTAAGTATGGAAGTGAATTAATTTCCCATTTTTGTATTTATGTGGAGATAAATGGAATTAATAATTCACAATGGGCATTTTAGTAATTTGGAGTGAAATCCCATAAAGGAATTAAATTATGAAAAATAAGGAAAATAGTGAATATTCAATTATGTGAGAAATAATTGATTTTTTTCCCTAAATTGGTGAATTAATGTGATGATACTACATGGATGGTGGAGATGGAAACTTGGAAGCCAAGGTTAGTGTCTAGAGATGACACTTGGCAAATTCTTGTTCAAGTAAAATGGTGGGATTAAATAAATCCAAATGATTATGGAAATTAGTCATTTATGTAATGATGGAGTTAGATTAAAAGAAAATCCAAATGAAATGAAAAATTGTCTCCCATTAATGCTTGGAAAATGTGGGATTTAATATATATGAAATAATATATATTTATGTCTTTCAAGATGATGAGCTTGAAAATAGTCCAAATTAAATAAATAGAAAAGAAATCTATTTATGGGATTGGAAGATTTGATCCAAGGGTGGTGGATGGTTCTTGAAAAATCTAAAGGCTTGGATTTAAGATGAGAAGAGCACATGGATTGTGCTTTCTTGTGTGGCTAAGATCTTATCTTGGAAAGTGAAGAAGATCCAATGGTGGATATTAAGCAAGACCAAATGCCATGGATTGTGTTAGTTTGGAGGGTGAGGATTTATTCTTACAAAATAAATCCAATGGCTAGGATTTATTCTTGAAGGATTGGGTGCTAGTATAAATGGGCTAGAATATGGCAACCCTAATCCTTTTGGCAAAGTTTAGTGAGATAAATTGAAGAAGTCTCCCATCTTGTAGAGAAGAAAAAGGAAAGGGAAAGAAGAATAGGAAGAAAGGTAAGTATTCTTCCTTATGGTAGTGTAAGCCTTTTGTTTCTCTTGAATGGTGGAATAGCTACCTTGTTTTTCTTTTAAGGGTTTCTTGAGCAAGAAAGTTGGAAGCAAGGAGGTTCTTGAAGCTTCAAATAATGGAAAGAGGTAAGGGATAGCCCCATGAGATGGTGGCTAGCAAGGTTGTAAGTATGGTTCATGATTTTTTGTGTGTGCATTGGCATGTTGTTTATGTTCAAGGACCTATGGCCATGAGGTTGTGTGGGGTAAGGTAGATTAAAGGCTCAAACCAAGGTGGTTGTGAGTATGTGGAAGCCCTAACTTTATTGCATTGCATGCATTGACATCACATTTTATATTCATGTTCATGCTTATTGTCATTGCACCCTTACTGAGCTTAATAGCTTATGAGGTTTTAACCCTCACATATAGGTTACCAAGGCATGGGAAAGTCAAGGCAAGGATGGAATAACATGTGGATGGATGAGAGTGAAGGTTCAAGACTATTGTATGGCTTGTGGAAGCCTTGTGATGTATTTTGTGTTATTGGTTGTGGCTTGTTGAAGCCTAAGCATGTATTGTAATTGCTATGTATAATTTTATTTTCAAAATGAGATATTGGCTTATGGCATGTGGAAGCCAAAGTATTGGTGTAAATCTCATATTTGGTTTGGTTTGTTGGAAGCCAAAGAGGTTAAATAAAATGATTTTGTTGGAAATGTGATGATTTTTGGTGATTATTTATTTAATGTAATTTCTGGAAATTTTGGTTTAGGAAGCCCAAGAGAAGAAAAAAAAAAGAAGAGAGAAAAATGAGTGAAGGCAGCAACAACTAGGGTCACCAGGTGGCCCACAGGAAGCCTTGGTGGGCAATAGGGCATGACCCCAGCACGCAGCAAACACGCGCAACCCGCCGTCAGCCCGCGCAGCTAGTGCACCGTGGAGCTCTAGGTGCGCCAGCAGGCCCCACGGGCTAATTTTTTTAAAAAATATTTGAAATTTGGGGATTTTGGGGCATTTCTTTGTTGATTATGGGCTCTGGAGGAATTTTTAAAAATAAAGGGATTTTGGGAATTTTTGGAGAAAATGCCAAAGTTTGAAATTTAAATTATATGAGTTTTTCCTCCAAAATTGGTAAAAATCAATAGGTTGACTGAAATTGTTAATTTTTGGAGCCCGGTGGAATTCTTGGAAAGAGGAAGAATTAAAATAATAAAAATGGTGATTGGGAAACTTAATGGAAATTAATTAGACAAGAGTGGTATGGTTAAAGCCCAAATCTGCTAGTTGATCTTGGATTGAGGAAAGGGAAGGATGAAGTCTAGTTCCCATCTAGGTCGTTTCATGTTGAAACAGAGTCCGCCTTTCACAAATGGCCGGACATGTGAGCTGTTCTGATGATTGTTCACGAGTGGCACCTATAAGTGGGAACGAGGCGTCTCACTGCCAATCTCCTTCCACGCTGCGTTGAACTTAGCATAACATCATGTTCTCTCCCAAGCCCTACTGACTACTAGCTAATTTTTTCAAAAAACAAATGTTAACTATTGTATTCCAGCAACAACAATTGAAAAAGATGTTCCTCGATATCTTTTAGCCTTTTAAATATATATGCGAAATGGTGGATAACTAAACTTAGCTGACATAGGCTTATTAATGTTGTTGGTTGAAAAAGGGGTCAATGCTAAACGTGTGGAGTTTACTATTAACTACTTAGAGGATAGCTTTTAACTAACCATTAGTCAATTCACTACTAGAGTCTAAGTCCTCTTGATGATGCCATTTACCCTTTTCTTTCCATACTGAGTTGGAATTTTCCTTAAGATGCTTATTAGTACTTATCTAGTTTTTTGTTCCTTTCTATGGAAGCATTCTCATCGTCATTGTCAGTGGGTTTCAATCAGAGTTGAACTAGTTTAGCTTAACCATTGTTGACATTCTCTAGATCTTTATTGTTATGTCATCCTTGCATATTTCTTTTGGACTTATTCCTTCCAAACATTAGTATTGTGGGGTGCCCTAGGAAAATCCCAAAACCTAAAAATAATAATATAAGTATCCTAATAAGTCTGGATGACCCCGAAAAGTCTCCAAAGACGAGAGTCCCTCCGAGCCTCCAGAAAGTCTCCAGGATGGTCAAGCTTTAGCATTGCATAGCCCAAAAACTCACCAAGAGTCCTTTGGGTCCAAATCACCTAGTGGCTCTGAAGAGTCTTCAAACCACCCGAGGATACTCATCAGGCACTTTCGCCCCAAGAATACCTCCAGGCCCTCTAACCTCACCCGATTCATCTTCTCGGAGAGTCAGGAGACTCTCATACCATGTGTTGTGGACCCCACCATCAAATGTTTAAAAATAATCGCCTATCCCATGACAAACGGATCTTTTTAGGACCTTTCACCACTTACTCTCCCTCTCTGAGATAATAATCCCAAAGACTTAAAATCTAGATCATACACAACCCATCAAAAGCCTGTTTCCTCGAAGACCCATATTGGATACACAACACTTACATACATCTGCATACATTTACATTATACTTCTAGACATCAGTGTCTGACTTAAGCATTAGAAGGCCCGCATGGGAAAGATCCACGCGTGCCTTCTAATTGTCTTTGTGTTACAAACTCTGTTGGTGTCATGTCCCTAAAGACTTTCTCGATCCATCTGGAGCCAATCCCCCAAAGATTTTCCAAGACGTCCCTGAGCATAGCCTCCCAAAGACCTTCCTAGGGTGTCTTCCCTGGAGATTCTAATGGTCCATTCGAGGACCCCTGATGTCTCGACACTCCTTAGCCTCTGTTTATCCTTCAAGTTATAGCTCAAATCTTATTGTTGGGACTCTGCTTTGGCTATTCCCAAGACAAACAAATTCAATTGTTGTATTCTAGCAACAAAAAATTAGGTTGACTATGCAAGAACTCTTCGATTTCCACATATAGTGCCTATTGATGATGTGCAAATATGACCACCAACATATTTATAGGGAAAGATACATACTAGATGGCAAGAAATTCTAACTTTAGATCAGTAGACATAAAGATTGCAAAAGAAGATGGTGAGACTGCCTCAGGTTGGCCGAGAAAGCTATTTTGATGTCTAAGTTGAATGTTGAGCAATAGAGAAGGAACAAAAAAGCTTAAAGTCAGAGTAGATGATTAATGCCTTAGGTGAGAGGTCTTCATTATTTATAGTAGTTTGGATATAATCCTTTAGTTAGAACTAGGTCTCCTATTGTGGGGTGCTCTAAAATTTTCTTAAGTCTTAAGAAATCATCTGATGATTCCTTTCCCGGAGAGTCTCTGGGATCATAGCCTCCCAGGCCCCCTAAAAGGTTCCCTGAGAACATTCTGGCCTCATTCATTTTGCATAAGTCCGAGGACACATTTTTGGTCTCTCAAACACAAGTCATTTGGTGGCCCCAAAGTCTCTTCGGGTCACCCAGAGATAGCCATCAGGGTGTTTTACCTCGAAGTTGTTTCCAGGCCCTCCAACCTTCTTTATGCACTCCTCGAAAGAGTCATTCATGGGTCCCATTAAACTCATCTATAAATGTGTGCCTTTTCAAAGGCAAATGGATCTTTTGGCCGATTAATTTCTCTCTTGACTCTCTTGAGCCATCCATTTATCACGCTATCTCTCTCTACAACCCATTCAAGAAATTACACACCCCTACATTTGAGACACAAAGCATATACATGTCGCATATATCTTACATTGGCCATTCATCTACATACTTTGGATATTTTTTTCAGACTACTATTTGACTTTGGCATCAGAGGGCCCGCGTGAGGGAGTCTCTCGCGTGCCTTTTTAGCTGTTCCTTTGCTCTCAAGCTAAGTTCAAGACCTGTTCTCTAGAAGATCGGAAGCTTTGCTTCCTAAAGACCCATCGGGGCCCCTCATCATCGTCTCACCTAAGGCCCTTCCAGACATCCTGTCCCAAATGCTCTCGAGACCACCCATCCGACTTTGATCTGGTTCAAGCCCAGTTGACCTCGCCAACAATATCTTAGACCCTTAGCTCCACTAAAGGACTCTTCTTTGGCTGATCCAAGATAAATAAATTTAATTATTGTAGTTTGGCAACCATTTGATTGTGCAAGAACCCTTTGATTTCCACATATAGTGCTTATTGATGATTTGCAAATATGACCACCAATATATTTATAGGGAAAGAAACATACTAGATGGCAAGAAACTCTACCTTTGGATCACTAGACTTGTAAATTGCAAAAGAAGATGGCCGAGAAAGCTACTTCGATGTCTAAGTTGAATGTGGAGCAATAGAGAAGGAAAAAAAAGGCTTAAAAGTCATAGTAGATGATTAATGCTTACCCTAGGTGAGAGGTCTTCTTTATTTATAGCAGTTTGTAGATAATCCTTTAGCTAGAACTATGTCTCCTTGTTAAACATCTCTTAGGAGTAGTTATCCTATACAATTTCGAGGAGATAAGTTTTATTCTCTAAGACTAACTCCATAGGATTTTAGAGAAAGGATTTGTCTCAAGTTGATCAAAATTAAGATAAATTACTAGATTGCATAAGACAATCCATGGTCACAAGTTCATCCCTTAATTATAGTAAAAAAAAAAATCTTAACCAAATTAAACAATTCAATCCTAAGTAGCTTCTCGTCTGCTTGTAAAAGAACCTCCCCTTGGGCCAAGCAAGGCCCTTGCAGAATACCGAGACCAAAGATGGCCCGACTAGTGGATTGAGGTTGAGTGTGGTCTAATTACTAGGCCAAGATTGAGCATAGATATACATGCATCAACTGAGCTAAATCTTGAATGTAATAAAAAAGTTTAGTTATAATTAGCAATGGTGGGATTAAAAAGTTGTGATTTGTTCTAACTTTTAAATATAAAATTATTGTTCAAACTTTTTTATTCCTCTTGATAATTTACCATCACTCAATACTGTACCATAAAAAGGGAAAAGAAAACAAATTCAAACATAGTGTAAAAGTTAAAGTGTATTTTTCTTTTTTAAGTAAAGAGTTTAGAGAAGCTTTTTCACTACCCACATGTATAGAATTAAATCATTCTACATATCTAAGGCAGCCCTCTAACTTGCACAATTCCATAGAGTTGCAAAGGCAGCACATATATACTATATATATTCGTCCAGTTTGGTGATGATGGCATTAATTTGGTGAGTCAATAGAGGGTATGATTTGAATAAAAAGTTGAAGAAGCTAATTGTGGAAGAGCCATGTTAGCATGTTACCCAAAGTTGCAAATGAGTGGGTCCTTTGTTGCCCATCAAACCACGACTCAATTAGCATATTGCTCATATATATATATATATATAATATTTTTATAAAATTTTGTTCAAGTTTTATGTGGCTTAGGCAAAGCCAACCCAATGAAATTGGGGGCTATAGGCAAAAAGATTTATGGAGACCTTCAAATATTAATTTTTTTAAAAGAAAATAAATAATACACTTTTTTATACAAACATTTCATTATTTTATTAAAAAAAAGTTAAAATTCAATCAACTGCAAAATATAATAATTAACGATAATAAATTTTTAACTAAAATATAATGTCTCAGAGAAAAAAAAAAAGCCAAACAACTTACTACAATAAATAAAGCATTTTTTTTAAAACTCTAAAAAAGTCAATGCAAACAAAAAACTATATATTCATGATTCTCTTATAGAAGAAAATAAAATAAAATATTAAACTAATAACATTAAAAAAAATAATATATATTACAAATTTTTAAAATTTGGGACCTTTCAATTTTGGGGGTCTTATGTCATGACATATATGGCTTTATGATTGGGCCGACCCTGGGCTTAGGCTAATTTTATGGGCACTTCATATAGTTTAGAGTATTGAAGTGCTTGCAGGTGTTATCTCTTTCCTCTCGCGTCACTGTGCATATTACTATTGCCTCAAGTTCTCTGGCCAATCTCAAAGTCTTAAGGTGATAGAATTTCTGTAAGATTGACAAGAATAACTTATTTTTAATATTTTGATTTTTACATTTTTAAAACAATTTTATGTGTTAAATAAAAAATATAAATATTTGTAGACATTAGGAAGACCCTTATTCAATATTCATAAATCATAATATAATATAATGTAATATATATTTATATTACAACATTGTGAGTAGAAGCAGAATGTATGTTAGAAGCTTTTAGATGCCCACTTGCAGACATGATGATTAAATTGATGTTGAAGTCTTTATTGACTAACTTCCCCTTTGGTAAAAAAAAAAAAAATCAAACCCTAACTAAAGCGCCAAATCTAAGCGTATAATTAGCATCAAATATTCCTTGATCACGGAATCATTCTGATGGTGACCATTGCTAATCACTTTGACAAACTTACTTTTTTTTGGTCCCGAGGATTGAAAATGTGCACACAGATCTCAGCAACGAAGGCCGTAAAAAATGTTAAAAGAATGTATCTTCATCATCATGGTCCCAAAAATCTAAGAATAATATATTTAAAGGTAACTTCCCATATTTGTCGTGGATAAAATTATTTAAAAATATTATCAAAATAGCATAATAATCCCTTTATAATTTCGAGGCACTTTCATAGGTATTTGCTTTCCAACGTATTTATCTTTTTATTACCTTTTTCTATTTAGAATTGGAGTTTCGCACTGAAATTGTAAGTTTTATTTTGATGCATTGTCAATTTCCTGGTTAGGTATACATTGTTATTTTTTGTTTTTTTTTTTTTGAGATCCAGTAAAAGGATGTGAATATCTCTAATTTATCAGAAATAATAAGGACCTCCGCTGCTATTAACAAAACAAGCATATTGATCATTTTACACCTCTCTCATTCTCTCTCATCACTAGTTAGCCATGGACTTCAAAATCCCATCTTTCTCTTTATCTCTCTCAATCATCCATGGAGTTTATGACAGTGTATGCGATTATCTCTCACTCTCGTCGCACATATACACACGTACAAACCCTATTGTCAATGGATTAGTTGCAGGAACCCTCTCTCCAATCTCTCTCTCTCTCTCTCTGTAGATGCACGCATAACCTAGATTTGGGTTACCCCATCAGATCCCATCTCCATTCTCATTCTTGCTCTCTCCATATCTATCTCTTTCTCTCTCTCACACACACACATGCATAACCTTGTTGTCGTGGTGTAAAGGAACTCGATCTTTGTTTATCTCTAAGAGGAACTTAACCTAGGTTTATTCCTTTTCAAAAATAAACATAGATCTGAGTTCTTCCTCAAAAATAGATTGAATTGCCTCAACCTTTCTCTCAACCCATCAATGATAAGGTTTTAGTGGTGGTCGACCATGGTGTGGTGTTGCTAGAAGTATTATTTCATGTAATTTACCCTTTTTTATTTTACTAATAACTTTTATCTTAATGTGACGATAAAACAATCAATAAAATGTCAAACTTTTTTGGTGACCAAGATTATACCACTTAGGACCTCCAGTGAGGGAGTAAACAAAGATTTGCTAGGTTTGAACTCAAGATTTAGCACTCATCAATGCTCTCATCTACCCCTAAGATATAACTAAGGAAGCGTTTGGTACGAGAGAAATTTTTAAATTTCTGGGATTCATATGAATACTCTTGAAAATCTTTGATTCCCATAATTTATGTTGTAACACCCCCTCTCCTAGAATTGCCCGAGAAGAGGTGCTACGGGGAAAATAAAATAAAACTAACTGATAAACTGAAATCTGATATCATGACTGAACATCTCAATCAACTGGAATAAAAACTCTGAGTCAATACAAACTAAAAAGTATAAACTCTGACTAAGGGACAATCCCTCTACCGAAATGTAAAATTTATTTAAACTGATAAAACACTACAAAACTTAACAAACTCCTAGACATCTTTTATCTTGAGCGGCTCCACGTACACACACTACTGGACACTACTGCTGCTAGGCCCCACATCTGATACTCCCCTGCTAAAACCTGGAGGGGTGAAGAGTACAAGGTGAGCTACAAAAGCTCAGCAAGTAATAAGCTGGAAAGAATACTGAAGTTGAATCGAAGAATATCGATATTGATAAATAACTGATTGAACTTGTACTGTATAATCATTGTCTGTTTGCATTAATAAAAATGTAATGCACATAAATTGTAAACTAAATGCAGGTATACAACTTTGGCTCATAGGCCCACATAATCTGATAATATATACCTGTCTGATCTGAAACCTGTATACATAAAAACTGTAAGCACATACTGTGGGCAATATGCCCCTAGCCCCCTGGTTGCCACCAGGCGAACAACTCATAAACTGAGCTAAAACTGAAATTGATGGGATCCCCGCGGACAAGCCGCCTGGCGTGCATAATGCAATGCAATGCTCACATAAATGCTAGCACACGATATGTAATGCTCCATATAAAGTCATGCTCAATGCTCATACAAAAATGTATGCACATAATCTCACAAAATAATGCTGATCATGTTATAATAATGCTGAACATGATATGATCTTCATCTATATATTAGAATACAAAGATTCAATGAACTATGATTTAGGGTATGGGTATGATTAAATTGTCATGTTCTGGCTTATGAATTCAATGTTGGGAGGTATTGAATACATTAATTGAATTAAACTTGAATTAAGAGTCACTGGAAGCTAAATTGGATTTTTGGAAAAGTCATCCGGATATCAGAAAGGATATCCGGATATGATGAAAGACATTCGGATATGAAGAAGGCTCATCCGGATACACTGATATTCAAAGCAGAAGCTATTCGGATATGCTGGGATGTATTCGGATATGAACTAGGACATCTGGATATGATTCTGGTCATCCGAATATCTCACTGATGCATTCGGATATAACTGGAGACTATTCGAATGAAAAATTCAACTTTTGAGGAAGGCATCCGGATATCAGGCGAGACATCTGGATATTATCTTGACATCTCTGGACGTATAAACAAACCATCCGAATATCATACTCAAAAAACTTTAGATAGATCCGGATACGATACAAGGTATCCAGATATTAGAACTTAGAGTAATAGAACTTGCAATCCAAAATGGATACGGATTAATCGAACTTGCAATCCAAAATGGATAAGGATTAATAGAACTTACTCATAACTTCACTGTTATACGCATATATATATATATATACGTCTCTATTTACTGATATAAATTTGAAAACTACAACAAAGAACTGGAATAATCTGAAATCAAAGCTGATATGAACCTGTAATGGAAGGGATTACAGGAAGAATACTTGCCTAATAGAACTCTTTGATCAAACCCTGGAGCGATCCTGAAGACTCTAACAAGCCTTTGCTATCTCTTGGCCTCTTGGTTCTTCACATGGCGTGAAGAAAAGCTAAGCTAATGGGCTCTATATATAGAGGTATAAAAATCCTAAATCCCACTCCCTTTATAATATAGATTCCTTCTTCTAATATAACTATGAGACTTTAAACCAAAACCATCTCATACATGGATTCTCATTCTCCTTTAAATACATAATCTCACTTAATTAATAATAATACAAAAATTATTATTAAAACTCTCAAATAATAATAAAACTCTAAAATTACCTTCATGCCCTTGCATTTAATTTTCACAATAAATAAATGCCATTAAATGCTATATAAAAACCCTAGATCCTACTCCCTTTCTAACATGGATTCCTTCTCCTAATATAACTAGGAGACTTTAATCCAAAACCATCTCACATATGGATATCTTATAACTAGGAGACTTTAAAACAAAACCATCTCACTTATGGATTATCTTAATCCCTTAATCAATCTAACTTTAATTAACAATTAAATTCTAATAACAAATTTCTAGATGACCTTCATGTCCTAGCATTTAATTTCCACAATAAATAACTAGAATTAAATGCTATTTAAATACTATTTAAATACTATTCTCTCCATTAAAAATCTAAATTACCACCTTGGCAAATTCACTTAACTCCAACATTAAAAAGAAATAAATGCTATTCTTTTCCTTCAAAATCTCCAAATTACCACATTAAATAATTAATTGACAAAATCTCTTAATTAAATACTTTAACAATTAATTAAATAATTCTGAATAAATACTGAGCCCTCTAACGGTTCGTTACATATGTAATTCTATATTTGGTTAGATTTAAATATTCTCAAAAATGTTAAGTATTCATTTTTGAGAATCTTACATTCTTATATTTGGTTTAAATGCAACATTCTTGAAAATTCATATTCTTTTTCCAAAATTACCCTTATTTAATTTTTTGTTTAAAAATAATAAATTATTTCTAATATATAAAATATTAGGATCCGCAATATCTTTAAGAAGTCAAAAAAATATCATTTTTTTATACATTATGTATATATATACGTGTGTATATATATAATATATATACATAATATATATGCTTGTATGAATATCTACTTTAATATATATATATATATATATAATATTTGTATGGGGTTATAAAAGGGTAAGGAGTGTCTTAATCTTTTTTTTTTTTTTTTGTTAAAAACATTCCTAAGTCTATGGGAAACATGGATTCCCAACCCCTCATGGAAATCTTTTTGTGGAAAAGTTGCTTAAAATCATTCCCAAAAATCTTATTTCTTAGAATTCTTTTTATAAAAAAGTTGTACCAAATATGGGAATACAGATTCCCAACCTACTATTCTCATGAATCTTAAAATTTCTCCAGTACCAAACGCCCCTAAAGATAACATATCAACTTTCAAATAGTGCTAGTAATGCAACCTCTCTCTCACTTTTTTTTTTTTTGGTTATTAACCATACATGAAAATTGGTCAAAATCTACCTTCAAGAGTTGGTTTGGTGAAAAGAGATTAATTATTATTGGTTTTTTCTTTTTCTTTTTTTTTTCTAGTTGGTTATAATAGTTTTTTCATAGATCAAGTTTCAAATATATTTAGTTATGAGTTCATGTTTATTGATTTTCTCTGCATGTTTTATGCCTTCTAAATGCATGTCACTTGAAAAATTTTGCACATGCTCAATAAATTTTATGTAATGTATACTCAAATGTACAAAAGTTACTTGCGTATATATGTGCATGTGTGTGTATCTTTGCACGCCCGTGTGCTTGTGTGTGTGTGTGTGTGCGTGAAGGGAACGAGAAGGTTTAAGTTCATAGGCTTCCAATTTCACAGACAAATACATGAAGGGTTAATTAGTAGAAAAAGCTTTGTTCAACACCTAACCAACAATACTCCAAACCAATTTTATACCATTGTGTTTGTGATAATGGTAAACTTGTAAATATATATATATATATATAATAAAGTTTACATTATTATTTATAAATCTATCTTACCACAAAGACATGACAACATGAATTGATTTGAAATGTGTTAACATGATACCTTAAAAAAAATACTTCTTGAAGTTGGCATTAGTGACCCAAGTAATTTTGTACGAATGAAATAAATTATCCATACAATTAATCTCATGTCTAGAATAGGTAAGTAGCAATCTCATCATGCACATCTACACTTTTCAAAATCACATTTTAGGTTTGGACACTCATATATAGACGAGTCTCTTGAATTTTACTTCATTCAAATCAAATGGTTTGTTAAATCTTGATGTATTTTCATGAGGGTCATTAACAGAATTTGAGATCTTGTGATCTAAGGATAACATTTCTTGGACTATCTCTTTTGTTATCCAAATTTATACCTCGTTGCTCTTCCTAGACTGGGGTTTCCCCCTTAGATTGTTTACATTCTCTCTTATATATCTTGTACCTTGGTTTGGATCTAGAATTTTTTCTTAAAATTAAAGTGGCTAGAGTTTTCTCAATTGCATTCTTTTCTAATAATAATTTATTATTTTGAAATTTTAATGATTTGTTTTCTTCTTGAAGTTTGTTTAATTGATCATCTACCTTGTTTTCATTTTCTTTCTTTAATTCTTGTGATTTCCCTTTTAAATTCTTTATTTCACTCTTTAATTTTTCATTCTCTTCTTTATGTTTTTTCTTGGTGGTTTTTAATTATTTCTTAATAGACTAGGATTTTCTATACAATTATTTGCATGCTTCTTGAAGTTCTTGGAACTCCATATCTTCTTCTTTTTCTTTTTCTTCTATAGCCATAAAGTAAGTACTTGCTTGTTCATCTTTAGATTGTGATGACTCGCTTAAGGCATCCACAATGGCGGATTCACGTGTGAGCTACCCTGGGCTGCAGCCTAGGGCAACCCATTATTAAAATTAATTTTTAGTGTAAAAAAATAATAAAAAATAATTTTTTTAGTCTAAAAATATATTTTTTAATAATAATATTCAGCGAAAAAAAATTACAACCCACCCTAAAACTTGTGATGTGCAACTCTACACCTCAAAAAAAAAAAAAAAAAAATCAGCCTCCCCCTACATAGATTTCTGGATCCACCCTTAGGCATCCGTATCCCACGCCGCAAAAACATACTTTTTTGATTTTTTTAATATTTTATTTTCTACTCTTTTTTCTTTCTTATCTTTCTCCTTCGGGAAACCATATTGCGTGTGCCCACTCTTTTTACATTTATAACAAGTATGCGACATTCTCTTGCATTCATTTCCTCTCTTTTTCATTATTCTAGCAAACGTTTTTGTTAGTAGGGATGTTTCATCATCTTCGTCCTCTTTACTGGACTCAAATTCTGCATCTACTTTTAAGGCTAGGGTTTTTTCACTTTTAGTATCTTCATTTGTTTTATTCAATATTAATTAACGAGTTAGCAATGTTCTTATTAGTTCTTCCATTTTTAATTCTTTTAAATTTTTAACTTGAGATATTGTAGTCACTAAAGGTTGGCAAACTAAGGATAGGGATCTAACAATTTTCTTAACTTGATCTTCTCCCAAAATTGTTTTTTCTAACATTTTAAGATTGTTTATAATCTTTTAGAACCTACCATTCATTTCACTAATGTTCTCATTTGGAAGCAATTTAAATTCTTCATATTGGGACATCAGGAGATTAATCTTTGTGTCATTCACTTGATTGATTTCCTCATAGACTACTTCTAGCTTTTTCCATATGTCGTTAGATGTGGAGAAAGCCGAGAGTTTTTCATATTCATTAAGGAGTATTGATCAAAATATCATATATTTTGTTTTATGATCCATTTTATGTTTTCTAATATCTTCTTCGGTCCATTTTTCTTCTATGTTAGAAGATATGGTAAAACCATCTTTAACTATTTTCCACAATTCATAATCTATTGTAAACAAAAAGGATTTCATCCTCATTTTCCAATAAGTATATTTTGTGCCATTAAAGAATGGTGCCCTAGAGGGTGATGGTCCTTCAACTATTACTTGGTTAGAGAATGAGGCCATTTTGGATCTATTCTAAGTTGAAGATTAGACTAAAGATTCAACTATTTTAGAAAGCTACTTTGATACCAATTGTTGGTCCTTTAGGGAATAGCTACTCAAGAGGGGGTGAATTAAATAGTTAAAATTTTTGACAATTTTTGACAATTTTAATAAGGATTATTGATTAATGATTAATGATTTTATTAGAGAATATATTTAACAAATATGTATAAATAGTATTTGGGATTGATAATAAAATGAAAGTCACAAGATATAACAAAAATAAATAGGATGAGAAAATAGGTAATTTATAGTAGTTCGATATTTTTACACACACCTACTCCACTCTCTGAAGGTCTAATCACCCTTGGGGTTCTATTAAACCAATTTCACCAAGGTTTTCTTCCTAACTCACATTGGAAACTAGATATAGTCCTAGATTATAACGGGTTCTAGGCAACCACTAACATCAAGGTTTTTTCCCTAACTTATCTTGAAAACTAGGTACACCTATAGATTTTAACAGTTATAGGAAACCAATACAATCCATAAGTTTTTATAGATACAAGTATTTGTCCACACTTGGACACAAATGAATAAGCAATTAATAACAAATATATAAGACAATGATATGAAAATAAATAAGTAAATAAGTAACCTGCATTTTGATGGAGAAATTAGTAGTAGGCTTGAAATCCTTGTCTCCTTTTGTTTTATGGCTCTTCAATGGATGAGCAATGAAACTTTGAGAAACTTGGATTGTTTGGATTTTTTATTGAGAGCTTGTGAGTGCTTTGTATGTGTAAAATGTACAATTAATGATCTTCAAAACAAACTTGGGCATTTATAGGCATTTGTTGAAAGTACTATAGCAAAAGGTCAAAATACTTTTAAATAAAATTTTACTTTACTTGAAAAATACCACTTTTGATAATACATATACTATGTCAAAATATTTTATAAATTAATCAAAAATAATTAGGTACTACAACTAGTATATTGTTAAAATACCCTTTTTGTTAACTAATTATCAAAACTTAATTAAATATTAAATGAACAACTTGGCTCAACAAAGAATTGGAATCAAATATTACAAATTAAGTACAAAGCCTTTGAGGGAAAAATTTGAAAACAATTGAGCACTTGTAAACAATTTGAACACTTGAAGCTTGTAATCAATTCTCTAACTATTAAATGCTCCAACAACCTAGAATTTCTAGCCTTCACCGACCCTTTGAATTTCATAGCCTTTGTGTTAATCGTTGGTCGCCATAAATGAGTTACAAAAATAGTCGTTAAAGTGTTATGCGATGGAAACGATTATCAGAGATTGGGATCAGTCAACTAGCCAAGCCAAACCCTAAGGGATTAGTCAACAAGAGACCTAAAAACGGTCAACAAGTCTAAAAATGGTCGATCGATTTTTATGTAGTGGTTGTCTACTGCTCTTGGCCGAGAGCATGCATTTAACTAGTTAACATGCAATGAAAGTCGGTAGACAACAAGGGAAAAAATAGTCAACAACTCCTCATGGGTGGTCGATAGTTTGGCCTTACACTTTAAAAACTTAGCTTCATTTTTCAAGTGTTTAAAAATCGATTTCGATGAATCAATTTTAAATGATTCTTTGGAAATAAAATCTTGTGTTTCCAAATTCCATCAAGAGATGTTAAAATGAAATTTTTGGCACTGGATTGTGTTGTGCCCCAATAATCGGGGGCCAGAAGTCGAAGCATCGCGGAGAAGATCAGAGGCGGCTAGGGAATGGTCCTTCAGAAGGACCATTTGGAAGCTGACGTGAATTACCCTTCGAAAGCTGTTGATTATAAGCCTTTAGAAGCTGTTGATTAGAAGCCTTCGGAAGCTCCATTGGGAATGGAGCTTCGAAAGCGTCCTCCTAAAGGTTGCTTCGAAAGCTCCCTTTGGAAGGATCATGCGTGCAATATTGTCGACCTCTATAAAAGGCTAGGTTAAACCCTCAAAATGGCTTTCTGAACACCGGTATTTCTCTCACTACTATCTTTCCAAAAATCTTAGTTTCCTTTCATATATTTTCCTTTCGCACTGACTTAAGCGTCGGAGGTCTTCGTGGGAAGAAAGCCCCACGAGCCTTCTAACCATTTTCTTACAGTTCTTTTGGAAGCATTCTCGCCTAGTTCAACACCCTTTGGAAGCCAAGTTCAGAACCTTCGAAAGCAAAGTTCAAGACCTACGGAAGTCAAGCTTAACATCCTTCGGAAGCCCTGTTCAGCCACCTTCGGAAGCAAACCTCAACACCTTCGGAAGCCCTTGTAGCCACCTTCGGAAGCCACTTTCGGAAGCTGCCTTCAGAAGCCGCCTTCGGAAGTGTTCTTCGTTTACATCTCGGGGTCTACAGCATCCACGAACGTCCCACTCTTAGAAATTTTAATTGTTGTATTTTGGCAACAACAATTTGACACCGTTTGTGGGAAACTGGATAAAAAGCTCATTTCATTATAAGATGCTAAGAGAGACAAAGTCAACTGGTTTGGAAAACCTACCTAACCCAACCCGAAGGAGCACTCGTAGCTGGACAAGAGATCCCATCCAGATGCTTCCTAATGTGCATGGACTTTTGGAAGATCACCTAGACAATGACGTGCGCTTTGGTAATATTTTAACATTGGAAGGCCTCCAGACTATTGGATTGGGTGGTATGGAGCATTCGGAACAAGGAGAGGTGCATGTCATCGGGATAGGGAGGCAAGTGGCAGGGCAAAGGAGACAAACCCCACCCGTAATGTAAGCAAATCAAGGACAACACTCCCTAGGACAATCCTCTATTCCAAGGAGAAACCCTGCAATGACACTGGTACCTCCAGTACCTGAAGGACCGACAACGAGGATCAAAGCATGCAACGGAAGCGTTTTAAGCATCAAAACTATCCTCGTATTGATTTGAGTCTAGGAGACTTACTTTTCCTACGGATTACCGGACGGAATGGGGCGACAGGAGGAGGAGGGGCGACAGCTTCTTCACGTTGTGGAGACGATGGCTGTCCTGCGATCCTTCGGCTCCTTCGCATCAGATCTCTCGATCTTCCAAGATATGACTCGAACTCGTGGCCTCTCTTAGTGAAGAAGAGAAAATTAGAATTAGGGTTTATAACAACTAGAGAGAGAATATATATAGGGAGCACCCAAGGGTTAAAAACCCTAGTGGGCCAAACCCTAGTGGGCCAAGTCCATTTTTAATTAATTCTCTAATTGGGTTAGCCCAATTAATTAATTAAAACCCAATGAACTATTAAATAATTCTCTCTCAATGTAATTTACCCAACAAGCTAAAATGTATCAAAAAATACATGAGTTACATCGAGCTATCCTGGGGACCAAAAGACAAATTATTCATGGCTGCTAAAATGACCAAAATATCCCTGCTACCCAGTAGCTATATTTTGTCATTCTAAGTGTTCCAACTATCACCATATGGTAACACTGACCCCACGAATAATTTTGCATATGCGATGTCTTTGACCTACTAGTGTAATGATGAAAATACCCCTCTGTGTAACACCCATCATTTAGAAAGGAATAATGTACTAACACCTCTCTAAATGATTTCTACCATCCTTAGATCACTAGTCCAATAATCCGTGACTACTCGAATGTACTTGCTTATCACTGGGAGCTACCCAGAAGCACACATTCTTAAGTCACGTTCCCAGGGCCCTGGATTATTAGATTATTCTTGGACAATCACAAGGGGGTGAATCACAGAAACTATCTTGTATGAGTCTGTCTTAGCTAATTAGAAAACCACACTCCCAACTCACAAGGTTGCTGATCTTTGATAGACCTCACCTACAGTGAATCTAAGAATATAGCTCTAGGTTCACCAGACCACCAACTAATACTCAAGTATTAGAGTACTCGTCCACGTAGTAGCAGTGATAGACTAGCTCCATGATAATTAGTACTTTGTCATTAGCTTCTATCACAGGTCCACTCTACGCATTTCAAATGCGCTTGTACAATTAGAGTAAACGGACTGTTTACTGGCTAAGGCAAGCCATCCTCCATTAGGATCTATTGCACAATGATCTTATCATGATAGAATGCCCAGTTCTATCAAAAGATCAAGAGTAATATTTTTCTTGCATATTAAGTACCCATGATTCATGCCTAACTGTGAAGAACGACCCATCACATGAATCACTTACTTAATAGCATGGACACTTTTCCAACAATTAAATGCAAATGATATATGTGCCATAAACTGACTAAAAGAAAACATCATTACCATAAATTGAATAAAACGTGTCTTTAGGGCATACATTTCCAACAAAGTACCATCCACAGTCTTACTATCAGATTATGAACAACTACAAAAGAATTTTGAAGAATTGAAGAACCAAAATAACAATCTCAAAACAAGTAATGAGGAGAACATGAGAAAATTGCAAGGGATTACTGCTTTATTACAGGAATTGATGCCAGACATCCATATTCCCCAAACCAAACAAACCGGTGCGGGAGGACATTGGAGATCCCAGGACAACCCTACGAGGGTGTCACATCGAGGGATAAGAATCGGGAACCCCAGGTTTAATGATCAAGTTCGTCAATAGAGAACCCAGGAGGAAACCATGATAGAAGGCTGGGAAAAGCCCCCATGTATGAGGAGATGGCCGAGAGCACCCACTCAAGGGCTCTTTGTGTCCAGTCCCCCGGTAGGAACGAAGCGGAGAAAGAAACCCTCAAGGCGACCGACGTCAAGCGCCTCATAGAAGAAGTGTTGGAATAGAAGCAAATTGTGGCAATGCCAATGGAAATTCCCATGAAAGGATTCCCACTATCTGAAGAGCTCCAAAGACAGCTAATACAACTCAGGTTCAAGCTGCCACAACTCCCAGTATATTCGGGGAAGGAAGACCCTGAGAGGCACCTGTAGCATTTCGTTGCAATGGTCGTATTACATGGGTGGAATGAAGTCACCAGATGCAAGGCTTTCCCTCTCTCACTGGGAGGGCAAGCTCAACAGTGGTTTATTGAGTTACTTGCTGGACACATCCGATCGTTTGAATAGTTGAAGAAAGAATTTTTGGAGGCATTCTCTGCCTACGTCCTAAAGAAAAAGAGCGCCATGTACTTGATGAGCTTGCAATAGAGGCTGAACAAATCTCTAAAGCAGTATGTCGAGAGGTTTAGGGCTGCAACGCAAGAGGTAAGGGACCTCCCGATAGGTCTGGCTGCTTCTTCCTTGCTTAATGGAACTATCTATGGCCCACTCAGAAGATCCCTAGCTTTTTTAGAGCCAAATTCAATGGCCGATTTGTTTGCTCGAGCTGAACAGTTCATTATCCAAATGGAAATCTTGGAAGCATGGAAAGGTAAAAGAAAGGGAAGGCCGAACGATGTCAGGTCAGACAGATCAGTGAAGGTACAAAGAAGAGAAGAGCCCCCGAAGATGCAATTCTGGATCTTCACACCCCTTACTGAGCCAAGAGCCGCCGTCCTTTCTTCCATTGCACGTACTCGACTTATCAATTTTCCTCCGCACTCTAACCAGCCGATGGGTAGAAACATGGATTCTTTCTACAAATTTCATGAATCCCTAGGGCATGCCATAGAATAGTGCCAGGAACTATAGAATCAAATTGAACAGCTAATCAAAAAAGAAAAGCTAAATCGATTCATACTGGATAAGCCAAAAAATCAACAAGGTCGGAGAGAGGACCTCAGAAGAGATAATCAGGGAAGGCCCCCACGTCCAAGGAATGATGTCCCGAGTAGAAGAGAAAACCAACTGTCAGGATAAAAAGAAGGGGAGAGAAATGATTAGAGGAGAGAGGAAGCGAGGCCTAGTGTAGAAGAAGGCAGAAATGAACTTGTTATGGAGAGGATACATGTAATCTCAGGAGGAGAAAATTTGGCTAGAGATTCCTTCTCTTCCCGAAAGGCATATGCACGCCGGGCCCTGTACGTCAATTTGGTGGAGAGGATTCAAGAAGACGAAGACCCTCTCATTTTCGCACCTAAAGATCAAGGGAGTGTGTTGCTCCCCCACAATGACCCTTTGGCTATCTCTGCTATCATTGCAAACACCCGATTGAAAGAATACTGGTAGATAGCGAAAGCTCTGTAAACCTCTTGTACTGGAATTGCTTCGAGAAGATGCACGTCGCCTATGATCGATTGAAGAAAGTCACTTCCCCCCTGTATAGCTTCACGGGAGAAGCGGTGCCAATGGTCGGATCGGTTCAGTTGCTTATTACACTCGGAGACTACCCCCAAGTGAACTTTATGGTAGTCATAACTTTCTCCTTGGTCTATAACGTGATCCTAGGACGTTCGCTCATTAATGCCATAAGAGCCGCCATATCTCTGGGGTATCTGCTGATGAAATTTCCTACTCCACAGGGGGTTGGGCAGGTAAGAGGTAATAAAAAACAAACCAGGGTATGTTATGTGAGCTCGACATGGGGTGCCAACGAAAAAGGAAAAGCAATGACTGAAGAGACCTTACTGATTGGCGAGCAAACTCTTGAGGCTAACAAGCCTCAGGCGGTGGAGCCGCTGGAAACTATCCCTCTAAACCCTGGTGATGAAAGTCGACAGGTACATATAGGAAGCCAACTAGAGAGTTAAGAGAAAGAAGAGGTCATCAAATGTTTGCGCTCTTATGCGGACATATTCACCTAGACGCCTGTCGAAATGCCTAGAATCAGCCCCGGAATCATGTCCCATTGCTTAAATGTTTGTTCCGAAGCTCGGCCAGTCAAGCAGAAAAAAAGACATGTCGCCCCAGAAAGACTGAGACACATGGAAGAAGAAGTGGATAAACTCCTGGAAGCAGGATTCATTAGGGAGGTCCAATACCCCGAATGGTTGCAAAATGTCGTGATGGTACCTAAGGCCAACGGGAAATGGCAAATGTGTATTGATTTTACCAACTTGAACAAGGCCTGTCCAAAAGATTCCTACCCGCTCCATCGAATAGATAGGCTAGTTGATGATACCTCTAGATACGCTATATTGAGCTTCTTAGATGCGTTCTCAGGTTACCACCAGATCAGTATGTATCTGCCTGACGCAGAGAAAATGGATTTTATAACAGAAAAAGGGACATATTGTTACCAGGTAATTCGTTTCGGCTTAAAGAATGCGGGGGCCACATATCAGAGGATGGTCAACAAGATATTCAAAGAGTTGCTAGAGGGGTGATGGAGGCATATGTAGACGACATGATAGTGGAGATCAGACAAGGTGAGTCACATGCTAGCCAACTTGAGAAGGTTTTCGTGATATTTAGAAAGAACAACATGCGCCTGAATCCAGACAAGTGTACATTCGGAGTAAAGTCAGGAAAATTCTTGGGATACATGATCACTCACAGGGGGATAGAAGCTAACCCTGAAAAGGTGCAAGCAGTAATTGACATGCAGTCCCCCACCTTAGTAAAAGAAGTTCAGAGGTTGAATGGCCGACTGACGGCATTAGGCCGATTTCTCTCGAAGCAGACTGAGCACAGCCTTCCTTTCTACAAGGCTTTAAAGGGGGGTAAGAGTTTTAAGTGGACTCTTGAGTACGAGAAGGCCTTCCAAGAATTGAAAGCATACCTCAAGGAAATTCCCCCATTGACACGACCGGAAGTTAGAGAAAAGTTATATCTGTATCTTGGAGTCGGCCATCAGGCAGTGAGTGTTATCCTCGTCAGACAACTCGGACAGATTGACAACTTGATATACTATGTGAGCAAAGTGTTACAGGGAGCAGAGACACGATACCCCCACACTGAAAGGATAGCTTTGGCACTAGTAAGGGCAACGAGAAAATTAAGACCCTATTTTCAAGCCCACGCCATGACAGTGTTAACAGATCAACCATTAAGGCATATTCTCTAGAAACTAGAGCGTTCAGGAAGGCTAACTAAGTGGGCAATTGAACTTAGTGAATACGATATCTGTTTTGAACCCAGAAAGGAAATAAAGAGGTAGGCATTGGCAGACTTCATAATGGAATGCACTCATTTGCCAGCGGCAGAGAAAGTTTGCATAAAAGTGTGGATGTTGTTCATGGACAGATCATCTAATGCCAAAGGAAGTGGGGGGGGAGTGGTACTAATCTGCCCTGAGGAAGAGGTGTTAAACACTACAACGAAAACAAGCATTAACGACCAAACATCAGCGACGACATTAGTTTTTGTCGTTAATGTAGTACTATTAACGACTAAATATAAATCCTGTCGTTATAAGATAACTTTTAACGACAGGCAAAATAAGTGATCGTTAATAAACTATTTTCCTGTCGTTATTGACTAAAATTTTTAATTCTAACTATAAAATAATAAAAAAAAATACTAAGATTTAAATACTACTTATAATAATTACTTTATTATAATTATTATAATAATACAATATATCAAACTAATTAATTTATTATAATTATTAGATTTCTTCCCTGTCTCTCCGCTCTGTTCCTCGACTCCGCGGCTTAGATCCGAGGAGTTTGGGAAAACCCTAGCCCCAAGCACAAATCCAATCGATCGTTGTTGCGCTCTCTCTTTCCCTCTTCTTCAGCTTCGCTTTCGCTATTATCAGGTATCGTTGCTATCGTGTTTCAACTTGCCCTTTTTCGCCTGTTCCTATGGATATCGTGGAGTTCGATTCTTTTTGTTGCTCTCTGTCTCTGTCTCTCTATGTTCTATTTGCGCTACGATCGTTGATGATACTCGTGAGTTTGAGCTCCCTGATTCGGTTATCGTTTCGATTGGAGAACTGATTTGTTCTGCTCCCTGACTGTTCATTTTCTTTCCTTTTACTGCCTCGCTTCGGTCTAAATTTTCTGATTTTTGGTTCTGTGAAGTTGTGCTTTGTGTGCTTGTGATCAGTTTCTAGATGTGTGTGAAGACTGTAAATCTCCTAGATAATAATGATCTAGGTCTTCGTATGGTGAAAGGGTTTGGTGTAGGGGAGGAGGGCTCTGCGTGCTCCAGTAGGCTAGTTGTGTTAGATTAAAGGGAATGATTTTTCTTTCAAGGGGGGTGGGGGGTTGTTAAGTAAGATAATGCATTAGATAGATGTCTTAACGAGTTACGAAGTGAGATATAGTAAAAGTCACCGGTTATTCTGATATACGTCAGTATACAATGTGATTTGCAGGATAGGTACATTGTCTTAGTGGGCTATTTTGCCTCCCATGTGGCTAGACTTTGTTGGTCACTGGCTAAATATGCCTAATTGTCTAAATCTAACTCTTTTGTTTGTTCTAAGTATATTCAAGCTTTAAGATGAGTTGGTGAGCAATAATTTAACAAATGTATTGAGTTTTAATCCTTTAGCTTGTTAATATAGGTATCCTGTTAGCGTATTCTAAATTATTATTTGGCCTTTTAGGAAGCTAAGTTTGTTGGGTTGGCACTTTTATGTGGTAAATTTGGATTGCAAGTTCTATTATATGTTTATGGTCCCAATCCATCTATAAATGTGAAAATTACGGTTTCCAATTGTTTTGTCTTCAAAATCTTGTCACTTAAATTGATTAATGGATGTAGCTTTACACTGGATATGCCTTTGGTGCTTGGGGATAAAAATACAAGGAAGTCCCTGATGCTTCATTTAGGTTGCAGAGGCCTATTTTGGATTTCTATCATGATTATCATATGAATATTGTCTCAGTTAATTTCCATGATGGGTCAACCTATCCTTAGTTGTTGTGTTTCTATCAAGCAAGTGCCGTTACTCACCAATTAGGTTATATTAGGGAAGGTCAATTTATGACTTTTTATTGTTGTTCAACTGGTATATGAATTCCAGAATATCCTTAAACAATTAATGTCAATATTATTAATCTCTTTCTTCTTAAATTTGAGATTCTTAGGAGAACACTCTTATTATCCAAAACAGAAAAAAAGAGATAGAAAATAATAAAACGTTGGTTTGTTTGTGGATTGTAGAGTCCTAGTTATCTTTTAGGGTTGTAAAATTGATGCTTTAATTAAAAAGCACATTTTTAATTTTAACTGGTGTAAGTAATTACTTTATCAGTAGGCATTATTATGGGGGCGGGAGGGGTGTTACTGTTAGTCCATTAGGAGACATGAAATCACCCAAATGATGTTTCTTCTCCCAAGCCTAATCATGCTCCAATTTCAGAGCTCTCCACCTCCTCAACAAATTTACAGTGATTGCCTTTTACATGCTCAAAAAGTTAAGTTACATTATAATTTTCACACACACACACAAGCTTTTAATTGATTCAACAAGCTTTTAATTGTTCAAGTAATAAGTTGGCCTAAACTTTTGTTTTCTAAAAGTTCATACAAGTTTAAAGTCCAACTCTGATAATGAGAAGCTAAATTTTTTTATGAATAGCCAACTTTATTTCTTAAGGCTTAGCTAAACGATATTATTGTTATATTGTTTAGGTGAAGTACAAGATTTTGTCATTCTTTTATGAGATAAATTCAGCATACATTGAGGTGCAAGTTTCATTTAGTTCTTATTTTGTTTGTTGTGCATTGGTGCAAGTTGCTTTTAATTCTTACTGCTGCCCTTATTTTGTTTGTTGTGAATTTGGTGTAATTATTAAATCATCATTCATTTCTTGGAGTTATGTACCTATAGTTTACAATCCTTCTTGGTATTAGTACCTTGATTTCTGAGTTTTCTTTCAATCTTCCAACAGGCACATAGTGCTTATCATGGTATTGGCATAGTCAAATTGATGGGGCATAGTAATGGATTTATAGCCATATAAGAGCTTTGTTTCTTTTATAGCCATATAATATATATGTAAATAATACTAATATAAGAGCTTTGTTTCTTTTAGGTTGGTAGATATATATATATATATGTATATGTATATGTACATGAATACTGATAGTGCTTTTATCCCATATTCTCGTGCTCTATAATTTAATCTATCTCTAATACTATCAATTTTTGTTATATCTAGTACGCTGGATAGGAATTGGATGCAATTGGATGATAGACTTTCTTACTAGTATGTTGATGGAGTTGATGATTATTTGTGATACCAACATTGTTCGAGGTATGTATCCTGTGAGTGATAGGATTTAATCACTCCTTCCGGGTGGTGGGTGATCACTCTTTTTTTAAAATTTTGAATGCTTAGTATTATATGTATCCTGTGAGTGATAGGATTTAATCACTCCCTCCGGGTGGTGGGTGATCATCCATTATTTTTTATTATTAATGCTTAGTACTATATGTATCCTGTGAGTGGTAGGATTTAATCACTCCCTCCGGGTGGTGGGTGATCACCCATTATTTTTTATTATTAATGTTTAGTACTATATGTATCCTGTGAGTGATAGGATTTAATCACTCCCTCCGGGTGGTGGGTGATCACCCATTTTTTAAAATTTTTAATGCTTAATACTATATGTATCCTGTGAGTGATAAGATTTAATATGTAACGAGTTGTCTAGTGAGCCTTTGATGTTAATTATATTTTTATATAGTGTGTTGTATGTGGGCTTGTTAGATGCCAAAAGTAAGTTATGGGTGAATAAGAGGTTAAATGGCGCAAAATACTACGACGTGTTCACCACAAATGAGAGAAATCAAGTGGGTCTAGTAGACATTGAGAGAGCAATGGAGAAATTTCAAGCATTGGTTGAGCTCACTTGAGTTTTAGATATACTACACTTGAAAGGGTGTTTGCTTTATTATATTTGTATTTATAATATAATCCACTTATAATTGATGTAATCCATTTATTATTGAAAAAAGTTTCAAATTCTTCTTCATAAATCCTAACACAAATTGTTGTCCAATGATTAATTATATTACATAGGGTATGTCTTTAATAAACAACTCATGCTCCATTCTTTTTTAAAATTTTAAGTCTTCGTAGAGATAGAATTAATGTATCAATCATGATTCATACATATATATCTATATAAAACCTAAAAAGCCTTTAAAACTTTAATATAGGATTTGATTTAGTGATTTCTAATGCTGTAAAAAAAAAGAAGAAGAGAATTTTGAAATATAGGATTTGAATCTTTCCAATATGGATTCATGGATTGTTGGAAGGAGATTTTATGTTTAAAAGTTGTTGCATGAAGATAAAGTGCCTTTTTGATTTGTGAGATTAGCTATGAATGCAAAAAATGATATACTTGCTATCTTCCAAATATTTTATGTTAGGTCATAGGACTAATGATCTTACAGAAGATATGGTCATGGATAAAGATAATTCACAAATTAGAATTCATATAGGTGGCCCCATTCCATAGAACTAAGGTTTGGTGTTTTTGTTAATCTACATCTCAATCTACTTTATATTTAAGGGTTTCTATGTTTTGGTATATTTTAGTGATTGTATGTTGTGTAGTTTGTGATGGAGACGTTTTGGGCTTTGTTAATTCTATTTCTAACATTTTATAAAGAAAACATGAATACTTCTTTGACTCTAATTTCATATTTTATTTTATTTTTTTATAGGTCAATGAGACAACGAGACTCTAAAGGAAGCAACTGCTATCTTGGAGTACATGAACAGTTTTATGACTATATATAGTGCTTTGTTGTACATTAGTTTTGAATAGTATATATGATTGTTAAAGTGATACTTTTAGTTGAATATCTTTTTTGGTGTACATTTTTAAATAATATATACAATTGTCAAAGTGTTATTTTTAGTTGAACATATTTTTTGGTGTAATTTGTTGGCAATTAACACTTATATATATACTACTTTTGGTGTGTAAATACTAATGGATAATAATTACTTTGGTGTTATTTGAATGACATGTTTTATTTTATAAGTATTATTCCAATTTGATATAGATAATGATATATAAGTTTTGTGGTTTATATCAAAACAAGATGTTTTTGTCATTGATGATTAGCAATTATTTTCATACTATTAAAAAATAAAAAATAAAAAATAAAAAATAAAAAAAATAAAAAAATAAAAAATATATTTTTTTAACGATAGGAATCATACCGTTGCTAATTGTTCACATTATTAACGAGAGGAAATATTGTCGTTATTGGTTTGTGTTTTGATAACTAAAAAGTTATTTTTAACGACAGGAATCATACGGTCGCTAATTGTTTAGACTATTAACGACGGGAAATATTGTCGTTATTGGGTTATGATTTGGTAGTTAATAATTATTTTTAACGACGGGAATCATACGGTCGCTAATACAATTAATGACGGGTTTATCATTCCCGTCGTTAAAGACTTTTACCCTCGGAGGCAATAACGACGACGGGAAAATTCCCGTCGTTACAACTTTTTAACGACCGAAAATCAACTTTTAACGACTGATTTTCCCGTCGTTAAAACTCGTTTTTCTTGTAGTGAAAGTACTCCCTATGCTTCATCTTCCCCAGCTCGAACAATACAACTGAGTATGAAGCATTGCCAGCTGGAATGAGATTGGCAAAAAAATTGAAGGTAAAAAGCCTGACCACCCACAATGATTCGCAGTTGGTAGTACAACAGTTTCAAGGCACTTTTGAAGTAAGAGAACCGATTTTGGCCCATTATCTAGAGAAGGTGAGGGAGCTCTCTCATAGGTTTGAGCGCTTTGAACTTATTCAAATCAACAGGTCCTTTAACCAGCACGTTGAGGCATTATCCAAGTTAGCCTCCGATCGGGACACCCCAAGACGATTGATTCACATGGAGGTCCAGCAACGACCAAGTGTAGAGGAAGGTGATGGAGGGGTTCATTGCATTGATATGGTTGACGACTGGAGAACATTAATACTGAAATACCTGCTTAATCAAGAGCTTCCAGCCACACCCTCGGAGGCTAAGAGGCTGAAGACCAATGCGGCCCGCTTTACGGTCATTGGCCAGTAGCTATATAAGATAGGGTATTCCTTGCCATTGCTCAAATGTTTGGGGACCCGAGAAGCAGAACAGGCTCTGGAAGAAGTTCATGAAGGAGACTGCGGTGAGCACCTCGACACTAGAGCGTTGGCTAGAAAGATCCTGCGAGCCAGTTTCTTTTGGCCCACCCTGAAGCAAGACGCAGCCCGAAAAGTGCGAACATGTGATAAATGATAGAAACACGCCCCTCTGACAGTGCGACCCCCTTCATCTATCTAGTCGAAATTTCAGCCATTGCCATTTGTACAATAGGGGTTAGACATTTTAGGTCCATTTCCTATGGCATCAGTGCAAAGAAAATTCCTATTGGTGGCCACGGACTACTTCATGAAGTGGATCAAAATGGAACCATTAGCAACCATAACTGAGAAACGGGTAGAAGCGATGGTGTGGAAGGACATAATCTATCACTTCGGCATACCCCAAATTCTCAACACTGATCATGGAATGCAATTCGATTCGGAGGCTTTCAGGGTCGTTTGCCAGAGATGGGGGATCAGTTTGAGGATGGCGTCCGTGGCATACCCCACAGGCCAACGGGCAGGCAGAGGCAAGCAATAAAACTATCCTACACGGGTTGAAGACCCGATTAAAACGAGCTAAAGGCAGATGGGCTAATGAACTTCCTAGCATTTTGTGGGCCTATCGCACAACCAGTCACGTGTCCATGAGGGAAACGCCCTTCAGCTTGGTATATGGGATAGATGCCCTAATTCCGGTGAAACAGACCTCACTTTGCCTCGGGTTATGGCTTTCAATGAGGAGGGAAATTCAAAAAATTTGAGGGAAAACCTGGATCTAATAGATAAGCTGAGGGAGAAAGCAGATGTACAGTTGGCAGTGTATCAGATGAGAATTGCCATCTATTATAATGCAAAGGTCCGACCTCAAATGTTCCAGGAAGGAGATTTGGTACTCAAGAAAACAGTAATTACAAATGCCCACCGAGAAGAAGGAAAACTCAGGCCAAATTGGGAGGAACCCTATAAGATACAAAAGATGCTGGGGCCCAACACTTGCGTACTGCAGACATTGGAAGGAGGAATGATGAGTAAAACCAGGATTACAATGCACCTCAAAAGATACTTCACCGCCTTGACAATCGAGACCAGCCATGGAATATTCGAAGCCGGAGGCATAGAGATGCATTCGTTACAAGAGGCACTACCTAGCTCCACTGAGAATCTAAGTTCTTTTTAATTTTCTTGTGTAATAATTCCCCTATAAATAAAAGAGTACCCCCATGTATTCACGTGGAGTAGGTGAAACTATAAGCCGAACCACATAAGATCTCGTGTCTTGAGCATTTCCATGTATGATGAAGCAGGACGTAGGTACAATGGCTCGATAAGGGTCCCTAACGAGATCAGGGTGGCCCGATGGAAATCAGGCACATGTAACCACAAGCCGGCTTGGGATCATCAGCTGCTCCGACACCTATGCCCGTAGACTCACCTAGATCCCTCGATTGAGTTTGGTGTTATGCTTTTAAGCTAGACCCAACTCCTCAGGTCGATCTGGCACCTAAGTCTCCCGGCAAGCTCGGACATCCTGAGGGAATCCCGAATCAGGCTGGTTATTGAACCTGGATACACTGAGGATAGATTGATTCTTAGGGGAGCCAGAAGATGGTAAAGCCGCTATAAGGTAAGTCGAAAAACATCCACACTGCCCAAGGCTCAAGTCATCTGGTTGCAATCTGGTGAGTACGACCTAAGACCAACTCAAGATGATCGGATGCTCCGACGCCTGTGCCGGCAAACTCACCTAGATCCCTCGATTGGGTCTGGTGTTATGCCCCTGGGCTCGACCCGACCCCTCAATTGATCTAGCGCCTAGGTCTATCGACGAGCTCGGACTCTTAGAGAGAATCCCGGGTTGGATTAGTGGCAAAACCCAGATCCCCTAGGATAGACCAAGCCTCGAAAGAGGTGGACAAGAAGGTAAAAGATACGACTCAATTTAATGCCTATGGGACCAACTCGGGATGATCGGATGCTCCGATGCTTGTGCCCACAGACTCACCTAGATCCCTAGATTGGGTCCGGTGCTACACCCCTGGGCTAGGCCACACCCCTCGATTGATTTGCCGCCTAGGCCTTCTAGCGAGCTCGGACTCTTAGAGAGAATCTTAAGTTGGATCATTGGCCAAACCCAGATCCCCTACGGCCTAAGACCAACTCGGGACCATCAGATGCTTCGACACCTATGCCCGAAAACTCACCTAGATCACTCAGTTGAGTTCGGTGCTATGCTTTTAAGCTAGACCTAACTCCTCGGTCGATGTAGCGCCTAGGTCTCCCGGCAAAATAGGACGCCAGAGGTGAATCCGACGTTGGATCCTTACCATAATCCAGCTTCCATGTGGCAAACGAAGACCCCTCGCGGAAACATTCACAATGGCCCGATAATCCCCAATCTTGATAAAAGTTGGGAGCTCGATGACTGCTGCATAAATCTGGTAATCACGTCAGGGGTGTGGGGCCTATCTCGAGTTTTCAGGGATGAAGAAGATGAAAACTAAACTACCAAGATAGATAAATTGAAGCCTGAAGAAGTAGTCGTGTAACCAACAAGTAAATGAAGGAAACACAATTGAATTATGTAATGATGTAAATAAGACAATTACATGAGGCACGTTGAGACGACTACCAAAAGTTACATACAACCAAAGCCGATAAAACAAGATGCAACAACCAAGGAAATGTGTCAGAAATTCAAAGAAGAATACTTTGAGGAAAAACTAGCAAAATGGTCATTCCATACAACTGGTTAATAACACAAATTAAAAGTATAAAGCCTGTGCTAATCTTCGACTAGAGGACGATCCACGTGGCCCGAGCCCTCTCCAGGAGGCAGACCTTGGGAAACATCAGCAGCAATATCCACCTCCAGGTCTCTCTCAATCATTTGGGCAGTGTTAAGCGAGCCAGCACCTACTTCACCCTCCTCGAGCTCCAGGACATAAGGGCTCCATGGACCTTGCAAGTTGCTGAGGTCATCCTCTAAGGCTTGTCTTATACATTCCTTAGGCCCAAGATCGTCCGGCTCGTACCTTATCCAGTCGAGAGGGGTATCGGCATACATGGCATTATCAAAAGTTACCTCCGAAAAGGAATCCCTCGGGCACCTAGTCTCCATGAAATTACGGCAGAGATAAAAGTCGAACTTTGAAAAGCAGCTGGCATAACTATCTTTACGATGAAAGCAATCCCTCGAAAGGCGGTATTGCTTCACAGCCTCTCTCGTCGCTTCATCAATTTCTCCCTGCCGATTCTCACGCATTCTTTCCATCTCTACCTAAATATAAGCAGCCCGTTCCTTGGTGCAGGCTAAGTCCCTTTTCAAACGAGACACCTCCTCTTGGGCCTCTGCTAGAGAGGATGCCTTCTCTTCATAAGCCCGGTTGCGAGCCTCCAGCTCCTCCTCCCATTTGCGGGGCATTGTCCTCGGCCGCCTAGCAACTTATGGAAAGGTCATGGAGTCTATCTTAAAGACTAGTCTTGTCTGACTCCAGGTGGCAGATTGTCATGTTCAGGACTTATCGTCCTCTTTCCATTGGAAGGACTTTTGTGTTAAGTCGTAAATTTGTGCCTCTTGGCGAGCCAGTCGAGCACGGTTCATGGCATTGGCCATTATTGTAATACCCGGTATTACATGGTATTAAATATAAATAACTTTTGATTATTTTGGCGGGACCTCGGGTGGTCCGGGAAGCCCGAAAGTCAATCTCGAGAAATTAATTAAAGAAATTCCCGAATTGGTGGCAGGGAGTGCCTCGGGACTTAGATGTCTAGCGAAGAGGACAAGAGATTGATGAGCGTCTCGAGGCGAGATTTATGACGCTGGAAGCGGTCCGACCGGGAATAACTTTCGGAATAAATTCTATATAAGGCCGAGTGGGTGCCAATATCGAATAATCAGAGGGGACCTTCTGGAAGCTGAGGGGACCCTAGGGGTGGTTCGATTTTCTGAGTAAGGCAACCCTTAAGTGTTTTCGGGTCGAATAAAGGTCCTGTGTAGGCGCATGGACGAAATTGGTTTTATCGAGTAAAAGTCAATTATTAATTTTGGACAATTAAGGTTTGGTGGCTTTGGGGTAATTAATTAAAATCTTGAGAGGGTCCAAGTGCTATTAGTAAAATCCTAAAGTGCAATTAATAATTTTTAAGTGGAATTAATAAGATTAAATAGATTAATTTGTAATTTAATTTATTGATATACATATATATTTATGTGCGTGTGTGTATGGCCGCGTGTGTGTGAGAAGCTTCTGGGAAGCTTCGTGTCTCTGCAAGTTTAAATGGCCGAGGAAGCAGAGAGCTGAGGAGAGTGAGAGGTTGCGGGAGAATGCTGGCCGAGGCTCGCAAGATCGGAGAAGAGCGAGAGAGAAATAGAGCAGTGCGAGATCGACGGAGCCGGAGGCTAGCCCCGACCAGCAGCAACGCTGGAAGCTGCCATGGCCGATGAGGCAGCAACTTCAGGGGAGCTGGAGCGTCAGCGAGGGCCGGCTTCGATGGCTGGTCGAGGTCGCGTCGGCATGGAGCGGCCAATGGCAGCACTTGCGATGACCAAGAGGCGATGACGAAGGTCGGTTGCAGCGGCCATGGCGGACGCTGAGGTTGCAACGCACGGGTAGTGTGCGCTCGAGAGGAGGATCCAGCCGCGGTGGCGGCGTTCGGCCAGTGGCCGCGAGCAGCCGGTGGTGGCCGCTGAAGGCGGTGATGCGAGCGGTGGCGGGCGTCGGGCCAGGCGAAGGCGGCTGGAGGAGCTGGTGCAGGCGCGCGCAGGGCAGCCACGCGAGGAAGAAGAAGAGGAGCAGCGCGCGGGAAGCTGGAGAAGAAAGGAGGAAAAAATAAAAGAAAAAAAAAAGAAATAAAAGAAAAAGAAATATGGAAAATTCTGGAAAATAGGAGAAAATCTCGAAAAATTCCAGAAAATGGGGAAAAGGTCTGGAAATTAATTTGGGGCTCGAGGAGTGGGCCGAAGGTTCGATATGGGAAATCCGAGAGCATTTTGGCAGTCCAATAGGCGATGCCAATGTGGGCGATTAGCCGATTTTCTCTTCCAGATTAACTGAGGTGAGTTATTTAATTCTTTTCAAAATATTCCTTTTATGTGAAATATTAAATTGTGTAGAGTAATTAATGGTTGGATTAAACCCTGGGTCGGGGTTGTTTGGAATTTATTGACGGCTGGTGTATGCCGTGGTTAGTGTTATTTGGAGATAGTGTTTATGTGTGATGTTGTGGTGTAAGCAAAAAAATGAAGGTGTTGGTTAATGTTTGATATGGTGGGGTTTTGCCTGTTTGTCTCTAGGTTCAACCGGGAAGGCAGTGATCCTAGAGGAACTTGAGATTCAGGCTGGAATTCGTGCCGAGGCAGGGATGAGGCTTCGAGCCAGGTAAGGGACGGCCCCATGAGGAGGCGGCCTTGCAAGTTGGTAAATGTCTTTGATAATGATTTTATGTTGCATTCGCATGTAGTGGTTATCTTGTGTGATGCAAGATCCAGTGGTTAACTTGTGTGATGCAAGACCTAGTGGACCTATGGCCATATGGAGGACTAGTGTGGTGGGGGCTGATAGGTTGATGCCTCAAACCTTAGTGGGTTGTGAGGATAAGTGGGCCTAGCCTCATTTGCATGCATTGGGCATACATGATCATCATTATATTCATATTTACATGCATTGCACCCTTACTGAGTCTTTATGACTCATGAGGTTTTACCTCATGTGTAGATGTTGCAAGTCCAGAGGCAAGCAGGGATGGCATCGGGAGGCTGTTGTGGCAATTAACTTTGTTGCCTGAGATGTGTTGATGTGTATTCCATTGTAACTTTCTTTATACGTATTCATGTAATTGAGTGTAAGTGATGATGAGCACTAGATGTATTTAATTGTTGTAATCATCGTAGTATGATAAATGATTCTGAGATTGTTCTTTGGATATGGCTTAGTTGGCCAAGATGAGTTTCAGACCAAGTAAAGATCAGCAAGGTACGTTCTCATAAATCCCCAATACTCAGCGAAGTGTTTGTATGCTAGCTTTGTGCCTGGGTCACCTCTAGCTTGCTATGGGGCGAGCTGAAGAGAGGTGAAGCCCACTCGGGTTTCGGGTGTCGTTCCGCTGTGTTTCTTGATTGAGTTGGGACCGATTCTCGAGTGGAGCGAAGGGAAGGACGAAGCCTAGGTCCCACCTAGGGCGTTTCCTGTTGAAACATAGTCCAACCCTTCAGTCGTGGTTTGTCGGGTGAGTAATCAGGTCGATTATTTACCGGTAACGCCCGTAAGTGGGAGCGGGTCGTTACAGTTTGGTATCAGAGCACGGCTAGCTATATGAGTGGGGAAGGCTAACGTGCTTGGGTGTTATGTATGGTTGGTTAAGCGATTGATGTGAGCAATTGCCAGAGTTTGGAATCGAGGATTTCTTGAATGATTTGGATGTAAGTTGGAATGTCCAAACTGCTGAGTTGGGGTCGAGAACAGTTGATCTATGGTCTCGAGATTGTGATGTGAGATTGATCTGATAACCTTGAAAACTAGACATGTGGACTGAGGACCCTACGGGATTGGGTCAAGTCATTGAGGCCTGCAATGGTTTGAATGATATGTTGGGATATTCATGTTCTAGGGATGAGAAAATACCCTGGATTGAGATAATATACCTGTGAGAGGTATAAGGGTTGAGCAAAGAAGAACCGAAAACCCAAGTGTGAGTGTCGGTGTCAAGGAAACTCGAATGAGGCATTTCGGGGATATGAAGTGTTTTAAGAATGGAAACTCCTTGAGATTGAAGTGTTGAAGCTCATGTGGGGATACGAATCTGAAGTGTGACTAGTCCAGGAGGGGATTAGTGGAGCGTCCCTATTTTAGGGATTTGCCGAGCATGTTGGAGGGAATAGAGTTGTCCCTTGGAAGTGGTGCAGTAAGACTTGTGCGCTTGAGATAGAGCGAGCTATAGTGGGAGTTAGCTCGAGACTCAAGGAAATGAGTCGTCAACTGGCTATGTGACGAGCTCCTGGGGGTAAGGTTAGTTGCAGCGAGGCTCTATGGGGAGTGTGCATGTAATGCATCTGTATGTCAGGGCCAGTGAAGGCATGACTTAAGTAGAATCTGAAAGGACTCTGAGGGGAGTCAGGACGCTAGATATATGTGATGCGATCTAATCGTTCTGTTATGATGATCCCAGAGGGGACGTGCCTAGGGTATGAGTGGACCCTAGTTGATCTCATGATGAAATGGGATATATCCTAAGAAATGATAGGTATGTGGCAAACGGATCCTAGCGGGTACCTATATGAGATGGAAGTCCCAAGTGAGTCGAGCTGGAATCCAAGGGGATCCAGATTTGGGATAAAAGAGTTGGGCATACGTAGATATGTGCGTGGGAGCCATGGGATTAGAAGTCCTGGTTGAGAAAGGCCAAAGTAACCGTTCTTGTGAATGATGGATGAGGGGTTAATCTAAACTCTCATTGACACTTGGGGTCAGGCGGGACGCCTAAGGTCGGGAGATGAGAGGTGAATAGACCCTCATTATGATACCTGGGGTCGTGATGACGCCTAAGGTTACGAGACCCTTGATGGGAGACGCGGAGGTCACCCAATGAAGGGTATGAGCGGTGTGGGCCGAGGGTAGTGAATTGTGGCAACAGGACATCCGTGGGCTATACGCGCACAAGAAATGCCAACTTTGGATGCCAAGTGGGCACGGGCATGGTGAGTAATGTGGAAACCCGGGAATTTTTAGTTCCAAGTCATGGGAGCCCGAGCAAGGCGTGCAAAAAAAAGCCAGGCCAGGTGTAGAGATAGAATGCGTTTATGAGTGTGCAAGAAGAGACGAGAGGTCTCAATTTACCTAGAAGGTACTGATTGGCGCTCCATGGTTATGGGTGTCAGAGCCTGAGATGGGCTCAGCATGTTGATTGTGGGTTACGAGATCTATGATAATCAAGCTCTAGGATGAGCTGGGTGGCGAATGAGTCATGATGGACTGGGATCCATCGTCATTAAAAGTTGGAGCTTTCAAATGTTGAGTGAGAGCCGGGAGGTGTGATCTTGTGGGGTAAGATCATGAGGCCTCAAGAGGTGAAATGGTTTGAGAGTCTCTTAAGCGGTAAGAGATGTAAAGTCATGAGGAGTAGGGCTTATGGTATGTGCTTGAGGTTATCAAGGCAAGGATAACCAAGTAAGATGGCGTTGGTAAGATGGTGGTGGAACCAGCGTAGCTCGGGAAGGCTTTAAGTAGCCTTGATGTTAAGGGTGCAAAGCTCGATGAAACAGATTTGATGCTATGGACCGTGTGGCAGAGGACTAATGAGTTGGCTCGCGTTGAGGGCAAGTGGCCCATGGGCCTGAGCAATTTAGTGAACTGCAGGTGACGATCAGATGCCGAGGATGTGGAGCAGCACCTTAGGAAATTGGTCAGGTGAGATCGAAAATCTTCCGTGCGGGATAGGACATTTAGAGTAGTCCTAAGGAGGAATCGTGGAACGCGGTAATGATCCGATAGATTTGTTGTTGAGTAGGACGCCTGGTAAGAATAGTGGCTACGAGTGTGGTATAGTAGTCATACCGAGTTCGATATCAAAGGTGTAACTGAAAGGTGAAAGTCACGATACGGGGTGCGAAACAGATCAGAGTGGGACCTGAGCCATGCTGTAGGAAACTGTTGTTGGGCCAGTGTAAGGGACAACACAGTAAAAATGATTGGGTGTTAACTCTCTTAAGCACAGGGCAACACGATGGGGAACTAATGTTGGGCCAGTGTATGGGAGTGACACGATGATGGTGACCAGGTGTTGGCGCGCCTAAAGCACAGGGCAACACAGTGACTATGCAGATGGTCAGGGACTGAAGATCGGTGAGATGTTTGAGAAAGAAACCCGGGGAAAGGAAACGGGTCTAGCGTGGGAATAATGCTACGGTTGACGCCTACCAGTGACGGGTCTAATGCTATGGACCACTGGATGCAGACGGTTAGTCCACAGGAGGGACTGCAGCCCTCCACGTGGAGTAATCTGTCTGTGGTGGAGACGATTAGACACCGAAGACCTGGGGTATGCTGTAGGTTATGCCTGAGTCAGACCTAAAAAATTCCGTAAGGGTTGAAGTATGGTGGTAGTGCTGTGGGTGTCAAGGCAGTAAGAAAGTTTGTGAATCGAGGGAGTGATATCTTGTGGTGTGATAATAAGCGGTGTGGCGATGCTCCTTACTAAAGGATGCTAAAATAGTTGTGGTTAAATTTGATCGAAGTGCTTTGGTAAATTGGGATGATGGACCCAGTGTGATCTTGCAGTAATGCATGAAGATGGGTTGATTGGTGGAGTCAGTAAATGGCTCGAGAATGATACGTAAGTGTCGTGGAGGGCGAAACTTACGAAATGGAAGCCAACCATCAGATAGGAAAATTGAAGCGTGTGGAGGTTTCAAATAAAGGGATATCTAATCTGTGATGTGAGTTGTGGTAGGCTGAACGTGGGGCTAAGGCACGGTTTGAAATTTGTGAAAGTGCGCAATTGCACAGTCTGGTGTTAGTCTTGATTGTGTCGATGCGAAATGAGGAAGTGTCCTCATGTGGCACTGGAAGGGTTTCCAGTTGATGACACACGAGAAATTGCCAGGTGGTAGCACCTGATGGCAATAATGGAGCGTGAGGCTCGAGGGCAGTGAGGTAAAGCCTTGTTGGTACCGTGCATGCCTTTAATGTAAAGGTTCAGCGGGTTTTGGTGGTTAGACCAGGCAAATTGTGAGAAAGAGATGCAAGGTGATAAAAGATGGTTGGTCAGGGCAGAAATGTGCCACTCAGAGGAGTGTGGCTTTGGAATGAGAGCTATCAATAGTAGTGTTGAAATGTGATTAGGGTAGAACTGGAGATGTTCTCCCAAGAGAGGTTGAGCATGAAGCAACGGTGCGAGATGAACTTCCTAAGGCGTTACAACTCTATCAGGAAAGATCACCTGGGGAAAAGCCAGTGTAATGGCAAGTGCCTGAGTAGGAAGGTGAGTCCTACGGCATCCAGTAGAAGTGTGAATTCCACAGGAGAGACAGGGGTGATTTCCAGTGACGGAGTTTAAATCGAAGCGGTAGTCGATGATTGCAAGAGCAGTGCCTAGAGGAAGGTTGTGTGAGTTGTGAGCCGAGCGATTCGGCTAGATTAAATCGAGTTGGTTAGATGGAAGATAAGGGTGATTTTAAAATGTCGCCAATGTGTAAAGAGAGCTCGAAGAAAGAGCTTATGGGACGAGATTGGTTTCCAGTAATGGTGTTTAGGTGATGAAATCACCGAATGGCTGTGAGTGATGCAGTCGAAGGGATGCCTTGGAGTGTGGGCAATTGATAAAAATTAACCTCGTGTCTAAGGTTAATGGTTGTGAAAAGAAATCGGCTACTGAAACTGTTGTGGTGTTAGAGCCATGTGGTTACTCACCAAGAGGTGTAAGTTAGCTGTAGCAAAGTGTATAAGAAATTCGGGAGAAGCCAGAGTCTCTTAGGGATTTAACTAGATGCTATATGTATAAAAGGTAATGTGAGGAAGGCGACCTAAGAGTGGGGTCGTGCTGGTTGTGGTGACCAGTGAGATTCAAAGAGCAGCAAGTATTTTGAGATGGCATGGTGGTGTCATCGTCGCGGTTAGGGATAAGAAATTGTCAGGAAGGTCAAAGGTAACCATTGTACATGATAAGACCTTGAAGCCGAGTGTGAATGGCCATGAAGGCTAGTATCGGTGAATTTTGAGATACAACAATCATGGGGGCGAAATTCGTTGCTGTCAAGGTGTTGTCCTTGCCAAGGAGGACAAGAGGAACCATTATGCATGGTTTAGATCAGGTGTCTATTGAGAGTTGAGAATGAACCTGATGTTGAATGGCTGAAAGTTTGTGCCTCAAAAGTAAGAGACTTTGTTGAGAAATTGTGAGATTTAAAAAGGGTCCCAATGAAAGTGAAGCTGGGCAAGAAAAATTTGGCCAAAGGACCGCTACAAGAGTGGGGGTGTAACCATGATGGCTTGTTGTGGTGTGGACCAAAGGCACGAGTCATCCTACAGGTGCGACGCATAAGTGATTGTGCAGATGGTAATAAGCCAAGCACTTGTGCCACGCACCGTGGGTGATGACGAGGGCCGATTAATGGTTCCGCGACCTAAAGCGCAATGGTAGGATCCTTGACTCGCGGTAGGGTTTAATAGCCAAGGTAAGGCCTAGCATGGGGCATGATTGTAAAAGTTGAAATGGGGTGAGGAATTAAAAAGGGGTTGCTCAGTGAAGAGTTCCCTTGTATGGGTAAGAGACCCCTACTAGCGTGTGATATCGGCTAATAAGTATCTTGTGTGTACTTAATGCGAAGAACTCCTGGTTGGGAGAAGGTTGTGGCTCGAGCATGGATAAGCTCGAGGTGAGATTGTAATGGTGCGTGCATCGCCAAGCTCGAGTTGGACTCGGGTAATGCATGTATAGTGAAAATGTGTAATTACCGGGCATGGTGTTAGGTATATCGATTTTGCGTAATCGTATCGATAAATGAGGGTCGGCTGGTCAAGGTAGAAGACCATGTATGAAATGGTCGAAGTTGGCAAGGTAGGCCAAATGGTTGCTTCCCATGAAATGCTAGCCTGGTTAGTTGATCGGTAACGAGAGGTTGCCATGAGGATCAACTTAAGCTATGCATAAGTGTGATTAATGGCGGTATGCCATGGTGGATTGGGTGTCCGAGTGTCTTATGAGCACTAGAAGTGACATTGCGGCGAATGATCAGTGCTAAGACGTTGCTGGTTGGACCAGCGTAAAATCGTGGCCATGTGTGATTGGCAATGAGAAACGTTGCCGTGTGTGATCGGCATAAAATCGTGGTAGACTGATCAATGATGCAATGTTAGCGCATGTGGTTTCGATTGAGGGGAAAATGGGAAGTGGACTGCAAAGTGATACTCCAGGTAGAGAAAATCCATCTATAGATGGACAACATTGTAGTAAACATGACCAGCGACCAGTGGTGCGATTTGGCGGGAGGCCAATGCGGTATTCGGTTGGTGAATATCCTCGAGAGACAGAAGACCAAATGCCTAAGTGAAGCCTTGTGGTGGGTATAACCCGAGATTAAGACGGAGAAATGTTTCGGCTACGGGATTCCCGAGTAGGGGATTCAGGGAGTAGTATGAGAATGTGATTATCTTGGGTATGAGATTAAGGCAAAGTGAATTTCGAGGGCGAAATTCTTTAAGGGGGTGGAATGTAATACCCGGTATTACATGGTATTAAATATAAATAACTTTTGATTATTTTGGCGGGACCTCGGGTGGTCCGGGAAGCCCGAAAGTCAATCTCGATAAATTAATTAAAGAAATTCCCGAATTGGTGGCAGGGAGTGCCTCGGGACTTAGATGTCTAGCGAAGAGGGCAAGAGATTGATGAGCGTCTCAAGGCGAGATTTATGACGCTGGAAGCGGTCCGACCGGGAATAACTTTCAGAATAAATTCTATATAAGGCCGAGTGGGTGCCAATATCGAATAATCAGAGAGGACCTTCTGGAAGCTGAGGGGACCCTAGGGGTGGTTCGATTTTCTGAGTAAGGCAACCCTTAAGTGTTTTCGGGTCGAATAAAGGTCCTGTGTAGGCGCATGGACGAAATTGGTTTTATCGAGTAAAAGTCAATTATTAATTTTGGACAATTAAGGTTTGGTGGCTTTGGGGTAATTAATTAAAATCTTGAGAGGGTCCAAGTGCTATTAGTAAAATCCTAAAGTGCAATTAATAATTTTTAAGTGGAATTAATAAGATTAAATAGATTAATTTGTAATTTAATTTATTGATATACATATATATTTATGTGCGTGTGTGTATGGCCGCGTGTGTGTGAGAAGCTTCTGGGAAGCTTCGTGTCTCTGCAAGTTTAAATGGCCGAGGAAGCAGAGAGCTGAGGAGAGTGAGAGGTTGCGGGAGAATGCTGGCCGAGGCTCGCAAGATCGGAGAAGAGCGAGAGAGAAATAGAGCAGTGCGAGATCGACGGAGCCGGAGGCTAGCCCCGACCAGCAGCAACGCTGGAAGCTGCCATGGCCGATGAGGCAGCAACTTCAGGGGAGCTGGAGCGTCAGCGAGGGCCGGCTTCGATGGCTGGTCGAGGTCGCGTCGGCATGGAGCGGCCAATGGCAGCACTTGCGATGACCAAGAGGCGACGACGAAGGTCGGTTGCAGCGGCCATGGCGGACGCTGAGGTTGCAACGCACGGGTAGTGTGCGCTCGAGAGGAGGATCCAACCGCGGTGGCGGCGTTCGGCCAGTGGCCGCGAGCAGCCGGTGGTGGCCGCTGAAGGCGGTGATGCGAGCGGTGGCGGGCGTCGGGCCAGGCGAAGGCGGCTGGAGGAGCTGGTGCAGGCGCGCGCAGGGCAGCCACGCGAGGAAGAAGAAGAGGAGCAGCGCGCGGGAAGCTGGAGAAGAAAGGAGGAAAAAATAAAAGAAAAAAAAAGAAATAAAAGAAAAAGAAATATGGAAAATTCTGGAAAATAGGAGAAAATCTCGAAAAATTCCAGAAAATGGGGAAAAGGTCTGGAAATTAATTTGGGGCTCGAGGAGTGGGCCGAAGGTTCGATATGGGAAATCCGAGAGCATTTTGGCAGTCCAATAGGCGATGCCAATGTGGGCGATTAGCCGATTTTCTCTTCCAGATTAACTGAGGTGAGTTATTTAATTCTTTTCAAAATATTCCTTTTATGTGAAATATTAAATTGTGTAGAGTAATTAATGGTTGGATTAAACCCTGGGTCGGGGTTGTTTGGAATTTATTGACGGCTGGTGTATGCCGTGGTTAGTGTTATTTGGAGATAGTGTTTATGTGTGATGTTGTGGTGTAAGCAAAAAAATGAAGGTGTTGGTTAATGTTTGATATGGTGGGGTTTTGCCTGTTTGTCTCTAGGTTCAACCGGGAAGGCAGTGATCCTAGAGGAACTTGAGATTCAGGCTGGAATTCGTGCCGAGGCAGGGATGAGGCTTCGAGCCAGGTAAGGGACGGCCCCATGTGGAGGCGGCCTTGCAAGTTGGTAAATGTGTTTGATAATGATTTTATGTTGCATTCGCATGTAGTGGTTATCTTGTGTGATGCAAGATCCAGTGGTTAACTTGTGTGATGCAAGACCTAGTGGACCTATGGCCATATGGAGGACTAGTGTGGTGGGGGCTGATAGGTTGATGCCTCAAACCTTAGTGGGTTGTGAGGATAAGTGGGCCTAGCCTCATTTGCATGCATTGGGCATACATGATCATCATTATATTCATATTTACATGCATTGCACCCTTACTGAGTCTTTATGACTCATGAGGTTTTACCTCATGTGTAGATGTTGCAAGTCCAGAGGCAAGCAGGGATGGCATCGGGAGGCTGTTGTGGCAATTAACTTTGTTGCCTGAGATGTGTTGATGTGTATTCCATTGTAACTTTCTTTATACGTATTCATGTAATTGAGTGTAAGTGATGCTGAGCACTAGATGTATTTAATTGTTGTAATCATCGTAGTATGATAAATGATTCTGAGATTGTTCTTTGGATATGGCTTAGTTGGCCAAGATGAGTTTCAGACCAAGTAAAGATCAGCAAGGTACGTTCTCATAAATCCCCAATACTCAGCGAAGTGTTTGTATGCTAGCTTTGTGCCTGGGTCACCTCTGGCTTGCTATGGGGCGAGCTGAAGAGAGGTGAAGCCCACTCGGGTTTCGGGTGTCGTTCCGCTGTGTTTCTTGATTGAGTTGGGACCGATTCCCGAGTGGAGCGAAGGGAAGGACGAAGCCTAGTTCCTACCTAGGGCGTTTCCTGTTGAAACATAGTCCAACCCTTCAGTCGTGCTTTGTCGGGTGAGTAATCAGGTCGATTATTTACCGGTAACGCCCGTAATTGGGAGCGGGTCGTTACAATTATGGCACCCTGAGCGCCTTGCAAAAAAAAAGGCATAAGAGGGTAATGAAAGATGTGTTGTAAGGTAAACGAAAAGAAAAAATGTGAAAAGGTACGAAAGCTTACAATCGCGAGATGGTGTTTAAACTCATCCATATCCTGCGGAGAATTACGAAAGTATCAACTTTCATCGCGAGGAATGATGGAAGAATATAGAAGGTGGGCTCCAACCCCGGGCATATTGATAGAGTCCGTGTCAAGAGCTCCAGGTTGCATGTCGAATCTCTCCCCGCAGACCCAATAATCAGCATCCAACCGTATTGCCCCCTTGTGGGGGTTAGGTAATGCAAGCAAGTTCAGGGCTAATCCTCTGGACGTTGACCCCTTCTCCATGTGTAATGTCCGATGGTCACTGCATTGAGGATTGATCACAACACGACGATACAAGCCTCGACCGCTCGCGTAGACTGCGTCAACGGCAGCCTAGTCAAATCAGGAAGTAACCTCGCCTTCTAGACCTACTCCATGCCTGGCCTGCTCATGTGAAGTATGGTGGGGAGCCCCGCTCATAGCCACGGATACATCCATCTCCAGCGGGGAAAATGTAGGAACGCTAGGGGTAGGCTCTACTAGCGAGTCGTAAGCCTGGGGATTATGAACAAGCTGGAACGTTGCGGGATCAACCTCCACTTCTTGGCGACGACTCCTCTTCCTCCTTTGATGTTGGCGTGGGGGAGCCCAGGTCTGTCCTACCCCCTCACTTCTTTTAGTATTGAGAGCATCCAGAACAGGGATCCCATCTTGGGGATCGAGTGTAGGTAGCACTTCGGCTTGCGCCACTCTAGGGGTGACCCGTTGGTTGGCAGACGTCATTAGGTGATGCATGGCTGCAAGAAAAAGACACGACGCGATTAGATGCCATAAAAATAACTTGAGGGCAGGGATCAAAGCAAGGAAGGATTAAAAAAAAATAACTAGGGGGTTTGTACCCTCAGGAGAAGGTTGCTCCTGGAGAAGGGCATCTCCTTCTCTCGCCATGACAACAGGCATTGGGGCAACTAGAGGATCTGGACACAATGCCCTGGGCACCTTGCGATGAGACAATTCGCCACGCTCTGGAATCCAACCCACCCTTGTCAATCTGTCTACGGTCAAGAGATCGAGGAGCTGCTTAGGGCCACCCCAAGTAATAACGCGGTGGCTATCCTCGTACCTCCCCTTAAGTTCGGAGAGGGGTGCGCTCAATATTGGTTTTCCCATTCTCTCTGGGTTGGTGCGCCATTCACGAGGGGCATTCCACACTCCATTTGGTGGTTGAACCAAAAACCACCAGGAATCGAACGAAGCTTCTCGAGGAGGAGACTCGAAAATGAGAGGATCACCCCAGATCTATTATAAGGTGTACATGTGGGAACATTCCTTAACTAAACGCAACAGAAAAAGGCAGTAAAGGAAGTCCACAGTAGGGTTTATGTCGTTCTTGCGACAAATGATAAAAAAACTAGCTAATTGGGCCTAACCGTTGGGATCCAATTGGCTCGGAGCTATCCCGCTACGACGAAGAAACTTAAGACCAAAGTTATGGAGATGGAGGTGAAAACCTAAGCGAAAGTTAGCCTCATGGACGCTCATCCACCCTTCTTCTACATCGACTGCACAGTTTTCCTCTGGGCGAGGAAGCCTAGTGCGGTATTCCCTAGGGATATGGTGATTTTGGTAGATAAGGGCCACGTTATTTTCATTCATACGGGAACATTTACCCTTTAAAAAGAAGTGCTCGACCCCATGGGAATCGACATCGTGATGATATATTTTCCCGCTGGCCATAGTAGGAACGGGAAGGGCCGAAATCAGAAAAAGAAGCCAAAAAAATTGTATTCTTCAGAAGGGTTTTCCCTTCGGAAGCACCTTTTTCTTTGGAAGGGTTTTTTGCTTCGGAAGGATTATTTTTTTGGGAAGAATTTTTTCTCCAGAAGGAAGGCGCGGTCGGGTGCTTCGGAAGGAAGGTGCGTTCAGAAGCTTCGGAAGGTAGGAAATTCGGAAGCTTCAGAAGGTAGGAAATTCTAAGTATAATGGATTACCTAACTGAGGGATTCTGTCAAAAGGAAGAAGTCCTTCGGAAAGAAAGCCAAGCAACACTTCGGAAGGGAATTTTCTTCAGAAGGGTGTTTTCTTCGGAAGGAAATAGAAAGAGTGTTTGAGATGGTCCTTTAACTGGTGTAGCCGTGAAGAAGTTCCCAAAGTAGTGGGCCCTATTTATAGCCGGTTAGCGAAAGCACATGCGGTCATTAGGGCTGATTCGGAAGAAGACTTCGGAAGCGAGCTTCGGAAGCACCCCTGCTCAATAGCTTTTTCTGATTCTTGGTGCGATTTACTTGGATAAAAATACTCTTCATTCTGTTGAACCAAAATAAAGAGTGGGGGACAATTGTTGTGCCCCAATAATCGGGGGCTAGAAGTCGAAGCATCGCGGAGAAGATCAGAGGCCGCTAGGGAAGGGTCCTTCAGAAGGACCCTTCGGAAGCTGACGTGAATTACCCTTCGGAAACTGTTGATTAGAAGCCTTCGGAAGCTCCCTTTGGAATGGAGCTTTGAAAGCGTTCTCCTAAAGGTTGCTTCGGAAGCTCCCTTCGAAAGCTTCCCTTTGAAAGGATCATGCGTGCAATATTGCCGACCTCTATAAAAGACCAAGTAAAACCCTCAAAAGGGCTCTCTGAACACCGGTATTTCTCTCACTACTATCCTTCCGAAAATCTTAGTTTCCTTTCATATATTTTCCTTCCGCACTGACTTAAGCATTGGGGGGTCTTCGTGGGAAGAAAGCCCCACGAGCCTTCTAACTATTTTCTTACAGTTCTTTCGGAAGCATTCTCACCAAGTTCAACACCCTTTGGAAACCAAGTTCAGAACCTTCGGAAGCAAAGTTCAAGACCTACGAAAGTCAAGCTTAACATCCTTCGAAAGCCCTGTTAAGCCACCTTCGGAGGCAAACCTGAACACCTTCAGAAGCCCTTGTAGCCACCTTCAGAAGTGTTCTTCGTTTACATCTCGGGGTCTACGGCATCCATGAACGTCCCACTCTTAGAAATTTTAATTGTTGTATTTTGGCAACAACAAATTGATATTCATTTTCATTATGTGAAATTGATTTTTGATTAGGTGCTTATAAGACTTGTAAAATGACTTAGGTGCACCTTGGTGTAAAAATATTTTAACCAATTTGTCTTTGTAAAATAATATTCTTTTCATCACCAAAACCAATAGTAGTAAGAAAAACAATAGTAGTAAGAAAAAAACATGCAAGCTCTATCAACAATGGAAGTTGAAGTCATTGCATGTTCAGTTGCAGTACAAGAAGCAATGTAGTTAAGGAGGTTTCTAAGGACCTTGGGGTCACTTCTAACACTGCAAGACCCGTTAGACTCTATTACAACAGTTAAGCTTTGATTGCATATTCTAAAGATCCAAAATATCATAAGAAGTCCAAACATATTGAAACAAAGTATGACTTTATAAGAGACTTTGGCTAAGTCCACCCAAGCATTCACCGTCACAATAACTTACTGATGGATTCCCTTCCAATCAAGTCAAAAGTCCCAATATTAGAAGCCATAATAAAAAGGAGGAAAAGTACTAACAAACATTTGAAATCTTTCGTACCTCAACCAAGCATTGCTCCGCCATGTTTAGTTGTTCATGAGTGCTCCTCGAGTAATTTGGTTCATCACAGGGCATTACTGTGCCATAGATTAGTCTCGCCCCAATGCCCGGCTCCTTTATAGAGTCTATATCCAAAAGTCCAAGGCGTACCTGGAATTCATGCCCATTTAGCCATCAATGTTGTAAAGACACCTCTCCCACTACAAAAAATCCTATGTTTAGTGACGAAAAATTCTGTCACTAAACCTTAAAAATCTATCGCTAAATAGTTTAACGACGGGTCAATTTCCATTGCTAAACTTGGCATCGCCAAAATTTAGCGACAGGTTTTGTGACGGGCTATTTTTGGCCACAAAATTAGCGACGGGAAGTCTTATCACTGATTACCGACGGGATTAGCGACGAGGGCTACCTGTCGCTAATCAGCAATGAAATTAGTTTTCGTCGCTGAATTTAGCCCTGGTCGCAAAATGGCCAGCCCCTACAAGGGCGCCAGTCTTCCCTCTACTCGCCATGTGGCCGCACTAGTATTATTTCCCAGCAATAATCCTTTAGCTGCTTGCCCCTTGAATCGAACCCCCAACCTCTTAGAAGGAAGTAACGTGCGTGAACCAACCGATTTGGAAGCCTTCTTTATTATTAATTTGCATAAAATATATTTATAGTATTTTCTTCCAAACTTTCCAATATTACATTTACACTCCAAAATTTTCTAAACTTATTTAATGAATATTAATTTTAATATTTATTAATTTTATTTCATTACTAATTCAAATTAAAGTTTATATATTATTATATTAGCAACGAAAAATTTTGTTCTTATTCTGAAGTTAATTGGAATTTTTATATATTTTACATTTAACTATGAAAACTATGTGGGGAAGCTCATAGGTTAAAATTTTTTAAACTAATTAATTGAATTAAATTAATTAATTAAAAAATAAATTATTTGAATTAAATTAAATTAAATGAGTTAATTAATAAATTTAAAAGAAAAAGAAGAGATAAATTAAAAAGATGGGTATCCACTAAAGGATAACATATTATTCAATTATGTACTTTTACGCTCTTTTTGTAAAATCACTTAGATGTTTTGTTATTTAATTATACTTCTTTATTTTTATTTTTATGTTAATTTAATTTTTATATCTTTATTTTTTAATCAATTTAACCCATTTACTTTGATGTAATCAAAGATAAATGTAATAAAAAAAATTAAAGATAAATACAAGTACATAGATGTAATCAAAATCATAAAAAAAATTAAGTTGTCACAAAAAGAAAAGTATATTTCATTAAATTGAGTCAAAAATATAAATTTAGTTGCTAAAATGTGAAATTAAAGTATGAATTTCACATTAAATATAAATTATGGATTTTTTTAATTTAAATATAAACTATGCTAAAATTTTAATTTTAATTTTTTTTTCTTTTTAGCGACGGGTTAGCCCATCGCTAAAATTTAAAATTTATATTTTATTTTTTTCTTTTTAGCGATAGGTCAGCCCGTCACTAAAATTTAAATTTTAATTTTTTTTTAGTGACTAGTTAACCCGTCCCTAAATTTTAAAATTTAATTTTTTTTTTCTTTTTAGTAACGGGTTTTGTAAAAATCCATATTTCGTGAGGTTGCCACGTAATTTAAGCAAGTTTAGAATATCTAAAATTTGGCTTGATAGCAGTTATAAGTACTGAATCAACTACAGGGAATGCCCCAGAGTGTAAATGTCTAAAGAAAATGATATGGTCTCGATGAGCGTTCTGAGATAGGATTTATAGTATTAAAAAAATCGAAATTGAGACAATTTTCGGTACACGTATAATACAGTTTCGATTCAAGCTAAAAAATCGAATCATCATAAGTGATTTCCGGAAAGTCAACGGAACCCTAAGGGGCTCCGATTTTTCGTAAGGATCAACCCTGAAGCGGTTTCGGGATGAAGCTACAACCCGGTGAGGACACTGGGGCGAAATCCTCCGTATCAAGTAAATCTTTAGTTATTAATTTTGCATTCTCAATGTCGTAATGCAAATTAATTGGACGTTAGAGGGTGTATTTGTAATTTGAGAAATTTCCAAGTGTAATTAAAATGGATTATGGGGATTATGTGAAATATATATTATATATATATAATATATGTATATGCATATCAATGAGGCTTTAATTTAGAATTTTCGTTTGAGAAAACAATTTCCATCGAAAGTTTGCAAACAATTTCGGCAAAAAGATTGCATAGAGATCAAGAGTTTGGTTGGGATGGTTGGCCAAAGCAGGCTTGAGACTGTTGTGGGTTCTCTATAAATAGATAAGGGAATTGAGAGAATTGGAAGGAAGAATGGCAGAGAGCAAATGGCGAGGGGTTTGAAGTAGAAAGAAACAGAGGGCCGAGAGATGCGAGAAAGAGAGAGTTAAGGCTAATAGCTTAGCTGAGCATGGCCGAGAGATCGGGAAGTAGAGAGAGTGAGAGAGAAAGAGAGATCAGATCGAGTGAGAGAGAGGGAAATGGTCGATCGGCCATAGAGGATGCAGAGGGAGCAGCCAGCGAGCATGGTTGGCCGTTATGGAAGCTAGGCAGAGTGAGCGTGATGGTGGCCATGGGAGTAGCTGCGAGGAGTAACAGCGGTTCATCACAACCGAAAGTGGCTTGGAATGGTCGAAATCGGCCATAATAGCCGCAACAAAGCTGTTGTGCGATAGCCATGGAAACGGGCAGCGGAGTAGGGAAAGGCGAGAGGCGCGCAGTGGTGGCAGCAGTTGTTGTGTGGTCGGTGGTGACCGTTGGTGGTGGAGTCGGTAGCAATGATAGCTAGCGAGCGGAGGCCAACGAGGTCAAGCGGCGGTTGGGCATGGTGGTTGTGCATGTGCGGGATGCAGGAAGAAGAAAGGAGAAAAAAAGAAAAAGAAAAAAAAAAGAAATAAGAAAAATGAAAAATAGGATAAATTGGAGAAAAATCTTGAAAAATCTCGAAAAAAAATTCAGAATTAATTTCGGACTTGAGGAGTATGCCCGAAGCCAGAAAATTGATCGGGTATACGTTTCAAGGTTAGGGCACGCATATCGAGGAGGGATGAGAGGCTAAGTCAAGGTGAATAAATTTTTTTAAAAATTTTTAAAAATTCTGGAATGTTATTTTATGAATTGTTATAGTGAAATATTTGAGAAATATTTAGTTTGGATTTATCGAGGAAAAAAGGGAAGAAATAGAGAGAAAAATAAAGAAAATACAAGAAATTATGAAAAAATAGGTTTTAATGCTTATTTAAATAAATATGATGATTATGATGCTTTGAGGCTTAAGTTGAAGTGACTTGTGCAAATTTTGAGGTTGGCACACAAATCGAGACGATGCACGTAAATGATTTAAGTAAATGATTGAGGTAGCCAATAAGTTTGAGAAGGTAAGTGGTTTGACCCCAAAACTTGATTTTAAGTAAATGATTTTATTTATATTGTCATGTCTTGATGTGAATATGTCATGTAGATTGCATTTACATGCTATGATAAAATGTGCATATGTATACGATGAAATTATTGATCATGTATTCACGTAAGGGTTTGAGAGTATTGGCTCGGACCGCTGCTTTGCCAAGGGTGCACCCATACACCTCGTTCCGGTAAGGAGGTTGTAAAAATAGGGAGTAGTCTTAAGGTTTAGTCGGCTCAAACAGAAATGAAATAGAAAGGACATTTTGCATTCATGCACGAAATATATTTTTTTGTTCCTTTACTTGGATGATTCATCATCTAACTTGGATTTTGCCCTTGAAATATTCAAACGTTCCAGATAGAGATTGTAGCAAAAATGAGGATGAATGAGGCATGAACTGGCACTTAGCAAAGTGTATGATAAATTGAATAATAAATTGAATATATGTTATGTAGCTCATGTATTTAAGTTCTAATACTCTTGAATTCTAAACGTTTTGATGAATGATAATGTATAACCTTATTTATGGTTAATGAGGATGTAAGAATTGATTTATGATTAATGGTAAGATATTATGTTTGATTCTAACTTTCGCTTTTGATGTATATGATGATTCTCATTTGAGATAGATGTATGAAAATTTTGGGATGGATATGAGGAATGATATGGTTTAGTTTTAGTAGTATTGAAGAAAAAAATTTAGTAGTATCCTAGAATTGTCCTAAGTTATAATATGCTCGAGAAAGTGGGGTGCTACAGGTTTACCCGTCGCTAAAATTTAAAATTTATTTTTTTTTCTTTTTAACGATGGGATCGTCCAGCCGCTAGAATTTAAAATTTAGAATTTATTTTTTTTCAAATTTATTTTTTTCTTTTTAGCGACGAGTTTGTCAGTCACTAAAATTTAAAATTTAATTTTTTTTTTCTTTTTAGCGACGGATTAGCCCATTGTTAAAATTTAAATTTTAAATTTTATTTGTTTTCTTTTTAGCGACGGGTTAGCCCGTCCCTAAAATTTAAAATTTATATTTTATTTTTTTTTCTTTTGAGTGACAGGTTCGTCTCGTCGCTATAATTTAAAATTTAAAATTTATTTATTTTTTCTTTTTTAGCCACGGGGCTTCTGTCGCTAAATTTAGTAACGGGTCTCCCGTCGCTAATTCTGTCACTAATTAGTGACAAAATAATTTCGTCACTAAAACTTATTTTTCTTATAGTGTCCTTGATGGATTGAGCCCATGTCAGGAAATAAGGGCAGGTGTCTCCTAGACTCTAAGTCCATCTATATTCATTCTGGGTGCTCTATTGACTACAAAAAGGGAAGGTTGCACACGACACAATTCTAGCCATGGTACCTCTCTAATTCAACCTGTGCCTCAACCTCTTCCTCGCCACTCTAGTAACCTTGGCAGCTTCCAAAGTGGACTGCATCCTTGGGTTCAATGGTGATGGTAGCGAAGGTATTTCTCCCTCCTTGACATATCCACCTAAAGGTTGGGCAGATGGCGGAAGATTCAGTGAGGGGAAGTCAAAGAAGTTGTTAGAAATAGGATCCACGTCCTCCCTCATCGGGCTTATTCCATCTTCGTCTACCCTGACCTTCTTGTTCCTCTACGCCAAGAAAACCTCCACTTCTTTAATATCCTTAAAATGAGGAGGGGCCTGGGTAACTTGTGGTTGAGCTTCATGTTGGGTTTCCTCTTCCTGTTGGGAGTCCTTGACCAGCCTGCCCAACATTACTCTTTCAAAACATCACATTTTCGCATGCCAAAATCAACAAATCATTAGTATGATCATTGAAATATCTTAGTAGAAAGCAATACCTCTTCTTCTTCTTCTTTTTCTTCTTCACTGTCCTCCGATGAAGAGGATGACAAGGACGCAACCTCCTAGGACTCAGACGATCTTGATAAACCGACCCCATTGCCCTCTCCAACGACTACCCACCCAACCTCAATGAGGCACCTTTCGACTATTAAGTTGGAGAAGGTTACTAGCCCTCTTGAGTCAATTTAATAATTTCATCATGGTGTTCCTTCATAAGTTGGGTATTCATGTTTGACCACTCGCGCCTTAGACTCCTTATTTCTTCAGTACGGCAATATCGTAACGACCTCCAACAACCTTGGGGCAACAAAACCACCAACTATCTAGTCTCAAAATCATCCAACTTCTGAGGTATGCCCTTAAATAACCTAATTTTGATAGGCATCCTCTAAAGCGTCACAAATTCCTTTTCTCATCTCATGGACTAGACACGGTAAAAGAAGTGCAATAGAGAGGTAGTAGGTTCTACCCCGAGTTCCTTGCACAGAGTAAAAAATCCTGCCAGCATGGCCCATCCATTTGGATGCAGCTGGGCTAGCACCAACATCTCTTCATCCAAAAATTGCATCCCAAAAAAGGTATAGTGGAATCCTTAGTCCAATTCTAAGTCCATGAAAGTGGATTACTACCCCACCTCCTTCCATAGTAGTTGTAAGCTTTGTTACTGTTGGACCCCTTAGTTTCCATGATTATGGAATGTAGTAGGACCATGCAAATCCATTATCTTTCCCTCATTTTAGAACTAAAGGTTGCATCCGTGGAAAATTTGTAATTTTAGAAAGAGGTTGAGAAGAAGCCATTAGGGGTTTTACCTAAAAATTATTTGATTTTCAGAGGGGAAGATAGTATTAAGGAGTAAGGAGTCTTCAGGAGACTTAGAGTCTTCGGGTACCTAAGAAAGCTCAAAGTGTCTGGGAGGGTCGACAGACTTTTCGGGTGCTTTGGATAACTCTAGCTCTAGGGGGAAAGGGGTAAGGTTGGCCCATCTAGGACCACCGTCTATTTATAGTCCGAGTATTCAGAAGTCCAAAAGTCGCTAAGAGTCCTCGAAGACTCTCCCTTGATGACTCATATTCGGCACCTAATTGAGTTAGCCCATATCCTAATTCCCAGAGTATTAGGCACCCATTTTGTACTTTCCCATTTGCTTTTCAACTAAAGGAAAGAGTAGAGAACTATTATTGTGGGGTGCCCTAAGAAATTTCAAAAATCCCAAGTTCCAAGAAATATTTCACTTAAGACCAGGATGACCCTAAAGAGTCTCTTGAACAATAGACTTCGGGGTAGTTGAGCCTCAGCATTACATTGCCTCTCACCCGGTGGCTCCAAAGAGTTTTCGGACCCACATAAAAGATACCTATCAGGACATTTTACCTTGAAGAAACCTTTAGGCCCTCCAACCTCACCCGATGCATCTTCCCCAAAAAGTCATGAGACTTTCGTCTGTCGTCCCCACCAAACGTATATAAATACTCGTCTGCTCCAAGGCAAATGGATCTTTTTGGGGACTCTTCTCCCAGATCTTTTCTCGGACCTTCTCTTTATCCTAAAGACTTGAGACTATACCTTGACCCATTAGGAGCCTACTCCCCTGAAGACCCAAATCGGGCACAATACATACATACATACATACATACATACTTACATATGTATCATATTTTCCAAATATCAATATTTAACTTAGACATTGGAGGGCTTGTGTGGGGAAGATCCCCACGTGCCTTTTGACTCTCTGTGATGCAGATATCCTTGAAGACCTTGAAAACAGTATCCCGAAGACTCTCTAGACCTTTTTGGAGGCCAATACTCAAAAACTTTCAAGACCAATATCTCCCGAAAACTCCTAAACCCATTTGGAAACCCCAAAGCCTCAGTCCTCTAATCAAGCCACCAGTCTCTATGGACCTCGACAGTCCTCTTAGGTTTCTCGAGGAGCTCTGCTCTAGTTGTTCTAAAAATAAATAAATTTAATTATTATAATTAGATAACAACAGATTGAATCTAAAATTGTTGTGCTATTTTGGTAAAGAAATCTAATTATCTTTTTACCACCGAAAAAAGAGGTAAAGTAATATATTTCAAATTTTTATGAAAAAACTAATAATCATAATAATATAATAGTTTTAAATGCTTATTTGAATTCAAGTTCTTTCTGGCCGTTATCTTATTCTTGTTACAGGGATCCAAGTTTAAAAGATGGAGATGACTGATATTAGTATTAAAACTTAGTAAGTATTACTAGGATTATATATCACTACAAAAAATTAGTGTTTTAGTGACAAAATTTTGTCGCTAAAATATCAAATTTTTAGTGATGGATTTAGTGACGGATACCTTTTCGTCGCTAAAAATGGCGTCGCTGAAATTTAGAGACGAGATTAGCGACGGGTATTTTTTAGTGATGAAATCAGCGACAGGGGCTGTACCCATCGCTGATTAGTGACGGATTTAGCGACGGGGTTGACTTGTTGTTAAATTTGAATTATTTTATTTAATTTTTTTTATTTTTTAGTGACGGGTTTGAGCCCATCGCTAAATTTTTTTTTTTTTTATTTTTTAGCGATGGGGTTTAGCCTGTCGCTAAATTTATTTTTTTTAATTTTTTAGTGACAGGTGTGAGCCCATCGCCAAATTTAAATTTATTTTGCTTATTTTTTTTTATTTTTAGCTATGGGGCTGACCCGTCGCTAAATTAAACCCCAAAATTCAAAATTCAACGCGCGTCAAGTCCCGACTTCCCCTCTGTGCACCACGTGGCTGCGCCTCTGCTCACCACGTGGCAACGCTGGATATTACTCCCCCAACTATTATTCTCAAGCTTTCTACCGGATTCCAACCCCCAATCTCTCATAACCAAATTTCGCGTGCGAGCCAGCTAATCTGGAAGCCTTCTTGTTTATTGTTTATTGTTATACATAAAATATATTTATAGTATTCTCTTCCAAATATTTTAGAATTATATTTATACACCAAAATTTCTTAAACTTATTTAATAATATTAATTTTAATATTAATGTTAGTAAAGGGATTTATATTAATTTTAATTTTATTTCATTTTTATTCAAATAAAACTTTATTAATTATTATATTAATAGTGAAAAATTATATTTTAATTTTAATTTTAATTTATAATATTTTTAAAAATTATTAATTTAATTTTTACTAATATTAATGTTAGTAAAAATTATTATGATATGTTTAAATGTAAAATTTTTAATTTTTACTTATTTATATTTTAATTTTATTTATTTATTTATTTTTATTTTTTAGCGATGGGAGCACCCGTCACTAAATTTAAATTTATTTATTTATTTTTTAAAATATTTTAGCCCTAAATTTTAATTAATTAATTTATTTTTTTAATTTTTTAGCGATGGGTTGTCCCATCGCTAAATTTGAATTATTTTATTAAAATTTATTTAATTTTTTTTTATTTTTGTGCAACGGGGTTAAGCTCGTCACTAAATTTGAATTATTTTATTTAATTTTTTTTAATTTTTTAGCGACAGGTTGATCCCGTTGCTAAATTTTAATTCTTTAATTTTATTTTTTTTATTTTTTAGCGACAGGATTGATACCGTCGCTAAATTTTAATTTTTAGCAACAAAAATTCCATCGCTAAATTTAGTGATGGGGTTTCGGTCGTTAAATTTAATAAGTATATAAAAAAATTAACGACAGAAATTTCGTCTCTAATTAGCGACGAAATTTTTTTATCACTAAATTATGTTGCTAAAATACGTTTTTCTTGTAATGTATATTAAATAACACATTAAATGTGACAAACTTTTAGCTCAAATTATATTTAATATATCTAATCTTAGAAGTGAGGCGTGTGTCGTAAGTATCAATCTAATCTAGATATCTCGACCCTCAATATTACTTTTCTTTTTTCAAGAAAAAAAAAACAAATGATATCATGAGAACTTCTGAACTCTTTCTTCTACGGCCCACAAACATGATGACTCTGCGTATTTACATATATATGTATGTATGTGTGTGGGTGTATAGAGAGAGGGGAGAGAGACATGTGCGACAATATATATATATATATATATATTTACAGCCTCACTGCTCAATTTCTCATCAGCCAGCTAGCGACATGTAAAACAGTGGAAGCCTAACCCACGTGGCTGCATGCCCACACAAACAATACAAACTCTCATCATCATCACGAAAACGATATATGTATATATATGGCGAAACAAACATACCCACAAATTAACACAAACGGAAATCAATCAATCAACAAAGTATTATTAATTATAATCAGTTCCAGTACTGCAATTAAAGAGTTCTAATTAACAATTAATTAATTCAAGGACATTAATCAATTACTTTAATTACAGTACACGAAGCATATAATTAATATTATATATAATTAATTACTATAAACCACATATTGACTAACTTTCCATGATCTTTCGGTGGTGGATCGTGAGGTTAAAGCCGCAAATTGGACGATCTGAATAGCTCAGGAGGGATAGACAAGGAAGGAGAAGAAAGACGGCGGTCGGACCTGACGTCGGCGAGTCCCGGCAAACGGTTTCTGGCCAGACGAACTACCGGTCTTACAAGGTCAAGAAAAGGTCTTACAAGGTCAAGAAGACGAAACACACAGAAAAATGAAAAGGCAACAAGTCAAAAAACCAGAATGAAGAAGGAGAGGTTGAAAATTATTCCGGCAAGCTCAGATAGGATAGCGCCACTCTAGCACTAATATGCCACCACCATTCTCATCCCTTCACGGCGGCGGGGGCTATGATTCCTCATTCCGTAGATCACTCCGACCTCATCATCACCTGCACCACATATATATATATATATATAACGAGGAAGGCATGGTAATTAAAGCATGCAGGTGGGTGAATTGAAAAAATATATATATATATATTCAGAGTTTCAGAGAGTGTTTGGAAAGGGAAGAAGTTGAAGAAGATGCCATCAATGGAAGGCACTTATGTGTGTGCATATATATATATATGTGCGTATGTATATGGATGTATGTATCAAAGTAGTTTCAGAAAATGCAGAGCTTCTTCATACCTTGATGAAATTTCTGTCCTGGATTCTGGTCTGAGAGATTTTCTCTCTCCCCCATTAGTAGAAAAAACGAGCAGAAAGTGGGGAGAGAGAGAGAGAGAGAGAGAGAGAGAGAGAGAGAGAGGCAGCTGGGTGGGCTTATAAGGAGGAACAGAGGCAGTGGGCTGCCCAGATAGACCTGACAGCGACAGGTCCAAAAGGCCCAGAAAAACTGTCTGACGTCAACCCTTTTCATTTCATTCACCTGGCCGACCGTTATATTTAATGTATTTTTAATTAATATATTTTAACTAATTAAATCAAAACATGTAATTGAATATTAATTAGAATATATCTCCCTTAACTGCGTATTCTTAACTTAGTAGTTAAACTGCATGACTTGAATTATCTATGTTAATTGCATCTTGTAATATGCTATTAGGTTTCAAGGTTATGTTTAGGGATAGCAAATTTAGGTTAGTTGTTATAGTGTATTTAATATATTTTATTCTCATATAAAATATAATAATCATATATTATTTTTAACACTTAAATATTTTTATTAGTTTTTAAAATATTTTAAAGTATAATATATTTATTATCAAATAATAAAAGTGTTTGAATGTTAAAGATAAAATGTAATTATTATATTTTATTTAAAAATAAAGTACATTATATGTATATTTTATGTTTAGAAGTAATTCTGCTCATTATTTTATGTGCAGTAATAATTCAATGAAACACCCGTTAAATTTTTGTTATTTAATTTAAAGAACTGTCAAAATTAGTTTTAAAAAATATAAAATTAATTAAAACTAATTTTAAAACTCACATAATGCAATGTGAATGAGTTATTACATCTAACCCTTTTAAAAATGCATTATCGTTATAAAATTTGAACATGTTAGTTTAGTTTGTTATACTTTTAAATTTGTTGATTCTTATATATTTTCAAGTAAATTATATGAAACTCTCTTGCACTTAGGGTCATGCGTAACTTACTCTGTTTTTTACTATACCAAAAGACCTCCTTATACTTTCCAAATGTTGTAATCAACCACCATATGTTATTATTATACAAAATTTTATGCGGCAATCTACATAAAAAATACAAAATTTCAAAATTTTATATATCAACAAAATATAGAATTTTGTGTTGATCAACTAACAAATTACACAAAATTCTATATAATATTAACAGATAATGGCTAATTGTAATATTTAAAAAATATAAGGGAGTTTTTAATGCAATCAAAAGTATATAAAATAAGTTACACATAACCTTAAATATAAAAAGATTTCATATAATTCACCTTATATTATATAAAATAAGCTTTTAAACTACTAATTCAACCAGTGAATTAGTAGTTGAATCGGTCAACCACTTATTTTCAAACACCCATCTATCCATCCAATTTTAAGATATGTTTGGTATTATTATATTTTTATCATATAATATTTTTTAATAACAGTGTTTGTAGTGAACATGTTTGCTTTTAAACCACCAACTGCTTAAAAGCAAAAATAAAGGACCCCCTAATTTTATGAAAAGCAAAACAATTTAATTATTATAGCAATAATACTCGCATTTAGTATATATTTTTTAACATTAATAAATATGATATCATACTTAATTATTAAATATTATTTTCACAACATAACATCTAACCAGCCCTTGATAAATATGTAATTAAAAAGGGCCGAAAAATACTTTATTTCATCGAAAACTCACCTAAAACTTCTTATATTTTACTAAGATCTCATTTGCAACATTTTCCCACTAAAATCCGAAGATGAGATCTTAGGGGAAACAAAGAGAGAATAATAGGGCATCTAGTCTAGGTAACTGCAGCATTTGACCATAAAGTAATGAGAGAAGACAGAGGGAGAGAGAGAGAGAGAGAGAGAGAGAGAGAGAGCGAGCGAGCTTTTCTCCCTTATTTTATGTTTATTTGTAATTTAAAAGAGAGGAGTGTGGGAAATGGAACCGTTTGGGCACGCCCCTTCACAGTCTCCTAAGATTCGGTCAACCCAACCCAAATTCAAATTCCTTCATTTCATTTGCATCGACATTGTTAATGTAGCGGGTAATCTTAAAGGTATCTTTAGGTATATGATGAGAGAATATTTTATTATGGATAAAATTACTATATTACCCTCGAAGACTACTAATATGGAGCTGTCATGTGCCTGTCTCAAGAAGCGTCACGTGTTGTCCGGATCTTCATTCTTCATCTCCTATTTGATTTTGAACGAGATTGACTTGGTCAATCGAGATTCTCTCTAACGTCTGATTCAGAGGTTATCTTATGTCTTCGGAGTGTGCTCTACGACATCTTTAAATAGAGATCAACTTCCACAGGTACGGATCATCTGACTACTGGTTCACTTTCCATTTCGGGCATATTCTTCTACTGACTTGAGCGTTGGAGTTCTCCCGGGAGATTAAAGCCCCGCTCTTGCAGGTACTCAGTTCGAGGCAGACCTCGATGATCGGTCCAGTGTCATCAGTATATAAGTTATTACTTTTATTATATATATGTTTTAGTTTTATATTCTACTTTTATGTGTTACACACTCTCTCTCTCTTTTATTTTTGTGCTACATCTTCATTATTACACTAATGAAATTGTTATATTACTCGCATCGAGTAATATAACATTTATTTGATGCGAACAACATTAGAAGGAGAGATGACCCCCCCTTTCTTACATGGCCGCATTGACGCGAATAAGAGAACATTCCTGAATACACTAACCCCTTCTTTCTATATCACACTTTTAAATTTAGATATTATACTGGTGGAACAATGTCGCATGTAACCTCTGCATTGTTTTTAAATTCACAACTTCCTAAATTTCAATGTCATTTGAGTGGATGGATCTTTGCATTTGACGCCACAAGTTACCATGCCGGCAATTACCCTTTGTTAAAATAGTTGGAAATTTGATGCCCCCAATGTTACAAGACAAAGGTAATTAATGCCCTTTTGTTTTCATTCTTTTCATATGTTTTTGAAATGATTTTCTCCAAATTACTGGCGAATTTAACATCAGAAGGCGGCACGTTGACATCTTCTGTCGTCCGGCCATGGGCATACAATAATGTGTCCAATTTTTGTTTGTAGGTGGAGTCTTAATACACGAATATATAAATGATTCACAACATTCTATATAAAATACATAAAAATATTATTAAAAGTGTTATTGATACGCAATAGATCAAGGCTCATAGCCGAAAGCCCATCAAAAACAAGTTCAAAACAAAAAAAATTGGATAAAAGTAAAAGAGTCACAAGAGCCTAGGAAACCTTCACAGAATAAGGGCACCCTCATTCCAAAAAGGGTAAGACATTCATTATCAATTCAACAGTTATGCATTTTCTTTTGTGATATCTAAAAAATTAATTTAAATATTAAAATATTTATGCGAGAATGTCCTATGCCCTTGATACTTTCGTTTTGGTAATGTTCTCAAGGTTTGAAGACCATTCTCCTCAACAAATATTATTTATTTATTTATTTATTTTTATATTTGAGCAACAATAATTGGTTTACACGAGATCACATACAACTGAAAATAAACAATGTAATGACTTATTATTAGGTTTATGTCATTATTGATATTTTAATTATTTTATTTGACCTGGATGCATTTCATATCTTGGCATTATTTAAAAATTAAAGGGCAGAAATAATTTATGTGGCCCGTGAGTCAAAAGTAATGAAAATAAATATTATGTTTAAAAGTATAGGTGATAGGAAATTAATTTATGTGTAATTCTTAAAGTAAATTTATGAGATATTGTGGGTTGAATATTTAAAGTATGTGTGTGTAAATTAGAGTTGAAAGGTTGAAGTTTCTAGTGTGTAGAAATGGAAATAAATGGTTTGGGGCAACTTGAAAAGTAAATCCACTGGGCCTAAATAGTATGGGTTAGATTATTAGTGGGCTTGAGCCCATGTGCAAATATTGTATTAAATTTAATGAAAAGGAAAAGAAAAGGGAATGGGGGAAATGTTCAAAAGTGGTATGTTTTAAAGTGGGGTATGTGTTGTGTAGATGGGCGAGATGGTCAAATAGCAAGGGGGTGATTGGAGTAGGACGTGCAACCTATGCTTTTCTTTTCTTCTTGCTTCATTCTTCTCCTTCTCTCCAATTCTTTGCTCTCGACGGTCTTTCCTTCCTCTTCTCCATCTTTTTCTTCTTCATCTATTAGCTTGGAGCTTTAAGAGTGGATTTTCATATTTGAGGGAAAACTTCTTCTCTTTGGTCTCTCACCATCAAAAAGGCGAGTTTTTTTATCTTTTCCATTTATGTGCAAGTTTTTCTTGATTATTTCTCTTTATTTTGAGCACACTTTGCTCTTCTCCATTGCTATAAAATCATTTTTTTTTAAAAAAAATGGGTCTTTCTTTTTGGTTGTGAACATTTTGTAAAATTTCTTGAATATTAATTAGTTTTGTTGAGGTGTTCATTTGGGGCTTGATTCACTCCAAAAATCCTTCAAGGAATGGAATTTTTATTGGTTAGATTAGAACGATGCAAATATTGTTTATTTGCATTGCATTTTGTTTGTCCATTTTCTTTTCTTGGTCTCAAGAGTTGACTATTTTGAATGAAAGTCGACTCTATATGACAAGCTCTCAGCTGGATCGACTAAGTTGATATAAAAATCGACTTTTTCTTCCAAGATTTGACTGTCCAACTCCAAGAGTCGACTTTCCATTGTAAACTACCTATGTTATATTCTTTTGAGTATAACTTTTTGTGATTATATCTGATTTGAGATCCACTTTTTGCATTGTAAATTAGACTCAATAAGTTTCGTTTTGATATAGAAATTGGATTATTTGGACAAGTATTGAGCTTGTAAATTCCCTATGAAATACCCATTTCAAATCTAAGATTTTTGTTTCAATCCGATAATGCTCTAGTTTTTGGAACATAACTTCTTATGGTGTTATCCAAATTGAGATCTATTCCCCCCCCCCCCCATAATGCAGACCTTATAATCTTTGTCTTGGCATATTCCTGGAATTAATTGGTTACGTTTTGAACCCGTAACAACTCATTTAAACCTTGCTCAAATTTGGAAATTTTACCTATTTGCTCCCAATATTCATTGTTACCTAATATCAAGTACATCCATTAAAACTAATATTGATTAGTTGTCTTTCCGGGGTAAAATAAAAATAGTCATGGGATTTCATGTGTGATGCATAATATGATTATTATCTTTGTGTACCTATTATTTTGTGCGGCGACTATGTATCTGGTGAGAAAAGGATATCTTATGAACGCTTGATGTGGGTTGAGGTGGCCATAAGCCCGGTAGGCAAGGCTCAAATTTAAGTTTCTTGTTGATTTATTTTCATGATGTATGTATACATGCATGGATGTGGTGGCCTTGGGAGCTATGTGGAGCATGTGGAATTCATTACTATTAATGCATGTGCTTGAGGATGGAAATGAATACATGGCATGTGTGATGATCACGACAAGGAAAGGGTTGTGAATGGAAACTTATGAGTTGTGTCCTACTTATATATTTTCATAGAGTCATTATTTACTCTATCTTGGTTATCCATGCCCTTGGTCCTATCTCTCCATGCTTTATATATATACTTGCAAAATCTCGTGGCTCACTTTATTTACTTTTATGTGATTCCAAGTAAAGGTAAAGCAGTTGTTGAGGGCGAGTCCAGTGGTGTAATACCCAAAAATTTTGTAAGCTATTACTATTAAATAAATGAAATGTCTTTCAAAAATTTAAGGGTCTCAAGATGCATATGTAATTCCTAGAAAAGAAATTTGAGAAAACTAATGATGGCGGCCCAAATCTCTAAGGCCATGTGTCGCAAGGGGGAAAAAGTAATGATTAGGGTGCAAATCTCAAGATCAAAGAAGGCTTATTATGTGATGACAAGTGGCAAGCATGATGATGCTAAATCTACAAATCTAAGAGAGAATGATTTAGATGACACTTGGCACCATAAGATTGGAACGCGTGCAAGGACCATGATGAGGCTCAAATCTCAATCTAAATAGCCTAATTTTGGAGTGACAAGTGGCATAACATGATGAAGCCTAATCTAGCCTAGCCTTAAAGATGACACTTGGACAAATCTCATGGTAAGTGATAAAAGAGTAATAATGAGTAATGATTAAAGCGACACATGGCGAAGTAGAGTTGGCTGGGCACTTCTATAAATAGGCTATTGGGGGAAGCATTTGGCCATTCTGAAAGGTTGAGGAAGAGGGATATTTTGGAGAAAAATGAGCAAAGTGCTGCCGAAAATCAAGGAAGGAAAAGGCCTTGTTGGGTTTTCGAGCCAACTTCGTAAAACATGAAAAAGACCATTGAAACCTTGATGTAAGTCCTTTTTTTTTTATAATCTTGTAGAGCACTGAAAAAGGGAGGTATAGGAAAAAATAGGGGTCAAATCGGAGTTAAAACGACCAAGTTAGGGCCGAAACAGTGGGAGGAGAATCAGAATTTAGCTAAAACACGGGGGCGGCGCATGAGCTTCACTCGCCGAAAGGGGCTGCGCGTGAGGCCCCTTTCTAGGGCGCGTGAGGGCGCATCCTTCCTCCTTCCTTCTTGAAATTTTGTAGTAGTTATCCTTATTTCAATCCCCACCCTTTCATGTAAAAGTATTTGGCATTTGCCTTACGAAAGCTCATGTTTTGACAGCAAACAGTCTCGGGTTGTGTGAAAACAATACTTTTCGGTGAACGTGAATGTGAGTGGTTTCCTAAAATGTATGCATGTGGCAGCGCGTGAGGCCCCTTTCTGGGTCGCGTAAGGGCTCATCCATCCTCATTCCTTCTTGAAATTTTGTAGTAGTTACCCTTATTTCAATCTCCACCTTTTCATGTAAAAGTATTTGGCATTTGCCTTACTGAAGCTCATGTTTTGACAACAAATAGTCTCGGGTTGTGTGAAAATAATACTTTTCGGTGAACCCAAAGGTGAGTGGTTTCCTAAAATGTATGTCCTACTTGTTGAGCATACTTTTGAGCATGTTATAGGTGATTGCATGTGCTTATCATGTTTACTTCGTTTGGTAGGCATGTTTCTTTCCATTTGTTCATGCATCACTACGTGTGGCTTGTGACTGGTTGTGATTATCATGGGCAAAGGGATTCTTCACTTGGTCGCGTTGTTAGGTCGTGTTACATGATAAGGTTGGGTAGGGGTGATTGCAACACCTTTGCGTCACATCCACCTGGAGCATGCATCTTTGCATTTTGCATTTGCACGCATGAAGTTAGTTTTTTTTTACCCTCACTTAGATTTAACGATCTAACCCGGTGTTCATACCCCTGGAATATTCAAATGTACCAGATTTATCAGGCTCAGGCTCGAAAGGAAAAAGCCAGAAGGTTGTATAAGTGTAGTTGCTTTATTTTACTGTTTCCTCGTGGTGTTGTAGTGATTGTTCAAGGATTGTACTATAACTTTAACATTATCCTGTTACGTGAGGAATGAATTTTATTTTCTTTGTTGCCTTAATCAATTGTGTGTGCGAATGACTATTTAGCGGAGGTCCCAACACATTTCAGGTTACTATCCTTACTGTATTACATGGGATTTCCTTAACTCCTGTATAAATATTATATTCGTTTTGTACCATATGTCCTATCTTGGGGTTGGGGCATTATAGTTGGTATTAGAGCTAATAATTTTGATTTGGGTTTAATTAGACTAACTTTGGAGACGTTGGTCTATATCAGGAATGAAATAGCCTGTACAAGATATTGCCAATCAAAGGGCCATCAATGGTTGGTGGACCGCTTTGCTTGGAGGGCAATTCATGTTGCCATGGGATCCCTAGAAGATTTTTTAGATATAGTCTTGCCTCTTTTACAAGAGCTTCTCCCTAGTTTTGAAAATGTCCCCTATTGGATACCTTTATAGGTAACGTATCTAATTTCTATTTTGAGGCCTGAATGGGAGGAGATTGCAGGTCAACTCTATGTCGAATGGTAGTTTGGAGATCTCTAGGGCTTTGCAAATCAATTGTGTGAAGTGCAAGCCAACATGAGTATAGGAGAAATGCCCATGAATGTGGATGACCTAATAGTCAAACCTGAGCAAGCACCTGAGGAAGGTGAGCCGGCACCAGAAAATGGACCAGAGGAACGAGCCCTAACTCCTTCCCTGATGTTAGACTCCGAGGATGAGTAGTTTTACTTTAGGGTTAAGAAGAAAACAATTTTGATATTGTAGATATGTACAAAGAAAATGAAGTGGAAGGCTTATGAGGATAGTATATTAGATCTATAGTCTTAGAAAATTTTGCTTTGTACAAAGGAAACAAAATAGTAAACTAGAGCGACTAGTGTAAAATGTAGTAAACTAGGGTCGAATGAAGGAATGAGGGTTGTATAAATGAATGGAACTTGGTGGGAAATCTAATCATGAAATATGTTTGATATTATTATGATGTGTCTAACCATGAAGCCTTCTTGGTGACAAGAATTGAACCAATTATAATGGAAAATCAACGTCAGCGTAATATCATGGGGTGGTGGACAGTACAGTTAGAAGGGCGATACATGCATCCGTGGGATGTGTTAGGAGACTTTTTAGCCGTAGCTACCCTTATTCTACAACAGTTTCCACCCCATATGATGGGTCCTTATATTGTGGATCTTCAAATTTTATACTTGATCTCTCTATTAACCCCAGAATGGTAGGACGTAGGAAACAATCTCTGTATTATAGGGCCCTATGACGATTTGGTGACTTTAACTGCCCACTTACGTGAGACTGAAGCATACCTAAACTCTGGGAATGAAGTAGCAAACCAAAGTCTCGAAGAAGAACTCGAGCAAGAGCCAAAGGAGCATGCTCTAACAACTTCTTCTGGATCTGAAACAGAGGGGTAACATAGGTGTGGGAAATAGGAAGGGCAGTTTGCTTATATGTACGAACATAAAGTAAAATAGTAGTGAAAAAAAATAAGGATAAGTAAGTGCACTTGTTTTTAGATGAAACTTTTTGTGGCCTACCAATGAATGTGTCAGACAAGTTTAAGTGATTATTGAGGATCTAGATTTTGAAATATTTTGGGGATGATGAATGTGTGCAGGAACAGATCCGAGATTATAAGGACTAGGAGCAAATGGCCCTTGGAAGTTAGTTGGCCATCTTTCGGGAATTTTTGAAAGATCGTAGGACCTAGTTAGGTTGAGGGTATCGCTGGATGCAAGAATTTCCTTTAGGTATGGCTCATGAAATCTTAAGATTAGTGGAGTTTGGAAGACACTAGAACCACCAGAATAGTTAATGCCTAGGGAAACTTAGGGGATTAGAGACCATATGTGTAACGCCCCGCTCCCACTTACGGGTGTTACTCGTGAATAATTACCCAAATTATCCACCTGCCCGGTCTTTGGCGAAGGGCGGACCATGTTTCAATAAGAAACGTCCTAGGTGGGAACTAGGCTCGTCCTCCCCTTTCCTTAAACCCCAGGATTTACTAGCAGAATTGGGCTTTAAACCACACCGCGCTGGTTAAAGAGGAAATCTCATTCCGATGCCCAATCGCTATTTTCTCAAATTTTATTTAATTCTTTTCCAAACAAAGAATTTTACCGGGCTCCATAATTCACCATTTAAATCAATCCCTTGATTGATTACTAAATTTGGAGGAAAAACTCAAATTTTCAATTTTTTCCAATTTCCGGCATTTTCTCCAAAAATGCCCGAAAAATCCCTTTATTTTGAAAATTCCTCTGGGGCCCAAAATCAATTAAGAAATGGCCCAAAATCTCCAAAAATCCCAAATTTTTAAAAAAAATTGCCCTGCGGGGCCCGATGGCCCGCGTGGGGCCCCGCTGGCTGGCCGCGCACGCCCGCACGCTGGCGCGGCCGCCCGCGCGCTTGGCCACCCGCGCGCGCCCGCGGCCCCCAGGCGCGCCCAGCAGCTGCTGCTGGTGCCTCCTGCTGCCAATTTCACCTTTTCCCCCTTTTTTTTTTTTTTTTTAAATTCTTGGGTCTCCTAACCCAAATTTTCCAGAATTCAAATTAATCAAAATCCTCCTCATTCATTTTGATTTTGCCTCTAATTCTCCATAATCAAGGCTTAATTCCAACTTTCAATGCTTCCACTACATTATCAAATACACACAATTTTTCCAACAAAACCATTTTACTATACATCTTAGTTGCTTCACACAACATACCCAACAATGAGGCTTTCATCCAACCTAGGCTTCAACATGCCTTAAGCCAATGCCTCATTTCACAATAAAATCAAACACCCCAAAAATATAATTTACATACATGATCTTAGGCTTGAATAAGCCATCACCAACCAACAAGTTTACATTTTATAAATCAATCATAACAAGATAGGCTTCCATAAGCCAAATATATACACTTGAATCTTCTTCTATGCTTTTCCCATGCCATTTCACTTTGTCTTGACTTTACCATGCTTTCACAACCTACATGTGAGGGTAAAAACCTCATGAGCCATTAAGCTCAATAAGGGTGCAATGACAAATAAATATGAACATAACAAGTTATATGATGCCAAATGCATGCAAATGTGGCTAGGTTTCTTTGCCTTCACAACCCTCCTAGGTTGAGGCATCAACCCACATTTTCAACCATGTTCTCAAACTAACCTATGGCCATAAGTCTCATGAACATAAAAGAACATGCTAAATGCAACATATACATTTATGAAACACATTTATAACACATTGCAAGGCCACCCTCCCATGGGGCCATCCCTTACCTCTTCTTGAATATTAAATCCCCATTTCAAGAGAGCTTCCATCTTCATTTTCCCCCATTTAAAATGGCATTTCAACAAACCACTCACTTTACATTCAAGTATACTAAAATGGAGAGAAGAAAGATTAAAGCTTACCTTACTTCTTCTTCTTTTCTTCTCCATTTCTTTCCTCCATGAGAGACTTCTTCTTCTCTCTTTCTTTATTTCTCCTTCATTTCTACAAATGGCCAAAAGGGAGACAAGTCTCCCACACTTGCCTTTTTATACTAGTTTTCTCACATTTCAAGAATGCATCCAAGCCATTCATTACAAGCACAATCCATGTGCTTTTGAGAATCTCAATCTCAACCATTGATTTCAAGAGAACAAGGTTTATCTCTTAGAGAAAACACACCTTTAAAATATGTTGGCAATCCATGCCCACTTAAAGGATTTAATTTCATTCATTGGATTTAATTCCACTTTCAAGACAAATCCCCCACCCTTGGATTATCTTGAATTCCCATTTCTTTCCCTTTTATTTAAATGGGACTATTTTCAAGCTATCATCTTGAAAGACTAATATCATATAATATCCCATTTAATTTAATTGAACCATTTTCATCCATCAACTTGAGAGACATAATACATTTATTTCACATTTAATAAATCCCACAATTTTCCATCATTAATGGGAGACTAATTTCCCATTTTCCTTTGGATTTATTTAACTCTCATATTTTCCAAGGCATTAATGGTGACCATTTACCATTTTCTTTTGGATTTTCTTTAATCCAAATAATCATGCCTCTCATTAAATGCTTGAAAGACTATTTAACATTTCTTTTGCATTTAATTAATTCACCCAATTATACTTGAACCACATAATGCCAAGTGTCACAACAAGACACTAACTTGGCTTCCAAATTTAATCTCATCTCTCCAAGTGACATTACCACATTAAATCACAATTTAGGGAAAATATAATTATTCTCCTCAAATAATTTTTAATATCCACCATTTTCCCTATTTCCAAAATTTAATTTCCTTTATGGAATCACTCCAAAATTCCTAAATAATCTTTGTGAATTTATTAATCCCATATATCTTCTCATAATTACCAAATTGGGATTTTTATTCACTTACACACTTAATTCCACATAGGAATTATTTTTAATTTATCAAATTACCCTTCATTGGATTTCACTATCCAAATTACCAAAATACCCTTCCCATGGGCATTCTTAATCTCAAGGGTCCATCACCTTCTCAAGGGCATTTTTGGAATTTTTCTCACTTCATTTCCTCATTCTTTTAACACCTGTAACACCGGGTGTTACAATATGAGACTGGGCAAAGGTTGGGTATGTAACACCCCAAATTTCTTGAACGTGTTATAACTTAGGATTTCGGGAATATAAAAATGTTTCATATCATAATAGCTGTCATACATCACACCATATCTCAAAAACCCTAATTTTCACCTTCTCAGCTTAACAAACCCAATAATCAAATAGCTAAGACAGGCATTAAAATTTCAAATGCGGAAGCTAGATCGAACCTAATATGGTTCACAACCATAATACTTTATTTATCATAAAATTGTTCAAGATGTCTACAAAATGGACATCATCTCTAGCAAGTGATAACTGAACATCTTAAACATATCCAAAATTACATAGGTTCGCGCATAAATAAAAACATGCTAAACATGCTATAGGTAGTAATTTAAACTTATTCTTCATCTACCTCTTTTCTCTTAGAGCCGCTTGTCGAACCTGGAACGTTTGAATATTCCAAGGACATAGCCCAATTAGAAGATGAATCTTCTAGTGAGAAACTCCAAAGAACAGTTTATATCAATGCATGAACAAGTATAAAAGATATGAGGAAAATAATGAGAACTACTTTGAAGTGTCTTGTGAACACATCAGCCTCCTCCAACAAGAACTTTCTCAATAGCGCACGCATAGCGCCTCTCAGAAGGTCCCTAACCATGTCACTTCGGCCTGACCTCATAGCACTCATGCAAGCACCACATTCATTGTTCTTTAGACTCACGGTCTTCCCCACAAGAGTTTTCTCAATGGCGCATGCATAGCGTTTCTCGGGGGATATCTGACTTTTTCCTGTTAGTGTAGGTGCTCTAGACCCAATTAGATTGGGCATATTGTACACTGACAATTGTAATCATGTTTATTATTTGAATAAGGAGTTGTTCAAATTCACAAGAAGTCATTCTATTTGTTTCTTGTTATTATTGTAATAACCGAAAGAAACTAGATAGAAGTCCATATGATGTATACTGTGATTAATCTATAAAGATGTGAGATGATGCATCATAGTTTCTAGACATCATCAAACTTCCCAAGTCATAGCAATGTCAAGAATGGACATTGACAATTGTAGTAAGACTTGTATGTGCTATGTTTTTGCTATGTGATAGCAATGGGGGTCTCACACCCATAGGCATGGGAATGCTTAGACAAGTACATAGGTGACTAATGTTGGAGAACGTGTCACTGGACATGACTCGCCATGAGAATCCATTTTGGTTATATGTTGATGGAATTCTCATACGAGATGGGTGTAACTAATCCTTGGACTTGAGGTTGTCACGGTCATCTCATAAGAAGATCGGTATGCTTTGACATCGTTTCGATGGGCCTAGACAAAGGCTGCACGTGGGCGATCGTTGGGTATATCGTGAGGCTTATGGAGATGGGTGCATAGCCGAGATGGGACTCGTCTATCCCTTGATAGAGGATGATGTATCTAAGGCGCCTTCGGTGGATATTCACTTTAAATCCATGGCCATGGTGAAAGAGATCAATAAGGAGTTATTGATTTACTTTCTATTAAGTGAAGATATCCGAATGACCGAAGAAAAACTTATGTGATTATAATCAAGCAACACATTGCGAACTTGAGATCACATAGGATACATTGACGAGAGGATCGAATTACACGGTAACCATGCTCGTGAAAGGTTATTTGTGGATTATGAATCCTTCTGAATAATTGGGTAGGCATGATGCCTTGCTAGAGGCCAATCTTGTCTTATGTGTTCGTATCGACACATTACCAACATATTCGGAAGCCTAATGAGTCATACGCAATAGGCGCAATCCCTGGCTTAAACTAGGAAAGTGGACGTATGGTTAAGTGGGACACTTCGACAAGAAGTTGTACCGTCGTAGGTTCTCACGGAAAAAGAACAAATAGACATAATGACGTCGATATGACGAGCAGTCATCATAATGGAAAGAGTTTCCTAAAATGACAATTGATTAAATTAGAAAGGAGTTTCTAATTTAATAATTTTCTATTTGTTGGAGTGAAAAATAGGAAATAAAATATATTTGGACTTAAGTTAATATTTGGACTAAATTAGATTTGGGCCAAATATTAAAATAAATATTATATTTGGACTAAATTGGATTTGAGCCAAATATTAAAATATTTATTTTAGGACCAAATTAGATTTGGGCTAAATATTAAATAAAATATATTTAGGCTTGAATTAGATTTGGGCCACAATATTTTATTAAACCTATAATTGGATTTGGGCCATTTAATTATATTTCTAGTTGGACTAGAATAAGGCCACTTAAGATTCTAATTAAATTAGAATTAATAGGCTAGCCCAATCCATTAGAGTTTTAGAAACCCTAGAATATTTCACTATAAATATCCCTTTATGGGTTGCCCAAAATATGGGTGGTTTTTGGTGTCATTTTTCAAGAGTTGAAAAACGTATTGCCGCTCACTCTTCCTTGTTTCTTTCGGCATCAATATGAAACGAGGGTGTTCTTTTTCCGTCTATACACAAGCCGCGCAAAGGAGAAGGAGCTAGCACTCCTATTCCGCTCTCCTTGCCAACGGACGCGTGCCGCGTATCACGAGTTAGAGGCCGGATGCTTGGACGGCTCAAATCCGCGAACGACTCGATAATCTAAAGGTTAGATTTATTTATTTGTTTGTGAATGATTTGATCTCGACGTTGATCCAATCACCGGGATCGGGGTAAGGTTCAAAATTTTTGAACTACGTTGTTTACCCCGTAGCGATCTTGCTTTACTTTCATTGCCCTCGGCCAACAACAAATAGGTACAATAGTATGGCCACACGAATTTTATAAATGCAAGAATTAAAAAACTAACAACATATATTTTTTAGAAAAATTCATTTTATATATGCAACATGATTTCACGTAAGAGAATAACAAGAGTTTATGTATAAGAACTTCATAAAACACATCTTATGCAATAGAAGTATCTCATAAGAGAATAAAAATAGGATTTGGAGTATAGGAGTCTCACCTTGTTGGTTTATCTCTCGGACGGTACGGTTTCACTACAAACGGCCTAAGTTTTTACTGAAAACATGTATTTCGGTAAACCTAACCTCAAATATTTTTATATAGGGTTGAAGGGTATTAAAGTAGGGGTATAACTGAAAATTTTGAAGGAGAATAGGCCTCTCACGCACCCTCACGAGCCCTGGAAATGTGGGCCACGCGCCTACACGCGCAGCCACTTTCTGGCGCGTGTAACTCACGCGCGACCACCAGATTTCGGACAACAACGCCTTGTTTTCGTATTTTGGTCATAACTTCCTCATTTTAACTCTGATTTGACCCCCGTTTGAACCTACGCGACCCTTTCTTCCCCTTCTACAGGATTATCAAAAAATAAAAAAGACTTACCTTGCTTTTTTCTAATTGATTTTGACGAATTCCGGCAAAGACCCGCAACTCCGACGAGGCTCGTTCTCCGCTGCTTCTCCATCGCTTTCTTCCCGCATTCTTTCCGAACTTCCTTCTCTCTCTCTAGGGAAACCTTCTCCACTTAGAGTGCTTCACTCCTCAAAGCTCTCTTGAATGGTTAGAGAACAACTCATGGTGCCTATTTATAGATTACTTGAACTAATTATATTATGCCACTTGTCACAATCTTAGCCATGGACTCCAAAGACTCAAAGATATATTTGAATGTCTTTTCAAACTATAATAGATTTAACTTTTGAAATCCAAGCTAATTCCCCAACTTCTTTCAAATGACACTTTAACCCATATTTTAAGTTTTCAACTTTAATATTTTACCACCTGAGCTCATTATTTCATCATTCTTTCATTTAGATAATTTCTCTAATTAGAATTATACCTTCAAACATCAAATTTATCAAGATACTTAAAATTTCAAAATTTATAACTCAAAATTACGTGATATGTATGATTTTCGGGAAGCCCTTACCATCATTCGGTCTTTTTGGCTATAACTTAGCTTAACCAAAAAATTGTCTCTGATTTGATTTCTTTCAGCGTCACAAATCTTGCCTCTAAATGCTCATAAAAAATATACCTTTACCCTTAGGTATCTAAGCTCCAGGGCACTCTCTACGACTGATTCGGTCACTTATTGCCATTTCAAGCATATTTTTCGGTATTTTAAACTCACTTAAAATACGTGGCATCTTCACAAAAATATGAGGTATTATATTCTCCTCCCCTTAAAAGAATTTTGTCCTCGAAATTTGAAACATACTCAAAATTATTGAAGGTTAAATAATATTGCATTACAATTTCTAAAAGAAAATATAAAAATTTCCTACTCTATTTCCATTTCCTCGAACAGATGAGGATATTTCTTCCTAATCGTTTCCTCAAGTTCCCACATTGCCTCGTCATCCGAGTGCTTTCCCTACTGAACCTTCACTAACGGGATCTCTTTATTTCGCAATACTTGAGTCTGGCGATCTAAAATTGCTCCAGGTGACTCCGGGTTGGTCAAGTCATTCCTTAGCTCAATTGTCTCCACCCGAACTCCGAGGGTTGGATCTGGCACATGCCTTCGAAATTAGGAGACGTGGAACACATTATGAATCCCGGACAAGCTAGGCAGAAGCTCCAATCGATAGGCCAAAGGTCTGACTCTTTCCACAATCGGATATGATCCTATATACCTTGGCTTCAGCTTTCCTTTACCGCTTCCATGCGTCACCAGATGTTGGGGTGACACTTTGAGATACACCAGATCTCTGACCTTAAACTCTAGATCCCTCATTCTTTGATCTGTGTAAGATTTTTGTCGGCTTTGCGCAGCTCGAATCCTCTCTTAGATTATTCGAATCTTATCGGTAGTATGTTGCACAAGCTCGGGCCCCAACATCTGTCATTCTCCTTCTTCGGTATAATAGATAGGCGATTGACACTTTATTCCATACAAAGCCTCATAAGGAGCCATCCCGATGCTTCCGTGGTAACTATTGTTGTACGCGAATTCTAGCAATGGTAGATGCTCATCCCAATTTCCTCCAAAATCAAGGGCACAGGATCTCAACATGTCTTCAAGCATTTGAATTGTCCTCTCTGATTACCCGTCAGTTTGGGGGTGATAAGCCATACATTCCTGCAAACTCTCCCAAAACCCCGAGGTGAACCTCAGGTCCCGATCTGAAACTATACTTACCGGCGCACCATGGAGTCGTACGATTTCCTTCACGTACTACTCTGTAAATTTTCGTACCGATTGATCCATCCTCGTAGGTAGGAAATGCACTGACTTTGTCAACTTGTCTACCACCACCCAAATGGCATCATAGCCCATTCGGCTCTTTGGAAATCCTGTCATGAAATCCATCGTGATATGTTCCCATTTCCACTCGGGAACTTCCAAAGGTCTCATCAACCCTGTGAGTTTCTGGTGCTCAATCTTTACCCTTTGGCATATATCACATTGTGCCACCCTTTTAGCTACGCTGGCCTTCATCCCAGGCCACCAGTAGATTTCCTGAAGATCTCGATAGATCTTCATGGCTCTTGGGTGCACGGTATACTTCGCTCTATGGGCTTCATCCAAAATTTTCTGCCTCAACTCCTGAAGGTTTGGCACGTACACTCTACCCCGAAACCTGAGAATTCCATTTCGCATCTTAAAATCCGAACTCTTGGGTTGGCCTTGCTCATCTACCCATAGACGTATACGTTGGTCATTCCCACTAGCCTCCAGTATCTCGGTCTCTAGATCCAGCTGAACTGCCAGGCCAGCTACTAGGATAGAAGATCCCTTCGGTACTACACTGACCGTCATTAGGCTAAAAGCCTCAATCAGTAGCCAGTCCTGGGCCATCAAGCTGGCCATAACAGTAGGCACAGTCCTACTCAAAGCGTCAACCACCACATTGGCACGCCCCGGGTGATACAAGATGGTGTAGTCATAGTCCTTCAAGAACTCCATCCATCGTCGCTGCCTCATGTTCAACTCTTTCTACGAGAACACATACCTTAGACTTTTGTGGTCTGTGAATACATCAAACGTCTCTCCATATAGGTAGTGCCTCCATAGCTTATGAGCATATACCACCGCTGCTAGCTCCAAGTCATGCGTTGGATAGTTCACTTCGTGCCTCTTCAACTGGTGTGATCCATACACTATCACCCGACCATGCTACCTCAATACACAGCCCAAACCAACCTTTAAGGCATCGGTGTATACAACATATCCACCGGGCCCACTAGGCATTGCCAGAACAGGTGCCGAGGCCAGTCTGTCCTTGAGCTCTTGAAAGTTTTCCTCACACTTTGTAGTCCATTCGAACTTTACCTCCTTCCGTATGAGCTTCATCATAGGTGCAGCTATTTTCGAAAACCCTTCCATGAATCTTCGATAGTAGCTTGTCAATCCCAAAAAGCTTCGCACTTCAGTCACACGTCGACTACTTCCATCTCTGAATAGCTTCAATCTTGGTTG